>OZ057406.1:22569067-22598882 GCA_964056735.1 Allodiplogaster pararmata | reverse complement strand
AAAAGTTCACTAAAGGAAGAGTTTTTTAACCTTTTTCGTGGGCCCGGGAATCCAACATATTTTTTAGAGTTAGAAGCTTGTCTCCAACTTAGTTAAGGAACGAAAAATTTGGTTTTCTTAATAGCTCAATAAGAAGCTATGCTTTTTCATTCATTCATTCATTCTTTATTCCTTGCACAGATTATATTCAACTTCGGTTCACAGTGAACAATAACAATAGCGGATATACATGGACTGTCTTTCTAGTGGCGGTGTGTGTAAGCAAAAGGTTGCTTAACTAGGGGAGGGATGGGGGAAGATAGAAAATGCTATTAATAGAGAAACGAGCCTTTAGTTATCAGAAACAAAAGTATTTGGTAAAACTAGGTTGACAGGCAACTTAAGTAAATTGTTCTTAAATACCTTGCAATTAGGATCGTTTACGATTTCAAAATCCAATGAATTCCATACTGATAACTGACGAGAAACACATGTTGATATGAAAGACTGATTAATATTATTGGGCGGAATAAGACGCAAAGAATGAGAATGGCGAGAAAAACGTTCAACAGCTGATATTGTATATAAATGAATAGTATCTATGTCACATTTCTCATGGATACATTTGTGAATGAAAGTAAGGTCAGCAATGGCTCGACGGTATTCAAGAGTTTGAAGTTTTAACAACAATAGCCGCTCTGAGTACGGAAGTTAAGGGTGACCGGCTCTAGCTAGAATTCGTCTCGTAAACGAGCGTTGTACTTTCTCGATAAGTTTCACTATTCCCGAGGACGTAGGGTTCCAGAGCTAGCTAGCATATTCTAATAATGGTCGTACATAGATTTTAAAGTCAGAAGAGGAAGAGATGGCGATTTGAACGCTTTTAATAACATACTCACAACAGTAGAGGCCTTTTTACATTTCTAATTTATATGTTTACGATAAGAAAAACCATCGGATATTATCACTCCAAGGTCTTTGGCTGATTCACTAGCTAGAATGGGTATATTGCTCATATGATAAACATTACGAGAATTAGATGAACCAAGATGTAAAACACTACATTTAGATAGCGATAAACACAAGTTCCACTCTGAGCACCATGCTGAAACACAGTTGAGAACGAACTGTATCTCATTTACAGAAAGAGGGACGCGTCCCATTATTTTAATGTCGTCAGCATTTAAGGAGAACTGAATATTGTGAGAAAATACATGTTTAACAGAGTCAATGTACATTAAAAATAAAAGTGGACCTAGCGAGGAGCCTTGAGGGACTCCTGATATAACGGAAATAGGGTTGGAAAACACATTATCGATGTTCACTGACTGGGTACGTTGATTCAGGTAACTACTAAGCCATCTAACAATATTAGACGGAAAACCATAACAATGAACTGTGTGCAAAAGCAGTCTGTGCTCAACTGAGTCGAAAGCTTTGCTTATATCTAGAAAAACAATATCAACGGAGAAACCTTGAGCAAGAGAATCAACAATGAAAGCATGAGATTCTACCAAAGATGTGGTAGTCGATCTTTTTGCTCTAAAACCTGCTTGGTGAGGGGACAACAACTGTTCATTTTCTAAATACGAATAGACTTCACTAAAAACAATTTTTTCCATGAATTTAGACAAAGAGCAGCATTAAGAAATTGGTCTATAGTTACATACAGAGGTTACGTGAACCAGTCTTATGTACTGGTTCAACTATAGAACTTCTCCATATAGTCGGCACAATGCCTGAGAGAAAACTGTTATTGAATATTATACATAAACGGCTTTACAAGAGCAAAACGACATTTCTTCGATAAAATGTTAGGAATATCATCGGGGAAGTGTTACATTTAGATTCAAGAGAAGAGAGAGCGCGTAAAACCATCTCCTCAGTTATACAGTCAAGACTAAATGGTTCATTTACTTCAGAATAGGTTGGAAATGGTAAGGGACCTTGCAAGAGCTTTGAAAAAACAGAAGAAAAATAATGGGAGAAAGCGTCTGCCTTTTCTAATGACGAAGTTATTTCATGTCCCTGGTCGTCTATTAAAGTGGGCATGGCTTTTATAGCGCCTTTTTTGCAATTCAAACCAGCAAAGTTCCTAGCCTCTTATCTTTTCGAAAAAAGTTGTAAAAGGTTCCATGACATTTCGCACCGCATCAGCTGTCAAATTTTCTCATTTTTTCCGAAGCTGTTTTTATGGTTTGTTGATGAGACATTTTTCATTGCAGTTGAGTTGACGCTCAAACTCAAAGAGGAGGGAGACGCTCAAACTCAGAAAGAGAACACACAGGAAGCCGAAGAAGATGAATTTTCTCAGGAAAAAAGAAGGAGACTTTCCGGGAAAAATGATTAATCACTAGCTCAGGGTGAGAAAGAATCGAAAAAACCAGGAGAAGGAGGATCTAGAAACCCAGGTAGAAGAGAAATTGAAAAGCCAGGGAAAAGAGGAATTACAATGAAAGCTAGAGGAAGATTCGGAAGACTCTTTGGTATTATGAGGCACTGAGTGGTCTTCTAAGATTCCGGTGAACCGCGTCCTTTACTTATGGGTCTACTCGAGTTTCCTGTTTTTGTGCCCTTTCTGTTTTCTGAGTCAAATATAATAGCACTGATTCTGAACAATTTCTCTTCCGGCGATTTAGCTGTCAAACTACAAGTTTAAGCTGAGTATTTTCAGAAGTTATGAGCAGTTATGCTGAAATCTCCTTACGAGTATTTTAAAACTGATTGTTTAAACGAGTATTCTGAAAATGATTGTTTGAAGATTTTAACAGATTCACACTTTTTTTATTATTTACAATTTTGACGAGAAATTCATTCTAATTAGCTTAGTTTTTGCGACTTCTTATTCACTTGACCCTATTTTAAACTTATTTTAAACTTTTAAACTTAAACAAATACCTAACAAGTTATTAATATCGGGTGTAACTCTTATTCATGTATTACTTAGTCAGCAACACGAGGTTTTCTATTTTTTGACTTTGTATTTTAAATTAATATACTTGCATTTCTATTTTGAATTTAAGCTGGATTACAGAAGTAAGGCTTTCATGTCACATTGCATTACATTCCTTCATTCGTTAATTCGTTCTTTTAAAAATCTGAAGAGCTGTGAATCAATTGATATACGATAAACTTCCTCCTGAGCGGTTGCCATGTACTGACCCGCTACTCTTCACTTACCCCTTCGAATCCCTCTTCCCATTAGAAACCGCCTTGTAACTCCCATTGGAAACCGCCTTTGATTGCTACAGTTCCTTCTCGCTTATGCCCCTCAATTGCTCTGTCATACCCCGACCTTTTCATCATTTTAACGCGATTATTTGAGAGACTCCGCGTAATAATAATAATAATAGCGTTTTGACTTGAATTTAATGGATGGGGAATGTACTTGCTTCATCTCAATGTATGAAGAAGGGCCGCTGGTACACCATATCGGAGTTCTATGAAATTTGGTAGTAAAACAAGAAGTGATGTTCTAAAAATGGAAAGTCAATATCATTGGGGTTCGCCCTTCACTTTGGGGGATCAACGACAATTGCCAACACGACATTTGGCAACAGCAAAACCATGCGGCAATTGACAAAAGAAGGGTAAGGGAATCAAGGTGAATCTGCAAAGCAAAGCCAACAGTTTTGCCAACAGCAAAACCGAAATGGATTCCTAAGCCGTGCGCCCTCGTCAGCGTAACCGTTACCCAAGCCTACGCGGGGAAAATAAAAATAAATGCTTGAAAGCCTAAGCAAGACCGAATAAAACAGTTTTTTTTTTAAATTTAATTTTTAAATTTTTTTTGGAAAATAGATTCTGGAAAAATGGTAAAAAAGCTGGAAACCTAGGTGTGGTCAACATCTCTATTGGCAAGATGACAGAAACTGAAAACGCGCACATACGATCTTCCATAAAGTCTCTTTGCGAATCTTATTCCCTGATGGGCATACCCTACGTCTTGTCTTGCAGACATTGGCACTTTGTTTTTTTATACATTAAATGTTTGGATACGGTCTCGTTAGCCTAAGGCGTACGGCCTCGTTAGCCTAAAATTTTATCAAGCCGTTTTTAATGAAAAACAATTTGTTGATGTAAAAAATTTTTTTTCAGTACTCGGAGTTTCTGATGCTCAAAATGATCACCTATGAAGAAAATTTTCGAAACCGTAGCGTTTTAAGCCAAGTTTTTGTCTAGTATTCAATGTCTGCAAGACAAGACGCAGGGTATGCGCATCAGGGAATAAGAGCCCTCTTTCCTAAGCTGTACGGCCTCGTTATCGTAACATCAGCTCAAGCCTGAGCAGAAAAAAAAACATGAAAAGTACCTGAGAAACTCTTAATCCTGAGTTTGTGGATCACTTTTACAAAGCTTTGTGAATCCTTTAATCAACGAAAGTAGCGTGATGTGATAAGCAGAGAAGAATCCGAATTAACATATCACAAAGAGACATCAGAAAATCGGAGAAAACTCTGCTATCTGACGGTGTACCACACCTAGGTGTCGAGCAGAGCCAAAACTTAAAATACACTTCAGCTATTAAAGTGAAAAGGTACCTGCTGAGTATGATAGTGCGATCCTCGCTGTCCAGGAGGATTGTGTCTGTTTCGCTGCATTATGGAATCGGAACACGTTTCGAGGAGACTAGGTTAGTTGGGCATAGGCATGAAATGATCCCTTTGGACGAATTTCCTGAATATAAGTGTTTTAACCGAGTTAAACCACCAAGTTCGATTTGATAAAATGTTAGCTACTATAGGAGAAAACAAGTACGATAAACTCTCTGTCAAAACATATTAATGAAGTAATATACTTTTTCTCTGGTAAACCGATCAGCAATTATCTAGAACGGGAGTTGTTTGCTGAAATAACGAACTGATTCGACGCATCGAATGTAGCGTAAGAGATCGTCTTCTGAAGACGAGTTGACTGCAGAGAAGTAGTGCAATATGTCAGAAGAAGAAGGAATTTCCCAGGCTAAACGAGAATTGGAGGCAATTCGGTTTCCAGTGAAAACCATTGGAAGAAGGTCAGAAAGAAGGGTACTATAATGGAGATAACATGAGACAGCCTAGTGATGGTAGTCAAGATTAAGGACGAAAGTGAAAGGGTAGACTGTCACCGAATTGCCAGTGCTATTGTTGCATAAGCTGAATTCGGTATTGATTATGAGGGCGGTTGTAAGAGAGTTGAACATGGAAGCACGCTCATGGTTTATTCACTGCGGTCAAGTATTGTACATCCCGAAGGCGGGTATATTCAAAAAAAGGTTATATGAGACGACGGATGGAGTTTACGACAGTAGGAGTCAATATAACACAAATTCGAGAGAATTACAGACGTTGTAGGGCAGAGGTTTTTTGGGCTTACTCGTTGAAATAACAAGGACTTGCAATGCAATTTACATTCCAGTTTTTTACTGCTTTACGCTCTGGCCTAGGCTTTCAAGTATTGTATTTTATAATGTTTTTTCCCTCTTAAAGTGTGTGACCCAATAAACATTTTATCTTGAATACTGTAGTCCTCTCACCTTATTTTGTAAATTGCCTTCAATCCATTGCGGGAGCATCATGGTTAGAATTGGGCGATGTTTTCAGAGCATTAAAAAGGTTTTTAACAAAATTTTGAAACAACATATAAAGAAAATCTGCCCTTTCACAGAAGGCCGCCGTTCTCAAGGCGGCGCAGCTGGTGATAGAGGGCCTGGAAGGAGGCTGAAGAGGCCATGAAGATTTTTTTCAGGTCAGAGAGGCGGAGAGGAAGGCAAGGGTTTAAAATGACATTTGATAAGTCAATAAGTAAAGTACAAACAGGGACGCTCACTTTGAACTGTAATCTTCTTGATCTTTTTCTTTCTGTCTGAGAGAAAAACACTCAATTACATTATTTGCAAGAAAGACCTTTATGATGAAGCGCTTAATGCGCTCATGACTACAGGGGGTAATGAATGAAACTGAAATAAGAAGCAGGTTGCGCTGCTAGCAGTTTTGATAAGGGGGAGAGGGGGGCGCAAAATGTCTTCGAAATTCCGCTAGAAGTCCCTTGTGCCAGATCCGCCGGAAAATAAGACCTCCTCCGTTGACTGTTCACTTTCTCACTTTATTCAAACATTCGAAATTGCAAGCATTTACCTTGGACCGATAACTTATTTCACGTTGGGGTGCGAAATGCCTTCGAAATTCCGTCAGAAGTCCCTTGAACAAGATCCACCAGGAGATGAGGCTTCCTGCTTTGACTTCTATTTTCTCACCACTACTTTCTCATCAAAAGAACACGACGTGAAATCAGTGGATGATCGAAAACTCTCAGACAAATTCAGAGAGAGTACTGAATTGTTGAGAAACACTTAATAAGAGAGATTTACTCTACAACTGTAAACAAACGCTGATTTTTGAGTCTGGGAAACAACAAAAGAACGTGAAGAAAGCGGCCATATCACGATGTTACAGAAATAACAAACGCGTTTCCAAGAATTGTTGCAATGGTTCAACCCAAACTTTGTATAAACACAAGATTGATATTCTTATAGTTATAGAGTGATTCGCCTCACTTTCCTCTTGCGAACGTTTCCAAGTGGTCGATTCCGAGGGAGGTAAGCTCATTTATTTCAACTCTGCTTCAAAAAATTTGTGTTCCATTCTTCTAAAGTGCGTTCTTTGAGAATAATATAGCTCATAATGAAATGTCTACAGACATTAGTACACTTTTAACTCCGATTGACAGCATTGTCCCATCAGAGGTCTCATCTGCGCCAGAAGGTCTTTCGGAACCCAATCAAGATGAACAGGTCTGGAAAATCCTCTGAACTCCACATATTTACCTGATCCACTGGAAACGTTTTTTTCCCTTTCAGTTCTGACTTTGCGAAGCAGCTAATTCATTTGTGCATCAATTGAAATCGCACTGATCGAAATCGAGATGATAATTAACACTAGGGTAAAACGGAAGGAGAGGAGAATGTAGATATTTTTTGGCGCGAACATGTATGCGCCAACATAGCTGGTCCGGTAACAATTTAACCCATGGTCTCTAGGCCCTAGTGTTAATTATCATCTCGATTTCGGTCAGTGCGATTTCAATTGATGCACAAATGATTTAGCTGCTTCGCAAAGTCAGAACTGAAAGGGAAAAAAAACGGTTCCAGTGGATCAGGAAAAGATGTGGAGTTCAGAGGATTTTCCTGACCTGATCATCTTGATTGGGTTCCGAAAGACCTTCTGGCGCAGATGAGACCTCTGATGGGACAATGCTGTCAATCGGAGTTAAAAGTGTACTAATGTCTGTAGACATTTCATTATGAGCTATATTATTCTCAAAGAACGCACTTTAGAAGAATGGAACACAAATTTTTTGAAGCAGAGTTGAAATAAATGAGCTTACCTCCCTTGGAATCGACCACTTGGAAACGTTCGTAAGAGGAAAGTGAAGCGAATCACTCTATAACTATAGAGATCATGAAACCGATTTGCTCGAACCGAACCGATGGAACCGATGTCCGTGAATCCCTTTCGAGCAAATCGGTTCCATGATCTCGCACACAACAATCGGCACTGCGACATTTCACACAAACATTTTTTTTACTATTTTTTTTTCAATTTTTACAAATTTTTTCCAAGTTTAGTTTTTTTTTAAAGTTTAGGCTAGAAAAGTTTCCCAACAATCTTTGATTCTTGATTTCACCCTTTTTTCTGTTTCTCTATCTTTCGGAATATCTATCTCATTTCTAGAAAGAAGAGATGTTTTAGGTAAACTTGAAAATTTCAGCAATGCAAGACGAAAAATATACGTTTAATGTATGTAAATTGATCCGCTGTGTGACAGTAATAAATTAAGTGTTTCGGTGTCTGGCTGCAATTGCTCCACTTGAAGAGGCGGTCTACGGAGGAACTATGGTCTTCCGTCTTTGCTCTGACCCCGCTCACTCGCTTTTCCACTTTCATCCCTAGTAGTTCACAATTCTGGAATTCTCAAAAGTGAGTGGAGGTTTAATTTTCACACCAGTGTCTTGTTTCAAGACGTTTGTTTTCCCAAACTCCTTTTTCGGAAGCACATTAGCCCGGATAAGGCTCCTTAATGGGCTCTAGCCCGGATGAGGCTCTTTTAATTATCTTGCTGAACCTACAGTAATTTGATTTCATTTGATGTGTTTTAATAAAAGGCTTGCAGGGGACGATTCGACCGCTGTGAGGGTCCCGTAATTGTTTTCTAAAACTTATGAAAAAAAGTTCAGATTTAACAATGATGTTGCATTGATTCAAAACTGTGAAAGCATCTTTAGTCTTGGAGCCCCGTTTAGCGTCTCGAATCGTGCTCTCGCTTGCCTTACGTTGTAGTCTCACCTTAATTCGTCACATTTATTCCACAAACAGTAACTATGAGACTGGTTGTTTCATACGGCCTCGCATCTAAGCCAGTGGGCCTCGTTAGCTATGAATGGTCATAGATTCAAATTGATTTTACCTGTCTGTAAAAAAACTCAAGAATTTTTTTTGCCGTATTGAGTAGAAACAATGTGGAATGAGATACCCGAGTCATTTTTATTGCTTATGTAATAAGTATTTTCTGGAAACCTCGATAATCAATTGACTCAGATTATTGTGCCACCTTCCATCGGAGGGGGCACTTTTCTCTCTACCTCCGACATTGACTGTCCTATGTGACCGTCTCTTAAACCGTGTGCAATGGACAATACAACGCCAAATAAAACAGTTCCATACCCCTATCTTCGTTCTCACCTCACTCCTGCCACGAAAAAAGAGAGACCAAGCTTACGGTTAGAGAGTTGAAGAGAATCGGACAGGCAAGAGATTGGTTAGAAGCGCAAAACCGGGTTCTCACTATGAAAGCGTTAACAGAGCTTCAGTTCCAGAAGGCTTGTGTATATTATAATTGCTTCCAAAAACAATGAGAAAAATTTCCCGATTACCCTACATGTAACTAGCTTTTCTAACAACAAAAAAAAACCGGAAAAAGTTGAGGCTTCTAGTATTGTCCATACCCACATTAACCATAGTAACTTGTTCGGTCACGTATGCAATCTTGCGCGGCATTTGTGATGTAATTTTTAAATTTGTAAAGTGTTCTTCTTCTTCATTTATTATTCCGGTCATACATTGTTCCGGTCATACATAGATCAAAGATTTTGCACACGACGGAGTCTGTCATGTAATTTGACACAAATTACATCGTGAAACCATTTTTAGTTTAAAATACAACTTCAATAAAAACTTGTTACGTTTGTATTGTACATGAGGGTCGCATTGAATGTTGGGAGGAATATCATAATGATCAAGCACTAAATGAACAAAAGGATGAAACCAATCTAATTCAACACTAATTGCTTCAATTATTAATTAATAAATGGCGTTAATTATGTGCGTCCTTTGCCTGTGAATACGATAAGAGTCATTAAAAGACCGCTGTTAACAACGCTCATATCGAAAAAATACTTGGCTAAAATCTTGCTTCTTGGCAACAGCAAAGCACAAGAACATTTTTCAAGAGCCATTACAAGCATACTTGTCAAAGAACTTTCTCCGTAAAGAAAACAGATAGAGTAAGTAAAAGACAATTAACTCAAACAGCTGATAAAACTGAACTTCCGGTTAGCACCCCAAATTATACCACGATTAAATTTCATAATTTCAAAGTTCTGAATTATACACTTTCAAGGTTCACAATTCACAATACTCCCGTCCTTCAGACTTCTAATTTGATCGGGCGTCCGATTTTTATTGTTCGTAGGTCTCCGATTTCTCGTTTCGGACTCCAAATTCTCCTTCTTGGCCTTCAGATAACAAATCTTCTCGTGTTCTTTGATTCGTCCACTGCAAAAAAAAGCTTTATAATAATTCCGACTACTTGAAGATAAAAATCAGTAGCAAAAATTCAATCTTCCTGCGTAGATCAGTTTTCGATTTCAAACTCTGCTAAAGTTTGTTTTGTTTTCTTTTCGAAATCAACAAGTCGCGAGGTACTGAGAGAGATGGAAATGAAAAGAAAGAGACTAGGGACCAATTATAAACTATTTACGAAGTTTATAAATTCGTGAACTTCATATTCATAAATGTTTATAAGCGCTTCTACTTTCGCTTTACTTCGTCCGCTTATGTATTCAATCACTGCCCCAAAAAAAACATCAAAAAAGAAGAAAAACACCGAGAAGATGAGAAACATTATAAAAAAAGAAAAAAACGAGAAGAAGAAAAAAAAGAAAAAAAACGAGAAGTGAATTTTTGGAGTAAAGCATTTTATGCTTCTTTTTCTTTTTCTTCTTTTTTTTTCAAATTTTTGCCGTGATTAAATTTATCATAGTGTTTTTATCGCTAGAAAAAAACATGATTTTAATGATTTAAACAGAACAAGTAAAATCATCGTAGACATCAAAGCCAAAAGAAGCAAAGAAGTAGCAAGAAAAAGGTTTTTTCTTGCATGTAATATAAATACGAACGGTGTAAATACGAACTAAATACGAACGGTGGTGAAATTTATAAACAATTTGTGAAAATTTAGCAAAAAACTTGGTACTATTTATTAATTTCGTGAATAATTTAGAAGTGAACATAGTATTTTTATGAAGACTTCCGTGAGAAAACTTTCGCAAACATTTATGAAAAGAGCGATTGACTTATGAACTTTACAAACTTATAAACTTCGTAATTATTCGTGAAAAGGGTTAGAATTGTTTTCAGGAGATGAGTACTATCAGTATTATACTAGCGAATAGAATTGTAATAATATCGAAATTTTCACTCTGCATACATTACAAGTCGAAATCATAATCCTAACCCTTGCGTGCCTTGAACGCTGGTGTTAATTATCATCTCGATTTCGATCAGTGCGATTTCAATTGATGCACAAATGAATTAGCTGCTTCGCAAAGTCAGAACTGAAAGGGAAAAAAACGTTTCCAGTGGATCAGGTAAATATGTGGAGTTCAGAGGATTTTCCAGACCTGTTCATCTTGATTGGGTTCCGAAAGACCTTCTGGCGCAGATGAGACCTCTGATGGGACAATGCTGTCAATCGGAGTTAAAAGTGTACTAATGTCTGTAGACATTTCATTATGAGCTATATTATTCTCAAAGAACGCACTTTAGAAGAATGGAACACAAATTTTTTGAAGCAGAGTTGAAATAAATGAGCTTACCTCCCTCGGAATCGACCACTTGGAAACGTTCGCAAGAGGAAAGTGAGGCGAATCACTCTGCAATTTGCAATTTCGAATGTTTGAATAAAGTGAGAAAGTGAACAGTCAACGGAGGAGGTCTTATTTTCCGGCGGATCTGGCACAAGGGACTTCTAGCGGAATTTCGAAGACATTTTGCGCCCCCCTCTCCCCCTTATCAAAACTGCTAGCAGCGCAACCTGCTTCTTATTTCAGTTTCATTCATTATCCCCTGTAGTCATGAGCGCATTAAGTGCTTCATCATAAAGGTCTTTCTTGCAAATAATGTAATTGAGTGTTTTTCTCTCAGACAGAAAGATAAAGATCAAGAAGATTACAGTTCAAAGTGAGCGTCCCTGTTTGTACTTTACTTATTGACTTATCAAATGTCATTTTAAACCCTTGCCTTCCTCTCCGCCTCTCTGACCTGAAAAAAATCTTCATGGCCTCTTCAGCCTCCTTCCAGGCCCTCTATCACCAGCTGCGCCGCCTTGAGAACGGCGGCCTTCTGTGAAAGGGCAGATTTTCTTTATATGTTGTTTCAAAATTTTGTTAAAAACCTTTTTAATGCTCTGAAAACATCGCCCAATTCTAACCATGATGCTCCCGCAATGGATTGAAGGCAATTTACAAAATAAGGTGAGAGGACTACAGTATTCAAGATAAAATGTTTATTGGGTCACACACTTTAAGAGGGAAAAAACATTATAAAATACAATACTTGAAAGCCTAGGCCAGAGCGTAAAGCAGTAAAAAACTGGAATGTAAATTGCATTGCAAGTCCTTGTTATTTCAACGAGTAAGCCCAAAAAACCTCTGCCCCACAACGTCTGTAATTCTCTCGAATTTGTGTTATATTGACTCCTACTGTCGTAAACTCCATCCGTCGTCTCATATAACCTTTTTTTGAATACACCCGCCTTCGGGATGTACAATACTTGACCGCAGTGAATAAACCATGAGCGTGCTTCCATGTTCAACTCTCTTACAACCGCCCTCATATTCAATACCGAATTCAGCTTATGCAACAATAGCACTGGCAATTCGGTGACAGTCTACCCTTTCACTTTCGTCCGTAATCTTGACTACCATCACTAGGCTGTCTCATGTTATCTCCATTATAGTACCCTTCTTTCTGACCTTCTTCCAATGGTTTTCACTGGAAACCGAATTGCCTCCAATTCTCGTTTAGCCTGGGAAATTCCTTCTTCTTCTGACATATTGCACTACTTCTCTGCAGTCAACTCGTCTTCAGAAGACGATCTCTTACGCTACATTCTATGCGTCGAATCAGTTCGTTATTTCAGCAAACAACTCCCCTTCTAGAAAATTGCTGATCGGTTTACCTTCGAATCTATTCTCTACCCAGCGTCACAACTCAACTTTATCTTGTTCCGGAATTTCAATAATTTCTTTCTCCTGTCAGCCTGTTCTAGCTTCACTCCTGACCGATTCGTCATGTCTTAACACCAACCTCGCTTTTCTTTTTATCTCTACATGACATGCATGTATTGCACCAAGTACTTCCTATCTTTATTTTGAATTTGCGCCGTGACTCCCCAGCCACGTTACTCAGTCACTCTCATCCATAACTGATTTTCCTCTCAATCCATTACTGATAACTTTTTCAATTTTCCGATCAATCTGACACTCTAATTAGGAATCCGCTGTATCGGCTATCACTTGAACTAGTTCTTCCGCAACACTTGTACATGCTTGTTCCAGGTCTAACCTAGTGTCCGGAAACGGCACAGACAACCACAGGTGATATTGTTTCACAGAGGTATTCTCGAAAGAACACATGCTTGCTCTATTGGGTACGATGAAGGGGCCGTGATGAGGGCGATGGACACAAGCTTTTTACCCCTGCTTGTTTCAGGTCTTACTCTTGTGCCTGCTTGTTCCAGGTCTTATTCTTGTGCCTGCTTGTTCCAGGTCTTACTCTTGTGCCTGCTTGTTCCAGGTCTTACTCTTGTGCCTGCTTGTTCCAGGTCTTACTCTTGTGCCTGCTTGTTCCAGGTCTTACTCTTGTGCCTGCTTGTTCCAGGCCTTACCCTTGTGCCTGTACGTTACCGGTCTTACCCTTGTGCCTGTACGTTACCGGTTTCACCCTTGCGCCTTCTTGTAATACGGTTTACCTCGTCTGCCTTGAGGCCTTCGATCACACTTTCTTCTCAAACAATACCACCATTCAAATATACCCGTACTCCTGGTACTCTTTAATCCAAAATCCTGCAAAGCTAGAAACGAATGCTGGTATTGCGAAGTAATCATTCCCGCACCTCCTCCTGCATCCTACTTGAGCGACACTCTCCGGCCCAATGACGCGAACACGTACAAAAACTTCACTAACAAAATTCCGTGCGATAATGCGAACAACTTACTCGGGAGTGCTCAATAACTTTTCTTTTCAATCTCATCTTTTTAAACATAGTTCTGTCCACTTTCTACTATCATAGAAATTCTCACTTGCTACATATGAACAACTTTCCTGTTCAGACTTTTCAAGTCAAAAATTCTTTCACATTTCCTTACGCAATACATATCCTCCAAAACTCTAAACAACTTCTCTACACAAGTAAATTTAATTTTAATACTGGAATACGGCTATGGAGTTTTGATATCAAAACTATGTGTAGTTGGTGACTACCCCTTTTACTCAATATTGACCCTTCGCTCACAGCTCGCTCGTTGTTCTTCGACTGCCTAGCATGCGCGCTCACACAGTCTAGCTACGCAGCTAAGTTGTCTCGGTCCACATTATGTAATAGCACGAACGAAACTCACATCCGTGACGATCATACACTACTATGTACGATTACCCCGATAAACAAAACTGAGACAAGCAATGAGCGAATAACGCGAACATATCCGAGCACTTAACTGACTATGAGAAGGATAAACTGCGTGCCTAGCTAGACGCAAAACTCGACCTTCACAATCTCACTCCTTTCAAAACCCGACCACCACAATTTAACCCATAACTTTCACAACAATAACGAGTATTCAGCTTACACTGCGCAACTTGAAGCGTAATTCAAAGACAAACAATCGGCATTTCTTAGCCGAATAGACATTCATTCACAATCATATAAAACGCAACCTACGTGTTCCAGAACCTAACACTCTTCTTGACGCTTCACGTCAAATCTGCGACAACAATCAATTTTTTTTTAAAACCACACAACACTCATACTACCACTTAAAGCATCTTGCTTTAACGCACGATAAACGTAGAATGAGTTACTTCCCTCTTTCAACTCCCCTTATGCAACGCACCTGCAGTACACTCCCTAAGGCGCGTATTCAAACACACAAAAATATAAAAGACGACTCCAAAATCGGTCCACTATCAGAAGAAAATGGCATAATCTCTACCGAAGACTCTAGAAAAGCCTAGATTTTTGCTAAACATTTCGAATCTCTCTATAAAAATCACGACGCGTTAAGTACTAGTAGATACGATTCATCAAGCCTACAAACCTTTACCACTACCATTGATTTTATCCCGATACCGGCTCATTTGGTCTACTTCTATCTAAAACGGCTCGCTAGCAAGAACAACACTTCACCGGACAACATACCATACACATTTTTCAAAAACACTGCGCACGCAATATGCGCTCCTTTATCTATCATGTTCGATCGATTCTTACTTAACGGGAGTTGTCCTTCCCAGTGGAAAAAAGCTATTGTAAAACCCGTCTTTAAGAAAAAAGGAGATAAGAAAGATGTCAGAAATTATAGACCCATTTGCCTCACCCCATCCGCTTCTAAAATCATGGAGCGAATTCTTTGTCAAAAACTACAGGAATATCTTAATGAGAATGAACTGATTAGCTGTCACCAATTCGGATTTCGACCGAAACATTCGTGTGAACTCGCTTTACTCGATACTCACCATGATTGACATACTAAATTAGACAGTAAATGCTTCCTTAGCTGTGCTTTAATCGACTTTTCCCGCGCCTTCGACGCTGTCCCTCTTCACCTTCTCATGATAAAGATGAAATCATTCGGAATAGATGGATGCTTGTACAGATTCTTGCAGGATTTCTTAGAAAATCGCCAACAGAGTGTTCGAGTAGAAAATTACGATTCTCCCCTCTACTCGACTCCTACTGGAGTCCCTCAGGGTAGCTGCATAGGACCATTACTGTTTATATTATATATCAATGACTTACCCAAATTCCTTCCCACTGGTTGTCATATCTCTATGTATGCAGACGACGTGAAGTTATACTCGATCAATGACACTAATTGTTTACAGAAAGGAATTAACTATGTCCATGACTGGTCAAAAAATGGGGCCTAACAATATCTGCTTCCAAAACAGTAGTCATAAGACTTGGATCAAATCATCCACCTACTTCGTTCTATCTAGCGGAAAACCTTCTTCCCGAGTCCAACACAGTTCGTGATCTAGGAGTAGAGTACTCTCACACACTCAATTTCTCTCTACACATTGAAAATATCTGTAAAAAAGCGAATGCTAGATGCGGATACATACTGAGAACTTTCAAGACGAAAAATGTTGACCTTCTAAAAAAACTGTTTGTGACTTATGTCAGGCCACAAATTGAATACTGTTCCATTATCTGGTCTCCCCATCTTAGAAGGTATGTGGATCTGATCGAGAATGTTGAGCGAAAATACACCAGAAATGTTTTCGGAAGATCAGGAGTTCAAATGGCTTATTCCGAACGACTCAAGGAAATGGGACTGGATAAATTGGAAGTTAGAAGATGGAAGAAGGATTTGATGACCGTCTACAAAATTATAACGAACCGCACTCCGTTGAATTGTCAATCTTTTTCCGATTTCAGTCTCATGATTATAACACTAGATCTCACTCATTGACACTAGTAATGCATAGATCTAGAACTGTGAGCCATTCAAACGAACTATCGGTCAGGTTCATCGACCATTGGAACAGTCTTCCGGTCGAAATCGTTAATTCTAGCACAATAATGTCATTCAAATCAGGTATTAATGTTTTTCGATCAAAAAAAAAGAAGATGAAATGAGCTTTGTTCTAGTTTTACCACCTTTATTTGAAAAATTATCTCTGATTTGTTTTTTGCTAATTTGTTTCTGATCTGATTTGTTTCTGATTTGTGATTTGGTTTTGTTTATCAACTTTTCTCACTTTAGCCAAAGTGATACGCTTGTGTTTGAAGTTAATCGCTTCTTTACCGTCTCCATGATTTACGTTATATACACTGTGCGATAAACTATTATTATTAGTATTATTAAATAAATTAAATTTATCACCTCTTACCATTTTTCTATAATAATAATTACAGTTTAAAGGCCTGGTTAAGATACCATAACTGTAAAACAAGGCTATAGTATTGTACTGTTCCTTACCTTAACTAACCTAACTTTTCGGATTGGAATATATGTCAAATGTAACTCACAGATGTCAAATGTTTCCTCTTTCGAAAATCGCAGGGAACTTAAAATATCCTCGAGCTTGAGTAAGAATTACTAAACGACTCTTAGTTTTAGTGAGATTTTGTTGACAGTTTTCTTCTTTGTAGTGTAATGAGAACCTAACTGTAAAATACGGCCCTTATCTTTTATTAGTCCTTTCTTCAAAAAAGATAGCTTTTTAAGGCCGTTACAGAATTACACCGTGCACACTGTGCGCACTGTACACCGTACAAATGTACACCGTACACTGCGGCCGTTACAGAATTACATCGTGCAAAAAAAAAAGCGTCTGCTAAGTCGATGTTTTTCTCTCTGAACTGGTAAAAGAACCCTTCTGGACCTTCTCGGAACTGTTCCATCAGACCTGAAAAATTACGATGATGCGAATAACTTACTGATTTACTCAAAACTAGATATATTTCAATTATTGAAACTAATTCTAAACCGAAAATTTATACTTCGTCAATGGTTTATTAAACTTTCGCACGTTTGCTGCTTGATATGGCATGATATTATTGAAGAAAATTCATATTTTTTGGAGGAAATTAATTATAGTGTGAAACAATATAGTGCGTCAAACACTCATGCAAATTTAAGTGTGCACGGTGTAATTCTGTAACTATACAGTGTACGGTGTACATTTGTACGGTGTACAGTGCGCACAGTGTGCACGGTGTAATTCTGTAACGGCCCTTTTTAATTGTATTTCATTTACAACTCAAGCATAAAAAATCACTCTTTAAACGTATGCTTGTCGTTTTAAGGGGTTTTTAAATGTCTCAAAATGTTTATTTCGGCAATGGTGGAGAATTGTGGTCCCGCTTCTTTTTGGTTTTTTTTTCAATCGATCAAAGTGTTAATTGGCTTCTTATGACCTACTGAGCAATAAAAACATGTGCGAAAAAATTTTTTTTCATTGTTTTTACGAAAAAAATTTTTTCTAAAAAATTTTTGGCTTAAATTTTGGGGAAAGGAAAGGGGGAGGGGGAGGGTGTTTACCTAAGCAGGAAAGGGATGGGGCCCTTAAAGGGGGAAGGGGGGCCCTAAAGGGGGGAAGAGGGGCCCTAAGGAGCAAGGGGGAAGGGAGTTTTCATGAATAAAATCTCTTCCTGAGAAAAATTTTTTTCCGCACTTGTTTTTATTGCTCAGTAGGTCATAAGAAGCCAATTAACACTTTATTCGATTGAAAAAAACCGAAAATGAGCGAAACCACAATTCTCCACCATTGCCGTTTATTTCATGTTAAAATGTTTTTTTTTGTCATGTTGCAGATGGTGGAAAGGCAGAGTGCGTCACTTTTGAATCACTTTGGAATCAGAGATCACTTTGGAATCTCAGGCATCTCTATCTACTTTCCGAAAACATACGTCAATCAGAAGGAATTAGAAAAGGTAAACGATTCTGTAAAAATTATTATATTAAGTATTCTTCATAATTCGCCGTTCTTTGTCTATGTATATCTTTGAATTAGTTTCAGTAATTAGGGCAAAAAATTTACTTAAAGGGGCCACTATTAGCTTATGAGGGAGGAAAAGAGCACTCTATAAATGGTGAAAGGAGCTATATTTTCGTTGGGGTGTGCACTTCTCAGGGAAGGGTGCATTCAACTTTAGGAGGAGTGATGGGTAGTATTTGGACTAATTCGGTAAATTAAACCCTAAAAAATAAAGAAAAATAGGTACTTTTTTACATGATTTGGTAGGGCGGAGCCTCCGGGGAAGGCGCGTGGCCAGGGCGCTTACTGCGCGCGACTCTGCTCCCCTAAAACGGCCTTCTACATATTAAATTCTTTTTTCTTACTTGTTCTCTTTCTTTTCTTTTCCTTTCTTCTTAAATTATTTTTATAAATTCTGGCGAAAGGAAAGGGGGAGGGGGAGAAGGGTTTACCTAAGCAGGGAAGGGAGGGGGCCCTAAAGGGGGGAGGAAGAGGGACCTACCTAAGCAGGGGGGGGGGGGTTGGGGGGCCCTAAGGAGAAAGGGGGGAAGGGAGTTTTCATGAATAAAAACTCTTCCTGAGACAGAGGGGCGTGGCTAAAATCTTGGTCCTGAGACATTGCGCGCGAATTTCTGAGACATTGCGCGCGAAACGCGCCCTACCAAATCATGTAAAAAAGTGCCGAAAAATGAAAATAAAGTGTGCATCACAGTGTGTGAGTATACTGACAAATCGAATGGCTCTTTCCATCAGATGGAGAAGCAATTTGCTATAGCTGGACAGAACTTCTGTGTTCTGTTCCCTTGTTCTACTTTCCTGTGAATAGTGTTCCCGGTTTTACTTAAAACCGTTAACACGCGGATAAGCAGTACAAAGCTATTTTCATAATTTAATTCTGAATCTGGAAAGTTTTTATTAAAGATTTACTGTATAGTGCTTCATGTAATTTATTAATTCAATTACAGCAAGAAAAAATCCTCTTGATCAAGGCAGCCTCCGAACTGTTACCGTAGTCTACAAAAATCTAGCGGTCAAACATTCGCGTGGACAAAAACTGGTCCACCGCGTGAATCGAACTCAGCCGTTTGTTTTTTACCTGGAGTGACCATTAAGCCAATTAAGTTCGATGGCGTCCCGGCGGGCAAGTACACAGCTGGCCTTGGTCAGTCGGAGATGGCATTTTGCTCAGACCAGGAGGACATCGTATCCATCTCACTTACAGTAACTCAGATGCTTCTTCATCAATACCTTGTCAGCATTTATATGTAAAAGAATTTAAACACGTAAAATAATTAACGTAAAAATAGTTAAAAGTTATATGTAAAAGAATTTAATCACTCGCTTGATGTAAAAAAAAAAAGAATTTAAAAACGACCAATCTTCGGACGGGTGAGTCTGGAACAATGACAAGTGAGCTAGAGTTAGATGCAGTGTATTTCTCTAACCCGCACTGCGTATGAAATCTATGCGCAAATCTTGCGCGCTATCAAAAAAAGATACAAATACTCTGTTCGTCTGAATCCTCTCTTTACTTCACACGCTCTCGGACTCTCTTCTCCTCTCTCGAGGCCTGTCGAACCCTCATGATTAGAGGTCTCTTCTCCTCTCTCGAGGCCTGTCGATCCCTCATGATTAGAGGTCTCTTCTCCTCTCTCGAGGCCTGTCGAACCCTCATGATTAGAGGTCTCTTCTCCTCTCTCGAGGCCTGTCGAACCCTCATGATTAGAGGTCTCTTCTCCTCTCTCGAGGCCTGTCGAACCCTCATGATTAGAGGTCTCTTCTCCTCTCTCGAGGCCTGTCGAACCCTCATGATTAGAGGTCTCTTCTCCTCTCTCGAGGCCTGTCGAACCCTCATGATTAGAGGTCTCTTCTCCTCTCTCGAGGCCTGTCGAACCCTCATGATTAGAGGTCTCTTCTCCTCTCTCGAGGCCTGTCGAACCCTCATGATTAGAGGTCTCTTCTCCTCTCTCGAGGCCTGTCGAACCCTCATGATTAGAGGTCTCTTCTCCTCTCTCGAGGCCTGTCGAACCCTCATGATTAGAGGTCTCTTCTCCTCTCTCGAGGCCTGTCGAACCCTCATGATTAGAGGTCTCTTCTCCTCTCTCGAGGCCTGTCGATCCCTCATGATTAGAGGTCTCTTCTCCTCTCTCGAGGCCTGTCGAACCCTCATGATTAGAGGTCTCTTCTCCTCTCTCGAGGCCTGTCGAACCCTCATGATTAGAGGTCTCTTCTCCTCTCTCGAGGCCTGTCGAACCCTCATGATTAGAGGTCTCTTCTCCTCTCTCGAGGCCTGTCGAACCCTCATGATTAGAGGTCTCTTCTCCTCTCTCGAGGCCTGTCGAACCCTCATGATTAGAGGTCTCTTCTCCTCTCTCGAGGCCTGTCGAACCCTCATGATTAGAGGTCTCTTCTCCTCTCTCGAGGCCTGTCGAACCCTCATGATTAGAGGTCTCTTCTCCTCTCTCGAGGCCTGTCGATCCCTCATGATTAGAGGTCTCTTCTCCTCTCTCGAGGCCTGTCGAACCCTCATGATTAGAGGTCTCTTCTCCTCTCTCGAGGCCTGTCGAACCCTCATGATTAGAGGTCTCTTCTCCTCTCTCGAGGCCTGTCGAACCCTCATGATTAGAGGTCTCTTCTCCTCTCTCGAGGCCTGTCGAACCCTCATGATTAGAGGTCTCTTCTCCTCTCTCGAGGCCTGTCGAACCCTCATGATTAGAGGTCTCTTCTCCTCTCTCGAGGCCTGTCGAACCCTCATGATTAGAGGTCTCTTCTCCTCTCTCGAGGCCTGTCGATCCCTCATGATTAGAGGTCTCTTCTCCTCTCTCGAGGCCTGTCGAACCCTCATGATTAGAGGTCTCTTCTCCTCTCTCGAGGCCTGTCGAACCCTCATGATTAGAGGTCTCTTCTCCTCTCTCGAGGCCTGTCGAACCCTCATGATTAGAGGTCTCTTCTCCTCTCTCGAGGCCTGTCGAACCCTCATGATTAGAGGTCTCTTCTCCTCTCTCGAGGCCTGTCGAACCCTCATGATTAGAGGTCTTGACATTTTCTTGACGGCAAAACAGAATTCTGCAACATCTTCTATGCAGTCCCACTCATAAATACCTTTCACATGTTTATTCATCTTATTATATTAACTATAACCCATTTACTTCTTCGTTACCTTTGCTATATCAATACACATGCACAGTACCGCTCAAAATGTTGAAATATTGAACATAACTTTTTTTAAAAACCAAATGAAGCTCAAATTTTCAGATTTTTTAAAACTTTTATTCCGATGTTCAACAGTTCGAACCATGACTTCGAACAAGAATTGTATGAATTAAGTTCGCAATACAAAAAAATTATGATAAAAATCAGGGAGAAAAAAGAGCTTCTTGCATTATTTTACTTGTATTTCGATGTCCAACAGTTTGAACAATGACTTGAAACAGAATTCGTAAAAACTAAGTTCAAAAAACAACAAAAAAATCATGGAGAAAAACTGAAAAATAGAAGGTATACCAAAATTTTTTTTTCCTGGAGATAATTAATAAATTTCTTCAAAAGATGTCCGGTACGGTACAAAAGCCCAAAAATTTTTTTTGTGAAAGTTTGAGCTTGGAATATTATCTTTGAAAAAAGTTATGTTCAATTATATGATAACATTTTGAGCGCTACTGTATATATATCTGCAGGTAGGAATAAACAGCCTGGTTAAAGGGCAGAGAAGGAAGAACTCATCATTATAAACTCCCGCGCTCAAAGAACGGTGGTTTCTCGAAGTTTCCTAGAGTGCTGTTGACCTATAGAGTCAGGGCTATTATAATGTTTTAACAGGCCCTGCAAGATATATTTCAGACCAAGAAGGAGAAGTCCCAAGTTTACTGAACTTTTCCTACTTTACGAGAGCAGCAAGAATATCATCTTTCATGAAAGATGATAACCATCCGACATCAAGCAATGAACCTAAATGACTAAAATCCCAAACGAACCTGGAGAAAGACTGCTCAATGAAAGTGTGCCTTGAAGATTAGCCCTTCGAAGATCGGCTTTCTGGCTGTTGGAACAGAGACTCTCATCGACAAGAGCAAAAGTGTCAAGACCGAGCTCATGCGGCTATTTAAGTCCAACACGGACATCGAGGGTGTGGATGTGAAGAACGCCTGCTATGGAGGGACACAGGCCGTCTTTCACGCTATCGATTGGCTGGAGGCCAATTATGACACTGAAAGTGAGATTTACCCAGATATCATTACTCGATTGAAGGGTTTTTGACACCTAAAATAACAGAGAGGCCCGCCAGAACAGAGACCCGCGAGAAACATTCAAAAGTCGTTTTTATAAAGGAAGAAAATTGGGTTTTATGCAGTGAGATTCATCCAGATTTGGAATTGTAAACAGAGAAATGAAAACACTTTGAAATGTAAACAGAGACCCGCCGAACGGCAGTAGAGCTTTACTATTTAAACCCTGGCTTGAACCTGGACTAAGTTTAATCTTATTTACCCACCATTTTCATCAACACATAGTCTTACGAGGAGACTTGGAATAATATAACGAGCGAGGAAATGAGTGTAGTCTGGAGTTGAAAAATGCGAGCGATACGATCAGGTGTTAAATGAGGCCGTTCTAAGGCATGTTTTTACGCGCCGAGTGAGGGGAAAAGGGAATTTGGATAGGCAAAAAGAGTGAAAAGAGAAGTAGAGAAAAAGTGAAACAAAAGTAAAGGAGAAGAGAATGTAGATCATTTCGTCACGAATATGAATGCGCCAACATAGCTGGTCCGGTAACCTTCTAACCCCTGGATACGATGAATGAACTGTAAGGGGCGATAAGCCAGATGTCGGCTGAAATGTCTGATATAATTTAGAGGTCTTCAATATTCATTAGCGAAGAGGTTATTCGAAAAAAGGTGTGTTCTTCATAGAACATGCCTTTAAATGTAACTTAGAAGTAATTGTTCAAGGAAGATTCGCGATAGCCGTCCTGGCAGACATTGCGGTTTACGAAAAAGGACCGGCCAGGTGCACTGGAGGTTAGGCTTTTAATATTTGTATCAATATTGAAATATCAAAATCGTTTCCATTTATTTACGTCATCGGGTTGAAAACAGGGTTTTTTTTTATTGTGCAAGGAAGAGGCCCACGGAACGCAGAAAAACTAATGAAACAGAGACCCGTGGGTCTTCCTTTAAAATGAAAGAAAAAACAACCGAGACCCGCAAAGTTCTTCTTGATTTCAACAAAAGGGTCCCACTTAAAATATTTAAAAACAGAGGCTGGCCGACATAGGGTCTCGCATAACCATTTAATCCCTAGTTGAAGATCACTTTTTAAAATTTCTCTCAGTTCTAGTTTTTTCTTCATTTTCTAATGACTATTTTTTGTAGAAATGTATTCCTAGCTCTGTTCTCAAAATGTTTAGTCAAAAAATAAGCAAATTTGTGTTCCCGCATGATTTTGCGCACCAGATGCTGTATTCTTTTTTGTAAAAAAAAAAAGTCCTGATGTTTTGGCTTTTTTCTTTACTTTCTTTGAAAAACGAGAAATCGAAAATAGAGGTACAAATTTGGACTCTTATTGACGACATAGGTTTAATTTTTTTGTTAAGGAGCAGGTGCAGTGGCCGTTTTACTGACTCCGAATGCTCCTCTAGTGTTTGATAAGGGATTGCGGGCGTGTCACATGACTTCCACGTGGGACTTCTTCAAACCAGTCAATGGTCAGTGTCAACAGTGATCTTCGTTTTAAGACTCATTCATATTTCTTCAAACTGCGGTGTTTCTGTCTGATCACTAGACGTGATTAATGTTGAGATTTGGTAGTATCGATCGATAATTTACTTGAAGTTTCCAGGGTAATTAACAAGAGTAATTTACTATTTTTATTATCTAGTAATAGCATTTTTGGACTTTTTTCTAAATTGGCAGGTTCGCGCTGCAGTGAGTACCCCATCGTGAACGGGAAGGATTCTCTGGAATCATACATGAACTCACTTGACAACTGCTACAAGGTCTACAAGCAGAAGGCCAAAAAGCTTTATAAACAAAGTAAGAGCTATTTGCATTTTTTTGTTTTTAATTGTTTATAACTTCGGTCAAGTAGCCGAAATTTGGGTTTTCTTTTGGGAGTGAGCCACTTTTTGAGTTTAAAGAATTCATAGCACACCAAAATTTGTCGAAAATCTCGAAAATGACTTCATTCGAGCATGGGGCCTGAAATGAGGAATCTCTCATGTACTGCCCTCCAAATCTCGCTTGCTTCTCGTTGTTATAGGCCCCTTGCTCAACTGAGAAGTCATTTTAAATTTTTGGAAAAGTTCTGATGAGCCATGGAAAAGTATTTCAGTCACGGCAGTTTCCATGGTTTTTCGCGAAAAAAAAGGAAATATTAGTTTTTTTTACTGGTGCATAGCTCGCCAGCACAGGTAAAAATTTTAACATTGATCAGTCATCCAGGCGTGGAGCTCACAATAATGAATCTCTTGTTTTACTGCCCTTCAGCTCTCGCTTGCTTCTCACTATTTTAAGCAGGGGTTAAATAGTCATGTCAGGCCTTCTGTCGGCGGACCTCTGTTTTTCCAAATCATGAGCGGGGACCCTTATGTAGAACGAAAAAAAATTTTCGCAGGCCTTTTTTCATCATAAGGGGAAAAACCCCTTTTTATAAAAAAAATTCCGCTTTTGGCGGGCGCTGAACCATTTTCTTGCACACTAAAAAACTCCTGAATTCTAAGCCCCGCGCTCAGGCGAGTGGTATTTAAAAATTTTTTACAAGTGCTGGTGAGCTATGACTGGTGCTCTTTTGTGCCATCGCAAAGGTCTCTTTTCTCTGTTGGAGTTCATGGTAAAGGGATGATTTGAAATTTCTTATTAGTTTTTTTTTAGTTTAATGCCCTCCCCGAAGCTCAAAAGTGGGGTAATTCTCTAACCCGCACTGCGGGTAAAATGTATGGGCTATCCATAAAAAACCAGTGATAAAGTTCTATGTTCGTATGCGTTCTCTATTTTTCATCCTGCGTTGCCTCATGATCAGTCTTTCAGATCTACACGCTTGATTGGCGGTTAGTAGGCAACTGACTTCTTACGAAAGCGGGAGTGTCTGAAGAAGCAATTAGCAGTCATGTTCATTTCTCAGATGTGTCCTTGTCCGACTTTGGAGCGGCGATGTTTCATTCGCCCTTCTCAAAGTTGGTCCAAAAAGCCATCGCTCGCCTCCATGCTCATGACGCGAAAGACGCGGAGCTGAGCGGAAGATTGTCAGTTCTCCTTTTACCAAGAAATAAGAAAGATCACCATTGTGGATCAAACAATGAAACACCGTGTGAGTTCTGTATAGTAATATTTTTATTTATACATTATGAGAAGCTGCTAAGCTTTAGGTTTGTTATAATTCCTGAGCGTAAAGGTTTTGTGAGTAGGCCATTATTGTTATTGTAAAATAAAGTTTCGTTTCATTTACTTTGAAGCTAAACTTTTATAGTAATTTGTATCTGTAGGTGGCGAAATTTTTTTATTTTCTTTTGATTTGTTGCTTGAAACTATTGAGCTGTTTCTACATATAAAGAGAACATTATGACAGAATATATTAGAAAAATAACTGAAACCGATTCATAAATGGAAACAATGTGTTTCTCTAACCCGCACTGTGGGTAAAATCTATGCGCTTTCCAAGAAAGCTAATGATATAAATCATCTGATCGTCTGCATCCTCTCTTTTACATCACTTGCTCTCGGTCTCTCTCAAAAGTCTGCAGCATAGGTAAACTGCCAACTCGCAAAAAACAATTTTATAAGGCGACCGACCTACCGACCCTCTCTCACTCCTAATGAATGCATCAGAGTATTCACAGCTAAAATTGGAAGAAAAAATCTTCCTTTTTCTACATGGATAGAACGTTTCGTAAAGTTTAGAGTGAAAATTTTAACCCACTTAGAGATCGACCTTTTGAAAAATCATGACATATTTTAGGTATGGTCTGAAGTTACCTCATGATTAGTTATCTTGATATACACATTCTTTCTTCGGGCGGGGAGGATTACTCCGTTGCAGAGGAGAGTGGGAGGCTCTGAAGCAGGAGCCGGAAGAGATGTGGAAGAGACTGGCTGACCCGAATCTAGAGATGAACCGACGCATTGGCAACATGTACACGCCCTCCCTCTTTGCGCAGCTTCTCACTTTCCTCTCCAGAGAAAACCCTGCAGATATTCCCCCGGAAGAGGTTCCCCATCATTACAGGGTGGCGCGAAAGTACGCAGTCCGAGGTTTAGGAGTGTGCTACGCACTATTTCGTGCACGCACCGATTCCTTTTTTTGATTTTCGAAGTTTATTGTGTTTTAAACATCGTGTTGAAGTTTGACAACGATTGTTTAAATTTGAAGGTAATGACGGGTCCCCATCTCCAGCGTGCCGCTATCGTCTATTTGCACCAGCGTGGGTACTCCAACTCCGACATCGCGAAACGCCTCGTCGTCCGTCGAGATCTTGTCTGGAATACCATCAAATGTTACCGCAAGCTCGGAAATCTTGAGGACCGTCCAAAAAATGGCCGACCTCGATCTGCTCGGACGCCGGCGAAGATAAAAGCAGTGAGGGAGCGAATACGCCGAAACTCCAAGCGGAGCATTAACAAGATGTCCCAGGAGCTCGAAATATCCCGCTGGTAGGCTCAGACCATCGTCAGAGTTGACCTCGGCATGCGCCCTTATCGTACTCGCAAGGGTGCCTTGTTGTCTGCCAAGAACACGACAGAGCGCGTGAAGAGAAGTCGGGCCTTGCTTCGCGACACGGCCGCACCTGGTGCCGAAGAGATAGTCTTCTCAGACGAGAAGTTGTTCACGATCGAGGAGGCCTACAACTCCCAAAACGTGCGGGTTATCGCCAGAGATCCTGAGGAAGCCGATCGCAACGGAAGAGTCGTCAACCGCATCTCCGATCCAGCTCAGTTGATGGTCTGTGCGGCTGTCTGCGCTTCGGGCAAGTCTCCGCTCGTCTTCGTTGATCAGGGCGTGAAGATCAACAAGCAGAACTATATCAAAGACATTCTCGAAGGCGCCTTGCTTCCCTGGACCCGTACGCACTTCGCTTGCCGCCCGTTCTGCTTTTAACAGGACTCCGCGCCCGCTCACAAGGACGTTGTGACGCAAGAGTGGTGTGCGAACAACTTGCCCACCTTCATAACGAGTAAGCAGTGGTCCGCCTACTCGCCGGATCTCAATCCGCTCGACTATTCCGTATGGTCGGTCCTCGAGGCGAAAGCCTCGGCTCGTCCCCACCCCAATTTGGCGTCTCTGAAGAAGGCCCTGCTCAAAGCTTGGGAGGAACTCGACGTTGATTACCTGCGTGCCACGACTGATGCTTTCCCCAAGCGTCTCTGCCAAGTCATCCGCGCCAAGGGCGGCCGCATTGAAAACTGACTTCACCCAGTTGTACATATATATGTTGAGAATAAAATGTGTTGAATTGAGAGGAATTGGATTATTGATTACGATACAAAAGCGTTTGACTTTCGGACTGCGTACTTTCGCGCCACCCTGTACATTCACAAAAACGGTTCGGAAAGAATAGGGGATATTATATTTACTTATTTAGACATCGGATGATGCAACAGTCAATTGGAAGTTTTCTTATCTTGCTAGATCCATAGAGTTCTGAAGAGTCCAGCATGTTCACGAAAAATTTTGGTTTCGCTTCGTATATTTGTAGTTTTGTTTCTGAATTGTTTTTTCGCCTTTTCAGAAAGCGCGGTTAGAATTCATGCGCCTTTGTGAAGAGGACCGAACGTCTCCGGACGAAACCAGGGTAATCTTCGTCTTGTTATTTGTTGCGGAGCAGTTTCGTTAGGAAGTTTTATAGTGGCAAAATCAAAGCTCTCAGGGTGCTTGGAGATTTTGGAATATGTTGTTGTTGTTGTTGTTTGCCCATAGGTCCTGTCGAGCGGAGTCTTTTGGGATAGGTTGGTGAGAATCCTTTTGAGTCCGGAGAAATTTTCTCCGTCTACACTCGCACCGCAGTCGGCGATCCTCTTCGCGAGACCCATTCGTTAACCGGAGAAGGGCAAGAGGCTATTTTACTGGCGCCTCGACTCGCCATTACTAAGTATAGGGGAGTATCGGCCGATGTTTTATCCGGTGGCATGCCCAGGCCAGTCCAGCATCGCCCTCCTTTGACGAACTATACAATCCAATTTTGGTCCGCGACGGGCAAGCCCGCTATCTCCAATGCACTTGTGCAAAAAGACATCCCTCTATCCGCCACCTGAGGACGCGCTCGATACCGGTGAGGATGAACCGGTCCCTTGCGATGGTGTGAGCTTGTGGGCTGTAGTACCATCGAAGGCGAGATTTTGGAATCTAAGCATCCTGTAGAGTGTTGTGGCTTGTTCAGATTAAGAGCTCAACTTTACAACAATAACAGATGATTTTGCATCAAAAGAAAATATTTTATCTATAAAAGTCAGCTAAACTGTTTGGCAAAGAATTTATAACCTGATGATGTGAATCTTTCGAGTCCGAATTTCCTTTCATATCGGTCTAACACCCTAATGTTTTAAGTAATTTTTTTGGCGTTGTGTGAGCCATACGTTTCTTTGTAATGATATGGAAAGGTGTATATTGTTCATATTCTGTTCTAGTGAATTATTACTTGCAGGTGTTGGGAGAGGAGTTATTTCGTAGTAAGAAAGAACTCAACCAAGATCGAATTCTCCTCTTTGCGTATGGTAGCGGTTCTGCCTCTGCTATGTTCTCCATGAGAGTGAGGAGAAGTGAAGTCGAGGATCTTAGAAGAGTCGGTTTTCTCTTTCGCCGAGTGGGGTCTCAAACGAGCCGGGTTCTAAATTGAACCAAGTTTCTGATAATAGCGTTGTAAAACAGTATATGTATAGACAGCTCAAGTAGGAATCATCATCTTCATCGCGCTTGTTCCCGGCACGTGACATACGAACTTCTCTGAGAGGCGAAACAGACCTATCCTGGTAGAACCAGGGCTGCGCGCTGGGTTACTGTTAGTGTGCGTAGCAGCAGTGGGAAGTCAGATGCGTGCCAGAACTACCAACATTTCTGAACCCACTTGGTTAGGGTGGATCTGTACGGGGTGGGAGTCGAACATCGGACTCTTCGCACATTAGTCGAACTCACTACCATTATGACACGCCAGGACCAAGTCGGAATGCGATCGCATGTTATCACATTTGTTCCAGTTATGTGATGTGGCAAAGCAAGCAATGAGAAGACTAGATGAAAGGATGGAAATTACACCGCGGGAGTATGCATTGGGGATGGAGCAACGCGAACTCTTCCTCGCTCAATCAGGTACGTTGTCTTCTCTCTAGCTCTCTTTCTTTCTTTCTCTCTCTCCCTTTTTTCATCTGTCTGATTTTATCTCTCTTTCTCTTACTGTCTTGCTCTCTTGATATCTATTTTTCTATCTCTGTCCCTCTCTCTCTCTATCTTTCAATGAGATAATCTACTTCTGCTTCTTACAGCTCCAAGTGCGCCGATCGCTGCATCGTTAGATACTTTCCCCCTATTCCCGCACACCTACTGCCTTCGTCACATCGACGAGGGTTATGTGAGACATTACGGCATTTTTAGAGGTCATCAGGCTGAAGCAGACGATTGAATTTATTGATTACCCAACAATTGATTACCTATAAATTGTACGCATTGCTCAAGCTTCTTTCGCATCATGAATGAGTTTGCCTTGGAGCGGACTACTTTTTTTATACCATATAGCAGTGAGTAGCAGTGTTCTCTCAGTTGGTAGTATAATGGTAGGGCGCTTGTCCGGGTGAGAAAAGAAGGATTGTAAGGTTTCATTCCGTCTCGAAT
>OZ057406.1:22197173-22568867 GCA_964056735.1 Allodiplogaster pararmata | reverse complement strand
AGCCTGTGTTGCAGGAGGCCATCGGAGGAATGTAGACATTAGTGATGTCCAGAGAGAGGCCGTTGTTGTCCGAGATGCGAACAGTCAGTGATTCCAGGTGAGGATCTGTGGTAGACGGGACGACGGAGTAGATTAAAGAATGGGTGATGCCTGTGAGTAGGCCGCCACCTGTGTCGGTTCCGCGGTCTTTTCTAGCAATGGAGTATCCGGGGAATGAAGGAGTTTTAGCGCGATCCGTCAGCTTCGTTTCTTGTATTAGGAATATGTCGATCTTCAGGCGAGTTAGGAGGTCGAGGATCTCTGTTGTCTTGCCATTTATCCCATTACAATTGTATTGTAGCAGTCTCAGGTTCTTGTTGCCTTTGCGTCTGTTTCGAGCGATTGGAGCGAGAGCTGCGTCTGCAGATGGCGAGGGTGTGTCTTGGCGGGTCTGACATGGAGGGCATCGGTAGGTTGCAGGGACGTAGTCCTTGAGCGATGGAATACCGCTGCACTTCGCTTTGATGTGTGTCCATTCGGAGCAGAGAGAGCACTGGATGCAGTTCGTGTTCGCTGTCTTTCGGCAAGTAGAGCAGAGCCAGGTGGTGGGAGGTCCTGGGTTGCGTTCGATGTCTCCGGCTTGTAGAAGTAGAGATTGAGACAGACTGGCCGGGTCAGTCTGCCTCACATTGCAAAAAACGGAAGAATTGTGTGCTCAGGAGGGAGCGTGTCTTCGTGTCTTCGGAGCTGGTCTGCTTCCGGAGAAGATTGGTGATGTCCTTTGCAGTCCTGAGACTGACGTGCTGCACCGCGAGTAGGCGGACATCGTTGTAGCACATGTCAAATCAATCAATATCTATACTGTTAAAAAGTATAATTATTCTAGACCGTTTCCCGCTCAAAGAGTAATCATTTCTTTTTATTTTGACAAGAACGCTTGACAATTGGTGAGATATAAAAGATCACCGAGGGGGGTAGCGAAAACAAGGTCGAGTTTTTCAGGTGATTACCAAGGGGAAGACAACAGTTATCGACAAGAAGGCCTTCCAAAATACAGTGATAGCCTCGAGCGATGCTCCCTCCTCCGCCCCTTCTCCTTCTAGTACGGGGCATTCCAGTAAGGAGAGCTCCTTTTTCTTAGTTGCTTCTTTCGCCTCTCTACTACTCATTATAGCAATGAAACGTGTTTTCTCATAGGGAGATATGTTATCATGAAAATGCTTATTTAATTCTTTATTTTTCTAACACCAAGTGAAAAGACTTCTTGAATTATACATAAAAATGTTGAATAACGTAATATGGTCTCTGAAAAATGCCCGTTCATCATAATTTGGTTGGTTGTTGCGTTAGGCTAAGTTCTGTTTTGTTAGGTTTTTGCATAGATTGTTAATCTTTGATAAACATTTGCTCATTTTTCCGGACTGCTAACCACTTTAAAAATTCGCTTCGAACTCGAAATTGAGAGGAGAAAGAAGAAAAGGCAGATAGATATATGGCACTATGGTGAAGCACGCGAGTGAACTGAAAAAAAGTGAGAGACTTTGAGGCGTTGCCGTGAAGAACATCTCCGTGATGGAATCATACAAAGTTCCACCCGGCCGCCTTTTTGAGATTATTACGGAGAAGGAGGTTAGGTGGCCCAGAATCATCAAAAAGGCGAAGTATAATGTTTTCGAACAGAAGAAACATAGAAGCTTACCTTCCCATCGCGGCTTTTAGGCATAGTTGTCTTCACCGATGAAGCTGATGACTATTTGAACCATTATTAATGCAGCAAGATGGGAATGAAACCCGCCTTTCACGCTTCATAACAACCTCCATTGTACGAACTCTGAAAGAATACCCTTTTCAAACGCAGTGTAGAAAGAAGAGACAAAACCCCGGAAAAGGGGCTGCTTTTATCATTTTACGCCAGGGTTAGCGTTTCATATTTACTGGCTTCTATCATACACGTATTATCACCATTGTAATGGTGAAGTCTTCAAAAATTTCGTATCTTGGATTGGATTGTGATTGCATAAAATTTAATTATGGTTTAAAAAGTATGGGCTAATGGTTCTAAAACTGCTGAGTTGCCGGAGACATGTAAATTCAGTTTCTGATTTTAAATGGTTCGATAAACCAAATTCCACATTTTCAGTTAGTATCAGCCTGGGCTAACGGTAATATCGTGTGGGATCTCCAACCAAACGGACAGTTTTCCTTATTCGGAGGAACAGCAAGTGGAACCTTCTTGAGAATCGTTAGTTTTTTTTGTCTTTTTAAAGTATTCTCTATAGCATGTAGTTTAAAAAATTAAGCAAGTGATGGTAATGATTGGCTTGAGGCATTCGATGAATCAGGTTTTCATTCCAAAGGAGGGTGTTTCTATAACCCGTTTAGTCTGTCTCCCGCTCTTCAGGTGTCAATTTATGCGCTACTCAGGTGTAATCTGCGCCAATCTATGCGCTACCCAGGTGAAATCTGCTTCAATCTATGCGCTACCATCAAAGCTAATGAAACGATTAGATGTTTTGTATGGTAGGTACTCTCTTTTAAACGCATTCTTCCAGTCTGTCTCCAAAACCGCTGTTCTTACTTAGTATTTCCAATTTACGCTTTTTTCAATCTGATACGCGTTTCTTCGGCGGGTCGTAAGAAACAGGATGTACCCAACTTCAAATTGATCAACTTAATAGGTCAACCGCATTGTTGAAAACTTCGAGTAACAGCCAGGGGTTAAATAGTCAAGTCAGACCTTCTCTCGGCGAGCCTCTGTTTTTCCAAGTCATAAGGAGGGACCCTAATTTAAAACAAACAAAAAATGTTTTCGCGGGTCTTTGTTTGAAAAATCGTAAGGGGGGACCCTTATGTGAAAAATTTTTTCCGCTTTTGGTGGGCGTCTGTACCTTTTTCTTGCACACTAAAAAACCCTTGGTAACAACCTTCTATTCAAGAGAAGGTCAGGAATAAGTAGAAGTTCTCCATTCTCTACCTCTTAGCTACAGCTCACCTCATAATTTCCGAATCCCTCTCGGAGAGCGGAAGTGTTTTTTTATAATATAAGTTTCCCACAACAGTAAGTGGTATTTTATTGAGCTATGAAGACCATCCTTATTTATGTATTTTTCGAAGGGCACAAAACGCAGTTCGAGAATAAAACATTCCATCAAAAAATAAGTTGATTTCAAAAAACATCAGGCGGCTCTTTTTAATAATTAAGTTTAGATGTTAGAAAGCTCTGCCTCCTCTTCAACCAATTTCTCCGCTTTTTTTCTTGGTAAAAGAATCGTCATGGAACATGTTTTAGAATGCGTCCAAAAACACAGTTTTCCAGAATCCTGGACAGAGACCAGCCGGTGGCAAAAATAAGTTTATTCATAAGAGTAAGAATTCTTGTCTATTCGTGAATTTGAAATAGTGACCCGTCAAACCTCGGAACCGCATACGGTAGGACCATGCGCCGTCATACTGTATAACTTGACCATTCAACCTTGAATCATGAAGATATTTCACTGACAGGAACCGCCTCGAGAGTTGGAGTTTACATGGAGATTGAAGTCATTTCCGGAAGGACACTCTGCGCTGATACGATTTATCATTCATGATAAGGTTGGCCTTCTTTGATTTCTGATTGAAAGGATTTTTCCGCCTCAATGAAATGCTCGCCTTTATAACAGGGTGTTTCTTAGCACCCGCACAACTTTTTTTCGATCGCATAGATTTTTTCACCCGTGGTGCGGGTCAGAGAAAAACCCTGCTTTATAAGAATAATTGCAGCATAGATGCGGTTCGAGTAAGACCGGTAATACTTTTGTACCTTGAAGATTCATTTTGTTATATGCATGCTATTGTTTTTTTTTTCTCAAAGGAATGTTAACTTATATACATGTTGTTGATGCATTTTTCTACTTTGAATGTTTGATGTAGTCGCCTTTGAATTTCTGAGCAGATAAATTCAAGGATAAATCCTTTTCTCTCTACTTGTGAAATTGCCACGCGGGACTTTAATGACCTTTACTTCACAGAAACAAACAAACAAATGAAGAAAATAAATGGAGAACGATAAATTACTTGATCGATAATTTTACTGAATCAAATTGCCAGAATGAATGCTAGATAATTGAACTGGGATTTCCCAACTCCCCCACCCCTACTCTACTCAAACCCGGACTTCAGCCGCCGATCTGCTTGTCGTCTTGCTTGACGTCGCCGCGTGGGTTCGAGTCCCGTAGAGAAACGCCCGTGGAGAGGGGTTGACCGTGGATGGGAGTGCCCGTGGGAGAGAGTGTCCGCCCACTCAAACTTGGGTAATTAAACCCTTGGTTTAATTAACACAGAACAAACACGCACGAAACGCGCCTAGCCAAACACTAGCTAGATGAAAGAGATCGGAGAAGAGGCCCGAAGGCGAGAACATTAATGATGAGAAATTTCAATGGGCTATCAAAAATATTCTAACTCCATAAACTTGGAGAAAATGTTCCTAGAGCACTCAAAACACACTAGTGCACTAGATCAGGCTAGGCGAAAATAATATTATATAGTAACATAAGTAAATATAGAATATATTACTATAAATTAGAATTCTATAAATTCTCAAATGAAAAAGCGTAGCTAATGAAGATAAGGGCATAAATGAAGGCGATGATTAAATGAATAATCACGAAAGATCTAGTGCGCGCGAGGCGAGTCTTTACCGTAACTCATTAGCTAGAACAACACTAAAAATGGGTCATTAAAACACGGATTTGATGACATTGGGGCCCCGGGCCAGAAGTAGGGATTTAGGGTCGAGGGCGGAGGATTGGATTGAGGGCACACGTCGCCAGATGATGAGCACCGGAGCGTCGCGAACATCTTGCCGAGTCGTCCTTGGCCGGGTTAATTTCTCTCCCTGGTCGTGGTACTTCAACTCGAAAACAGCATCTTAGTCATTTGATCCAGAGCTTCCATTTCTAAACATTCTTCGCGCATTTCCTCTCTATTCCAAATTCTAGACCATTCCGCTTATAATTCTTCAATGATTCTCGAATTACATTCTTATTGAAATCTCTTCATGATTATCATTATAACTGGTCACTGGGTGAGACTGGGGCCCGGGCGGCCTGATTATTCATTTCCGAACAAGTTGCCAATACGCGGGGTAACCTTGCAAGCGATTCACAACTTCTAATAGGTCTCAAATTCGTGCTTTCTGGAGTCATTACGTGAGTTCCTTCGCCAGAGGTCTCAGCTATCCGCCACAATCTTTCGTCCATTCTTCGGCCCTTGGGAAGTTCCATCCATGGTCGATTCTTCATCATGTCTGTCGGCCCGCTGCCAGGGTCGTACTCTTGGTACCTTTTCCTTTCGTGATGGTCGTAAGTCACGTGGCGTCTCTGACGGTCTAACGCTTCGCGACTCATAGACAGCTTGTTGAGGGCTCTACCCTCCGTGCGGCATTTCGCACCTATTTCGTCTTTCCTGCCGTGAACGAGGTCACGCAAGTAGGGAACGGCTTCGGATGAGCATCTCAAAGAAGCTCTAGTTTCCTTTCCGTTGGCGCGATAATTGACTTTCGGGTGGTTTTGGAGAGTGTTGTTCACTTCTTTCCGGACCGTATCTCTGTCAACGATTATTGAGGATTTAGGCTCAACCTTTGACCCTGTGGCTATCCACCCGAGAATCGAAGGTAGAAGTATGTGGCCACTCGGAAGCTCAATTCTGCGCTCATCGACATCAGTAACCTTCAAGTAATCTTCATTGCCAATCAGCAGCTGCGGATTCATGATACTTATCCTGTCACATTTATCGGCCATTCTCAACTTCCGACGTCGAATTTCATCCACATCTGCTTGTGGGAGCGGCAGGAATTTTAGTGAACCCAATAATGGTTCAGAAAATCCCAGGGCTTCAATTGTCATCCGTTCCCCGGTGACACTTTGGAGCATAACTTCGTAGATGGGATAGGTTTTTAGACCTTCCGTCTTATCTCCCAGTCCGCATAGAGAAGACTCGCAGTCTCGTAACTTCCGCAGCGAGAGTTTCTCAGCCAGGACCCTTGATATTAGGCTCATACTGGCCCCGGTGTCCATTAAAAGGCTACTCTCTTGCTTTTTCCATGTGCAGTTCCTCGTGCAGTTACCCGACCGGCTTGTAGTCGCGGCGAGAAGGTGCCAAACTTCTCACGGCTTTGGTTTAATAATACCCTCTGACGTTCCTGTTGCCTCAATTCTGCCTCTTGTCTCTGAATATGTTCCGTCCTACCGTCTTTTCCTCGACGGTTTAGTTCCTTCCGACGTTCAATTTCATATTCTTGGTGAGACTGCTTCCTAGTTGCCCATTGCATGCATACAGATATGTCGTGCTCCTCGTCACAATTCGGACACTTGACGTCACATCTGTGCGCGGTACTATGCGGCTTGAGGCAGGCCATGCAGACGCCACGTTGTTTGAGAAATCGGATTCTGTCCGTAACCAGGCGCAAAGTGCAACAATCCCTTGATATTCTATGCCTCCCACAGTATACGCAGCTTTGTTTTTCGGTTGGTCTCTGAATTTTCCTTGTGGCGTTTGGATGGCTTTCAGTCGGATCTCTCACGAAATTTCTGATTTGCCTTTGACCATTTGGTATGGCCCTTCCAACTGGAACATTCATTGGCAAAACGAAGGGCTTCTCTGCTCTGTTTACTGTCAGGACGTTTATGCAATCATTTGAATAACTCACTGTCCCCCTCGCAGCCGGGTCGTTCATCGATGCGACGAACATTTCTTCTCTTATTAGGCTTTCAGCTTTATCCAGAATCGACTTCACTGTGATGTTCTCCGCTTGGTATATGAAACGGTGCAATTTGTCTTTCAGCTGCGGTTGGAACTTCCTGGTTATCATTTCTTGTAGTGTGATGTCCTTCTGGATGCTCTCGCGAGTTCTTGCCATCCGTGCTACTAAAGCTTTCAGGGTCAAAGTTATACAGAGCTGGTCGTTCCATGAGTAGCTAGCTGCTGTCAATGTCTCAATTTGTACTGCCAGCGTTCTCTCGTCGCTCTGCTTCGTTCGAAAACTTTCCTTCAGAAGATCCATGGCTGACGTATAACCGCTTGCAGTAATCGGAAACTGAGTAATAGCAATCTTCGCAGTTCCCTGGACACAACTCAAAAGGTAGCTCATTTTTTCCGCGTCCGAAACGTATGCTCTCGAGTGCACCGTTTCATTAAACCTTTCGAACCATTCTGGAAATTCCAAGCAGTTCCCATCAAACACTGGCAAAGGTAGCGGAGGTAGTCGTGACAGTGCTGCTGTCTCTTGCTGGAACCGCCGCTCTTCTATTGCGCTACTTGCATTGTGGGCTGAATTCTCTCCAGCAAGTCTATCGGCAGCGTTTGTAAGACCTTGCTGTGATACTGCGATTTGCGCTTCCGTTTCCAATTCGGAGCGTAGAAACTCCAGATCCAGAAGTGCGACTTCCACGTTTGACTCAACCGTAGCTAGGAATCTCTCTGCATCTTCTTTTATCCAAGAATCAAACGCTGTTGTATAGCCGATTTTCTCTGCTGCGTTCTTGACCTTAGACAAGGTTTTAGTCAAGTCTTCGTATGCCTTCTTGTAGTGGTCTCTGCGCATGCCAAGCCTCCTTATGAGGACCTTTACTTCTCGGAGCAGGGACGCGTTTTCTCTCAGTCGGGACGAGCGGTTCTCCAGATTCGTATTCAGATTCAGATTCGGATTCAGATTCATATTCAGATTCTCCAATCGTTCCTTCTGCTGGAAGTGCGACTCGAGGATCTTGTACTATCGAGCGAGGTGGCTTTGCTGAGGCAGGCAATCGATGTCGATCTCCTCTTCTTCGGTCATTTTCGCTTCAGTGTCGTCCGATCCCGAAGACCTTGGGCCCGTATGCACCATGTAGTCGCCTTTGAATTTCTGAGCAGATAAATTCAAGGATAAATCCTTTTCTCTCTATTTGTGAAATTGCCACGCGGGACTTTAATGACCTTTACTTCACAGAAACAAACAAACAAATGAAGAAAATAAATGGAGAACGATAAATTACTTGATCGATAAATTTACTGAATCAAATTGCCAGAATGAATGCTAGATAATTGAACTGGGATTTCCCAACTCCCCCACCCCTACTCTACTCAAACCCGGACTTCAGCCGCCGATCTGCTTGTCGTCTTGCTTGACGTCGCCGCGTGGGTTCGAGTCGCGTAGAGAAACGCCCGTGGAGAGGGGTTGACCGTGGATGGGAGTGCCCGTGGGAGAGAGTGTCCGCCCACTCAAACTTGGGTAATTAAACCCTTGGTTTAATTAACACAGAACAAACACGCACGAAACGCGCCTAGCCAAACACTAGCTAGATGAAAGAGATCGGAGAAGAGGCCCGAAGGCGAGAACATTAATGATGAGAAATTTCAATGGGCTATCAAAAATATTCTAACTCCATAAACTTGGAGAAAATGTTCCTAGAGCACTCAAAACACACTAGTGCACTAGATCAGGCTAGGCGAAAATAATATTATATAGTAACATAAGTAAATATAGAATATATTACTATAAATTAGAATTCTATAAATTCTCAAATGAAAAAGCGTAGCTAATGAAGATAAGGGCATAAATGAAGGCGATGATTAAATGAATCATCACGAAAGATCTAATGCGCGCGAGGCGAGTCTTTATCGTAACTCATTAGCTAGAACAACACTAAAAATGGGTCATTAAAACACGGATTTGATGACATTTGAAGATTTTATCTGGATGAATGATAGATCGCCTGGGATAAACTCAATGATATTCCAGAAGGAGAAGTGGTATCAATTAATTTAGTTATTTATTTATGTATAATGAGTGGTATCAATTAATTTTATTTATTTATTTATTTATCTATAATGAGTGGTATCAATTAATTTTATTTATTTGTTTATTTTTGTATAATGAGTGGTATCAATTAATTTTATTTATTTATTTGTTTATTTATGATTAAAGCTTGGTAATTAGAATGTTTATATCAGAATTTGCAAGGTCAAGTTTGACCATTAGTCGGCGGTCCTCTTTTTTCTCAATAGTTAGAGAAACTAAAGTTATTCTGGTATCTTTTTCGAAATTATCGACCCTAATCTGTACAAAATTGCCCGGATCAGGTGGTCTTCTTTGGTCAGGTGGTCTAATTTGGATCAGGTGGTCTAATTTGCTCTCAAAGTCAAACTCTTAGTTCAAAGAAATCGGGGTGGACGTCAAATCGCAAGTCCACCGGTTTTTTTCCTGACTTGAATATTTCGGTACCTTTGCTAACTGTTGTTGTGTGAGTTTAAAATATAAATATACTGTATCTCAGGGCGACTCCTCAGACCTGGAAGTGGATGCTTCGAATGTTCCTGAGCAATCGGTCGAGGAGACGCAAGCAGGCCTCACTCGCTACTATCTGCAAGCCATTTCACGAACTTTCGGTTTTGGAGCAAGGGTATTTTGAGGGACAGAAAGAGAGAGAATAATTTGACGAGTTTTTCAGCAGAGAATTCTTGTTTTGTCTGTTTTGAAAGTCTTTAATCCTGGTTTTTATAGGTGAAGTTGGGCATTACTTTTCAAGTTATTAAAAAAGGTTTTGATTGTTTTTCTTAAGCTCCTTTCCTCTGTTTTTTCCGGCCCAATTTATAGACTATTGGTGTCTAAGCAAAATTATAATTTAAATATTTTGATGGTGTAAAAGTGAATAATGTTGAGTGTCTATGATCGTTGAATCGGTCGCACAAGTCAAACTTTTATACACAAGTCGGACACAAAGTTATTCGAGGAGTAAATTTGTTTGAAATTAGGGCTTTGTGAATTGTACTCCCTTTTAGACATTTTATTGTCATGCTGGACCTGGAAAACATGAAAGACTTTCTAAAAATTCAATAAGATGTTTTAATTTACCGATGAGTTTTCATGATCTTGATCTGAAATCTATTAATTATTTTTCAAAGAAATTGTTTAAATATATTCGACAGCAGTCATTGGTTTCATTATTAATAAAGGGATTTGAGAATTCAACAGTGTTTTTTCAGTGAACAACGGTTATCTTCAACAGTGGAAATCTCTGCTCAAAACTACAATTAACTTTCAGAGAATTTGAAAGAACCGAATGAACCCAAATATATAGTAATAGTAGGTATAACATATGAATTATAACAAAAGTGATGCGGATCTTGAAGAGCAATGGATGCTTCTTTCATTGATCTATGGCAGCAGAATTCACTCGAGAACAATGTAAAATCATCGTATCTACCGTTGACATATGAGAATAAATATTGATTATATTGAAGATTATGTTAGCGAAATTTTCAATATTTCTGATTGAAACTTAAAGTGTTCAGAAAAGAACCCAAAGGTGACCTAAAGAAATAAAAAAGTTTGCGAGAACGGAATTTGCTTAATGATGAATGAAAAAAGGACTATGCTAATTGTGTAATATCATTCGTTCTCTTCGGAACTCTGTGAGACGTGAGTGGGTTCATGACTGCTAGTCATGAGTGAGACGTGAGTGGGTTCATGACTGCTAGTCATGAGCTTTACCAAGGTCTTCCGCCACTTTTCATAGATTGCGTACTCGGCCGGAGTCATATGAGCTACCCTCAGCTGAAAAGCTTTTTGTTTCATACTTTTTTCTGAATTCGATTCTGAGCGCCTCAAAGCAACATACATTATCAAGGATACGATTGAACAAAAGTGATTTGAGCTGCTTTTGGAGTTCTGGCTCAACTAACTTTTTTCAAACCGCAAAAGGAACAGATATGAGGTTGAACTGCTAACAAGTATCTCTCTTAAAACATCAGGAATTCGACAAGCTCGAAAGATCTGTATTATTGACTGACATGCTCAGAAATATTTCTTGCTAAGTTGTATTGTGTATATGTGAGTTTTGTTTTGTATATTGTTGTGTGTACATATATTGTGTATGTTGTTGTGTATATGTGAGTTTTGTTGAGGAGCCCTCTGTTTATCTTGACTAGCTGAATGGGAGAGTTGAAAAGGACCTCTTCGGGGAGTGAATCCAATTCAGTGAGTGAATCCAGAGGAGAGGACTCATGTCTCGCTTTGTTCTCCCGATTCTTCAACAATTTGACTAGCTATTGAATGAGTCGAGTGAGAAAGATGGGCAACAAACATGTCCTGTTTTCTTCTTGAGTGAGAAAGATGAGCAACAAACATGTCCTGTTTTCTTCTTGAGTGAGAAAGATGGGCAACAAACATGTCCTGTTTTCTTCTTGAGTGAGAAAGATGGGCAACAAACATGTCCTGTTTTCTTCTTGAGTGAGAAAGATGGGCAACAAACATGTCCTGTTTTCTTCTTGAGTGAGAAAGATGGGCAACAAACATGTCCTGTTTTCTTCTTGAGTGAGAAAGATGGGCAACAAACATGTCCTGTTTTCTTCTTGAGTGAGAAAGATGGGCAACAAACATGTCCTGTTTTCTTCTTGAGTGAGAAAGATGGGCAACAAACATGTCCTGTTTTCTTCTTGAGTGAGAAAGATGGGCAACAAACATGTCCTGTTTTCTTCTTGAGTGAGAAAGATGGGCAACAAACATGTCCTGTTTTCTTCTTGAGTGAGAAAGATGGGCAACAAACATGTCCTGTTTTCTTCTTGAGTGAGAAAGATGGGCAACAAACATGTCCTGTTTTCTTCTTGAGTGAGAAAGATGGGCAACAAACATGTCCTGTTTTCTTCTTGAGTGAGAAAGATGGGCAACAAACATGTCCTGTTTTCTTCTTGAGTGAGAAAGATGGGCAACAAACATGTCCTGTTTTCTTCTTTCGTTTCTTCAATATCTTGATTAACCTTCAAATGGATTATGATCAAAATAAACAAGTGAGAAAGCTGGGTAACAAAAAAGTTGTCATTTCATTCATCATCGGAAGTAAGTCATTTTGGTCTTTTACCAAAAGCGTGGACATATGTATATTGGAAGAATAAATGGATAAATAGACTCAATGTTCTAGAAAGGACTAGAAGGCGACTACCTTGATTTTGCTGCGTGAGAGAAGATCTTCGTCCGTGGAAACGTCTTCTGAAGACTCTCCTTTTTGTTTCTAAAAATATTAGAAATTTCATTTCTTGATCTTTTTTAAATAACAAATAATCGACTGGGATTCGTCTCATTGAGAGAAAAAATCAGTGATTTTACTGAATTAAAACTAATTGAGATTTCTGGAATATAAGCCTAAAAAGAGTTTTTGTTTTCAAGTTTTGCTGAGTTATGATATTAAAGACCGTTAAAAATGGTTTTCCAAATGAACCTATTTGTATTCATCAAAAAATTTTCCCTCATGTTTGAAAAAAATCTACCAAAAGACGACCTTGTATGATTTTTTTCTCTCCCTGCTCTCTGCTGACCCTTGCTTTCGATCCTCTTCAGAAATGTCCTCTTCGCTTTCCTCTCGAAGTCTCGCCTTCTCATTAAGCCTTTTCCAGTTCCAACCTTTTCTCTCCTGTTCGCCTCGCCAATTATGGACCATAACTACAGTAGAACCTCCGCGTCGCTCCTGACTCGCTTCATTCGGGAGTGAGGGTCGAATTGATAGCGACTCCTCGCCCTTTCTCTTCTTCACCCTACTAATATCTCGCTGCAACTCCCTCAAAATTTCCCGAGGCACCAAATGCTCCTTTCTTGGGTTTTTGGGGTGATGTTTCCTCTTGACGGTTGAGATCGGGGCGGTGGTCAAGTGTAAAGCAGATATTCTCTTCTTCCGATCCACACCCTTGTCCCTTTGCTCCGTTGAATAGTCTGTCTCCGAGCTGTGTCTTCTCGACTGCTTGTGCCGACTCCTTTCCGCTCTTTCTCGCTCTTCTTCACTCTTGGACCTCCGCTCAACTGTCCGATCTTCCTCTTTCCGCCTCCGCACCTTCTCTCTCTCTTCTTCCGCCGCAGCGATACTCGCCTGATTACATCCAAGAGAGTTTGATTAAGAAGATTTGATATAAGAATGATTGATAAGTTTAGAAGTGGAATGATTTTCAAACTAATTTCTTATTGCTACTTCAGTTATGAAAAATACGGAATTCGTATACATTTGAATGTCTTCAAAAGCAAACATTCAAAGGATAAATTAACAATGAGTTAGCAATTTTAAGAACACTTGTGGTTTGTAGACAGAGTAAAAGGGGCGACTGACCTTTTTGCGAGCCCTAGCGATCCTTTTCCTCTCTCTCCGTTTACGTCTCTCTTCCTTCCTCTTCCTATCTTCCTCCCTCTTCCTCCTCAGCTCCTCCTTCATCTGCTTCCTCTTCAGACTCTCCCTGATCTCTTCCGTTCGTTCATCGTGGAGAAGGTCTTGCACCTGCATCAAATGGAGCATTAGCCCAGGGGACCGTTTCCATGCAACGGGAAGCAAAGAGCCGTCTGTACTTGCCTTTCTCTGGCTTTCTTGGAGTGTTCTCTCCGCATCTGCTAAAAGCTCCTCGAAGTCACTTGAAAGAGCGTATTCTTGACCTGCGAACTCGTCTCTTTGCAGAGAGATGGCGCCGTGATCGTGATTGAAGTCATAGTCGACTTCTTTCAGAGAAGTTTTCGTAGGGACGGTCTAAGAAAAACACAATTACAACTCAGTTTAATTACATATTTTTGCGTCAAAAGACTTTAAATCGTCACATGCGTTGTCACATTTTGAATAATGTATTGCAGAATAAAGTAAGCGACAAATCTCACTGGATCAATAAAATGCCACAGGATTCATAAATCTCTAAACAAATGCCACTGGATCGAAAAGCCTATAGCTAGTGATATAACAGTCTAACAGGTTTGAATAAGATGTAAGAAGGCGTCGTCATGTTGAAGGAAGCGAGAAGAGCTTCTTCCTTCGCTTCACTCACTACATTGCGGTCTCCTGCTATTTTGGGCATCGCATGGAAAATTGCTTTAGGCTGAGATGATGGATTCAAAGGCGCAGAATTATTCCTGATGAAATCGCCCGTTTCCGGTGAGAGATCGCGCTCTGATGAATGATCTTCCTCCTGTGATGACTTTTCTGACGAATATTCTTCGGACTCCGATGACTCTTCTTCGGAGATTGATGAGTCTTCTTTTTGTTCCGATGAATGCTCATTGGGTGCGGGAGAAACGACGGGCTGCTTTGCAACTGCCTTTTGTGCTTCATCATGCTTTTTCTCTTCCGTCTTCCTCTTCTTTTCTATATCTTCCACGCGAGGCGGCGGATGTTGAGGGACCACATCGACAAATCTGAAAGCTTCTCAATTTATTTTCGAAGCTGCTCTTGCTGTATTCTCACTCTTCTCTTTTCTCTCCTTTTCTCCATCTTTCTTGGTTTTTTGTTTTGTTTTTCTTTAAATTTTCTTGCTCTGTTTTCTCTAACATTCTGATAGCTGACAAAAACTGGTAGAAACATTCTGATAGCTGACAAAAACTGGTAGAAACATTCTGATAGCTGACAAAAACTGGTAGAAACATTCTGATAGCTGACAAAAACTGGTAGAAACATTCTGATAGCTGACAAAAACTGGTAGAAACATTCTGATAGCTGACAAAAACTGGTAGAAACATTCTGATAGCTGACAAAAACTGGTAGAAACATTCTGATAGCTGCCAAAAACTGGTAGAAACATTCTGATAGCTGACAAAAACTGGTAGAAACATTCTGATAGCTGCCAAAAACTGGTAGAAACATTCTGATAGCTGCCAAAAACTGGTAGAAACATTCTGATAGCTGGCAAAAACTGGTAGAAACATTCTGATAGCTGCCAAAAACTGGTAGAAACATTCTGATAGCTGCCAAAAACTGGTAGAAACATTCTGATAGCTGACAAAAACTGGTAGAAACATTCTGATAGCTGACAAAAACTGGTAGAAACATTCTGATAGCTGACAAAAACTGGTAGAAACATTCTGATAGCTGCCAAAAACTGGTAGAAACATTCTGATAGCTGACAAAAACTGGTAGAAACATTCTGATAGCTGACAAAAACTGGTAGAAACATTCTTATAGCTGCCAAAAACTGGTAGAAACATTCTGATAGCTGCCAAAAACTGGTAGAAACATTCTGATAGCTGCCAAAAACTGGTAGAAACATTCTGATAGCTGCCAAAAACTGGTAGAAACATTCTGATAGCTGACAAAAACTGGTAGAAACATTCTGATAGCTGCCAAAAACTGGTAGTAACATTCTGATAGCTGACAAAAACTGGTAGAAACATTCTGATAGCTGCCAAAAACTGGTAGAAACATTCTGATAGCTGACAAAAACTGGTAGAAACATTCTGATAGCTGACAAAAACTGGTAGAAACATTCTGATAGCTGCCAAAAACTGGTAGAAACATTCTGATAGCTGCCAAAATCTGGTAGAAACATTCTGATAGCTGACAAAAACTGGTAGAAACATTCTGATAGCTGCCAAAAACTGGTAGAAACATTCTGATAGCTGCCAAAAACCGGTAGAAACATTCTGATAGCTGCCAAAAACTGGTAGAAACATTCTGATAGCTGCCAAAAACTGGTAGAAACATTCTGATAGCTGCCAAAAACTGGTAGAAACATTCTGATAGCTGCCAAAAACTGGTAGAAACATTCTGATAGCTGCCAAAAACTGGTAGAAACATTCTGATAGCTGCCAAAAACTGGTAGAAACATTCTGATAGCTGCCAAAAACTGGTAGAAACATTCTGATAGCTGCCAAAAACTGGTAGAAACATTCTGATAGCTGCCAAAAACTGGTAGAAACATTCTGATAGCTGCCAAAAACTGGTAGAAACATTCTGATAGCTGCCAAAAACTGGTAGAAACATTCTGATAGCTGCCAAAAACTGGTAGAAACATTCTGATAGCTGCCAAAAACTGGTAGAAACATTCTGATAGCTGCCAAAAACTGGTAGAAACATTCTGATAGCTGCCAAAAACTGGTAGAAACCAGTTGATTAAAGATATTGATGTCTCAAAAGCCTAATTATGTGTAATACATAAGATAACCTTGAATTTAAATTAACTCTATGAAACTGAAAGGAGAGAAATCTGCACTTATAACAAATATGTAGACTTTTTATGTTCTCTGCATTCCTTTTCTATTTTTACCTTAGTAGTAACTCTATATAGGCTTATTAAACTTTTTGTTGTAAATAAATTTCAATCGAAGTACGAGTATAATTCACTTTTGGTAGTCTTGAAAGGATGGAGCGGCAGATGTGGGCGGTGCTTCGGAACTGGCTTCGTTTTTAAGAGTAGTGAGAGTATCGTAGACGACACGCGGGCGAGAGCTCACACCAAAGGCATCGGGGGCGTGAATGGGATGGACGGGAGCTTCAGGGGCGGAGACACGTGCCTTGACTGAGGAGGTGAGAGAAATGCTACTGGGAGGGTTGTCCAGCGAAATGGACAAAGGAGGGAACGTCTGAGTGGTTAAAGAGGAGCCATCCTTGGTCGGTGAATACCGTATCGTATTCGAAAAGGGTTTCAGGCCACTTTCATCGAGGAACACGGTGGGTCCTTCTGCATTCCAGAACTGTATCCGAATAGCGTCTGCTTCCTTACTCGGAGAATATCGACGTGTTTCTGAGTTCAATAAAATTTCGCTGTCATTGGGGAGAGAAGAGGGGCCATTCGGGTTCGACGCCGGCTTCTGGGAGGCCTCGCCTTCCTTTGGCTTTTCATCCTTCATCTTTTCATTTGCAACTTGAGAGATTTTCTCTGAAGAAGAAGACGAATTCCGTGGTTGGGGAACTACCTGAACTCATAAGTTATTGTTTGCATTTTCAAAAAAGGAGTAACTAGGAAAAAAGGTTAGACAGTATCATGCTAGTTATAATAAGTCATTAGGGTCAAACCAGTGAGAATTGAAACAGAAGATTCCATCCTTCAATTGATTCTTCAATTTTTTAGTTTTTTTTCGTTTATCCCCAAACCGCTTTTGAAGCGTAAAATAATAGTAATTAACCAAATAGTAATTAACACGTTGCTATAAACTCTTGAAATTTATATAGGCAAATGAGTCTTTCAAAAATCTTCTACAAAATAGTTCAAGAAGCATTTGGCTGTCCAAAAAACATTACACGAAGTGCGATCTACCGGAGTTTTCATGAATATCAAAGCTTTCAAAAGCCCTTTTCTCCTCCCTACCCCTAACAATTATTATTATCTGTATTCGATATCACATAGAAACAGCGTATGAATGAATAGTTTTCACCTGGACCGGTTGACGGGACGCCATGCGACTTTCAGAAACATAGTGATGTTGTGGTTGGTCATCGTGACTGTGAGCAGCGATGCGCGCGTTCATGACCTTGGCAGAATTGGCATACGCCAGCTCACCGAACACCTTGACTACGTCGCAGAACGTGTTCGTGTAGAACTGAAAACTCAGAATTTGAAGACGCTTATCAGCAAATGTTGATGAAGTAAACCCCTATCTATAATAATCTTCTTCGCGTTCAGCGCACATATTCTTGGTTGATAAGATACCCAACCTGGTATAACCAGTGCATTGATAAGGTACCCAACCTGGTATAACCAGTGACTGCTCTCTGAGTGTAGCAGCTGTGGCAAAACCAGATTCTTACAAACACTACCAAGTTTTTTCTAATCATGGTTTACTTAGGAAAAATGTTCAGAAAACATCATATCTGTTTTCGAAGTATCGCTTTTCCAATGAAAAGTGAGAAAGAGTTATGGAGCGTTATAATTCAACTTTTCACTTTGCAAAGTAATCTCTGCAAAGTGATCCCGTTAAACGCTCTAGGCCGCATCCCGGCCGCATCCCGTTAAGCGTTTAACGGCATCACTTTGCAGAGATTACTTAGCAAAAATAAAAGTTGAATTCTAACGCTCCATTAGTGAGTGAGACAGAAAGAGATAGCGATGAAATTGATGAAAAAAAGTAAATTTTATGTATAAAAAAATCAAAGAAGAAAAAAACCAGGATTCAGGGAAATTAACGATAAATATAGGACCGCTTGAGAAAACATGATGAACGTTGAAAAAGGAGAGTCACCGTGCAGAGAGGATCACTAGCAGATGCTTTCTTCGCGCAACGGCAAAACTCTCCATCGCATTGGTCCCTTCCCTTCTGTTGGTCATAGCAGACATCGTGTTCAACGCAGCATTTGTTGATGGCCGCTGGAAAATAGTTTCAAAAATGTGGAAAAAATTACCTGAAAGCGTTTTTGACCTGCTAAAAAATTTCGATTTTTCTAGGTAAGAAAAATTGTGATGACTGACACACTCGATGCTTGCAGTTGATTTGTACAATGGCAGACGCAAGGCCGTTCTGTATCTGGTCTGATCCACAATGAAAAGTCTCCTGGGAACTGCACTGAGAGAAAAGCATGGAAGTCAGGCAAAAAAGAAGCCCATGCTGCAAGAGAATCGCACCGACACTCCGGCGGACACCTTTATGCATTACATCCAGGTCGTCACTCGGGGGAAAACTTCTAAACTTAATCAAATTTCAGCTTTGAATTCAAAAATCGGCGTTTTGGATCAAGCTTTTTTCGACTTTAAATTTCCCCAGAAATTCTAAATAAAATGAAAATCAACCGAATGTTAATGTTTACGAGAAGTTTTCGATTAATTTGAAACTTGATATAAGATGATATACATATATTGTTTTTAGAGTTTATGATGAAAAGTTTTAATAGTCAATAAGCAATGAGAAAATGAAGGTAAAGGTCTATGGATAGGAGGAGTGCTGTGTGGAAGGATATGCTTATTGCTCCCGCTATCTTTCATTTCTTTTCCAAGCACAACCGATTCCATTTTGATCCTTTCTAATTCTCAGAGCTTTCTTCCATTAAAACAGACTTTCTCTTTTACCGGAAAGTTATTCGGTCAAGTCCAGACTAGAAACTCTTTATCTTTCAAATTTCTCTTTCTCTCTCTCTGACTCTCTTTCTATCTCTCTCTCTCTCTGACTGCCTCTCTATATCTTTCTGTCTCTCCCTCTCTCTCTATCTATCTAGGTCAAAGATAAAAGGGAAAGCTAGAAGATGAACAAGTTGCTATAGTGATATGCGATGATTTGCATTATTTTTCACTCTCGATTCACTTTCACTTCCGGGTACCATCTTGATATTTTTCACGTAACGAGTTTGCAGAACTTGCTTCTTTTTTCAATTTTTGATAATCCTCTGCGTACAAAAAATGCTTTTCAGCATTATTCGTACTAAAAAGTTCATAATTAACTGGAAATAATTATCGACTCATTTGCAAAAAGCAGTACCCATAAAATTCGGTTCCATGACTTTTCACATCACGACATTTTGACAACTCGCACCCAGATTTCGCAAGATTTTATTCTCTCCAAAGCTCTTAATATGTTGCTGGTCGTTGTATACGGTCTCGGATTACGGCCGTACGGCCTCGTTAGCGTAATCTTTACCTCAGCCTAAGCACAAATTCCAATGAAAAAGTATATGGAAGTATTTTTATTGTGAAATTTAGGGTGTGAGTTTTTATTGTGCAAAATTTCTTTATAATGACTCCTTCTGTCGTAAATTCCATTCGTCGTCTTATATAACCTCTGTTTGAATACATTCGCTTTAGAGGTATTCAACCTTTCCCCGCAGTGAACAAACCATGAGTTAGGTAACGTTCCATTCGTGTATACGATAACCGCAGCGAACAAACCATGAGGTACCTAAGCCTAAGCCTATACCTAAGCCTATGCGGACAAAAAAACGTGAAAAATACCTGAAATCTGAAATCAGAGCGAAAAACAGTTGGAAACTGGAATTATTTAGTGCAATTTACATTCAACCTCACCTTCTTGGGAAAATAGAGGGGGAGAAATCTATTCTAGACTGTTCGGGATAGTTGAGCAGCCTCCGCCTCCCGCCCAGTGAAAGATGTGTTTGTGTATAATGCAGGGAGGAGGCTCGATGGACTGAACAAAGCACAGAAGGCTCTGGAGATAGGGAGGGAAGATCTCATACCAACACTCGAGGCTCTTACAAGCGGATGTCTAGCCCTCTCATCATTCTCAGCGTACTAAGCTTCTGAGAAAGCGATTCTGGAGTTCGCTTGACAACTAGGCCTAAACCTAGCAGCATCATTGACAGGAACGGCTGCGGATGGAACGGAGTTCGGAAGATTGATTACAGCTATGAAGCTTACTGTGAAGAAATAGAGAGTCTTGAAGCAAACGAGAGACCCACCATTAAACGACCTACAAAGTTTTTTCGTTGGGTGGCTCGGGAAGATGCCAGCAGAGAAGAAGCGTGAGCGGGTTTTTTGTGGCATCACCGTTCGGGCTCTGCTTCGAATTTGTTCTAGAGGAACGTGAATGAGAAACAAGAGAAAGACGGCACTTTAGTTTTCAAAAAAGAAGGTCAATGAAGCGAAGAACGATCAAGGGAGCAAAGGTAGAGAGACCTTTTTTTCGCCTGAGCCCAGGCTTGCCAGGCAAGGCAGTGTGGAACCTCGACCGTAATTGGGTCAGTGTTAGACCCGATGCGCCGGTTTTTGCGTCTTTTTCTATGGGCCGTCCGTTGTCGAAGGAAACTCTGAGGTAGGAACTAAAATGCGCGTGTCTCGGATCGTGGGCCGATTCCATCAAGCCACATTCGCTTAGAGTTGCAGGCGTCACTGCGTCGGTGTAGGGAGGAGCTACACTCGATCAGGTCCAGGAAAGAGGGAGGTGGGTGTCAGTTTCTAACGTACAGATTTTGTTTAAGTATTAGAACCGCTAGAAAAAGACCTTTTTTTAAAAAAATCAATATCGATGGAGGAGCTGTTGTTTTTTTCAATGATGTGTGATGTTTGAAGCTAAAATATTGGGTATCGTGTTATTGTTATCATTGCCATTATGTGCCTGGTTGTTATTATTGGCATAATGCGATGTCGATTTATTTGTGTGTTTGCGGCCATTCCGCGTTGTGAACCCGATAAACAGTTGTTATCTACATGTGTATGCAATTTCAATGGGAGACTTTGTTTAAATCAAAGTTATACTTCATGAAGAAAGGAATGAAATGACTGGAAGAAGAAGTGTAATGACTAATCGTTACAGGAGCTAACCTAATTGACTGGACAGTGTCTTTTACAATATTTACAACAACAATCAAAATTTCCTAAAGTTCATAACAAAGCAAGATTTCTTAAACATTGAATCGGAAAGAAAAATGAATAATATTCTTCGCTGTCTCCAGACATCTCACATCAATATCCTTTCTATCTAAAAGTTTAACGCTTAACCATCTCGTGGGTTTGGTACCGAACTGTTGACTTCCACAATAAGCGGTTCGATGAATCTATCGGTTTTTATAATTCACAGCGAGTTTACCCGAAAAACTTTTTCGCGCGCTGCACAAGTTTATTTGGGTTGATTGCGAAATTGTTCTGATAATTATTGCTGAATAAATTGACTTAAAATTCATTAGCCATATTGAATGAATTGAATGACAGCTATCCCTTGCATCTTAATCATCTACAAAGGTACGAGTGGAATGAGTCCATCAGAATCCCGTCGACCATATCCCGACTGCTTCTGCGCAAAAGTTCAGAAAAAATCTTCCAGACAACAAGAGCTTCTTACAACATAAATAATTTATTTTTAACGGTTCTGTCAAACCAGCAAGAAATAATTGGAAAAGGCTCAAAATTTCATAAAGCTTAATCTTATAAACCTCCTACTAATCCGTTTAATAAAAGGGGGTAATAAAAAAGGTCAGCCTACATATATTCTGCACCAGTCAGACAAGATTCAGACATTCAGACATGAATCAGGGGAGATTCTTCCATCTTTGGAGGCGCCACTGGGATCGCGTTCGTAGGGGTCATGGGAATTTTTCTCAGTCTTCGACGCGCTTTGATAACGGGCCTCTTAACGACTTCGCCGAGATTCGCTTCGACATCCAGTTTCTTCTGTAAAAACGAAATTTGAAAAAAGATCGAACATTAGTTAAATTAGTTATTTTTTGTATTTTCAAAAATTCAGCTCGGCATTGGAGAATAAATTAAGAAGTTCCTTGGAATGTTTCGATTTATATAATTTACCGCAACTTTCCTCTTCAAGTACCTACATAGTTCTTCGTATCTAACCTATTATTTTCTTCCAAGTTCCATCTCACTCATTTCTATATATTTTCTTCTTTCTCAATTTCATAACGGCAAAAAAGAAGATTTTTCGCACGCGAGCAATAGGAGACTGTCCATTAGCTGATTATTTCCCCAAAAAAACAACGTTGAAGTTAATAGCTGACTCGGTATTTTCCACAGCACTTTTCCTTCCAGGACCATTCGAAGGTGAAGAGCACTGCAAATTGGGAATTCCACGAGGATAGTTTCTTTGTAGATTTTCGATGTAAATTCAGTTGAGAGGAACTAACGAGTAAGTAGAACAAATCCGATAGAGGCTATACCGAAGAACACGAGGAGAATTGCGATGACTTCGCAATGCGTCCAAAAAAGGTCCTGCAAAGTGAATATCTAATTTTTCACTTCATCTGAAAAAAATTCAAATTGTTTTGACCAAGCCAGCCATTCCAGGACAAAATAACAGAGAATTCGATTTTTTTAGGACTACTTTCCAAGTAGTCCTAAAAATTCTAAATCTCGGTTATGACTTTATCTAATGAAAAAAGCTGACGCTCAGAGGATCCTCCGTTTCTGCCATCGTCGAAGAAGGGATTGCAGAAGTGTGGAAAACCAGCGTAGTTCCACTGTGTGGGACACTTTGGTTGAAGAAAGGAGTGGAAGAAGGCTCGGTCACCGATGGGGCAGAAGATACGGACCCGTTCTTTTGGTTCTTCTGTAAAAATTTGTTTGAGTCACACATGATATAAAAACTTTTCACTCGTTAATAATCTTCTGGCTTATACATAGTAGCTTATAGTAGCTAATGAATAGCTTCTCTCACGTTCCTTGTAATTTCTTAGTGTTTTTTTTGCTCGAATAATAAACAGATAGGATCTATGTAAATTATTTTTGTTGTCGGCTCTGTGTAATAAAAGGTTCGAATCCAGTGGGAAAACATTATATGTTTTGAGCACTAACGAGGAAATTTTGTCGGTAGGACTGGATAATTTTCGCGACATCTGTGTCCCACTTTCCAACTGCGTCGCAGAAGTCCGTGTTGCAAGAGCAGTCTATTTCCAAATTCGCTCCTTTCATTTTGGGCTGGCAACCCATTGTCGCGTTGTCCGCACATTCCGCCTTCCCGGTTATGTGACCGCTCATAACTTGAGTCCATTTCGAGGTGTTAATTGTGAACTTGACGGAGCAGCTCTTTTTCAAATTACAGTCGTAAATATTTTCATCAACTCCCTTGCATTGCTGAAAAAAAAAACTCTTCTAATGTAAAAAAGATCAGTTCCTATTGGCGAGCCGATTTCCTAGTTGGAACAAGTCAAAGTAGAATGAAAAAAAATTTGCTCCAAACGTTTCCGGAAAATTATTCTTTTTAAAATGTCTTTAAAAATTTTTTTTCTTCAAATTTTGCTAAGACAAAGGAAGTAAATACAAATCTAAAGTAAACAAAAACTTATGAGGAATGTTATTCTCAAAGCGAAAACAAGCGTGAGCTTCTCGAAATTACTTTTTTATTCGAAACTTTTGGATTGAAAGTATCATGTATCATACGATCGCGACACTTGGGATCCACATAAAGCTGCCAAGAAGAAGTGTGAGGAGCAAGCAAGTGGTGCACCACTGAAACGTTAGTTAGTAATTGTTAGTCGTGTAATTTTTTATTCTTAACCATAGCTCACAAAACATTATAAAAGTCTGAAAACGACCACTCATTCAGACATGGAAGCTCGAATAATGGGGAGAAAGTGGGAGTTTAAGGGCATAGAAAAGAGGAATCTATTGATATAACCTCCATTCCCCGATATTTTGTAGTTTTTTCTGACTATTGCGGGTGAACTATGGTCTCAACAATGGTATGGTACTCAAGCAATAAACTGCTATTTCGCTGTTAAGTAATACAACAAGTTACTATATGTAAGTACATGTAAGTTTCATCATGGATCATTATATGTTGCATCTTGTGAGTAGATCATGGATGCCACAGTTGTAGAACGTCCGGGAAAGAGCGAGTCAAATGTCATGAAACTGACGTGTTTTCTCAACACTTCTCTATTTCCTCCTCAACCTTTTCCATCATTTTCTTCGACTTGGGCCACCATAACCCGTTCACTCTGTCAGATACACACAGTATATATCAACCGTGAGACCCATGCTATCGGATAGTAGCTTCCAGTAGATGAAACCTCTTGAAGTCCACTCAACCCTTTGCGAAAACTTCATCGCGGTCAGCTTAAGACACGGAATCAGCTTTGCAGCCAGTGCTACATATCTTTGCTGGATAGCTAAGACTCTCGCTTAAAATTCAAAAAAGGCTTCGATAAAAAAAATTTGGGAGTTTTTCTTCGGGTGTAATTAGTCGTGTTACCGTACGGCAACTTGCCCCTGTTTTGAACTAGAGAAGTTGAGAAAGGGCGGCAACTGGACGTTTCATGCTTCCACCTCGGTTCACACGTAAGGACCTTGCCGAGCTTATGAAACATGTTCTCGATGGAAATGCCGAAAACCTTAAAACGCTCTGCAATCTCGTCGCTTCATTCTAAAATCAATTGCCATGGAAGATCGAAGATCGTCGAAATCGGGCTGGCGAGACCGTCTCAGACGGTCAATGTCTTTCAATGTGTGGTTAGCCATCTTAGACAGAGTGTTTCAAGAGTGGTATTGTCGTTTACTGAAACAGTCCTGCCCGTATGTCTGCCATAGTTTTCGATGTGGTCAAAGCGGTCAAAGCCTTACATTCTATGTTAGGAAAAATTCTAATAAATTCATTAAAAAATTTACTTCTGAAAAATATATTAAGTTCATTTTTGTCTAGGTTTTTTTCTTAGAATGGGTTTTTTGAAATTTTAGAAAACACACATACAAACTCAATAACACTCTACAAATTATACGTTTTGAGCGCTAATATTTAAAAAAAATGGCTAATAAATTGATGTTTTCACAAGATTCGAACCTGACGAAGGTTTAAGAGGAGTTTTATGCTCCTGGACTGCTTCGAATGCGTATTAACGGCTTTCATAACTCTTTCCTGAAAAAAATTGAATGAAAGCTGAACCTTTTTGTTGTATTGAAAAAAAAAGATTTGTTTACGTTATCATTTTATTATGCACTAAAGATCAGCGAATCTAATATTTGTTGTTTTCTGCTGTGCAGTGTAAGATTTTAGTGAAAATGATGGTGAAAGAATGAATTAAGTCTTTAAAGAATTTGAACCCTGAAGATCACAGTTGCAAAAAACAAAACAGAGGTTTAGGTGTATTTCAAAAAAAGAGGGTATCCTGCATTATCTAGTTTACTTTTCCCGTTAGGTCTGAGGAGCATTAACGAATCCCAGGAATTAGGTGATTTTCAAACTCCCTTTTTTGCAGACTTCATTTGGAGAAACGAGCCCGATTATGACAACATAAAGTTCTCAAGTGCAAGTAAAAAATCTGAATTTATATGCTGAATTCAAGTTCAGAAAAGACTGCATCCTAATCGTATTTAAAAACTCATAGCTTGTTGGGATTGAAAGAGCGAAAGAGAACGAACCGCTCTCAACAACGAATTCTTGGAACAATGAGAAGAGTGCAAAAAGGCAGAGATACTGCGTATAAATTCTTTTTTCGTTCGCTTCTTCCCAATATTTCTATCTTTCTGTTTTGAAACACTGTTTCTCTCTTGTTTTTTAGCTTTCCACCTGTCACTCCAGCCGCTATTATTTCTCCATCTCATCACTCTCATATCGGTTTCTTCACAATGACAAGCTCGGTCGTTTTTCGAAACTTTTGTCAACATCTTTATTTCTCTATAACTTTAACAGTAAGAAATTTTATTCAGTTGTTCAAAAAATTGTTTTCGCAAATCGAAATGACTCAAAATTTTCTATTATTTCTCAGAAGAAACTTCATGACTTCCATTTTGCAGAAGAATTCTGAATGGTAAACCAGAACAGCCAAATGTGCATCTATTCCTGGGTCAGTTCGACTGGGTTTCTTTTCACCCATACCCGTTTCGATAATGTTACCGATGAAAACTGATAAGTGTTTCAGAAAGCCCGAATAGTTTTTCTTTTCATAATCTTCCTGGCTTGCTCGACTGTAACACATTTTTCCAGCGCTCTTGATCTGGTTAAATTTTCTCAGCCTTTAAACATTTTTTAAACAGTAACTTGTTTCAAGCATTTACATATTAAATTTCTCTCAAACTTTTTTTCTGAAAAAAAACTTTGGTTAAGGACTGTATCTCTTATCCGACGGACCCTGACCCAGGCAAAAATGTGGAATTCTGTTTCGATACAGAGCCCATCTGCTTCTTCGTCATCGGCGTCAACATTTCTAACCGCAGTTACAAGGAACGTGAGAGAAGCTATTCATTAGCTACTATAAGCAGATTGCTATACAAACATGATTTGTCCTATTGTTCTTTTTTTCGAAAAAAAAAACTTTTTTTTATCTCGCTCGTCCCTTGTTGGGTTTTGTCCCAGAAACAATTCAGTAACTTGTTCATCTGCATTTGTTCTGGAAAAGCGATTGAAGCTATACAAAACTTCGAAAATTCAATTGAATAGGAAAATAATTTACTTCACTGGAACAAAAGTTTTAAAAAAAGGATCGAGACAAACGTTGATTGTTGGCTGCCTCTGAGTTGCGATAAGTCGTTAAAGGTAAATAAAGAAATAAAAAATCCGGATTCGCACGTTCAAAAAATTGTTAGTGGATGAAAAAAGAGAGAACAAAAGGAGAAACTTGAGATTGAAATCGAAGAAAAATCCAGATTTTTAAAAACTTAATATCGTCTGAGTGTAAAACAAACTTTTTCGGTAGTCACAAAATTTAACTCAAGAAATATTTATTCTTCTATGAAGTAGATAATGTTCTGATAACGGCTAATTCTGGAAACATTTTTAAAAAGCAGACATGTCACATGTGATGAAGAAAGGAATTCGATAAACAGCTACAAGTCGTGATTTTACCGGGTGGTTTTTTTTCTCATTACACTGTGAGGAACGGAATAGGGCGGGTAAGGTTCACGTTGCTGACATTTCACATGATTGGAGAAGCACTTGAAAGCATCGAGACCTTTTCCTACCGGCTTTCAAACTGAAAGATATCTAATCAGTAGGTTTCACCGCTTTGGAGATCTTGGCGCTAAACACAGACCGGACTTTACTTCAAGGCGTCAGAAAACACAGTTTTTTGGCCTAGGCTCAGGCTAGGTAGCGCTAACGAGGCAGTGCGGCTAAGGAACAATACCGCATTAAACCATTCGAGATAATGCTTTTGTTTATGCCGGTTTGACTGACAATGCCGAGACGCAAAAAAAAGTCTCTACTCGCCCCTCGCTCGAAATGAAACGCAACCTCAACCCTCTGGCGGTGCTACGTAGTCTATAACCAAAGTTTCTAGCCAGTTCATTGAGCTCACCCGGGAATTAAACTGCAGAAATGGACGCCACCACCAAACTGAGGGTGACTGCGAAAGCCGAATAACTTTCTTCCGAGCTGCTTCGTCGGCATTTCTTCAAGTTCACAAGATTCAATTGTTTGGCACTTTTTGCGTTTATGGGCACCCCTACCAGAGGTTCCATGGGTCATACGTACGACTTATTTACATTTACAAAGAATTATTTCACATTGAAAAAAATTTTTACATTCGAAAAAATAATGTTTACATTAAAAAACCTTAGGCTTAGGAAAAAGTTTACGCTAACGAGGCCGTACGGCTTAGGCTAACGGAACTGTATCAAGAAAATGCCACTCTCATCTGACCCAATTGAACCTCTTGTGGGGGTGGCCATAAACGCAAACAGTACCAGTTGTTTTAACTGGGAAAAAAGCGAGTAATTTTTATCAGAGCATTTTTCAAAAGCTCCGATTATATTCTTTTCGACCGTTTTTCAACTGCAGGACAGCGTTTCAGATTGAAGTTGGTAATGTACAGCAAGCGAGAAAAACACCTTTTTCAAGTTATTTTGTACATCAAAAACATCACCTCTCAAATTGGTTTTTGATCACGTTCAAAATTGGTTTTTGATCACGTTTATTAGATTTTGATCACGTTCAAACGTGATCAAAATCTTTTGATCACGTTCATTTTGATCACGTTCAAACGTGATCAAAATCTAATAAAAAGAAGTTTTCATTTTCGTTATTTTAATTTTTTATGCTTTTTATGCATGCCATTGATTCACCGATAAAACGAATATGTAACATATTCGTTTTAAAAAATCGAATAAAAATTGCTATTGAGCCATTTTCATCGCAATCTGACCAATTAACACACCGATGCTCTACCGTACTGATATCTTCCCTCAACAGGGCACTCCAATTTTTTTTCCTGAATTATTTTATTCATTCATGTTCTTACTTTATTGGAATGTTTTTTTTCTTCTTGATGAGTAAAAATTACATAGGAAAAGTTTCCTTTCGAATATTTTTCTTTTAAAATTTCCCCTTCGCGCTGCGGTCTCTAAATATGTTGACATTAATAACCGCAACGCGTTGGCTTGACTCGTCGAGGTTTCAACAGTTGTGTCAAAACATTGACACAAAAGACCAATGCCAAAATTGCAATAAAGGACAGCTAACCTGAGACTTCGGAGTTCTCGGAGTCGTGGGCTGCAAAAAATAGGAAATTAAATATTCATACACTCAATGTGTTATATCCAATTTTGAGACCCACTCCACGAACTTGATTTGGGGTCACGTACTTCTCACAAATTTTTTCGCTTAGGCTTTGTTCAAAGTTACGCTAACGAAGCCGAACAGCTTAGGAACGAGGCCGCATGGAACAATTAGTCACAACATTACTGTATGAAACAGTCTTAACAATTTTATCTGGTTTTCTTGGTTTTGTCACTGGTTATTATCAGGTTCAGGTAAAAGTTACGCTAACGAGGACTATTGGCTAAGAATGAGACCGCGAAAAAGTTATCTGCAATGTAAGTTTTTTTAGCCGATGAAATTGACTGAAGTTTTCGAAAAACAAAAAAGCCCCTCCCTCTCCCGAAGTGAAGTGAATTTCTCCCTCTTTCTAGCCAAATTAAATGCGGCCCGTATCATGTAAAATTGTGCCTCAAATTCACAAATTGGTGATCTAAGAAACGTCAAACAATTAAGAAATTTTTAACAAATGATTCAGTTCAACAGAGTCCAACCATAATAGCAAGTCGATATGGCCGGAGAAGATCGTGAATTTTGTCTTTGATCAGGCTATTACTCATATTGTTGCACATATTTGTGTTGCATCTAAACTTGATTGCAAGTTTTGGTCCACGCTGGCTAATCTTGAAGCCGAGCGTCTCTGGATCCGTGCAACCGCCACTCAAGATTTTCGCTTTTTCAGGGAAGAACAGCTCACTGCGGTCAGAAATGTTGACGCCGATGACGAAATGGCATGTGGGTTGATTTTCGAAACAGAATTCCACATTTAAGCCTGGGTCAGGGTCCGTCGGATAAGAGATACAATCCTTAAACAAAGTTTGTTTTTTAAGTTTGAGAGATTTTAATTAAAAAAAGCTTGAAACTTGTTACTGTTTGAAAAAAGCTGTCAAAACTTTACCCGATCAAGAGCGCTGGAAAATTGTGTAACAGTCGAGCAAGCCCAGAAGAAAAAGAAAAAAAAGATGTTCTTGATGCGGGCTTTCTGAAACACATATCAGTTTTTATCGGTAACATTATCGAAACGGGTGTGGGGGAAAAGAAACTTAGCCGAACTGACCCAGGAATACATGCACATTTGGAACATCTCAATTTTGAGCTGTTCTGGTTCACCGTTCAGAAGTCTTCTGCAAATTGGAAGTCATGAAGTTTGTTCTGGAAATGATAAAAAGTTTGAAACATTTCTTAATACAAAAACTTTTTTTTGCACAACTGAATTAAAGTTCTTTATGTTATAGTTATAACGAAATAACGAAGCTGATAAAAAGTTTCGAAAAACGACCGAACGTGGCCTTGTGAGGAGACCGAAATGAGAGTGATCAGATGGAGAAAGGATAGTGGAAGGAGTGACAGGGTGAAAGCAAGAAAGAAGAAAGAGATAGTGAAAACAGTGTTTTAAAACAGAAAGAGAGAAATATTGGGAAGAAGCGAACGAAAAAAAGAATTTCTACTCAGTATCTCTGCAATTGAAGAACCACCGAAGAAATAATACGAGAAAAAAACAAACAGAAAAACAATATAGATCAAAACAAGCGAGATGATCCTAAGGAAGGGGCAGGAGGGAGAGTTGAGAGAGCTCTTCTGCCATTTCGCTCTTGTTGTTAAGGTCAGGTTTGTGAGTATCAATCAGCAAAGCCTCATTAATTCTACGACGAACAATATTAGTTTCAACATGCAGGATAGAACCGGTGAGTAAAACTGTTTCATTAGGATGAGAAACAAGAACGTGCTGAGAAAAGGCATTAGTTGCGTAGGAAGGGTCCTTTGGGTTCTTAGTAGCACGTATATGTTCCGTGGCCCTGGTATGAACTGGACGGCCTGAATGTCCGATATAAAACATCCCACAAGAGCATGCTATCTTATATATTGCACCTACTGTACAACAGACACCGGATCTCGCAGAAGGGCAGAAAATGCATGTTTCTGTATTGTAGCAAAGACGGTCATTATTGCGATTTCTACATAACAAGGTCTGAAGGGAGGCCGGCGACCTCTCTAAAACATCAACATCGTCTAACCCTACATCACGAACAGCACAGCGAATATCTCTAGTAAAGGCATCAAAGATGAATGGTATAGAGAAGATAGCTCTGCTGTTTCGTTCTGTGGGTAGGATTGCCCTTCGGCTGTGAGGCTTCTTGGAACAATTGTAACCATTTTGGTTAAGAATGCTTTTAGCTTTGGCTATAGATGCAGAACGAAACTCAGCAGAGCTAACCTTTGAGGCTGTTAGGATAGTGTTTTTCACGATTGCCCGTTTGACGTGAAGAGGATGGTTAGAGGTGTTATGTAAGAGAATGTTTTTGTTAGCAGCCTTCCTATACCATTTGGTAAGTACACGTTCTCCTGATGAAGTTAGTGTTACGTTTAGAAATGGTAGAAAGTTGTTAACAGCAGCTTCTCTGGTGAGGTGAATCTGGGCGGCCTGAGTGATGAGGTAATCGAAGAGAGTATCGATTGATGCTTGGTCCCTGCTTATAACGATGTAGTCGTCGATGTACCGCTTCAGAAGTACAATATCACGACGAGGAGCTGCGCGCTCTAGGAGGTGCATGTAGGAAACTGCTAGTAGTGGGGCGAGTCGGTTGCCCATGGCTAGGCCTCGGCGTTGTGAGTAGAAGATACCGGCTTATGCGAAAAAAGTTACATGAAAAACAAAAAATTAGTAATGACTTGACATCCTCGACACTGAATCCCAAAAGGTTGAATGATTCACTGTATCAACAGCATCATTGTTAGACACATTTGTGTAAAGAGATTCCACATCAAAGCTCTCATAAATTACGTTACCAGCAGTAATGTTCTGTAAATCTCCAAGGAGTTGACTGGTATTGATGAGATGAGTGGGTATGCAGCCGAACACAGGGTTGAGAATTTTAGAAAGAAGCCAAGATATCCTATCAGTTGGACCTCCGCAGCCAGAGATTATGGGTCTGATCTTGAACTGGTTGATATCGGTCCCAGCAGATGTTAGATCAAATTTGAGAGTCTTGATGATAGTATAAATAACAGGTATTCGAGGATGATTGTCAACAAGGCGTTTAATAAGGCTAGTAGGCAAAGTAGTTTTTTTGTTAGAGAGAGAATGAAACTGAGTGAGAAGAAATTCGTGAGTTCGTGTGAAGGCCGCTCTATTGAATAGAGTATACAATGAACGATCAGAGATATGCAATTCTGTTAACTTTTTGTTTATTTCTGCATTGATGACAACAAATTCACCACCTTTGTCACTTCTAGTTACACGTATATTGTTAGTCCGAACAAGGCCCTCAAGAGCTTTCAAAGCTATTTTTCCTTCGAAGTCAAGTTGCGAGGAATTTTAGTATTTTTGTGATTAATCATAATGTCGCGAATCTTGGAAGCGAGTGTTAATACAGCTCTATCAGAGGGAGCGTATTTCGGAGGAAAGGCGGTAAACATGCGAGGGAATGGACAAGTGGATGCTAATTTGCTAGTAATAGAATCTGAAGAACTCGTGGGTTGTATAGAGAATAGGGCTCGCCATCTTAAAGTTTGACTCAATTGATGGAGAGAGACTTGCATTGAGAAATCGATATTACGCGGGAATCCTGTACTGGGTATAAAAGAGGGTCCGAAACTGAGTAGAGAGGTGGAATCATCTGGCAGGACAGTACTTTCCACAACAGAAACACGTTCTGATGAAATTATGGGTGTTTGGGTGAGGGGCACAGGACGAGCAGCTGGGGCTATGTTGCACAATTTCTTGTATAGCCTTTGTCGAGCGGCCGAACGGATGCTATCTCCTACTGATTTGGACAATTTCAGAAAATCTTCGTATACCGAACTAGGCATTCTAGATCGTAATAGATTATCGTAATAACGGCAGTTAATTGAGAAGGTAAAGATAACTCTACGAGTCGAACGAATATGAAATGAGAGAAGATGGGATGTTTTATATCGGACACACAGGCCGTCCAGTTCATACCAGGGCTACGGAACATATACGTGCTACTAAGAACCCAAAGTTCCCTTCCTACGCAACTAATGCCTTTTCCCAGCACGTTCTTGTTTCACATCCGAATGAAACAGTTGTATTCAGCGGTTCTATTCTGCATTTGGAAACTAATGTTGTACGCCGTAGAATTATTGAGAACTTGCTGATTGATACTCACAAACCTGCCGCGACATTAAGCTCTCGAAAAAAGTTGAGCGATCGACGATGTATCTGTAAAGATGACATCATTGCTCTATGAATGAGATCATCGAGTCAGTGTTAATACAACTGAAATTTTTCACGATGAGCTCTCGCACTTTTTAGGCAAAAAATTGTTGGATCAGTGAGGCATGAGATGATCTTGCGAGAGCACGCGAAATAACATCTTAAAGTACGAGAAAATGAGATTTCACATGTCGTCTTGCTCTCCAAATGAATCTTAAAATACTAACTTTTTTTTTGTTTGTTTCCGTACTTAAAAATCATTTCACTTTTTTTGTTGAACATTTCATTAAAATTTTTGTTTTTTTGTTGTATTCTCGACACTTCGTACCCGACACTTCGTACCGCGACATTTCGTACCCCGAAACTTTGTGCCCAACATTTTTTCTTCTTGTTTTTTCCTGAGCCTAAGCTTCTTTTTTTCCCGAGCCTAAACTTTTTCCTGAGCCTAAGCGTTTTCGATGTAAAAATAATTTATTTAATGTAAAAATACCTTTTTAATGTAAAAATTGTTTTTTTGTAAATGTATGTAAGACAGAAGTATGACCCATGGAACCTCTAGGAGGGGAGGGGCCTAAAGTGCGAACAAGTGCGATTAATATAAAACTCGAGTCCGTGTAATAAGAAAAGTTCAGAGCGCAGACATTGACTCTGTCAATTACGCGCGTAAGTTCTAAGAATGGAATTCCGTGCAGGACCTTTTATTTCCAAAAAAAAAGTTAGTCAAGGTCACATCATCTTTCAAAATTTTCGCCTAATTTGAATGACATGAGGTCATCGCACCGATGATCTCATCGTTCAGAGATTAATGTCGCGGCTGACCTTAACAACAAGATCGAAGTGGCAGAAGAGCTCTCTCATCTCTCCCTCCTGCCTCTTCCTTAGGATCATCTCGCTTGTTTTGATCCATATTGTATTTCTGTTTGTTTTTTTCCCTCGTATTATTTCTTCGGTGTTTTTCTATTGTGTTCTATATCACAGAATTACCGACACTTTGTACCGCGTCACTTTGTATACGACACTTTGTACCCGACACTTTGTACCCTGTCACTTTGTACCGTGACACTTTGTACCGCGTACGGCCTCGTTAGCTAAGCCATACGGCCTCGTTAGCTAAGCCGTACGGCCTCGTTATCGTAAACTTTTACTAAGCCTAAGCGTTTTTTAATGTAAAAATATGTTTTAATGTAAAAATAAAACGCGCGGCCTCACTCAAGTCGCGGTACAAAGTGTGGCGGTACAAAGTGTCGCTGTACAAAGTGACGGGGTACAAAGTGTCGGGTACAAAGTGTCGTATACAAAGTGACGCGGTACAAAGTGTCGTGATACGTATATCACAGCCACCTCTTCTGGCTGAATCACCATTACTTCGTTCGTTATTTTTCTTTGTATTTGTTATTCTTATCCTTTTTGATACTTATTTCTGCTGTGCTCACCATTGTGTTTAGGTGATTAAATTCGCTGACGATGCTTTTGTAAAGCGAAAAAGTTCGAAGCCCTATTCTTCTTAACAACGCATCAAAAAAGGCAAGACACAGATCAAAGTGTAACTAAGGCAGACATACGGGCAGGACTGTTTCAGTAGACGAGAATACCACACTTGAAACCTTCGGTCTAAGATAGTTAACCACACATTTAAAGAAATGGTCCTTCAGAGGCGGTCTCGCCAGCCCGATTTCGACAAGCTTCGAATCTCCATGGCAATTGATTTTTGAGTGAATTAAGCGGAGAGATTGCAGAGCGTGTTGAGGTTTTAGGAATTTCCATCGAGAACAGGCTTCATAGGCTCGGCAAGGTGCTTACGTTTGAACCGAGGCGGAAGCACGAATCGTTGATTTGCAGCCCCTTCTCAACTTCTCTCTCTCAAAACAGGGATAAGTGGCCGTACGGTAACACGAGTATTTTCATCCGACATTTCACTCTCAACATTTTTATCGCACTTTTTTTGCCATTTTAAGCGAGAGTCTTAGTGATCCTGCAAACATTCAGCACTGGCTGCAAAGCTGATTCCGTTTCATGAGCTGACCGCGAAGAAGTTTTAGCAAAGGGTTAAGTGGACTTCGAGCGGTTTCATCTACTGGAGGCTACTATCCGATAGCATGAGTGTCACAGATGGTGTATACTGTGCGTAACCCAGCGGAGTGAAGGGGTTATGGTGGCCCAGGCGAAGAAAATGATAGAAAAAGTTGAAGAGGAAATAAAGAGTTGCTGAGAAAACACGTTAGTTTCATAGCATTTGATTCGCTCTTTTCCGGTCGTTCTACAACTGTGGTATCCACGATTTACTCACGAGATGCAACATATGAGCCATAATTAAGCTTGAATGTACTCATATTACCTTGTTGTATTACTTAACAGCGAAATAGCAGTTTATTTCTTGAGTACCATACCAATTTTGAGACCAAAGTTAACCCGCACTTGTCAGAAAAAAGAGGGGAAATTAGATGAATGTATCTTTCTTTCCTATGCCATTCACCTCCCACTTGATCCCCATTATTCTGGATTCCATCAGCGGTCATTTTCAGACTTTTAGACAAAATTTGGTGAGCCGTGGTTGAGACTAAAAAAGGGCACGACCAACAATTTTTTTTTCAGTGGTGCACCACTTGTTTGCTTCTCACATTTCTTTTTGGCAGCTTTATGTGGATCCCAAGTGTCGCGATCGTATGTTACATGATACTTTCAATCGAAGAATTTTGAGTAAAAAGTAATTTTAAGAAGTTCGCGCTTTTTTTCGTTTTGAACATAACTTTACTCATGAGTTTTTGCTGACTTTAGATCTGAATTCACAGACTGCAGCGAAAGTTCAACTGGACAGTATTTTTTCGATGAAAACTCGACGGATTGAGCAAATCAAACAAAATTTTCAACAATCTGTTTGGGATATAACTGCACTTTCAAATTTCAAACAGCTCTCCTTCTCTTTGACACAGGCGTGGAGTCGCTTATGGAAGGTACCCACCTTGGTGGACAGGTAAGCGACGTCAAGATCATCCCACGCCTTCTGTAGGGCACGCTTCATTCTTGTGGGGAGAAGCACATGTCTTGCTCTCAAGGAGCGACCACACAGAGAAGTCCAGGGGATTCAATTCAGGAGAAACGGAGGCCATTCGGCAGAGGTGATCATGTAGGGGAAATTGGTCTTGAACCAGTCTTGGACCACTTTAGCCTTGTGGGTGGGCGTAGAGTCCTGCTGGAATGTCCAGTTGGGACCCGCGAAGTGAGCCTGGCTCCAGGGTAGTACTTTCTTAGCAAGAATGTCGTTGAGGTAGTTAATGGCATTCATTTTGACTCCCTGCTAAAAACGAGTGGAGTCTTGCAAGTCGCGCAAATTCCGGCTCAGACCATGACAGAAGCGGGATGGCCTTTTCTCGAGACGTAGCGGCCACTCTTATCGGCCTCGTTGGACGATTTTGACCAAATCTTATCGTTCTGCTGGTTGAAGGACTGCTCAATATTGAACAACTTCTCATCGGTGGAGAGAATATCCGAACAGTCCACTTGCTTGAACCGCTTTGACAGTTCACGACATCTCCGAAGATGCGTGAGTCTTCTGCAGCTTGATGGGGCGAAGTCCCATGCGAGATTTGACGATCCTACGAACAGATGTATCCGAGATATTCAGCTCCTTTGCGACTTTTCTGAGAATCAGCTTGGGATTATATCGAATCTTGACTCGGATGCTTCTCACGTTGAAAGAAGTGTTCGCGGCCGCTGGTCCGCCGCTCTTGGGACGGTCATTCGTCGTATCAGTCTCACGGAAACGACTTATGGTGTCCTCAAGGGTCCTGCGGGAAAATCAGGTGATTGTGGCGTTATGGTTCTGAATGTGCCCGGACTGGCTCATGCGCAGAATGGCTCCTGCGCAGAATGGCTCACGCGCAGAATACAGCCTCGGTCAATGTCCGAGACCATTACCTAAGAACGAAAAGATCATTCTGATTTTTTCAGGGTGTGTTTTTAACGTTATGACTAAGATACAAGCGAAGAATCGCATGACCGCTGCACCAAACAAAAAGATAGATAAAAAGTGACAAAGTCGTCTACGCGATCTTTTGCCGCACCCTGTACATCCTTTCTCTTAGCCAATTTTTTCAATTTAAAATACATTTTTAAAAACTTTTTACGGAAACCGTTTGGAGCACAGTTTTTCAAATTTTGTTTTGACTTGTTATAATTAGGAAAGCGGCTCACAAACGTGAATTGATCTTTTTTAATTCAAAAAGATTATTTTCTTTTCAGCATTGCAAGGGAGTTGATGATAATGTTTTCAAATGTGTAATGAAAAAAAGCTGCTCCGTCAAGTTCATAATTAACACCTAGAACTGGACTGAAGTTATGAGCGGTCACACAACCGGAAAGCCGAAATGTGCGGACAACGCGGCAATGGGTTGCCAGCACAAAATGGAAAGAGCGAATTTGGAAATAGACTGCTCCTGCGACACGGACTTTTGCGACACAATGGGAAAGTGGGACACGGATGTCGCGAAAACCTTTGTAGATGATTAAGATGCAAGGGATAGCTGTCATTCAATTCACTCAATATGGCTAATGAACTTTAAGTCAGTTTTTCCAGCAATAATTATCAGAAAAATTTTGCAATCAACCCAAATAAACTTGTGCAACCATTACGCGAAAAAGTTGTTCGTGTGAAATTGCTGTGATATGTCAAAACCTAATCATTCATCAAACCGTTTATTGTGGAAGTCAACATTTCGGTACCAAACTCACGCAATGGTAAAGCGTTAAACTTTTAGATAGAAAGGAAATTGATGTGAGATGTCTGGAGACAGCGAATAATATTATTCATTTATCTTTCCGATTCAAGGTTTGAGAAATCTTCCTTCGTTATAAACCGTAGGAAATTTTGGTTGTTTTTGTAAATATTGTAAAAGCCAATGTCCTTAAAACCATTAGGAAAAGATAGACCGAAGTTGTGAACAAACATGAAAACATGAATATTGTGACCTCATCACGCCTTTTTAACGATAATTAAGTAAATTTTTTCTTTAAAAAAGATGAAATTTTCAGTGTTATTATTTTAACCCTTTCCATATTTTTTCGACGATGTTAGTTACAGTCAATTAGATTAGCCCATGTAACGATTAGTCATTACACTTCTTCCTCCAGTCATTTCATTTCTTTTGTCATGAATTATAACTTTGATTTGAACAAAGTTTCCCATGGGAATCGCACACACACACAAAACCCGATAAACATTCGTTGCCTACATTTTGATGGATACACTCAACTAAGACCTGCGCTTTGCAAGACCTTCCTCTGAAGACGCAGTGGACAGACATTGTAGGCAACGAATGTTTATCAGGTTTACAACGCGGACTGGCCGCCACAACACAAAACAACTGACATCACATCATGAAAATAATAACAAGTAGGCACATAATGACTATAATAACAATAATACGATACCCAATATTCTAACTTCAAACCTCACACATCATTGAAAAACAACAGCTCCTCCATCGATATTGACCTTTAAAAAAAAGTTTTTTTTTGTTCTAGCGACCCTAATAAACAAAACCTGTAACGTTAGAAAATTTTTAATTCTAGCGGCCCTAATACTCAAATAGAAAGTCCCATTCCTTGAGAGACTCCCCCGAGTCTCTTCTGTAAAGTGCCAGTCCTCCAGCTGACATCCTCCTTCCTCTTTCCCTGATCTCTCTTCACAGACGCGGTGACGCCTGCAACTCCAACCGAATGTGGGTTGATGGAATCGACCCCAGCTCCGCGACACGAGCATTTTAGTTCCTACCTCAGAGTTTCCTTCGACAACGGACGGCCCGTATAAAAAGACGCAAACATCGGCGCATCGGGTCTAACACTGACCCAATTACAGTAGAGGTTCCACGCTGCCTTGCCTAGCGAGCCTGGACTCAGGTGTAAAAAAAGTCTCTCTACCTTTGCTCCCTTGATCGTTCTTCGCTTTGTCCACCTTCTTTTTGACAACTACGGTGCCGTCTTCCTCTTGTTTCTCACTCACGTTCCTCCAGAACAATGCTGCTGCCCCCGAAATGCGAAGCATAGCCCGATCGCTGATGCCACGAAAAACCCACTCGCGCTTCTTTACTGTTGGCATCTTCCCGGACTGCCCAACGAAAATTTTTTCCATGTCGTTCAATGGCGGGTATCTCGTGTGCTTCACGACTCTCTCTTTTTTCACCGTCCGCTTCATAGCTGTAATCAAACTTCCAAACTACGTTCCATCCGCAGCCGTTCCTGTCGTGAACCGAAAAGCCGCTGCTGACACGGCTACCGCTCCCGCTCTGGCACCCCTAGCCAATTTGTCGACAACATTAAGGCACAAGGACAATGATGCCGCTGGGTTTAGGTCTAGTTGTCAAGCGAACTCCAGCCTTGCTTTTTCAGAAGCTTAGTACGCTGAGAATGATGAGAGGGCTAGACATCCGCTTGTAAGAGCCTCGAGTGTTGGTATGAGACCTTCCCTCCTCCCTATCTCCAGAGCCTTCTGTGCCTTGTTCAGTCCATCGAGCCTCCTCCCTGCAACATACACAAACACATCTTTCACTGGGTGGGAGGCGGAGGCTGCTGAACTATCCCGAACAGTCTAGAATGTATTTCTCCCCCTCTATTTTCCCAAGAAGATGAGGTTGAATGTAAATTGCACTAAATACTTCCAGTTTCCAACTGTTTTTCGCCCTGATTTCAGCTTGAAGTGAACATATTGATACAGATTTTAGGTATTTTCACTGTTTTTTGTCCGTATAGGCTTAGGTAAAGGTTACGCTGACGGCTTAGAAACGAGACCAATATGTGTTGAGTGCATAATTTTTTTTAATCGCCTCAAGATAGTTATAAGGGTTCGAAATGCGATCTTTCGGTGACTTGACTACCAGCGTAACCCGTACGCTGAACTTACTCCACAAATTGAATTCAGGGGTTGTTATTCATTCATTCTTTATTTCCATGTACATGTGTATGTTTAACGTGGAATCGAAATATAAAAACAATATAACATGGATTTTTATATATGATAAAATTAAGAAATGAAAAAGAAGAAGGTGAGGTAATACAGTGGCAGTGTATTAAAGCGATTAGTCAGAAACAATAGGGCTAGGTAAAATAGTATGTTTAGGAAGTTCTTTCAGTTTCGTCAGAAACATCATATCAGAATGAATGCATACTATTTCAGAAGGTTCCATATAGAGATAATTCTTGATGCACATGTAGAGAACCGGGAGCTGTTTATAGCGAAAGGCAATGCGATTCTCAACTTGTGAGCATTTCTAATATTCTTAAGAAGTGGTTTAACTATGAATAGTCTGGAAGAATCAAATTCAGAACACGAATGTATTCTTTTATGGATAAATACTAGGTCAGCAACAACGCGGCGGTATTCAAGTGACTCTAGATTAAGCATTTCTAGTCTTTCAGAGTAATCTAATCGAGGAAGTCCGTTCCTAGCTAGGATTCTTCTGGTGAAACTCCTTTGAACTTTTTCAATGTCTTTCACAAGGCCTATGGTTGTTGGGGACCAAACTACAGTCGCGTATTCGAGGATTGGGCGTACATAAGTGACAAAAGCTAGTGTCAGAACATCAAGAGACTTAGTCTTGAATGTACGCAAGAATAAGTTCGCAAGGTTTGTTGCTTTCTTACAGACAATCTCGACTTGTTTATTGGAGGAAAGATTATCAGAGAACACAACGCCTAAATCATTTACTTCAGAAGATTTATTCATGACAACTCCGTTAAGATAGTAATTCATCATGGCATTGGAACCGAAGTGTGAAACAACGCATTTTTTAGCAGATAGCTCAAGATTGGAATGTTGACACCAGTTAGAGATGTTATCAATGGCTATTTGGAGATCGGAAGAGAAAAGTGGTACTTCAGTAAACAGTTTTACGTCGTCGGCATATATCGAATATTGCACAGTCGAAGGAATAACTTCCTTAATGTCATCGATAAATAATAAGAATAATTTAGGGCCGATTGTTGATCCTTGAGGCACACCACTAATTACAGAGGAAGTGCTTGAAAACTCGTTGTCAACACAAATAGTCTGCATTCTTTCAGTCAAATAATCACGAATTTCTGCTCTGTTGTTATTCTGCTCAACTCAGAAAAAGGCAGAGAAAAAAATTGTACCAAAACTTATCAAGAATGTTTAATAAATTTTCATCTTAAAAAGATGTCGAACTGTATCAATGAGGAATCACTGACAGTGCAATGAATTTTTAACATTTCGAGATTAATAAAAAAATTCGGCTTGCTCCAGCTTTTGGAAAGGTTTTCATGTCCCTACTCTCCCTTCACGCAAAAAATTTAATGGAATTTTTTGGTTTAAATGGTATTCGAATACGCGCCTTAAAGAGGTTGGCGCGCTTTGTATGCAAGTGAACGCACAAGGTTTTCAAGAAGAAAACCTCATTCTACGTTTGTCGTGCAAGTTGAAAAGTGTTCCAACATGACTGTGGAGCCCGCCCAGCCCCCCCCCCCCAGAACATTTGAGGGCATTACTAAAAAAGACACAATTCCAAAAGTCTTAGTGGGAAAAGTCTTGGTGTGAAACGTCCTGAAACCCTAGAAAAGTGGTGACAGTGCTCTTCAAAGTCCCGCTAAGAAACGGTCGCGTAATTGGCCGAATATTAAGTGAATGACTCATTTACTGTACTAAACAGATTGCTATTCAAAAATGATTTGTCCTATTGTTCTTTTTTTTTACGAAAAAAAAACAACGTTTTTTTATCTCGCTCGTCCGTTGTTGGGTTTTGTCCCAGAAACAATTCAGTAACTTGTTCATACGCCACCACCAAACTGAGGGTGACTGCGAAAGCCGAATAACTTTCTTCCGAGCTGCTTCGTCGGCATTTCTTCAAGTTCAAAAGATTCAATTGTTTGGCACGGCCACCCCCCTACCAGAGGTTCCATGGGTCATACGTACGACTTATTAACATTTACAAAGAGTTTTTTTGGTTGTTATTGTAAATATTGTAGAAGCCAATGTCCTTAAAACCATTAGGAAGAGATAGACCGAAGTTGTGAACAAACATGAAAACATGAATATTGTGACCTCATCACGCCTTTTTAACGATAATTAAGTTAATTTTTTTCTTAAAAAAGATGAAACTTTCAGTGTTAACCCTTTCCATATTTTTCCGACGATGTTAGTTACAGTCAATTAGATTAGCCCATGTAACGATTAGTCATTACGATCACAGGTAATGGATTAGAAAACTCCTTGTCAACTCGAACTTTATAAGTCTTGTTAGTTAGAAAATTTGAGACCAATATAACAATGTTGGAAGCTATTCCTAGTTTTTGAAGTTTTTGAACCAGTTTGAGATGTGAAACCTTATCGAAAGCTCGAGAAAAATCGAAGTAAACAACATCTATTTGCTTTTTGTTTTTCCACTCTACCTCCCCATTCACTCATAGTTTTGAGTAACTTAAGATGATTGGCAAGTATTCTTTCGAAAACACGACAAATCACAGATGTGGCCGGTATTGGTCAATAATTTTCTGCTAAAGATTTGTCCCCATTGCGTTTATAAACTGGTACAACTTCGCCCATTTTCCATTCGTTAGGAATTTTACCGGTTAAAAATGAATGCTGAAATAGTAGAGAGAATGGTAGAGCAAGAGATATTGCACAGTGTTTTAGAATGAATTGATTGATATTTTCAGTAAATTGTGTAAACTTAGAGGGCAATTTCTTAAGAACGTTATACAAAATATGAGGGGAAAATCGATATCTACATTTTCGTCGAATGTCAAACTCGAACTTTCAAATTCAGACCCAAACATAGATTTGATGTGACCAGAAAAATTCTTCGCAAAATCTTTCGCGAAGACGTTGGCTTTTTTTTGGAAGACTCGTGAATAGTCGAGCCATCTTCTTTAATATCCGGAATAGCTTGGTGAGGTTTGAGAATAGTCTTAATGAATCTATGGATTCCCTTGGGCTTATCTATAGCTTGAAACTCTCGTTTTCTTAAAAGTTCAGAACTAGCTTTTCGAACATTTTTCTTGATTCTTTTATATTGATGATCAAAGTCGATAATTGTGAACCTTTTACGCCAAATCTTTTTTTCTGTTCAAGAGCTTGCGGATACTAAGAGAAGAGCTTATTCGGGGTCGGCTTTAAGAGACAAAATAATTCGATAGCCTTGTGTATATTTGAGATTATAAAATCGTATTTAGATTGTGTATCTATTAAACTGTCTAAAATGAGTTTTCAAGAAAAATTAGCTAAGTAAATGTTTATTGAATTGAAATCCCCATCACGGTAATCAATGAAAAAATTAGATGAGTTAGTTACTATGTTTTTCTTATTTTTTTTGAAATTTTTGCTCGAATGAGATACATAGTTAGTTATGTGATCAGAATTAGAAAGAGGGGCGAGATTTCGAACGTTTGTGATTAAATCGACTTTGTCAGTAAGAATAATGTCTAGGAGTGAGCCGTTATAATTATTATCGTATCTTGTAGGAAAAGTTACCATATGAGTTAGACAATGAGTGATTACAAAATCTGATAATGATTTAGCTTTGACGTTCTCACATAGTTTTTTTAATACATACGTTTAGGGTTATTTCCAATCTATATCAGGTAGATTTGTATCTCCCAATATAAAATTATTAGAAGATAGGAGATTGTTTTTGATAATAGTTATTCTTCTGCTTAGCGTTGTCCCGCGCTGGCCGAGGTCGGAGTAGGGTCCGCGGTACGGCTTCTAGATCTCCAGAAACATCTGTCCGTTGCGTCTTCCGAGTGGAGTCTTGCAAGGTGCAGGTCTTTGTTGAGCGTTTCCATATATCTTGTCTTCGATTTGCGTCGCGGGCGTTTGCATGGTACTTCCATGTCAAGAGCGTGTCTTGCGATCTTGGTCGCGTTTCTTCGCATCACGTGTCCATACCATCTAACTCTCCCTTCTCGCATCTTGTCTTGTATTGTAGCGACGCCGAGTCTCCCTCTCACAATTGTGTTACGCACACAATCTAGGCGAGTCAGTCCTAGTGTCCAGCGTAACATTTTCATCTCATTCATGTGGATAATGTTTTCGGTTACACGCGTTGTAGGCCAGGTCTCCGTCGAATAGAGAAGCACGGGACGGATCGCTGTTTTCCGTATGCCAGCTGTGATATTCCTATCACCTGTAGCTTCTGTCCATTTCATCCAAGCTGCATTTACTCTTTGTCGTGCCGCTGCATTCTTTTGCGTGTCTGAGGAGATGAAAGAACCAAGCTACTTGAATTCGGAAGTCTTCGGGAGCGGTTCACCGCTGATGTGAACAGTTCCAGTCGTTTGCACTCCGATTTCCTGGTACTCGGTCTTCTTGATGTTGAGGCGTAAGCCATGCCCGCTAAAAGTGTCATTCCATTCTTGGGTGCGTTTCTCAATTTCCGCACGTGTAGGAGCAGCAAGGAGAATGTCGTCGGCGTATGCGAAGGTTGACGGAGCCGGAGTCAGTAGAGGACGCGTGACGGTATCCATAACCAAAATGAAGAGAAGGGGAGACAAAGCACTCCCTTGGTGCACTCCTACGTTTACTGCGAATGGCTCTGTGATGTCGACCGGAGTTCTGATAGTACTCTTCGAATCATCGTACATCACCATGGTCCATTGAATGTACTCTTCAGGAACCTGATGATCGCGCAATGCATATGAAATAAGATAATGAGGGACTCTGTCGAACGCCTTTTCCAAATCGAGGTAGGTCAGACGGAGAAATGATCTTCTCTCTGCGTGCTTTTCGACGAGTAAACGGAGTGCAAGTATTGCATCTGTTGTGCCTCTTCCGTTCACGAACCCGCATTGCTGAGCTGGGATATCGACGATATCTCGTATGCGTGAATCCAGTATCCTCTCCAATATCTTCATAGTGTGGTTGAGAAGACGTATTGGACGGTAGTTGCTGCACACTCTGGCATCGCCTTTTCCTTTGAAGGCTGGAATGGTCGTGGAGTACCGCCAGTTATGTGGGATTTGGCCTTGCTTTACGATGCTGTTGAACAGGTGCTCCAGATGTGCTAGTCCAACATCACCCGCAAGTTTCCAGGCTTCGGTGGCTATGTTATTCGGTCCAGCCGCTTACCCAGTCTTCATCTTAGAGAGCGCATTCTATACTTCCTCGGCCGTGATGGTTGGAACGGGTCCTTGTACGGCGTGGGAAGTCGGGATGGGAGGGTGCTCAAACTCATTTCTTCGAAATGTTCGCGCCACCTGCTTCAATACGCTGTAGTTCATAAAGAGAGGGAGGTGCTGAGATGCAACATGGTCCGATGGAATGACCTTTGCAGCTTTCGCACTCCGCAGCTTTGCTCTCAGGATTAACCAAAAGTCAATTTGACTCTGATTTCTTCCGCTCTCGTATGTGAGTCCGTGAGATCGTCTCTTTTTGAAAAATGAGTTCACGACTGCTGGATCGCATCGAGCACAGAAGTCAAGTAGCCGTTGACCCTCAGCATTGATCGTTCCGATTCCATGTCCTCCATGTTCTCTCTCACGACCTTGTCGATCTGAACCGATGTGAGCCTTAAAATCATCGCCGATCAAGATGTCTTCATGAGACTCTCGGAGTTTGATAACTTCCTCAGGAGAGTCGTAGAAGTCCTCCTTATCAGTGTCGCTACATCCTTGTTGAAGTGCATATGCTGAGATGACAAGGAAGTGGTTGCTGGACGAAGAAATTCGGACGGCCATGACTCGATTCGAGCGAATGACTTTGGTTACATCATCAGCAATTTTCGAGGAGAGGATAATGCCAACACCATTTCTTGTTCATGAAGTGCCATGGTATATCGGCTTGTATCCGTCTCCTATCAGCTTCGACTTGCTTCCTCTCCATTTCTTTTCCTGTACAGCAGCAATGTCGACTCTTCTTGCTCCTAGCATTGCGGCCAGCTCTCTACTGCGTCCCGTCAGTGTTCTTTGGTGATATAACTTGAAGCCACGATTTACAACAAGGGTATTCATGCGATGGGCCTGTTGAGTGGATGGTCAATCCAGCCTGGCATCGCGGAACGTGTTTGTCGGGAGTTCCTGCTAATCCTTGACCGTAGAGAAGCAGAAGATTAATTGAAAAGACGCCTCGACTCGTGTGGCCTAGACTAACCCCTCTCCGCCTAGCCATCTGACGGATAGAACCACTGCTGGAAGTGGACTCGTCCAAAGGGGCCAACTTTAGCCTCACTCAGAACGTCGTGATTCCGGCAATCACGGTAGCAGGGCTGAGTGAGTTTACACCTTCCCAGCAACTTTGAGGTATTGGGGTTAGGGAAGGTATTGGGGCTAGGGAAGGATTTGGGCTAGGGAAGGATTGGGGCTAGGTAAGGATTGGGGCTAGGGAAGGTTTGGGGCTGGGGAAGGATTGGGGCTAGGGAAGGTGTTTTTGATAATAGTTATAGTTGATTCAAAAGTTGTGAGATGACTAACTATTAAATCATTCTTATATAAAATTAGAAGACCTCCACCTCTTTTACTATTCCGCCTGTCTTGGCGGTGCATACAATACATATGATCGGAGAAGAAAGAATCAGGCGTACTATCGTTAGTCCAACTCTCTACTATGAAACATATGTCGATCTCCTCGTTTTCGAGAAATTGGTAAACTTCATTTATTTTAGAAAGATCATTGATACTGCGTATATTACTTGAAACACATTTGAAAGGAGAAGATTCTATTGAAGGTGAATTCGATTTTAACACGTTTAGTCTATTAACTCCAGAAAGATTCGGAAAACTTACGAGTCTTTCGGATGATATTGATACACGTTGAGGCAAAATTGCTTGCCTCTCGTAACTAGAAAGAACTTCTTAGTGGAAGTCATTACTACAGAAAGTGTGAGAAAACGTCTTGATTTCCTATGGAATAGTAAGCATCGGCACCTGTGGATAGGCAAAACTTTCCATGTCGGTTTTTTTGTTACCTTCCAGGGGCCTCAGGTTGCTTCTTTGGAAGATGCAAAGATTTCAGTAAGCGAACCTGTGTCCGCCCACAAAAGTATTCATTTCGATTACCTTTTTTCATTTCTGACTGGAGAATCAATTGTTCCGTGGACATATCCGGTCTACAGAATGGTCGGGACTTGAGTGCACGGAAACTATCTGGAAGAGATGAACAGAAATTACGAAGTAAAAAATGCCTAATGAATGAGTTTTTTTTTAAACTTTCACATTGAGAACTCTTGGTCTCATATCTTTTTTTGTACCATGTCTCCAGACTCTTAGAATCATGTCAGACTTGATTCCTCCTTTGTCTAGAACGTCTCTGATAGTCTCCAGATCTTGCTGCTCATTCTCGGACTCCGAAAGTCTCTCAATAACAACTTTTTAGTTTTTCTCCTTTGATTGGGAACACCACAATTGTCTAGCTCGAGAACGGAGGTGACTCCAGTCTAAGGCAGAAGACAATTGTTTTTGAAAAGGCAACGAAACCGGTCGACTTGGCAAATGAACCGATCTTCTTTCTGGAACATGAAGAGAATTGTGCGGCAGAGGGAGAGAACGGTTGTTGATACTTACCATCAAACTGACCATTCTTGCTTCCAATTCTCCAAGACGTTACTTGAGGAAAACGTTGTCTGAGGTGAGCGAATGTGACTCTCTAAGGTCGCTGAGACAATTTTTTCGATTGTCTCTGTCAGTGAAGCTGTCAGAGTATCAGCTATTATTTGTTTCAGGGTCGAACTGATACTTTTGGAAAGAGAGCTTTCCACTGAAATTTTTTCCGCACATGTTTTTATTGCTCAGTAGTTCATAAGAAGCCAATTAACACTTTATTCGATTGAAAAAAAACCAAAAATGAGCGGGACCACAATTCTTAACCATCGCCATTAAATTATTATTAGGTGGACCTCTCAACAATATTTGGTGAAAGGGAGCATTTCATTTGGTGGACGTCAAATATTTCCCCTTTTCTGCGTCATCTGAACTCTTTAAAACGTTTTCGATTACCAAACACATTTTGAGGTTACGGTGGTTACTGAGATCTTACTTTGATCAGAAGAAAAATGGGGAAACTTTTACTTTAGGAACCCACCTTACTTTAGAGACCCCCGTGGTAGAAGAGGGACCCACCCTCCAGTAAAACGACCCAAAAGGGGGGGTCCCTAAAAGTAAAAGACCAAAAAGGGGGGTCCCTAAAGTAAATTTAATTTTTAGTCCCACCCCACAAATGGGTCATCAAAGTAAAATACCCGGACCTTTTTTAAATTTAAGGGACCCACCGACCAACACTTTTCCAGAAAAGTTCCTGTTTTACTTTAAGGACCCCCTGTTTTACTTTAAGAACCCCCTATTTTACTTTAAGGACCCCCTATTTTACTTTAAGGACCCCCCTATTTTACTTTAAGGACCCCCCATTTTACTTCTACTTTCCTCTTTTACTTTTAAGGACACTCTATTTTACTTTAAGGACCCCCCTATTTTACTTTAAGGACCCCCTATTTTACTTTAAGGACCCCTATTTTACTTTAAGGACCCCCCATTTTACTTCTACTTTCCTCTTTTACTTTTAAGGACCCCCCTATTTTACTTTAAGGACCCCCCTATTTTACTTTAAGGACCCCCTATTTTACTTTAAGTACCCCCCCCCCATTTTACTTTAAGTCCCCTCCCATTTTACTTTAGGTCCCACTCTTTTTAAATTGTCTTTATAAATTTTGGGGAAAGGAAAGGGGGGAGGGGGAGGGGGTTTACCTAAGCAGGGAAGGGAGGGGGGCCCTAAAGGGGGAAGGGGGAGGAAGAGGGCCCTACCTAAGCAAAGGGGGGTAGGGGACCTAGGGGGGGAAGGGGGAAGGGGGCCCTAAAGGGGGGGAAGGGGGGCCCTAAGGAGAAACGGGGGAAGGGAATTTTCATTAATAAAATCTCTTTCTCATCATAAAAAAAACAGCAAAAAGCCATTAGATGCAGCGGAAAGGCGGAAAAAATACAAAACAAACAAACAATAACAAAAGAACAAAAAATAACAAAAACATCACAAAAAAACAAAACGAAATCATTTTAGATTCACTCAAAATCTTCGAGATAGGTTCCCAGCCAAAAAGCCATTCAAAAACTTCTCAACTTTTCCCTCTTTCTCATGCGTGTTATCTCTCAAAAACTTTTCAAACTCTCTCTCTCTCTCTCACACACACGTTCGGGATCAAAAAGAACGCAAAACAGTAGAGAGAGAGCGGATAGTTAGTAGAGGCAGCAGACAGCAGTAGCAGACAGCTGTACAGAGTTGAAAAACAACGCACAAAAGTAGAGAGAGAGAGAGAGAGAGAGAGAGAGAGAGAGAGAGAGAGAGAGAGAGAGAGAGAGAGAGAGAGAGAGAGAGAGAGAGAGAGAGAGGAGAGAGAGGACAGTTAGTAGAGGCAGCAGACAGCAGTACGGAGGGTTGTATTATCGGCTAGCGGCTATCGATCCTTTTTAAAAGCAAAACAGTGGAGAGAGAAAGAGCAGATAGTTAGTAGAAGCAGCAGACAGCAGTACAGACGCCGAAATATCAAAGGTGGGTCCTTTTTCTACTACATGTTTTCTTACAGTGCAATTGCTTTCAAGTGGGTCCTTAAAGTTAATTTATCCCGAAAAATGAAAAAGTTTGAATTATTTCGAGTGCAATCGTTGGTATTTTACATCCGAGGAAAAAAGTTCTACAATCATGTATTTGATTCTAGTTCAATAATCAGCTTCAAGAAAATGTTACCCAAGCCATTCAAAATTTGTATTATGCCACTACTTGCCTTTCGTCCGATTACGGAAATATTCATGACCCTAAAAATTCAAAACTGCTCTTTATTTTTGCACTAAGTGTTATTTTCATATGCTTTAATTGTTAATTCATCAAGTTTTAGATTAGCAAAAAGCATTTATCATGTCGGAAGTACGGATTTCGTCTTGTACGAACACGCTGTTGGCTATGCGCTTCTCAAGTGAAAGAATTCGAAGACGCTGCTCTAATCAGCAAAGAGGTTACTTTAAAAAGGTGATATAAAAAACGTCTACCTATGTCAGTGAAACGTTCACCTAAATCAAAAAAACACGTCAGCCTAATTTCGTGCATTTTCTACCTATTTTCGTGAAACGTCTACCTATTTTAGTGAAACGTTCACCTATTTTGACAAACATGTCTACCTGTTTTGACGAACTTGTTTACCTATTTTGACATTTTGATTTCGTGCGACGTCAACCTTTTTCGTGCAACGTCAACCTATGACTTTTTCTTGTCTCTGTTGACTTTCCGCTGCATCTAATGGCTTTTTGCTGTTTTTTTATGATGAAAAAGAGATTTTATTCATGGAAATTCCCTTCCCCCCTTTCTCCTTAGGGCCCCCTTCCCCCTTTAGGGCCCCCTTCCCCCTCCTCCCCTAGGGCCCCTACCCCCCCCCCTTGCTTAGGTAGGGCCCTCTTCCTCCCCCTTCCCCCTTTAGAGCCCCCCCCTCCCTTCCCTGCTTAGGTAAACCCCCCTCCCCCTCCCCCCTTTCCTTTCCTTTCCCCAAAATTTATAAAGATAATTTAAAAAGAAAGAGAAAGAAACAGAACAAGTAAGAAAAAAGAAAGAGAAAAAAATAAGAAAGAGACAAGTTTGTCAAAATAGGTAGACATGTTTGTAAAAATAGGTGAACGTTTCACTAAAATAGGTGAACGTTTCACTAAAATAGGGAGACATGTTTGTCAAAATAGGTAGACATGTTTGTAAAAATAGGGGAAAAATTAACTTTAAGGACCCACTTGAAAGCAATTGCACTGTAAGAAAACATGTGGTAGAACAAGGACCCACCTCTGCTATTTCTCTCTCTGTACTGCTGTCTGCTGTCTCTACTGACTATCTGCTCTTTCTCTCTCCACTGTTGTGCTTTGAAAAAGGACCGATAGCCGATAGCCGATAGTACAGCTCTCTGTACTACTGTCTTCTGCCTCTACTAACTATCTGCTCTTTCTCTCTCTACTGTTGTGCGTTCTTTTTGAGCCCGAACGCGTGTGTGAGAGAGAGAGAGTTTGAAAAGTTTTTGAGAGATAACACGCATGAGAGAGGGGGAAAATTTGAGAAGTTTTTGAGAGACAAAGCGCATGAGAGAGAAAGAGGAAGTTTGTGATCCCGAACACGTGGGAAAAGATAGTTTGGGAATGGCTTTTTGGCGGGGAACCTATCTCGAAGCTTTTGAGTGAATCTAAAATGATTTCGTTTTTGTTTTGTTATGTTTTTGTTATTGTTTTTTTTGTTATTGTTTGTTTGTATTGTATTTTCTCTCTCTCTCTCTCTCTCTCTCTCTCTCTCTCTCTCTCTCTCTCTCTCTCTCTCTCTCTCTCTCTCTTGGTTCTATTTTTTCTAACAGTTTAAATTTATGATACGCGATCTAAATTTATGATACCCTTTTTTGTTTTTTGTTATGTTTTTGTTATTGTTTGATTTTTTGTTATTGTTTGTTTGTGTTGTATTTTCTCTTACTCTCTCTCTCTCTATCTCTCTTTCTCACTCTCTCTCTCTCTCTATCTCTTGGTTCTATTCTTTCTAACAGTACAAACTAAAATGGGTGGGAGTTAAAGTAAAACAGGGGGAGTTAAAGTAAAACAGGGGGGAGTTAAAGTAAAACAGGGGGAGTTAAAATTAAAAGAGGAAAGTTGAAGTAAAATGGGTGGGAGTTAAAGTAAAGCAGAAGGTGAGTTGAAGTAAAACAGGGGGGAGTTAAAGTAAAACAGGGGGTGTTAAAATTAAAAGAGGAAAGTTGAAGTAAAATGGGTGGGAGTTAAAGTAAAGCAGAAGGTGAGTTAAAGTAAAACAGGGGGAGTTAAAGTAAAACAGGGGGGAGTTAAAATTAAAAGAGGAAAGTTGAAGTAAAATGGGTGGGAGTTAAAGTAAAACAGGGGGGAATTAAAGTAAAACAGGGGGGGAGTTAAAATTAAAAGAGGAAAGTTGAAGTAAAATGGGTGGGAGTTGAAGTAAAACAGGGGGAGTTAAAGTAAAACAGGGGGGAGTTAAAGTAAAACAGGGGGAGTTAAAGTGAAACAGGGGGGAGTTAAAGTAAAACAGGGGGAGTTAAAGTAAAACAGGGGGAGTTAAAGTAAAACAGGGGGGAGTTAAAGTAAAACAGGGGGGAGTTAAAGTAAAACAGGGGGGAGTTAAAGTAAAACAGGGGGAGTTAAAGTAAAACAGGGGGGAGTTAAACTTCCACAGAAAATTTTCTGGAAAAGTGTTGGTCGGTGGGTCCCTAAAATTAAAAACGGGTATTATACTTTGATTCCCATTTGTGGGGTGGGACTAAAAATTAAATTTACTTTAGGGACCCCCCTTTTTGGTCTTTTACATTTAGGGACCCCCCCTTTTGGGTCGTTTTGCTGGAGGGTGGGTCCCTCTTCTACCACGGGGTCCCTAAAGTAAGGTGGGTCCCTAAAGTAAATTTTTCCCAAAGTTCCGACTTTATGTTTTTGTCGATTCAATGACTAGATTTATCAAAAAAATAGAGAAATTGGTGAGAAAAATGCAGTAGTTCAATCACACTGATGAAAACAAAACCTCCCCCCTATGTAAAGTGCGGCCCCCCAAGTAAAGTGCGCCCTCCTAAGTAAAAAAAAGTGCCTAAATAAAGTATTTAAAACCGAGTAAAACAGTGAGATGCTCTCTCCGAGGTAAGGCTTAGGTAAGTTTTTTTTAAACGTTACTCTGTACAATAGACAGCTTGCTGGAGCTCACGACGTTTAATTTTCAGAAGGACTCTTCTAGGTACCGAAACCATGGAAGTCAAAGTTGATGTGGCAAAAAACCCCGTTGCAAGCTTCAACTCCTCGATGGAGAAGCGGAGAAAGTACGCTATTGTCATGCTTGAAGACGTCAGTTTATTTCATTTTTAGGAAGTTTTTCAGAGAAAAATCTGTCACCTTAAATTTTTGCTTACGTCTCTACAAGCCTCGCTTTAGAGCGATGTTTTTCCCGGTCTCTTCCGTATAGATACTTTCAGTTTTGATTAAAGCATAGCTAAGAAACTTTGAACAAAAAAGCTTTACTACAAAAATTTCGGCGATCTTGCAGTTCCACTTGTATGATTTCAGTGTATGACCTTGAAAATACGTATTGAGGCTTTTTTGGAGTAAAAAAAACAGAACTAAAACTAAGTTTTTCCTCTATTTTCATAGGCATACCGGCACTTTTTGCTTTTAACCACCCTTCCCCCCAGAGGTTCCATGGGCCATACGTCGGACTTTACTGTAAATGCATACTCAACTGTTTATATACGAGTCTCTGGAGAGTGCGCCGAGTAAGACCACTTTTTTGGCGGGAAAACATACGACCACCAATAGTGGGAGTACTCGTGTATCACAGGATGTGTTATCGTGTAGCACCCTAGATTTGCAAGGGAGTAGCGCATGAGCTATTGAACCTCCTTCTTCTTCTTAGCGTTGTAGTGCGCCAGCCGAGGTCGGAGTAGGGTCCGCTGTGCGGCTTCTAGCTCTCCAGAAACATCTGTCCGTTGCGTCTTCCGAGTGGAGTCTTGTAAGGCGCAGGTCTTGGTTGAGCGTGTCCATATATCTTGTCTTCGGTTTGCCTCGCGGGCGTTTGCCTGGTACTTCCTTGCGATGTTGGTCGCGTCTCTTCGCATCACGTGTCCATACCATCTAACTCTCCCTTCTCACATCTTGTCTTGTATTGGGGCCACGCCGAGTCTACCTCTCACAATCGTGTTAAGCACACAATCTAGGCGAGTCAGTCCTAATGTCCAGCGTAACATTTTCGTCTCATTCGTGTGGATAATGTTCTCGGTTACACGCGTTGTAGGCCAGGTCTCCGTCGATTAGAGAAGCACGGGACGGATCGCTGTTTTATACATCTTTCCGCGTATGCCAGCTGTGATATTCCTATCACAGAGGACACCTGTAGCTTCTCTCCATTTCATACAAGCTGCATTTACTCTTTAGCGTGCCGCTGAATTAGTTGACGTGTCTGAGGAGATGACAGAACCAAGGTACTTGAGTTCGGAGGTCTTCGGGAGCGGTTCACCGCTGATGTGAACAGCTCCCGTCGTTTGCGCTCCGATTTCCTGGTACTCGGTTTTCTTGATGTTGAGGCGTAAGCCATGCCTACTAAGAGCGTCATTCCATTCTGGGTGCGTTTCTCGATTTCCGCACGTGTAGGAGCAGCAAGGAGAATGTCGTCGGCGTATGCGAAGGTTGACGGAGCCGGAGTCAGTAGAGGACGCGTGACGGTATCCATAACCAAAATGAAGAGAAGGGGAGACAAAGCACTCCCTTGGTGCACTCCAACGTTTACTACGAATGGCTCTGTGATGCCGACCGGAGTTCTGACAGTACCATTTGAATCATCGTACATCGCCATTGTCCATCGAATGTACTCTTCAGGAACCTGATGATCGCGCAATGCATATGAAATAAGATCATGAGGGACTCTGTCGAACGCCTTTTCAAAATCGAGGTAGGTCAGATGGAGAGGTGATCTTTTCTCTGCGTGCTTCTCGACGAGTAAACGGAGTGCAAATATTGCATCTGTTGTGCCTCTTGCGTTCAAGAACCCGCATTGCTGAGCTGGGATATCGACGATATCTCGTATGCGTGAATCCAGTATCCTCTCAATTATCTTCAAAGTGTGGTTGAGAAGACATATTGGTATTCTTGATGTTGAGGCGTAAGCCATGCCTGCTAAAAGCGTCATTCCATTCTTGGGTGCGTTTCTCGATTTCCGCACGTGTAGGAGCAGCAAGGAGAATGTCGTCGGCGTATGCGAAGGTTGACGGAGCCGGAGTCAGTAGAGGACGCGTGACGGTATCCATAACCAAAATGAAGAGAAGGGGAGACAAAGCACTCCCTTGGTGCACTCCAACGTTTACTACGAATGGCTCTGTGATGCCGACCGGAGTTCTGACAGTACCATTTGAATCATCGTACATCGCCATTGTCCATCGAATGTACTCTTCAGGAACCTGACGTGCCATGGTATATCAACTTGTATCCGTCTCCTATCGGCTTCGACTTGCTTCCTCTCCATTTCGTTTCCTGTACAGCAGCAATTTCGACCTTTTTGCTCCTAGCATTGCGGCCAGCTCTCTACTGCGTCCCGTCAGTGTACCAACATTTAATGTGACGAGGCGAATTTGGGCTGTACGCCGCGCAGACCTGTCCTCGCATATTTGACGGTCCTAGCGGACAAGGTAAGACCGCGTCGCTTCCGGGGGACGCAATAGCTTTGGTGATATAACTTGAAGAACTTGAAGCCATGGTTTACAACAATGGTATTAATGCGATCGACCTGTTGAGTGGATGGTCAATCCAGCCTGGCATCGCGGAACGTGTTTTTCGGGAGTTCCTGCTAATCCTTGACTGTAGAAAAGCAGAAGATTAATCGAAAAGACGCCTCGACTCGTGTGGCCTCGCCAAACCCCTCTCCGCCTAGCCATCTGACGGATAGAACCACTGCCGGAAGTGGACTCGTCCAAAGGGAGCCCAGTTTTAGCCTCACTCAGAACGTCGTGATTCCGGCAATCACGGTAGTAGGGCTGAGTGAGTTTACACCTTCCCACCAACTTTGAGGTATTGGGGCTAGGGAAGGCATGAGCTATTGAACCCATCTGACTTATTGCACCTTTGGTGAATCATTGCACTCATCTGACCCAATTGAACCTCTGAGAAAGGAGTAAACGCAAACAGTGCCGGCATACCTTCCGCTCCAGAACTTTGTCATTCCTGTAGGTTCTTGCTCCATCGAACCAAACATCTCGCTTTTGCTCAGGTAGGACCTTCTCCCCTCCCTCATCAGGACTGTTTGCCCTATTTCGGTAACGCCCCCCTTTTCTTCTGTTTGTTTTTTTTATATTCAATAAGTAGAATGAATGGATAAATGAACCTTTTTTACTAGAACGCTACGGTTATAAAAAAATCATACTTATACAAGTGCACTTTTGCCAAAGTTCTCCAACTTTTTTTTCAATGTTCAAAAGGTTTTTAAAGAGGAAACAGTCAACTTCTTCACTATTTAACACAAAAACTTGAAGAAAAAACTCGGAAATCACAAGTCCATGGGTTTTGAAACCCAAAAAGTTTCCGAATTTCACTTTCAGGGAGAAAAGTCTATTTATGTGCTGATGATTCCACACCTGAAGGATGAAAAGTCTTATCGAGAGAATCAGGCAGCATATCGAAAACGACGACTTTTGGCTATTCTTACCAAACGGCCAGAGGGTCGATGGTGAAGCGACTCTCCAAGAATACTTGCATCTTTCGTTAGTTAATTAGATCTACTTTTTAGACCCAATTATGAAGGTGTTTTAGTTAGGGTTACGCTGACTTATGGCTCAGCATCTGCTGTGTTAGTCCGGTTCTTCAAAAAACTTTTAGTTCTGATAACCAAGTTTTCTATTTCACGATGTCTGGTTTTCTTTTCTGCGAGGAAGACCACAAAGATTTGGGAGTTTTTTTTTTTGTTTGAAGGAACACATTAAAGTAGCCGGCTTGAGTCAAAACACCACTTTCTTTTTTTAGTAAAACTGTGCGAATTCCCTCCTGCATCGTGGAAGCTGAAGTAGAGGCGGTTGACATTGCGCTCACCGAGGCTCACCCCACGTCTCCGTGATCTTAATTATTGTTTAAAAGCAACTTGTTGAATTTTTATGTTTAAAAGCATAAAATATTGTTGAAAAGCATATTGTTGTTTAAAAGCACCTCGAAAAGACTTTTAGAAAAAATTGATGAAAAAATATTAATCTTCAAATTCTAAGTTACACAGTTTAAAGGCAGTGACGCCTGGTTAAGATGACAAATGATTGAACCATCGCACAGAAAAAAGCCAGTCCACCGGGCGGGATCGAACCCAGACCACCCCGACCCAAACCGGGAGCGCGTGCCACCATTAAACCACGGGGACACATTCCGTGCGATAAAATTTTGTGGACGTGAGAATTTGTATCTCGGTACGAAATGTCGTGGTACGAAGTGTCGGGTACGAAGTGTCGAAAATACGAAGTGTCGTGATACCGTCCCCGTGGTGTAATGGTAACACGTGCTACCGGTTTGAGTCGAGATGGTTTGAGCTATTACTAAAGTACGCTAGGTACGCCATACACGCCATGCACGCCAATTCATTACTGATGCATGCCACTGCGCGCGAAAATTTTTAACTTTGCCCCATGCGCTTTATTTTGTTTTTTTCAAGTTTTTTCTGCTTAGGCTTAGGCAAAAGTTTACGCTAACGAGGCCGTACGGCTTAGGCTAACCAGACCGTATCAAAAAATTAACAAAATAGTGCGTCAAACACTCTTTCTCTCTTTCCCGCGCAGTGGCGTGCATTAGTGATGATTTGACATGTTTGGCGTGCTTTAGTAATGGCCATGGGTAATGGCCATGGTCTGCGGGACGTGAATAAGACGTCCACCAAATAAATCAAGACGTCCACCAAATAAATCAAAACGTCCACCAAATAAATCGAAACGTACACCAAATAAAATGCTCACGACCACGGCCTTTTTTTTTCACCTGACACCAAATGGTAAACTTTCGTAAATTTTTCTGCACACATGAGTGTCTAAAACCTGGTTGATTCTGCCAGGGTTGATAGATAGTATTATTTTTACAGTAAATAATAGTTTCGAAATAAAAAAAATTGTTCCCGATTGAGAGGTTATTCGTTCTGTCACAATGATTTATATTGATTTCGTCATCAGAAAATTTCTTTCGAGACTAAAAAAAATTAAAATATAGATATGATTATGAATCATATCTATTTATAAACCATATCTATATTCATAAAAGCGAGAAAGCTCAAAGAAAACAGTGTGTTTGGAAAATGAACCCCATACAAAAACCCGGCCAAAGAACCGAAACGAGATGAAAAAACTATTTACAAAGACAAAAGTTTAAAAACAAGTTTATTTCGTTGACCAAATTTGGTGGACGTCTCTACAGATTTTTTTTTTGGTGGACGTCTCCACAAAATTAAATTATTATTAGGTGGACGTCTCAACAATATTTGGTGGACGTGAGAATTTTATTTAGTCGACGTGAGAATTTTATTTGGTGGACGTGAGAATTTTATTTGGTGGACGTGAGCATTTTATTCGGTGGTCGTCATCATTTTAGTTGGTGGACGTCAAATATTTCCCCTTTTCTGCGTCATCTGAACTCTTTGAAATTTTTTAATTCCCAAACAGTTTTTGAGGTTACGGTGGTTCGTGAGATCTCACTTTGATCAGAAGAAAAATGAAAGCGTTTGAATTATTTCGAGTGCAATTGTTGGTATTTTACATCCGATTAAAAAGTTCTACAATCATGTATTTGATTCTAGTTCAATAATCAGCTTCAAGAAAAATGGTGCTCAAGCTATTCAAAATTTGTATTATGAAAATACTTGGTGGTATTTACAAAAACCTTTCGTCCGATTACGGAAATATTCATGACCCTACAAATTCAAAATTGCTCTACATTTTTGCACTAAGTGTTATTTTCATATGATTTAATTGTTAATTCATCAAGTTTTAGATTAGCAAAAAGCCATTTATCATGTCGGAAGTACCGGATTTTGTCTTGTACGAGCACGCTGTTGGCTATGCGCTTCTCAAAGTGAAAGAATTCGAAGACGCTGCTCTAATCAGCAAAGAGGTTACTTTTTAAAAAAAATACATTGTTTTGTAACACGTTTGGGAACAAGTTTACTTGAAGGGATTCTGCTTCAATTGGGAGGGGCTCTTTTCGGTGCGTTCAAAAAATGTTTAAAAATTACAAAAAAAAGAAGTAAATTTTCTTCTGTGGTCTCGTTCGTCTAAGCCGTACGTCCTCGTTAGCGTAAACTTTTTCCTAAGCCTAAACGTTTTTAATGTAAAAATAATCTTTTAAAAAGTTTTCTTAAAAAGCCCCCCTCAAGTAAAGCGCGGCCCCTCAAGTAAAAAAGAACCTATGCTTGATATTACTTTGAAGTCTTCCATTCTGCAAGAGTAATAATTTATAGACTCTTATTCTGCGTCTTGTCTTGCAAACATTGGCGCGATGCTTTTTTCACATAAATTTTTTTGATACGGCCTCGTTAGCGTAAACTTTTACTAAGCCTAAGCGTTTTTTTTAATGTAAAAAGTTTTTTTTGTAATGTTGAAACAATTTAAAAAAAATATTTTTTATTTCATTAACTGGAGTCTCTGATGCTCAAAATGATCAACTATGAAGAAATTTTTCGAAACCGTAACATTTGAATTCAATTTTCGCCTAGTATTCCAATGTCTGCGAGACAACACCCAGGGGTATGCCCATTAGGAAATGAGAGCCAATTCATGTTTTAACTCATCCTGATTTCGTGTACAGGTGGAAGACTCTATTGCGAATGTTGCTAAGTTCTCGTCCATTGTCAAGTTGAGCGCATTCGAGCCCTTCAAGAATACGGAGGACGCTCTCGAAAATTGCAATGCTATTTCTGAAGGTTCCCGAATATTTATCGTTAAATCTTTTGTTGAAAAATTTTTTCAATTCAAAGAAAGTTTTCAAAGAAAATCGGTTCGTTGATTGAGGTATCCCCCATCCGAACCTCATCAATTTTCTGGAAGCAAATCTTAGCAAGAAGAAGAAGGTCAGTGTTTGCTCCAGTTTTTACTTTCGTTGATTTCCCGAGAGAAAAAACGTGAAGATTTAAACGATAGAAACAAATTCTTTTTTTTCCTACACCAGAAAAAATGTTCCCTTGGCATGCCAAGAGAAGTGTCATGAGTATATTTGGTCTTAGGTTGTGGTGGGAGTGACGGACAGTCGCCTGCCAGGCCCCCTCACTGAGGCCGTCCCCGCCATCCGGGTCATCTTCGGAGGAGTAGTGAGTGAGATCATCAGAGGAGTCCGAATTCACTTCGAGCATCTTGCCCGTCAACTTCCTCATCATTCCCTGGCCAAAGCCCAAGTTTCTCTCGGTCATTCCTACTCCCGTGCCAAGGTTTTCTTTTTGTATTTTAATCGTAAAGCTATTATTTTCAAGAAAATATCAAATTGGCTTCAACGCGGTTTCATTGCCTTCTTAAACAAACAACTTTCTCTTCAAGAAAAAATAAGAAAAAAAGCTTTGATGAAAAATGTGTAAATATTAATTTTTTTATCTTTGTTAACATAAACGGCCATTGTGCATGGGACAATGTGTGCTCGGTTGTTGTATTGGTTAACTCTCTACAAGCCCCGGTTAGGCAGCGGAGGTTCGGTCCCAGCCGAGTGCCAGATTTTTGCCCGTGCGATGGATTTCATTCATTATGTGTGAATACTTTTTAGTAGTTATTTTCTTAGATCCAATTTCTCAGTTTATTTTCAATATTTATTACTCAGATGAGTAGAGAAAGTTATATTTTACAGTGTTTCTCTTCAGTGAACGCGAATTAAAGGCTCTAATTTTTATGATATAATCTTCTAGTACTTCACTAACAATTTAACTAACCGTCCAGTTCTACCTGAAAGTTGATTACCCCAGTTGTTGTTGTTGCCCCTTGGGCGAAAAGGTCATCTTGTGGCGAGTTGGCGAACACAGTTTACATAGTAAACAATTAAAACGATCATCATCATCATCGTTAGAGGTTTAGCGCTTTGGCTATTTTTCCTGGGTTGGTCCAGAGTTCTGAGGGATGGCATTGAGTCGGTAGTTTCGGGCATGATAGCGCATGAATTACGTTGTGTGGCGTTGCAGAGCAGTCAGGACATTTGTTCGGAATTTTCTGATCTATTCGGTTTTTGTAATCATTCAGGATATTACAGTAACCCGAGCGAAGTTGGCTGAGTCTTGTGCGTGTTGCCCTTGGTAGTTGTCTTTCATTGGCTGCTATCGGAGGGGTGATGTTCCTAGTATTGGATTTGGCTTGTAGGACTTCAAGGCTTCGTTGACCGCCGTAGTGTGGATTTCTTTTTGTAGTTCTTTCGTAGAGATTCCACTTTGTGAGATGTGGTTGGAAAGATCTTGAAGTGTAGGTTTCATCGTCCTGGGTGGTGGTTGTTGTTGAGTTAGCCAATGAGTAGGGTGTGCTGTGTCCAGACACGCAGCATAGAATTGGTTTGACAGCATGTTGCAGTGATCTCTGATGGGTAGCATGAGAGTTTCTTGATGTAGATGATCAGAGGAGGACATTAGGTGGCATCCAGTTGCTGTGCGCATAGCAGCGTTTTGAGTACGCTGTAGTCTTTCGATTACCCCAGTCTAATACTTTGTCGCCATACCCCTAGCGTCAATGACTGCCTTGCATCTTTGTGACATAGAGGCCATCAAGTTGGCGAGGGTTAAAACCGGGAAGACGTGCCAGGCCTGTTCGAGTTGGGCGAAATGCTCCGCCGGATTCCGAGCATTCTTGCACTGGACGGCCTTACCCAGCTTCCCCCCACACGCGCTCTATCGGAATTAGGTCCGCTGACCTGATCGGCCAGTCCATGAGGGTAACTAGACGCTGACCAAACCAGTCTTGTACCGCACGCGAAGCGTGCTTTGGGATCATTGTCCTACTGGTATATCCAGCCCGAAGGCATGTTCGAGCGCGCATAGGGCAGCATGACGTTCGAGATTATATCTATGTAATCTTCCTTCCTCATAATACCCTCTACCCTGTGCAGAGGCTTGACCGTACCCGCGTGGAACGCTCCCCACACCATCACTGAACCGCCCCCATGCCTACAGATCGGAACCTGATACCTAGCGTTGAACCTAGAGCCTACAGGCCGCCTCGCATGGCTAATTCTGCCGGTCCGGAAAAGCATAAACTTGCTCTCATCAGACCAGAGCACCTGATTTCATTCCTGTACTGTCCAGTGCTGATTGTCCTTGGTCCACTGCAATCGCCTCTGCCGGTTCTTCTCCGAGATCATCGGCTTCTTCACCTGGCGACGTCCGAAGAGACCGGCGGTGTGCAGACGCCTCTTTACCGTATCGACGGAGATCTGAAAACCAAGTTTTGCTCAAGAAAAAATTATCTTGCCAAAAAAACTTACTTCATCATTGAAGTGCTGCAGCATTTCCTTGTGAATTTCTACCGCGTTTTTTCCGGGGGTTGGCTTTGCTTATCCTAGTGATGACACTGTCGATGCTGGGAGAAGTTAGAGAAGGCCTTCTACGTGATTTCGTCCGAATTGGCGTCTTCGCTGAGAGAGATCGTGCTAACATCAGTCTTGAATTGGCGCGCCAGATCGGCCAAACCAATGCCCATATTCCGCCCCGTGCAATGGCGTGCCGGTCCTTTCCTCTTAGGTTGTTAAAGCCTTTGGATCGACTCATTCATTATCTGTAGATGCTAAAAAAAGTTAATGATCATTTCATTCAGGGTGTTTCTTACCACCCGTATAATTTTTGTCAAGCGCATAGATTTCCAGAAGTTAAAAAAGTTTTGAATTTTTTCTTCAAAGATTTAGAAAAAGATAAACATCGAAAATGTCTTCTTCCGAGTACATAGATTTGAATGTTTTTCGGACATTTCAATGATCGCATAGAGTGAAAGAAACAGTCTGATTGCAATAAACAGAAACAAATAAACATATGTCAAAAATCTCGAAAAAGACCGCTTTAAGAAAAAAAATTGCTGAGCTGTTCTGCTTTTTCAGAAACGGAAAAATTGCGCCAGTGGGCGCAAAAACAGAAAAGATATACGACAAAATATACTTTTTAGTATACTTATGGACGGTAGTTTATACTTTATCAAACACCCTGAGAAAAGAATTTTTTTTCTACATCGGATAAAGGCTTGAAATGTAATATTTAAAAATGAACGCGAAATAAATGTATTCCTTCTCGGGCGGGGAGACGGGATTTTTTTTCTACGCCTTAGTAACCTCTATGTATCATTGGTATAAAGTACTACATATAGGCGTTAGATGAGACCGGTTTAAGGCATGTTTATACGCGCCGATTGAGTTGAAAAAGGATTTAAGAGAGAAGTATTGGAGAAGTAAATTAGAATGGAAGAAAAAGATAATGTAGATAATTTTTGGCGCCAAAAGAGCTGGTCCGGTAACCATAAAACACCTGACTAGATATATTGCATTTCGAGCTTTTGGTGGGATTCTGAAGATAATCAAGGTGTTGTGTTTCTTAGCATCCGCTCAACTTTTTTCGAGCGCATAGATTTTTTTTTAATTTAAGAGTTTAACTTTAAATTTTTCCAATGATTGGGACTTTCCCGACGAAAAATCAGAGATAAAATTTCCCAAGCGCATAGATTTCATTGTTTGAAGTTTTTGGATAGCGCATAAATTTTTTACCCGCGGTTTGGGTCAGACAAACACCCTGACGACTATCCCAAGACATCTAAAGGATGTTGGTGGGAATGTTAATGAGAAGTATCTTTCTTTATTTATTCCTGAGAAAAATCTCCCTTTATTTGTTAATGAGAGCATCAGGTAAGAATGTGGCTTAAAGGTTAAATTCGACGTCCATCGGGTGGATAATATGGTGATCCAGTCGATCGCTCTGCTGGATGTCCTCGCTAAAGACATCAATATGTTCTGGATGAGAATACGAGAATGGTTTCTTCATCCCTTTTTTTCTGACTAAAATGTTAAGTTTATTTACCTACAAGATATGTATCTTTTTTCAACTACTTACATCTTTAATTGACTTTCTTCCTTCAAAAGTATATTTGCCTTTCTGTCACTTTTCTTCTAGAATCTGTTTCTTATTTGTTATGATGAATCTGTTAAGAAGAGTTTTCAGCAGTCATTCTTATTCATATGATCAATGAATCAAAACATTATATTCAACGAAGAAGTGCAGGTACTCCTATCACTTTCCGGAGCTTTACAAGGTAGTACCCGAGCCGTTGAAGTATGTCAAGTGCGCCATTGAAATCCTGGACAGGTCTGCTTTCTCTTCTCCCTGTCAAATTATCAGTTGCCTCGAGGGTCAATATAGTAAGAAGACCAACGCGAGCGGTGTTTTATAGTGAGTGAAAAAACTAAATTTCACAAGGTTCGTGAAATTCTGAACGTTTGAAACAGGTCCGCTGGCAGCTAAATAGTTGAGTTTTACTACGTGAAATATTTCCAAAAAAAAAGTTTTGCGTAAAAGTGACCTGTGAAATGTGTTCACCGACAGCGGCATTTACACCTACCCCCCCCCCACCTCCATCCCCCTGAAAACAGGAGTTCTAGCAAGATGTGAACTGGATCATTGCACTGTTGTAGAATTCCCCCGAATGTTCTGCCTGCAAGTGGGAGGTCCAAGAACATAGTTCACAGAACTTGTCAAATTTCTCCCGGTCGCCCGCCCAGTACCCCAGAAAACAACGTTCAATGGTGTAGGAAAATATAACAGAAGTTGATCAAAAATTTTTAAAAAAAGTTCGTAAGTGAACAAAATTTCTAATGTTAAACTCTAGCCCGTGCTACGCGAAATATAAGATCATTCAACTCCGGGAAACAAACCAGTTTGTTGACTTTGCCTCTCCCCTCCTCCTACCCAACTGACTGCCTCTCCCCTCCCCCTACCCAACTGCAGTCACACGGTCGCCCATACGAAAAAAATTTCATCACATCCTGGGTCAAGAATAAAGAGGCTTGAGCGATTCGCCACCTCTTATATTGTCCAATTTTCATCCTACCACGACCTTCATCCCAATTTTCATCCTACCACGACCTTCATCCCAATTTTCATCCTACCACGACCTTCATCCCAATTTTCATCCTACCACGACCTTCATCCCAATTTTCATCCTACCACGACCTTCATCCTACCACGACCTTCATCCTACCACGACCTTCATCCTACCACGACCTTCATCCTACCACGACCTTCATCCTACCACGACCTTCATCATCCTACCACGACCTTCATCCCTACCGGATTCAAATTTTTCAAGGCCCCTTTTTTGCTCGTAGAGCGATTGTTCTCTCGAGTTTTTTTCAAAGATGTAGATATAACTTATAGTGAGATGTTTACTGAATTTGCTCATTTAACCCCCCAAGTTGCAGTGGATAAAATAGGTCACCAGGATGTCCTCAAATTTTGTTTTATCGGGTGGTTGACCGTGCGACTGGAGGGGAAGAACAGTCATCAACAAACTTGTTTTTTCGAAACTGGAGTCAAGGCCCGAGTTTTACATCCAAAAATTCGTTAGCTTACGAATATTTAGTTTTTTTTTTATTTATACAAATCAACCAACGTCTGTGATATTTTTCCAATGGTTTAAAAAAACTTGTGAGAGAATGGGCGGCGACCGGGACAAATGTTACATTTATATGGTGGTGAACATTCCTCGAAAAACCACGTTCTTGAGTCAAACATGTGTTTAAGTTCCTTATTCAAATAATCTCGAAAAAGTTCTCGACGTAATCGCAGTGGCGAAGAACTTTTTTTGTTCTAAATAGAAAGGGTTTCTCATTAAGGAAACCCTCTATTTGAGAGAGATTAAATGGCTCACCTTTTTTTTCGAAATTGGAGTCCAGGCCCAAATTGGAGTCAAATTTGGAGTTTTTCGAAATTGGAGTCAAGTTTGCTAAATATTTCAACAGATTAACCTATATCTGTTCCCTTCTCATTCCGAGAAAACCGTGAAATCTATTTTCAATTCTTCGAATTCTAAGTTACACAGTCAAAGGCAGTGGTGACGCCTGGTTGATACCGCCCGGTGGACTAGCTTTTTTCTGTGCAATATTTCAATCATTTATCTATTTTTATATATTTTTCTTAGTTGCGCAGTTTTGTTGATGAAAATTGTTTTTAGAAACAAAATGGGAGAAGACGAGGAATTGAGCAGCAAGTTGACAGAGATTATGGAAGGCGATGAGGATAAGGTAAACACTCAAGAGATTATCTCTAGCAGGTTCTTCTCCCCTTTCTCAAAAGGCAAGTGCACTTCCCAAAGAACAACCTCTAATTAAGTTATAAGGCTGAAAAATTTAGATATGAACGATGCTTTCAAGAAAAAATAAAGAATGTGTACAAGAAAAGGGAGGAGTGTTTAAGAGAGCGCGCAAGCGACCAAAACCGAGAGTTACGGGCGTAGAGCCAGGAAACTTGATGCATATGCTACGGAGCATTTCTTTTGAGAAAGCAAAACAGTCTTTCCAAAAGCAGGAAAATCGGGAAACGTTCGGGAAAGACATACATGGATCCAGAAAAACGGGATTCTTGCACAGAAATTTTTTGCAGGCAAGATGAATAAGTTTAATCGTGACAGAAAGTCTTGCTACCTGGCTTTTCATGCGTGTGCTCTGAAATTCAAGAGCCACCTGGGAAAAAAAGTTTTCCAACAAAAAAGAGGTCTGGAAACAAAAGTATGATATTTCCTCATTTGGTCTCCGCTTGAAAGGGGTTAGATGAGAATGAGATCCATCACAGGCAGCGGAGATCATAGAGCTCGCCCGGACGAGTATGGGAATGGACATCGCTGAGTTGGACCTCGTCAACATTCAGAGGTAAGCCAGTTTTCTCAAACCCCATATCTTGGCTGATAAATGCAAGGTCCTAAACAGAGTTTTCGAGTCCACCCAAAATGATTCTTGTTGCAATGAGTTTTAAATTAGGGATCATCGAGGTCTAAAGTGTGTATTTATTTCAAGATTTGGCACTCGAGTCGCCTCGCTGACTGAGTATCGCCAGAGGCTGCAAGAGTACCTCAAGGACAGAATGTCCAGCTGCGCGCCTTCCCTCACCGCGCTCATTGGAGAACAGGTAATCCCGCACTTCTTTGCTTTTAGAGAGAGAGAGAGAGAGAAAAAACTGCTTTGAGAGAGGAAAAGAAGATTGGGTGCAGGGGTAGAGGTAGACCGATATAAGGCATTTTTGTACGCGCCGATCGAGTTGGAAAGAGGATCAAGAAATACTATTTATAAAAAAAAAGTAGAAGAGAAGTAAAATAAAACGAAAGGAGATGATGTTGATGTAGAGGAGATGATGTTGTAATAAAACGAAAGGAGATGATGTTGTAATAAAACGAGCGCAAAAATATATGCACCAACATAGCTGATCGGGTTAATATTCAACGCCTGATATGGTGGCGTAGGTTTTTCAATAAATCTAAATTGTGGGGCGAGAACTTGACTGAAAAAAGTTTCGGCAGTTGCAAAATGTATCAGACTGTTTTTCATCACTCGCGAAAGAAACGCGTAGATCGGGAAAACCACTCATGTGGGAACGGCAGATTCAGAAGAGAGACCGAGAGAGTGTGTAAAAAAAAAGGAAACACATGCTAACAGATAATTCTTATCAGTACCTTTTTTAACAGTGCATATATTCGCGTATGGATTTAACCCGCATTTTGGATTAGAGAAACACTCTGAAATGAATTGGTCTCAAAAATGGAAAATTTCTCATGACAGGGTTTATTCTTGGAATGTGAACAGATATCCGCCGATTTAGGAAGCAGAAATCTGAGACCGACGTTAGGACCAGATCGTCAAATTTTTGTAAAACACTAGCTATGTTTACCGAGGCTTGGGCAGATATTCTTTTGTGGAAAGAGTCTTGAGGAATCGAGATAGATATATTGATTGACTTCAGAAGCTAAGAGGGTTTGAAGGTGGGAGCACGTCTGATTTCGCATGCCGGCTCGCTTACCAACTTGGCCAAGTACCCTGCCTCGACCGTCCAGATCTTGGGCGCCGAAAAGTCTCTCTTCCGGGCTCTCAAACAAAGAAGTTCCTACTTTTCGTTTTGTTCTGAAAAGATGTGGAAGAAGTATATATAAAGTAGCGGTTTCATTGTTCCCTTTCTGATCTGAGCTTTCTAGTGCCTAAACTTCGGAAGGTTGATAGTAATGTGCAATAAGACTTTTATGAAGTGGTTAATGCGTAGTGTATTGGTAAAGGAATAGGCTATCAGAAAAAAGGTTGAGAGTTCGATGCCCAATGCAAGCGTGCATATTTCTAAAGCAATGCATTGGTCCTTGAAGGCTTGTATTGTTTCGCTAATATGCCAAAGTGAAAAAAAACAGCGGCCCCATTCGAATTTGCCTCCATTATCTGAGGCATCTTCGCAGTTGTTGGCTGTACAATTCTCGTATATTCTTGGACAATGACACGTGATTAATCTTCCTTCGTATGCTTTGTTAAGCTGTAGTTGAGGCTTGTAGTTTTTTTCCTTCTACTGAAGCTACACTATCACTTTCAGCTATATAGTTGTTACTCTATTATACGAATGAAGTATACTCTTGTAACACACAAAAGAACCTTACGCTTTGAGTATATGCAATTCATTAACACCAGGGAAACTACCGGAAGGTAGAGAGAGGGAGGTATTTGTGTACCGTATGCAATGATTATGTAATATGGTTGAATTCATAGCTCAGCGAAGATTACTCGCAATTTTTTGGAAGTTGGCAAAAAACTAACACTTTTCGAGCAAGAGATTGAGATTATGAGAAGCAAGTTATTGGTAGAAAAGGAAATTCTTCTTATTATTCTATGTAGGCTCCCCCCGGTCAGAGAACGGTGGTTTTGAAAAATTCTCAACATTGTTGGTGAGTCATGATGGTATTTAGCGAACACACCGAAGTACGGTCTGCTATTCCATTCCTCCTTCATCGGACGAGCTTCAGCCAAAAACAAGGGGCGAATCTCACGCTTCATTGCCAACAAGTGCTCGATTGCGAGCAGAATTGATTGCTTCTCAGAGGTATTTTCTTGTATCGGGCAGAACCTATGGCTTGGAAAACTTGCTTTGGTTAGAAGTAGGAAAGGATAAGGTTTATCACTTCTCGAATCTGCGTCAGCAGTGCATAGCTTCATTCGTAATCGGTATTTGTCAGTTTAGTGCATGCTCCTGAAAGTTTTTCATTCAGTTGCTCGAATATGTTATGTTCTCTAGAAGGGTTTCGAGGAATTAATACGAGATTAGTTACTCTGAGGCCGTCGACATCATCGGGAGAGAGTGTAGTATTTCAGTATTAAAGACTTCCCTTACTTTAGCTGGTAAACAAATGAAACATATGAGAAGCCAAGCAAATGTATAATTAAGAGATTTGTTAAAGGTGCCTGTTGCTACATTCGGAGATTTTCTGAGAGGCCAAGTGGAGGAGAGGCTGAAGTACTTCGAGACGGGTCAGGTGCCCCAGAAGAACCTTGATGTCATGGCGAAGGCGCAGGTGGAGGCCGAGGGTGTCCAGGAGAAGGTTCAGCTGCTTTCGTCTCTTTTTACTTCGCCAAAAGGAAAAAAAACTCTTCGCCACAAAATAACATTAAGGTTTTCTAAAAGAAGAACATTTCATTAGGTTCTCAAAAAGTGGAACTGCAGTTTAGTCTTTCATTTCTTCAGATTAAGTGAAATTTTCACCGAAAATTCAAAAAAGTGTTGACAATCAAAAGCACCTATCATATCACAATTTGTACGATACTGGCAGTTTATTTAATACTAGCAGTTTCCAAACTTTAAAATTGCAGGTTTTAAAAAAGAAGAAGAAAGCAGCGAAGAAGGCAAAGAAGGCTGCACAGGAAGTAGAGGAAGTTGAAGGAGAAGCGAACGGGAAAGAAGAGTCTCCTAAAGTACGCTTTCTTTTTCAATCAACTCGAACCATGCAGTGGTTTGAGGAATAGTCTTGTTGGACTCGAAGCCTTTCAAGGTTGCTTTCTAGAATATTGTTTGAGAATCTTAAGAAGAAAGACCACAGTACTCCAATAAACCTTTCACAAATAGTCTCACCTCATCGAGCCAGCTATTTGAAGAATGTATGAACTTAACAGAAACAATGTGAAGGTCATCTAATACATTTCAGCAGAAGTCGAAGAAGAGAAAGGTGGAGGAATTGGAGGCGGATGTTGTGGAAGAAGCAGAGAATCAGGAGAACGGAGGGGGCACCCCCAAGAAGAGAAAGAAGAGAAAGAGCCAGATGGTGGAGGAGGAGTGAAGAGAGAACTCGGTCTGGGGGCAGCTAAGGCCTTCCTTGTTGAAGGGCATGAACATCTCCGATTGTTATTCGAATGCTTCTGTTTCCTGTTGAGTCTTTTATGAATTAATTCTGTATCCTTCAAGATAAGTTTGCCACTTGTTGTTAATTGTTCTTAACACGTCTATTTGAGTTGTTGATGAGAAGTTGGCGGTAATCTTTTTCTTCCCGCCCCTTCTTTGTTTGTTAACTTTAATTGAATTAATTTAGACTCTAGTAGCGTTTCATTGTTACATTTGTTGACAATTTGATGTTTTCTTTGTAATTTTCTGAAGTAATAAAAAATGGTTCCACGTTCGACTAAAGACAAGATAATAATTAATAATTGAAAACAGTCAGAGTAAAATGTCCATAAGCTTGAAATTGAGGTGGGGCGTTCGTTATTCCGGAAGGGTCATTCATCAAATTCTCTTTTTTTCATACATAGACTAATCCATCTCTTTGAGATGTTTGGAAAGGAAAGCGCGAGTGGTGCAGGCTAATTTGCTTTGCAAGCGGACTAGTTACATTGGTTCCATGAATTTTCGCACCGCGACAACTCGCACCCGATTTTTGCATAATTCTATCTTTAAAGCTCTAATTATGTTGCTTTTTGTATACGGCCTCGTACTAAGCCGTAAGGCCTCGTTAGCGTAATCTTTACCTAAGCACAAATTCCAATAAAAAATGCACGAATTTTTTTCGATTGAGAAGGGGTGTGAGTTGTCTGCGAAATGTTCAGGGTGTGATTTGTCATGGTGTGAGTTGTAAATAAAGCATACAAAAGAAGTTCGAAGTTATTAGTAATTTCTACATAGCTTTCCACTATTCGAAAGATGGGACAAGTTTCAAATATTGTTGCCGGAACTTTGTCCTAAAGTTCAAATGTTAGGTTTAAGCGAGATTTGAAATACGGATTCTTAAATACTATGATACAAACCATTTTGTTTTTAGATGAAATGAAGTGTCGGTGGCAAAGTGAAATGCTCGCTAATTGCGGATCTCTGTCCTACCGGACCAATTTTCAGATGGATGTTTCAGTCAGGGGAAAGGAAGAGCTTTTTCGATGATATCAGAGGGGTTTTTTTGAAGAGCCCTTTCGTCCCCAGTTTACAATCGTATCAATCACGAAAGTGAAAATGAAAGCGTTCTAATGAATACCTAGCAAATATGGCGAGATAGTCCCGGATTTCTTGTAGAGAAATTTCCTGCTGAACTTGTTATTCTCACCCGTGAATACTTGTTTTTTGTTAAGGTTTTTACCCAAAACTTGACTCTCATTAGGTCAAGTTTTGGGGTTTAAATTTTGTCAAAGAAGCTGCGCCATACTTTTTGTGGTAGACGAGAACACTCTCCCGTTCTATTGAGAACCTCTCGATCTATGAAATTGTTCTGTTCTCTTAAAATTTAGCTTCATTTCGTATTCTCGAGCCAAAGTTCACACTGAAAATGATGAACAAGCACAAAAATAGGCAAGTATTAGCTCGATACGTATGTTTATGTGGTTTGTTTCCCGTTTACATGCACGCTCATTTTGAATTCTGGACAGGAATTTTTGTTTCTTGGACCGTACCTACTAAAAAAAATTTCTGATCTCACCTACTAAATTATCAATTTTTGCTCTAAATTCTATTAACTTCTCATCAAATTCAAGCCGTTTCTTTACTACTTCAAAATAGTGAAAACTTTCATAGTAACTAAGTATTCCGCTCCATCAAAAATAGAAGTCATTACAGTCTTGCACTGCACTTGGTCTCCGTCTTGCACTGAACATTCTTGTTAAACGAGTCTTCCCTTTCAGCAGTATAATAAATATTTTCATTATTGTGATACTGATGAATTGTCATGCTCGTACATAGTTCATCGCCTCAACGCTTTGAGACGCGTGCGTCTATAAATACTTTTGAATATGCTCAGCATATGAAATAAGCTTAACAATCAATTTCACTCTGCACGAAACCTCGTATGATCTCTCAGATCATAAATACTAAAATATTCAGGCATTCCGTGAGAACCTTTTGTTATTAGAACAAACTGGGGCAAATCTCTCACGCACCTACCATATCTCCGCTTTCCTGTACCCGCCTCTTGCGTTGTCGCTATTTCATCCATCCTCCATCTCTTCATGTAGACATTATTTCTTTGTTGAATCGCTTGAGAGTTCCGTAATTCTCTGTGTAAGGCTTCAGCGACCAGCCCGGAAAGTTTAGATTGGTTCTCCGCCTTCTCCGGTGCCCACACCCCTTCTGCCTCCCTCCCTACATTTCTCAGCTCCATTCTAGAAATGCTGCCGGGGATTGGCTGTCGACCTTTTCTCTTCTTCGTCCTCTCTTTCCTCCTCTTGAGTGCTTCAGCACAGGTTTTTTCTTATTTTCCGAGTCAATGGCTATGAAAGAATATACAACGAGTACAAGGAATGGGTCAATTAGCTCAGGGAAAGGTTTTACTAGTTAGAAGTAGGGATCTATGAGTTGAGTTGAATAACCCATAAAGATTGAGGTAGCACCTACCGCTTTTAGAACAACATATGAATTCATTTAAGCATTCATTATCCAACAGCTCGGTTTAAAACATACGTATCATATAGCACACGTAGAATGGGTCTAACCCAGCTCAATACTGATTATTCTTCGACATTTTGTAAAATAAACTATTTTCAGAACATTACGGAGCCTTTTTTAATGAGTGAATTGAGGCTTTTTCACACTTAATTTTCTAATAAAGTAATGTGTGAGGCGCGTATGCATACCTATAACAGCTTCTCTCTTTTGAATTGAATGCAAATGCATTCAAATTGTGTGCATTAGACACTAGAAACAGAAGGGCAGCAAAATAACAATTGCACCGAGAAGGAAGTAGGTTGAGCACTCCAACAGCTGCTTCTCCCTAGTCCAAACGGATACAACGCAACAGATAAACGAATTCTCCCTTTGCCTATTCGTGCTAATGCAAATAAGGATGTTTTTAAAGGATGATTCATTCGAGTACCCACTTTCGTTGGCAAACTTCAACAGGGCACAACGGGAGTTCGGGGGCACCAAATTGCAGCCAAAGGTTCGTCTTTCTTTAACTGTTAAGCACAATTGATGAATTTGTCATCAAAGAGGATTCGACATAGCTACAAGCAAAAAATTCGCATAAAAATTGAGAGGGGCAGGCAGCTATACATTTTTATTATCAGTAATTACTACTTCGACACTCAAATAAAATACAATTCAACATAGAATTCCCTGCCTCTCTCCCTTTAAGATACAACTATGACATGTTCTTTCTCTCTGTCGCGAAACATTGAAGGGAAACGAGGTCCAGTTTGAAAAGGGGATGAGTTCTTTGTTAGTCCCTATAGCTATGTATGATGGTATTCGGCCCAGTTCTCACTAAAAATGACGATGTCTGCTTTGCACCGCTTTATTCGGCCACTAAGCAACGGAAAAAAAAAATACATCTCTCGCTTGAGCATCGGAAAAACCGGGCAGTTTTAGTGTCTGTTCATCCCTCGGAATATTTCAAATAGGCGAAGGAAGTTTTAGTCCGTTCATCCCTCGGAATATTTCAAATAGGCGAAGGCAGTTTTAGTCCGTTCAGTCCTCGGAATATTTCAAATAGGCGAAGTTCAGACCACCATACCAAAAATTGATCAGCTTTGTGAAAACAATCTGGACTTTTGTGTGTTTTTTTGCGAGTCACGTATATTTTATGACAAGCTAATTTTAGAACTAAAAAAAAACACTAAGTGACTTAATATAAACTGATTACAAATGAAATTCAGTTTTAATACTCTTGAAATTAAAAAAAAAACATAATTAAATTATTTAATACAAGTAGAAAATAAATATATTTGAAGCTGGGGATTTCGCGAGGCAAAACTGCTCTCAGAAGAATTGGTTTTCAAAACATCTAGACAAAAAGGAATCAATAAGCTCCTCTCTTTTGTTTACAAAAAGTGAAAGGTCATGATTACTACTGTACCGATGGATAATATTTTAAAACATGGTTATACAATAGAATATTTAGCTGAAGTGTTCGGAAGAATTTATTACAGAAAGATAGAATCTTATTGTGTTGACTCTGTAAGTGTTTGGTCCGGAGAAGTTCTGTGAGCATGTTTATTCGACAAGCCATCCTACTGAGAAACAATGTTTTCTGCAAGTAAGGACAGAAAATAATTTTTCCCTACAGACTGTTTGATGGACTGCGTCAATGTTTTGCCGGAAACTGGGCAAAAACACTTCTCCTGAAAAAATTTCAGTAAGCATTTACTCTGCTCGAGATTAGACAAAGAAGATTGAGAACATTTGAGGTGAACTGAGTGGGGTTTTTTATGGAGAGACAAATAGGAAGTTTACTCACCAAGCATCTGTTGAATGATTTCCTGCTATGAACCAAAGAGAATTCTTCTCAGACAGAGTTCTCTTATATGTTAGAGTCTTGTTCTTGTTTTTCAGAGTTCTCGTATATGTCAGAGTTTTGTTCTTGTCTGATGTGTATAGCAAGTTTCTCAAACAAATCTATCTTTTAACTTTTTTCGACTCAATTCTCTGAAAAATCACTGTGTTAGCGTGGTGATTCGTAATTTATCACAGTCTCCGTCCGGTACTGTTCCAGGAATATATGAAAAATTAAAAAGGCAAGGAACTCAAGGAAAGGAACGCGTTTAGTCTAAGAACATCAATTTTACGGAATTTTCTCATCGAAATAACATTGTAATCTTTTGATAAAAATTAGCTGTGCACCAAGCTTAAGGCGAACAGTTGGCGGTTGAGCCAACCTGTAGACTTCAAAATTGCCTTAACCGAGATTATAAAGAAGTCGGATTTTTTCATCTTTATACTTTTTTGGGCGTAGAAATAACTTTCTCGCAAGAGCTGGAATGCATCGTTTTTAGTTTTCTGTATGCAGTTGAAGTAATAAAGAAAACTTTTTGTTCACTAGAGACGTTGAAAAGTAAACACAAACCGAGAGAGGAGAGAGAGAGAGAGAGAGAGAGAGAGAGAGAGAGAGAAAGAGTTAGAGAGAAAGAGAGAGAGTGAGAGAGAACGAGAAAGAGGTGCACAAACTTATAAGACTTGAAGAAGAGAACTGATGAGTAAGTGACGGACGACGGGACTGCATCTTCTTTCTCGTCCCCCCTCGCGCTTGTCTCTCGATTCGCAACTGACTGTCTTCTGTAGCTAATAGATTTGCGTCGTTGTGCTTTTGGTGATATGGTCGTCCAGTTAAGTAGTGAATTCTACTAATAATTCATCTCGTGAACAAAGGAGTCGCCACCATCCAAATTGAGGAATGAGAGAAGTATTTCACCCTACGTCTTCTTCCTTCTTCATGAAGCTAGTTTTTAATTTTTTTCCGGCTCAATTTTCTAATCAAGTAATGATCTTATATTTGAAAGAAGCTAGTCCACCAGGCGGGATCAAACCCAGCCATATTGACTCAAACCGGGAGCGTGTGTGACCATTACACAACGGGAACACATTGCTATTCCGTGCGATAGTGTTATATGAAAGGCTCATATGCCTTGTCTTAGTCACGCATGCTTGTTAAGCGATTTCGTCATGAATTGAGCGTAATTTCAGAATTCACGATTAAGAAAGAAGAGATGGAAGATGTATGATGAATCTTCTAATTCTAAGTTACACAGTTCAAGCAGTGACGCCTGGTTAAGATGACAAATGATTGAACTGTGAAAAACTTAGAATTTGAAGATTTAAAATTCATCTTTCATTTCTCTTCTTTCTTAATCGTTAATTCTGGAATTAAGCTCCATTCATGACGCAATTATTATTTATTGAATTATAATGACTCCATTCATGACGCAGATAATATTATTTTTATTTATCATGACGGAATTGCTTAATAAGCATGAGTGACTAAGACAATAAGGCATATGAGGCTTTCATATATCACTATCGCACGGAATAGCGATGTGTCCCCTTGGTGGAATGGTAACGCGCGCTCCCGGTTTGAGTCGAGATGGCTGGGTTTGATCCCGCCCGGAGGACTAGCTTTTTCCTGTGCGATAGTTCAATCATTTGTCGTCTTAACCAGGCGTCACTGCCTCTAAACTGTGTAACTTAGAATTTGAAGATCTTATATATACTTATATATATATGCCACACAGTGACTAGTAGAGGCTTTTTAGATGGGTCCGGCAGGCGAAAAAGGGAAGGGGTTTAGTTAAAAGTTTCTGATTTGCACATAATTTTTTTGAGTTTGAAGACTAGACATATGTGCCTTTCATATAACACTATCGCACGGAATAGCAATGTTCCCCGTGTTGTAATGGTAACAAGCGCTCCCGGTTTGAGTCGAGAGTCTGGGTTCGATCCCGCCCGGTGGACCTGCCTTTAAACTGTGTAACTTAGAACTTGAAGAGTTTGAAGACTCGTTCAGAGGCATTTTATCCGTCGTTCTCTCCCTTTTTCATGATGATTTATGCAACCTTTAATCAGCTTTTTCCTCTCAAGTTACCCAACAGAAATTGATAAAGTGAGAAAATGAAATTGTGGTAGCTCTATTATTCAATGAACAAAGGTTTTTGATTGAAAAATACTAATCAGGAAGAACTTTATCATTCATTCAGATATTTTATTGTCTCCATGAATGTTTTCGTAATGTTGAATTAGCTTACTATTGTGTGTTAGTACCAAATCAAGAAAGAAATTTTTTTTTTCTTCTCAAAGGACAGGTGAATATTGGCAGTAACTGCTTGAAAACTAATTAAAACTTGTATTAATCTGTCTTGACATTTCGAAGAAAAAGCTATTTACATGACATTTGAATGATATTATAGCCGCTTCGAAAGCTTTGTATTAATCACAACACGTGGTGACATGTGAAATCAAAAGCAGTTGATAGTAGTGTGACATATGTATAAGTAATAGTAAATGTCAGTATGAGAGTGGAAGCAGTCTCTAATCACCGTAGAAAACTTGCAAAACTCGGAAATGGCTGCAAAAGTCTAAGTTTAGTGACTCAGAGACTACACAAACGAGTTTTGAAAACTTTTTTGTAAGTACTCTCATACTTTGATATTCAGGGTGTGCAAATCGCGATTTATTACGTAAGAAAACTTTCCCCGAAGGCTTAAAAGAAGTTTTGCTTTAAAACAATTGATCCGACTGCATAGTTGATGAGTCCGCTGAGATTACTTGAGTAGTAAACATCTGCTCCCCAAGGAGTGTGCCCTGAATTCTTCTTTCAAGCACTTTGTGAGCAAATACTTGTAGATTAGAGCGTTGGAAAACTAATGTTTTTGCAGAGATCCTTCCGCGATCGCTTAAAGGCCCTGAAAGGGATCAACTCAAAGACGGATCTGCGTGATATCGTTTTCGGATAAAGAAGTCTCTTCCATAGGAACGGATGAATATGAAAACATTATATTGGCTCCGAGAACCATTTTGGATCCGAAGCTAGTGCTCGCATGGTCTCCTACTTTCTGTCATTTTACGTCAAGTAGTTGACTTTTTGATCTCATTAGGCGGCTTTTGTTTTCCCGCACTCTTGAAGACATTCCCTTTCCCTGTTATTCTCTCTCACACAAACGCTATCTCGCTAATCAAATGCAACAATCACTTTGGATGATATAGAAGCTACAAGGGTATTTGTGATGACAAACGTGAACAGTTGAAGCGGTATTAAAATTAAATCGACAACTTATTCAAAATTTTGTCAATAATGTTAGTAATTACCATTTGATCTTCAGCAATTAAGAATTTAATCAATATAAACCGAGTGAAGAGCAGTTTCATAAAGCATATATCGAGTTCCATCTTGGCGCTCTTTTAAGCACAAAACCGTTCGGTTGTTCTCAATATTTTTTTTGACAATGGTCGCTGGTTCCGAGTGTCTATCTTCTCAGTCAAATAAAAAAATGTTGCTTAGAAAACACTCAACCACAAAAAATCTCTTTCTCCAAAAATTGAGACTCCTAACAAGGAATGGGCAAGAGCAGCGAAGCACGCGTATTTGATACAAAGACGCCCTGCCCTATAAAAAGATGATGCCACGGTGCATTTCCACATAAAGCTAATAATGGGAATCTCAGCGCTTCTTGCAGCGAATGTGTTTGCCAATTCACTTTCTTTGATGATGTCATTTCAAGATAACTATACGGTCTACTTTTCTCAGCGCTCTAAACTCACCGAATTCCGTGCAAAATTTTAGCTCGGATTTGTTAATAATAAAAAAAATTGCAGTCAATAGGCTGAACATGAAAAAATTGGTGTGTCATGAGCTCAACTGTGATTTCCTACACATTACTCTGATAAAACTGAAGATGAACTTTTTTTAAAGCGATGAAAATGACGACTGCAAACACTTAGCTGTTGTCAAAGTTTCTGCAGGCAATAAGTTAATTAAGAACCATATCATCTTCTCATACTTCGATTCGCAAGAGAATTTTATACACTAACCTACAATGAATTTTCTTGACTCTGCAATTCGCGTTCAGGATGCTTTAAAATTTATCATACGATAGACACTGTAATTTTGACTAGCTTCATAATGAATGCCATAGACTCGAAGCGCCATTACTCATACGATTCAATACAGTTTTATAATCATGCATGTTCCTCAAAAAGTAAAAGCGAGACCGTTGAGCGTAGAGACAAGAGAATGTATGCGGAACGCATACATTGGAACAGTCTTACTAGTTTTCCTTGTTTATTGACTCACATTATTAACAGCTTCAGACACATTAATCGCCGTAGTTTCTATGATTTTACACAACAAGGCACCGATATTGATGAAGTGAAAGCGTAGACCATAGCGAGACGCGAGTGTAGAAAAATGGTTGGGACGTTGCAGTCTCAAGGTGTCCGAATCCTTGCACACTCTGAGCTCAACCATGCTAATTATTAGAGGAAGAGAAGAAGAGGTCATCAGCACAGCGTGGAAACCGAATTTCTCTGAATTCTGTTTTTTTGTTGGTTGAGGAGTTGAAAACACTTCAAAGTTTTAATTTGTGAATTGTAATTTAACAGGTAATTTAACTTCCATTCCACTGGACCCTCTGCTCGTCAGACACGATCAGAAACCTTTTTTATTCAAGTAAATTTTTTAATATAATGAACCAAATAAATTTGTCAAAAACTGCATTCAAATACAAGAAAATCTTAGAAAAAGTTTTCAAATTGAGAAATGATTATCTCGAAATCAAGTGGAACACATTATATCATATAAGATCGGAACATTGCACGACGGAAAAGAAGAAAAAATATGTATAAGGTAAATGAGGTCCTAAAATGTGGTTCAAAAGAATTTTTTTGTCATAATAACATCACGCAACGCATAATTTACAATCCGGGTGATAAAAAATAATTCTTCGTTATTGATTGATACCATTCTTTCGACGAATGAGAAAAAGCAGTCTTCATTCGGCCAGAATGCTAAGCTTTCAAAGACTCAACACGCTGAGTTGGCAATGAAACCATCGTTTTCTTCAGTAAAACTATCTTCTTGTCCATCGGCCATGTCATCTTCACATATGGAAAATTCTTCAGCCTTCTGCAAATAAATCCACAGATATCAAACCTTCATCGGATATGATTCAGCATGCAAACTTCCCACAAACCCGCTGAGAAGTATATGTATCAGTTTGCTTCTTCCCTAGATTGTTTGAACTTCTTGGACAGCATTATATCTTCATAGTTTGCTCAATATTTTGAGAAAAAAAGAAGAGAGAGCAACAGGCTGTACCACTGCAGAAGAAGCGTGTAGATCTAATAATTAAGTCATATGCTAACTCGAGACTTCAGAGAGAGAGCGGAAGCGTGCGATGGATGCATTACGGGGGTATGGATGTCTTACAAAGATAACAGTTGCATCACTAGCTTTTTCTGACATCGCATAGACAGAGATTTGACCTGCAATGCGCGGTTTTTGCAAACACTTTGAACAGCAACCTCCATGCCATTCCACTGCTTCCTTTCCTCACTTCCTGCACATCGAATCCTGGGAATCTTGCCGTGTGAGACTCGCTTCCCTGCGGACCAACGACGAGGTAATCAAAGTTAAGCAGCTCTTCCATCGTCAAGTTCGTTGCCCTGTGGTACCTGATAACGCATCATGAGGACAACGTCTACAGTTTAAAAGTTATAAAAAAGTGAGAGAGGTAGAGAGGGCAGTTCAGAGAGAGAGAGATATAGAGAGATAAATAAAGAAAGTGGTGAAGAAAGAGAAAGAGAGAAAAGAAAGAGGAGAAGGGGAAGGGACAATGAGGGAGAGAGAAAGAAAATCAGAACGAGGCGAAATAGTTATAAAATGTAACTTACTCCCAGTGGTCAAAAAACTGTAAGAATCGCGAATATCCATTCTTGGCCGCATAATCATCGATGTACACTCTTTTAGTGGAGTTTTGCAGTCCTTTCTCCAACTGAGTGAGAGAAGATGATATATATAGAGCTGTTTGATCCTACATACAACTGGGCGATCTAGGAATGGTATTTTTTGAAACCGGGGATGCAATAATTTGAGTTCGAAACTGCACTGCTTCTGTCGGAAAATGCACTACTTTGAGCCCGAGGCTGTACCAATTCGAACCCGGGTTTGTACCACTTTGGGTCCGGGACTGCACTAGTTTTTGTGTTTGGGGCTGAACAGGAGGGATTGTTTCACAAGGAAAAATTTTTTGAAAATGTTTCATGTATGATAGAAAAAGAATTTTCTATTAGCACATTAATATTTGACTGCCAAAATGTGTAGTTTCTCTATGATAATCTATGCGTTAACAATGAACTCGACCGATTCTCTTTTAAAAATAAATAAACTTATCGAGTTTTTTTATATAGATAAATTGAAATTGAAAAATAATTGGGCTTCATGAAGAGAAGACCTGCAGAGAGAAAAGCACTTGAGCAGCTGGATGTTTTTTAGTGGCGTCCTCCAACAGCGAACAATGCGCGACTATGTTCGCTGCACACACAAAAAAGTTTATTCCTCACATGATTTTTTTGAAGTTTTTTGAAGTCACTGTACAAAAAAAAACTTGACTTTGAGATGAAAACGACTCCCACAGTTGTTTCGATAAGAAAAAAAAGAGCAAACTTTTAGTAGTTCATCTCAAAGCTATGATCTATTGTAAATCATCTAACAAAATTTTTGCGCCAAAACCATTGAAAACTAGCCGATCACCTTCAGGACTACCACTAATATAATCAGGATTTTTATTGCTATTCAGTCTTACAATGTGGAAATGGATACTATATCGTGTATGAGGTATTGGTTCAAGGCAAACACTATTTTATTTTATTAACGAACCTATGAGCAGCATTGCGGGAATCAATAGTAGCAGTTTTTGCAGAGTCGACCTACGAGCGATGGAAATTCTGAAGTACAACAGACTTTCATAGGTGTATAAAACAATTCCAAAATATTTCTAGACCGCAAGAACTTCCACAAATTCGAAAACGACCGCTGAAAAGCAAGCGAGAGATGAAGGGCAGAGTAAATATCGATCCACCATTTCGGTCCTACCACTCGGATGAAAAATTGTTTTTTTAACTATTGTTGGTGAAATATGTATAATTTTGATCTAAACTGAATGACCTATTTATCTTAAGACGATTTCGAGCACACTTCAATAGATTTTTGTGTTCTAGAATGATTTTTGCAAGATGAAATCCTGACATTCTCGAACAAGCGACGGCGGCAGGAATGTTCAGCACCGGCAAAAGGCTCACAACCATGGCTTTCAGGTCCTGAACAGAAGATCATTTGAAATTCATATGTATTTCTCATCGCTCTCTATTTTGATACCAGTATATCTCTGATTCTCACTCTTTCTGTCTCTTTTTATGTCTTTTTTCTTCTTTGTCTTTTTTCGGTATAGAAAAAGTTTGAAGAAAACGAGGGTGCAAAACCTTAGGAGAAAAATAAGAGCAGAAGGAGATGAAAGCGATTGACGGAAGTAGAAGAGCGCGAATTTTCGGCTCTTTATACATCCCGAAAGGAATAAAGAAAGCAGCTCCCATCATTATTTCAATTATGGCAAACGAAGGAGATTGCTTGAAGTGCCAAGTAGAAGCCTGAACAAAGCGCTCTTCAAACATTCCCAGCATAAGAGAACTTGCCTGATATCATCGACTTACCGTGAAGTTGTAAGCTCTATTATAGAATATATCAGAGTAGGCTACTTCCGCCTCGGGCCAAACCCAGCGATTCCAGAAGAGAGAGTCGAGAGGCATCGCGAACACTGCAACGTCGGCTTATGATTCTTATTTCATTGATCATTCATGTGGTCTAGAGCAATCGAATTTCAATTTCCTCTCTGCTTCCCTCATTTCGTATCATCGCAACTCTGATTATAGCTTCAGCTGTTATTAATCAACTTAAAATAATACAGGGTGATCATTATATTTGATGACAAGCTTTGGGTACGTGTCGAGTGCAAGCTGAGTCGATCTGCAGATTTTGAATGACATCATTAATTTCGTTAGCTTTTGATATACCTACAACCAAAAATTCGTTCTCTAATATTCGTTACTCGCGAAATGGTGCGTTATCATCCTAGTCAGGGCGCGATATTGTCGATGAGTAGTGCTGGACACCCTCCTTCGAATATTTCTCGTCAGCTGGGATTCGCCCGTCAGACTGTGCACAAAACTCTCAAACGTGGTTCACTGACCGTCCACGCTGAGGTCGTCCCACTTCCGCTGCCATCTACCGTATCAAAAAAATCGTCAAGCAACGCTTGAACCGCAACAAAGGCAGAAACATCAGGAAAATGGCTGGAGAGGAGCTACAACATCGTGGAAAAGAATTGCAAAAAGTAAAATTACGGGGTGCTCGCTCAGTCTGTTGAAGAAACTGATACTTCCGGTCGAACAGTCTCATGTGCCTCCCATCCAGAATATATCATGGTTTTCGCTGGCATATACTCCACGGGTCGAATTCCCCTATTTTTCTTCAGAAAAGAGGCCAAAGTAAATACGCAAGTGTACATCTGGGAGATCCTCGAACATCATGTGAAGCCTTGGGCCCAGAGGCCCTTCAGAACACGGAACAGGACGTTCCAGCAGAACGGCGGGCGCTTCTGCTCATACCAGCAAGAAGAAACAAGAGTAGATATCACAAAACTTCTCCTCTTTTATCGCCGCTAAAAAAATGGCCTGCTTATAGTCCAGATTTGGATCCAATGGGCTACTCCATCTGGTCCATCCTAAAGAGTGAAGCTTGCGCTAGAACCCACAACTCGTTTTCCGGTCTACGACTTCGCTTGAGCGAGCATGGGACCGAATTCCCCTGGAGGTTTTGCGGTCCGCGGTGTCTCCCTACCCCCGTCGTCTGGAGGCTGTCAATCACAAAAGAGGATGTAATTTCATGTTAAAGTTTTAAAAAATTATCATGATAGATAATAAAATTTGTTGAGAAGAAAGTGGAATTTCGTTCGCATTAAAGGAAAATATGCGGTAAAATCCGTGTCATCAAATATATTTATCACCCTCTATTGTCCTATATGTAATGTATTAAGATCTTCCTTTTCCTGATACGAACGCTTGGCTCCTTAGTTCTTCTTACCGACATCGCAATGAAACGTTTGAACTGAATTTCATTGCAAACACAAGAAGTCTAACTGATAGAGACGACTGATGCTGTGACAATGATTCGCAATGCAGAGGCAGGGGCGAGCAAAGGAAAGACTCGGATTCTTCCAGACTTGAGGACCGGCAGAAATAAGAATGTGAAAAGCACACTCAGTTCCCATCTGAATCACAGTCTCACTCTAGTGGCCCGGGTGAATGATTTCATGAACTGTCTGATTTTACGGAAAATGTCGCAGATTGCGGTTTCAGTTGAGATTGACGCTCAAATGAACCGTATGTGTACTAGGTTACTCTTCATTGAGATCGATAGACGTTCACTAGGGCGTTTAACTGAAAAAAAAGTTTTCCAGATGAAACGTTCTGACTTCACAATTAGCGTCGCTGCAATGGCGACTACGGCCGCAGCTTCCATTTGATTCAACATGAAGAAGCAGAAGACTGTCATCACTAAAATTCTACTTCCTGTTTCTCTAATTTTGAAAAGGGTCCAGAAATTTCTAAAATTTAACTACAACGTTTGAGCCTTTTGAAGTGTTTAGAACGGGAATTTGAGCAATTTCGACGTGTATAAACAGTGCTACCGATGAATCTTTCAATTAGAAACCTAAAAACACGAATATTTTTTTAGCATTCTTATATATATATATATGGAGCTTTGAGCGATTCCGAACTGCTTGGCGAGTTCGACCTGCTTCCTGCCTTCTTTATAGCCAGCTACGATTGCTTCATGCAATTTTTCTTTTTCACTGCTACTCCTCCGATATTAACACATCGCTGTAAACCAAAGATCTATAATGCGAATAAAAAGGTGAAATACTAATTACCTTTTTTAAATCCAAGTTTAAAATATTGTGTGTTTCTCTACATTACGAATAGTAAATTGCATAAGAAACTTTGGTCCTATAAATCTTCTGAAAAATTCAGCCTGATTCTTCCACTTCGAAAAAGGTTATAGTGAAAAAACGAAATATGAATGATTTCTGTCCGGTACTGTAAATACATTCGAGAAAAATTTATTGAGTATATGAGATTGAGAAGTGAAACTGAGACTTCTAGAAAAAAACTCATTGACATGTGCATATACTTTTCCCACAATAAATTGAAAAATACTGCCGTAGAAATAACCAATGTCCATGACGATTGTCTCTGGCAGCCATCGAGAACAGACGTAGATGAAGTAGAATTGCGACACCATCAACAATCTGATAATCAATATAAATTTCTCCTGACTCTTTCTCATATCTACCATTTGCAGAAACAATACATGAGTAGGAGAAGAAAATGCTGCAACTGAATGCGTTTTTTGAGTTGTAAGACTTAATCAGAAATGGAAAAGGGGATAAAGCTAACGAACGAGTAATAACAATATAAAAACAACAGAAACTTCAGCCAACTATGCAAAATTTCTTTCCTATATTCAAGAAGCGCAATGAACTGCTGAAATCAGCTTCGTCCAATTGTTCAATGATTATAAGTCAAAAGCTTGGAAGTGATCCATGCAGTAACAAAAATCTTCCGGGAAGAGCTCTTAAAATGGAGAACCTGAGAATATTCGCTACTTCTTTGTCGAAGTAGTTGTGGACGGCCCGTGTGTAGTGAGAGAACGACATCATCACAACCGAGCCTACTGTGAACCGTGCTTAAAACATAGAAAATCATTGTCGCTGTTCCATATCAGTCTCCTTTCAACACGTCCATCTCTCTCTTACGATTATTTCTCTCTCTCTCTCTCTCTCTCTCTCTCTCTCTCTCTCTCTCTCTATTTCTCTCTCTTCTCATCTTTTCTGGTGTTTCTCAGTATCTCTATGTTTCTGTCTGTCTGTTTGTCTGTCCAAATTTCTTTCTCCGTCTTTCAAATCTCTCTTTTCATTCTCATCTCTGTCTCAACCTTACCGGTTATTCCCTGCCTGTCTAACTAACGAATTAAAAAAATAATAATCATAGCAAACCTGCTATTAGGACCCAGAACTTGGTCTCTATAAGCGTTATGAAGGACATGCGATCTTGTAATTCTCCCATTAGTACTTCGAAAGCTCGTAAAAAGTAGGCGATGAAGGCGAAAATCACTGCTGGGACGGCTGACTGGGGAAGCGCGGGTGGGTGCTGCATGTGGTCATACTGCAATCAGCAATCGAGAAGTGCTTTTCACGTCTGAACTGGTGCAAGGCGCAGATGGCCCTTTTTATAACGCAAACTGTTTCACAACATCGCATGAGGTATTCTTGAAAAAGTCAGGGAGATTTTTTGAGGGGTGAGGAAACATATAGGAATTCAGAGGCGCAACTCTATGGTTTTTTCTTTGATTTGAAACTTTGTAGAAACAATAAGCAGGAAACAATTTTCAAGGAAAGTGTTAAAGAAAACTGTGTTTTCCTTCAGAATTCAAAAACAGGTTTGTACGTGTCTGAGGAAAACTACTGTATTCAAATACGAATTCACTCCGTGTAGTTCACTCCGTGTAGGTGGTAAACTTAATTTTCCTAAAAACATTTTCATCGGTAAATTTTTCTCGTTCGTGGAAAAAAAAGGCTTCTGGAATAGTCCAAGCTGGTAATTACCAACATTGGACATATTGAATCCATGATAAAAGATGTCATGAACTGCTTGTACGTTGAAACTTTCCTCCTCCTGAATCAAAGCATATTGATTAGATATTGAAAATAAAGGTTTAACAAATAAAGAAAAGTGGCTGAAACATTAGTAGATGCAGGCAATGCTTGAAAGCTGCGAAATTTTTTTTTCAAAATTGCAGTAAGCAGGTTACCTCCGTAGCAGGAACCTTCTTCGCGTGGATGGCCATCAATGCCATCATGAGCCATTCTATGAGAGGAACGCCTTCAGCCATCACTTTGCCCTTCGATGAGCGAAGAACTCTTTCTCTTCTTTAAAATCCTCGAGTCTGAAATGGTCTCTCCGTCAAAAAATCAATATTTTGCAGTGCAGTTGAGCAGGATTGGTTAGCTTGAAAAATACTTGCTCTCTGAAAAAACGTTTTCGTTCCGAATGGCTGATCATATTTAGTTAAATGAAAAAAATAAGAGCACAACTTAGATGAGTTGACTATGCGTGGAATGCTTCGACAACGCGTCAATGATTGGAGTTTGGGTTGAATGTCAAACACAATCAAACAATACAAGCTTCCGTTATATGTTGATGACTTGTTCGAGACTCATTCGTCAAAAACTTCTGGAATTTTGCTTATTTTAGGAGGTTCTCTTCATAATCTTGCTCTATAAATATATTGACTTAATTAATTTATTGAAGTTTGAAGCTCTCCATATAAAACTCCTAATCCAACTAAACATTTTGTTCGAAAATTGTCTCGATCGAAGCCGGTTGTGCCAGCCAAACTGGTATGGAAAAAAAAGGATTAGACTGATGACAGGGTTAAGAAAAAAGAGACGAGAACAGAGGCCGTTTACATGCACACGCAGAAAATGTTTTCCCTTGCAAATGGTTTTTGAGAAAATGCAATTCATTCTGTTGACTGGAAGAAAATTAGGCTCTGCTCGAAACCTAGGTGTGGTGCCGCGTCAGAAAGTGCAGAGTCGTCTGCTGTCTCTGCGTAATATCTTAACTCGGCTCTTATATACTCATGGGCATACTAGACGCCAGACAGTACATAGTGGCATTTTTTGAGGTACCTTTTCAATTATCTGGTCTGAAGAAAAAAATCGCAAGGGGGCGGAGCCTGCGTCCTCCTCATCGCAGAGAAAAAGACAGATTTGACCTAGCTAGATAAGCAATCACATGAACAGAGACCTTCTTCTCTCTTACTCTACGGCGTTTTTTCTCTCATTTTTGACGAATGTAGTGATTGAATTGACAAAAATTAATAATATTAGAAAATTTCTTATGCCGTACGGCCTCGTTAGCTATGCCGTGCGGCCTCTTTAGCTTAGGCGTACGGCCTCGTTAGCTTAGGCGTACGGCCTCGTTAGCTTAGGCGTACGGCCTCGTTAGCTTAGGCGTACGGCCTCGTTAGCTTAGGCGTACGGCCTCGTTAGCTTAGGCGTACGGCCTCGTTAGCTTAGGCGTACGGCCTCGTTAGCTTAGGCGTACGGCCTCGTTAGCTTAGGCGTACGGCTTCGTTAGCTATGCCGTGCGGCCTCGTTAGCTTAGGCGTACGGCCTCGTTAGCTTAGGCGTACGGCCTCGTTAGCTTAGGCGTACGGCCTCGTTAGCTTAGGCGTACGGCCTCGTTAGCTTAGGCGTACGGCCTCGTTAGCTAAGCCGTACGGCCTCGTTAGCTAATCCGTACGGCCTCGTTAGCGTAAAATTTTTACTAAGCCTAAGCGTTTTTTAATGTAAAAATATTTTTTTTAATGTAAAAATAAGAGACCCTAATTGATAAGAGAAAAATAAGAGAAAGTGCCTCGCAGAGCAAATTCAATCATCAATCGCAGACAGCTATGTCTCTCAGCGGCGAGAGATTCTAATCATGATACAGTGATATGGCGAGGGAGAGAGGGATGAGAAAGGAAATTGAGAAATACTCCCCTCTCCGTTCATTGGTCCGCGTTTCTATTTTTCTCCAGACCAGATAAGTCAAAAAGGGTAACACTTGCAGAGCGTCACTTTGCAGAGCGTCACTTTGCAGTGCGTCACTTTGCAGTGCGTCACTTTGCAGAGCTTCACTTGGCAGAGCGTCACCTGCACCGGTCACTTTGCAGAGCGTCACTTTGCAGAGCGTTATTTTGCAGAGCGTTATTTTGTATAGTGTCACTAGTGCACTTTCCGTTTAGTAGTTAGAGTTCGCATGTTATTTCGGCACTTTTTTAAACTTTATTTCTTTCGCTTTTTGCGAATGTTTAAATACATTCACGTTGATCTCTCACTCAGAAAGAGATTTTATTCAGGAAAAATCCCTTCCCCCTTTCTTCTTAGGGCCCTTTTCCCCCCTTCAAGGCCCCCCTTCCTCCTCCCCCTTCCCCCCCCTAGGGCCCCATTTCCCTTTCTCCCCTTCGCTTAGGCAGGGCCCTCCCCCTCCCCCTTTCCTTTCCCGAATCATTGAGAGAGAAAACCCCGAAAGAAAAAAAAAGCCGAGAGAAAAAACAATTCAATGCATACTTAATTCATATAATCTTCCAATTCAAACTACTAAACGGAAAGTGCACTAGTGACACTATGCAAAATAACGCACTGCAAAGTGACCGGTGCAAGGTGACGCACTGCAAAGTGACATGGAACCGTTAAAAAGTGCCAAAATGATTACCTATCATGAAATTTTTCGAAACCGGAGCGTTTAAAGCCAATTTTTCGTCTAGTATAACAATGTCTGCGTCTTGGGTATGCCCGTGTGTATATAAGAGCCGAAATTGAATGCACGTTCCATTCATTTTTGTAGAGAACAGTTTTCGGCTCTGTTGGAAACCTATGTGTGGTCTGCGTCTCTAACATTCGGCAAGGTGCCACTGAAAACGAGCACATACCAAATTTCGGCTCTTATTCCCTGTAGGGCGGCATACCCTGCGTCTTGTCTTGCAGAGCTTGGGGATCTTTTCAACTTGGGGGGCGCACTTCACTTGGGGTGCGGCTTTTAAAATAACTTTTTTAAAGATTATCTTTACATTAAAAAACGCTTAAGTCAGAAAAAAGTTTACGCTAACGAGGCCGTACGGCTTAGGCGAACGAGACCGCATAAGAAAATTTTTAATTTTTTTCGTTGTATATAAAAAAAAAAGTTTTTTGAACGCAGCGAAAAGAGCCCCTCAATTGAAGGGCAGCCCCCTCAAGTGAAGGTGAAGGGCAGCCCCCCAAGTTAAAAAGTGCCGACATTGGAATACTAAACGAAAAATAGGCTTCAAACGCTTCGGTTTCGAAAATTTTCGGCTCTTATATACTCATGGGCATACTAGACGTCAGACAGTGCAGAGTGTAATTTTTTTTTAAACTGATGAAGAAAACTTGGCTCTTATTTCCTGTAGGGCAGCATACCCTGTGTCTTGTCTTGTAGACATCAAAGACATTTAAAAAATATTTTTACATAAAAAAAACGCTTAGGCTTAGGGAAAAGTTTACGTTAACGAGGCCGTACGGCTTAGGCTAACAAGACCGTATCAAAAAAGGCACTTTTTTACTTATTTGGTCTGGAGAAAAATAAAAACGCGGACCAATGAAAGGAGAGGGGAGAGGGAGCATCTCTCATTTTCCTTTCTTAACCCTCTCTCCCTCTCTCTCGCCATATTACTGTATCACTATTAGAATCTCTCGCCGCCGAGAGACATAGCTGCCTGCGTGATTGATGATTGATTTTTCTCTGCGAGGCACAGTGCACAATTAGAGTCTCTTATTCTTACATTTAAAAAATTTACATAAAAAAAACGCTTAGGCTTAGTGAAAGTTTTCGCTAACGAGGCCCTACGGCTTAGGCGAACGAGACCGTATCAGCAAAAAAAGCCACTTTGCACTGTCTGGCATCTAATATGGTGGTGAGTATACAAGAGCCCCAATTTCAAGTAAAACGTGGTTTCCTTCACTTTTTCTTTAAACAAAATGTCACGTGCATACGGGCCCTGATAGTTTTGGGTCGCAACACAGATCAAGCATATTTAAAAAAATTAAGAATTTTACATCAGGCGAAAAGCACTCGAAAAGCTACCATTTGCTAATTAAGAACTAAGTCCAGTGGAAAAATTGAGAGAGTTATTGGATCGGTTCACTATGAAAATGAGGATTTGTTGGGAAAAAACATCATGAAACTTTTAGATTTATAGCAGCACTGATCTACCTCGAAAATTAAGTTCCCCTGGACCAAGTTGGAAAGAACATGTCAAAGGATAAGATTGATAAGCTAAAATTAACTGGGAAAGTACACGAAAAATTATCATGAAAGGATGCTTGAGAAAAAATAACAAAACTAAGAGCTGGATAAATTTTCGCGAATGACCGGCAGAGAAAACCGTTACTCAAACGTATCAATTCATCAAATTAGTTTTTTCGATACACGCGAATGTTTTGCTATCTCTCCTGTTTTCTCTCAGATAGTCCTGGGAAGCAATAGATATTGACTTATTGACTTTTTAGTCACCTTGCATCCAATGCCTTCCGCGCAGTATGAATAAAACACTCCATATACCGATTTCATGGTACGCGATGATGAACCCGATTAATTTTCAAGGTCATATTAATTATTCAAGGAACATGATACCTGCCATCGCAATATGTAGTAGTCGAAAATAAGAAAGACTGGATATATTCAGAGCATGCCACGCGTGGATGACGTCATTATTCCTAAACATTAAATGATGATTCCAGCCAAAACTCGATTTCGTTGGAATATTGACAACTAATGACAATCACAGGTATGATTGTTCTGAAATATGTTTTGAAAAGCTCCTGTTAAAATGATAACTTTTTTTGGACAAATTTTTTTAAACATATAAGAGATCAAATTCAACTATTGAAGAATTGACAAATGTCTCAGTGTTCTGTTGAGATACCCGGGAAAAACCTTGGACCATATGCATAGACCTAACTTGAACTCGGGAGTAAAATTCACCCTAGTATATTGTATATAGACCTAGGTTAAACTCATTTTCGTATGCAGAAACAAGTTGTAAGCCTACAATATTCTAGGGCAAAGCTAGAACATTGTAGGGTAAGTTTTACTAGACAAAGAAGAGCAGCACTCGTGGAGCCGCAACGGTTTGCCTCGTTATGCAAGCTAAACTACTGTAAGAAAAACAACTAATCGTGTGAATTGCGAATCGTTTCGGATTTTTCATTGTTAGTATTAGTTGTAACGAACTGTCTTCGTTTTTCTGTTTCTCCTTTTTTCCTGGGCTCAGGCAGCTTCGCTACCTTCGTTTTCCCGTTTCTATTGTTTTACCTGCTTCCGGAAGCTTTGCTGCCTTAGTTTATCTGCTTCTCCTTCTTTTACTGCCACAGCCAGCTTCGCTGCCTTCGTTGTATTTCTTCTCCTTTTCTTCCTGCCTCACAAGGGAAGGTGATTTAAACCTATAAAAAAATTGAAAAGTTTTCTCTCGGTGAAGATATGATTTGTCATGAGATGCGGGTTCGCTCAAAATCTGCCAATCTCGCTCAAAATCTGCCAATCTCATATATCATAGTAAGCTCAAAATCTGCCAATCTTATTTGACTTATTTGAAAAACCAAGAAAAACTTATTTGAAAAATTTGAAAGTAAGAAAAACTTATTTGAAAAACCCCCACGAATTTTCAGAAACATGGTGTGCGCTGTATATCTTTCATATTCTTACTATGATTCAAGGTAACCAAGTGACAGCGTGGCGCAGTGGTGTGAGGCGCGGGATTGAAGCCAACAGGTTAATACATACATAGTTCGAAACCGTCCCAGTCGACATTTTTGCTACTTTTGGGAACCCAAAGAACCGAATTCAAAAACATTTTTAAAAAAGCTATAGCTTTGAGCGTATAAATTCAAATGTTCATTAAAACTTGTTCACCGATAAAAAACTTTATTCGGAAAAAAATTCCGCCAAAAAAAATTTCCATCTCTTATGGTAGTGATAATCTATAACGAAAAAATTAAAAACATAGGTAAAATTCACAATAACAGCATCTGGTCATAGGGACACATTCACAAAAACTCGAAGAGCATTCTTGCTCTGTGATAGTGGTGAAAGCATATTCCGAGAGAGTTTCGAATTCGACTGCAACCTTATCCAAGTACCCCGCAGCCCTCCAACCGCAATGTGTTGAAGAAAGTTAATGAATCGAGGAGCACAGAACTGATTATATGTTAGAGAAAGCAATATTCTATCTCTTTGTGAAACGATGAATGTCGGAATATCGAGAACCCACACATGATTTACCAGTTTACGATAGAAGCACTTGAATGGTCGGAAAAAGTATATGTCTAATGGTTGACACAGAGCTGTTTGGAGGTATATTTATGATCGTAAGATTATTTTGAGGAGGTAGGTTTGAGTGGAAGATGCCATGATCTCTGAAAGAAGTCCAGGAGTCTAGAATTAGTAGCATCTTTTGTGGAGAGTCAGGCCCTACTACACAGAGTTTGATCTAATTCCTCTGTTGATTTTCTGGTCATAATGTATGACTTGCCGGCTACTACGACCGAATTGGAGTATTTATTCGACCAGCGAAGTGGTAATCGACCTTGTTGTTCTTGCATCTGGACGAAGAGCTTGGTTCCCACTCGGCCACTCGCGAATAACATTGGTAGAACAGTGGTGGAATGGCCACAACTTTCCCAGACTTTTCTCATTATAATGATTTCTCTTTCTCGTCCGATTTTTTGTGTTCCTAAAAGTAGCAAGAAAAAGACTGGAACGGTTTCGAACTTTTGACCTATCAGCTTCAATCCCCGCCTCACCCCACCGCGCCACGCTGTCTCTTGATTATTTTGAATCATAGTAAGAATATCAAAGATAGAAAGTTTTCTGAAAATGTTTCTGAAAATTCGTGGGGTTTTTTCAAATGAGTTTTTCACATTTACAGATGAGATTGGCAGATTTCGAGCGAACCCGCATCTTGGGACATATGAAGTTTGAAGTTTGAAGTTTTATTACGCAAAGTATTTTGAAACATCACGTGTAAAAGCATAAGTCAGGGGGAAGGTAGAGGGTTTCTGGGGCATAGAGGAGTAGAGGAATTTAGAGGTTCAGAGGTGTTTTGCGATTGGAGTTCGAGTTAGAAAATCGAGAATGGATAGAATCATTACATACCAGCCGCTCAGAATGACGCAAAAAGGGAAAATTACGAGAAGTGGGGAGAGTTTTTACATGACGGCCGCTCAGGAGAATGAGAAAAGGGAAAAATGATATCTTGTATCTTCACATATCTTCACATGTATCAATGAAAAAAAATATCATATCTTCACCGAGAGAAAACTTTTTTCCAATTTTTATATGTGTTTAAACCGGTATCGCGACAGTTTTTTACAAGACAGTTTGTTACACTACCCTTTGTTACACGACACTTTGTTACACGACACTTTGTTTAAAAAAATTGTTACACGACGATTTGCTCCGATATATTTTGTTCCACAGTTTTTAGTTTGAAGGACAGTTTCTTCCACGAAAGGTTACTTTTTTCTTCTTACATATAACCTTACAAAGGTTCTAAATGAGTTTTTTAACTGTTTGATTTTTTTTGTAGTTGTTGTTTCTTGTTAGTTTGTTTTGTAATCAATTTGTTTAGAAATTGAACATCAGAATTGCGGCTGTTTGTTGGACTTCAAAAAAAAATTTCAGCTCCCCCCTTTTAAAAACGCAATCAATTTATTTATTGTTCTTGCATACGCCGGTGAGCTTTCAGCGTTCTCAGAAGATTAGCTTGGAAAAACTTTGGGCACAAGTTTACTTGGGGGGGGGGAGCTCCGCTTCACTTGGAGGGGGCTCTTTTCGTTGCGTTCATTTGATGTGTAAAAAAGAACTAATGTGAGGAATTTCTTCATGCGGTCCCGTTCGCCTAAGCCATACCGCCTCGTTAGCGTAAACGTTTTCCTAAGCCTAAGCGTTTTTTAATGTAAAAATAATTGAAATCCAAAATAGCCCCCACCCCCAAGTGAAGCGGAGCCCCTCCCAAGTGAAGCGCCCTCCAAGTTAAAAACAACCAAACTTTGATAATGTTTCTAAATTAAGTTTTAAAAAAATAATCCGTGATCAAGAGCATAGCAAAGTGCGCATCCGCCGTTCCTCCGTCTTTCCAAAACTCTTGCGTCCTCTCCCTATCTCTATCTGACTAAGAACTAAAACCAAGGTTGGAAATTTTTTGCAGAATGAAAATATCAGTTCGTTTTCTTCCAGAACGAAATTAAATTCTGAAATGTTTGTTCAAATTTGTTTCTGTCAATGAAAAGTTAATTAACAAATTTTTCATCAACAACAAAAAAACTGCGCGCAGTCTCTCAAACAGACCGCGGTCTCTCTATCAAATTATAACCTTAAATTATTTTTTACAATTTAAAAAGTTTTCAAAATCCTAAATTTTGTTCAGCCTTTTTCTGGAAAAAAAAACTGTGTCGGAACGGAACATTATGTAACAAACTTTCAGTTAAAAATGTACCAGGAACAAAAAGTGGATAACACAACGCCTCCGTTCTTTTTTCAAGCGTTGAATGTGATTTCATTGAATTGAATGATTTCATTGAATGATCTCCGTTCTCTATGAGTTGTGACCCTTCCAGAGCTCTGCCAATTGATGGCAAATCTTCTCCTAATCTTTGCAACCTCCCCATTCCCACAGTCTCTCTTCCGTTCATCGATACACTCTATTGGCTCTCTCACTCTATTGGCTCTCTTACAAATCCTTGTTCAGGTGAAACTGTAACTGATGACTCTGAAAAAGCATCCATCTTCAACCGAGTTTTCTCTTCTTCTTTTAGCGATTATAATATGAATCAAACTTTAATATCCGAAAAAAGGTAACTTCTTCTATTGACTTTGTTGATATTAGCCCTCCACTTGTATACAGCTATTTGAAAAAACTTCCATCACGATGTTCCACATCACCTGATGGTATTCCTTATGCTTTTCTCAAGGGTACAGCTTGTGCCATTTCTTTGCCTCTTTCTCTTTTATACAACAGCTTTCTTTTACATGGCGTTTCCCCATCAATTTGGAAACATGCCATTGTGAAACCAGTATATAAGCGTAAAGGAAGCCTACATGATCCTTATAATTATCGACCGATTTCTCTGACTTGTAGTACGAGTAAGGTATTCGAAAAAATAATACGTCATTCCTTGATCAATTATCTTGAAGCGCATGAGCTACTAACACCTCTGCAACATGGATTTCGCAGTCAGCGTTCTTGCTCTTCAGCCCTTCTCTCGACTCTTTCAGAATTTAACGTAACTCTAGACCAAAACAGTTACATAACGGCAGTTTTCATAGATTACAAAAAAGCCTTCGACTCCATCCCAATTAATCTCCTTTGTAATAAATTATCTTATTACGGCATTACTGGGTGTCTCCATAGGTGGATTTCTTCTTTTTTGAATAACCGAACTCAGAGCGTAGTTATCAACCATAGCTATTCACTGTCTTCTGTGGTTACTTCTGGAGTGCCCCAGGGGTCTGTTTTGGGCCCCCTCTTTTTTCTCCTTTTCATCAATGAGTTTCCCGAGTGCCTTCCTCCTGGTATTCAATGCTGTTTATACGCTGATGACGCTAAACTTTATTCTATAGGCAATCATCAACTTCTTCAGCAAGGATTAGATGCCCTTGCTTCCTGGTCTAGTAAGTGGGGACTCTCTATTTCAACTACTAAAACGGTTTTCATGCGAATCGGACAGTCTCATCCGACATGCAAGTTGTCCCTCTACGGTTCTGAGCTGCCTGAAGTAACAGTTTTCCGTGACTTAGGTGTCACCTACGATTCTAAATTGTGCTTTACAAAGCACATCTATAACATTTGTAACAAAGCTAGGTCTGTAAGTTTTCTCATTTTACGCTCTTTTCAAACACGAAATAAACATATCCTATGGAGCCTATTCAATACGTACGTCAGACCTATCCTCGAATTCTCTTCTGAGGTTTGGAGCCCAAGCGACGTTACTTCTATCAAGAAGATAGAAAAAATTCAGAGGCAGTTCACTCGTTTAGTATTCAAACGTTCGCATTACATCCCATCCTATGAACAGAGACTAAAAATACTCAAAGGGCGTACTTTACTATCGCGAAGAAATTCAATTGATTTGCTTACTGTATACAAAGCTGTTTTCGGTCGCTTAAAAACATCGGAAAACTTTCTGAAGTTTGCACCTTACAGCCGTTTTACTAGAGGGCATAAATTCAAATTACTTTTACCAGTCTGCAAAAATAATAAACTAAAGAATTTTCTACCATTCCGAGTGGAAGCAGTATGGAATGCTTTACCCGAGTCATTCTTCAATTGCTCATATAACCACTTCAAAAATTTGATCCAAAACATATAATGTACCGACTCAGATATGCGAGTATTTTTTCCGGAAGAGTCTACACGGATCTACTCCACGGAGCTAGTAGATGAACTTTCACGCGACATTGGCTGTTTTCTATAGCAGCCTCTCATCTCGTGTGCAAATGGACTATACAAACGCCAACTCTTATACCACAATTCCTATCCTGATCTTCCCCTGCCACGATAATAATAAAAAAAAATAATAGTCTTGTCCGAGAAACGCTGACAAAAGTTATGCAGCCGCTTCAACAGATGATACTTACTCAGTCCCAACAGATTTCTGACATGAACAAAGTAATTCTGGACCAGTCACAGCAACTTCTACGGATTAGTGAAGAAATGAAATCCATAAAGTCATCTGTCTCTCCGGCCACACTTAGACCCCACTTGTATTCAGCTATCGTCGAATCCACTTATCGAGACAAGGATATGCTCATAGGAAAAGGTAAACGAGCTGTTATTATCGGACTTCCGGAAGGCAAGTCAGAGGATGATACGTGTTGCCAAGACAAAGATCTTATCTCACGTCTTATCAGCAGACTTAATTCAGCGGACCTTATTGACGACCTAGAGAAGGGTAACTTCAATCATCATCGTCACCCAATTGATCGCCCACGTCTCTCTGCTCCTCATGGCCGTCCCATGAAAATTGAGTTTTCATCGCTTGGAAAGCGTAACCTTTTTCTGGAACTTTGCAGAAAGGCGAAACACCCTTTTCCTAAAGGATGTTACTCCCGAGCTGACCTCTCGCCGGCAGAGCTTCAAGCCGAGCGAGACTGCATCCGAATATCCACTAACCCATCTTTTCCCTCTGCCAAAGTGGTCGACGCTCACCTAATCCCTGCTTTTCCTCGTTTTGCCCAGTCTTACAAACGAGTACCCTATCGAACAATTTCCCCTCCTCCCGCCTCTTCGTCACTATCCCCCTTAGCCAGTTCAACTCAACACTCCCAAATGCCATCGTCTTCGCTGGTGAACTCTGGGGCCCGGTCGACATCTACATTCGAGGCTTCTTCAACTGACTTTCCATCTCTGGCGGAAAACTCCGTGAAGCCGCAACAAGTCAAAAGCAGAAGCAATACCAGAAACGCCGAAGAATCTACCTCATGCCCCAGAAAGTCAGACAAATTTGTTTCCAGAAGAAGAAATGTTAGGAAAACCTCTCGTCATTCACCATAGGATAAGTCGGATAAAAGAGCTAGAGAAGAAGTAATCAAATGCTTGTCTTTCAACTGTGGATCAGTGATGAATAAGCTATATGATCTTTATTTTCTTCTTCGTTGCTGTAAATATCACATTCTCTTACTATCTGAGACATGGATGCACAGTGAGCTTCCCGACTCAATTCTAACCGATAGTTTACCCTTCACGGTATTCAGAGGTGACAGATTGGCACAAAGAGGAGGAGGCGTAGCCATTCTAGTAGATAATGCCATCTCCTCATCTTCAGTTGTTCAATATAACAAGGCTCAGTGCGAGGGGTTAGTAATAGACATTTATCCTAACACATCTTTCTCGTTTGCTTTCTCGGCCATTAGACTGATTAATATATATCGATCTCCTAGCTGTGGAGTAGAAAATACAAAGGATCTCTGCTCGTTTATCACCTCTCATGTTACTGAAGTATATCCCACCATTCTGTGCGGAGACATGAACCTCCCCAAGATAGACTGGGCAAATCTCACCACTCCCAATACATGTAGTATGTCTCTTGCGTTCTTAAACATGACATGCGACAACAATCTTAAACAACTCGTACTTTCTCCCACTAGACTTCAAAATACACTCGATTGCCTGCTCTGTAATTCAAATATCATAAAAAACTGTATTGTCAGGCCTCCCTTCTCCACCATCGATCATGCCCCAATATACTTTGAAATCAGAGATAGAGCCAAGCGTATTATCACAAGCACAAGCTCATCGTTAGACTGGAAAAAGGCAGATTGGGAAATAATCAACTCAGACCTCTTTAGCATCGACTGGACTTACATGCTCTCAAACCTAACTATTGACGAAAGTGTCGATAAATTAACCAACATCATCCAATTCATAATGGATAATAGGATTCCTAAAATTAAGAATCTTAGAACACATTTGAAGTATCCCCCCAAGATAAGAAGATTATACAGCTTCCTACAGAGAAGTAACAAACGCAACCCTCTCTCCATTACATCATTACGCACATCCAAGAAACTTCACAAAGAACTAGTCAAATTCGAGGTTCTTAGGGAAGACAAGCTTAAGTTCCCGATAAACTATAAGGTATTCTTCAGAACTATATCCAACCGCATAAAAAGCAACACATCTATTCCTGCTCTCATAGTGAACAATAAACCAACTACTATCCCCTTCGAACAAGCAACTCACTTCGCCGAGTACTTTGATAAGTTACAACCCTTACCAATCAGTGGACCCCTCCAAATCTCTCGCCCGAATTTTCACCTCGACCTCATTAATGATATCTCCCCTTTTGAGGTGAACTCCATCCTGAAACGAATCGCTTCGAAACTGAACTCGTCCCCTGACTTTTTTCCAAGTAGACTACTCAAAAATTGTCTGAACTCACTGGCCATACCTCTCTCCATCATTTTCACTAACTCACTAACTTTAGGGCACTACCCTATGGCCTGGAAAAAAGGAATAAACAAACCAGTTCATAAAAAAGAGCCCCGCTCTCAGATCGAAAATTATCGTCCAATCACTATGGTGTGCTCTATGTCAAAGTTATTCGAGAAACTGATCTTCAATATAACTTATCAATATCTGGAAACCGATGGCATACTACATCCCAAACAACATGGTTTCCGTCGGAGACGGTCCACGGTAACATCCCTGGTAGAGTCTCATTCCATTTACCTCACGCTTCAGAATAAAAAAAATAGACTTTGACATCTGTCTAGTCGACTTTTCACGGGCTTTCGACTCTGTAAACATAAGATTTCTTGTTCACAAACTTGAAAAAGTGGGAATAACGGGCAACCTCCTCTATCTTATCCGTTCTTTTCTCACGAGCAGGTCCTCGAAAGTCTCAATCGGAGATACATTATCAGGCTCTAAAGTATACAACAGTGGCGTTCCCCAGGGGAGTTGCCTTGGACCCCTCCTCTTTTCAATATTTATAAATGATATCATGGAGCACATAGAGCCAGATGTCCATGGTTTTCTATATGCCGATGATCTCAAAATTTTTTCCAAAAACAGAGACTCTCTTCAGAAAAGTCTGGATTCCATTTCCGATTACTCACTGACCTGGGGACTTGTGCTATCAACTCCAAAATGCTTTATCATGCACTGTGGTCCTAGGAATCCAAAAGTAACATATCACCTAGAAGACAATATCATACCAACTACTTCATTAGTGAAAGATCTTGGCATTACATTTCAGGAAGATATCACATTCTCTAAACATATTGAACTAACCTCCCTAAAGTCCCAAAAATGTATAAACATGCCGCGACATTAATCTCTGAACGATGAGATCATCGGTGCGATGACCTCATGTCATTCAAATTAGGCGAAAATTTTGAAAAATGTTGGAAGAAAAAAGTGGTAACAAGAAGAAAAAATGTTGGGTACAAAGTTTCGGGGTACGAAATGTCGCGGTACGAAGTGTCGAGAATACAACAAAAAAACAAAAATTTTAATGAAATGTTCAACAAAAAAAAGTGAAATGATTTTTAAGTACGGAAACAAATTAGATTGCGATTAGTTAGTATTTTAAGATTCATTTGGAGAGCAAGACGACATGTGAAATCTCATTTTCTCGTACTTTAAGATGTTATTTCGCGTGCTCTCGCAAGATCATCTCATACCTCACTGATCCAACATTTTTTTGCCTAAAAAGTGCGAGAGCCATGATCTCATCGTGAAAAATTTCAGTTGTATTAACACTGATTCGATGATCTCATTCGTCGAGCAATGATGTCATCTTTACAGATACGTCGTCGATCACTCAACTTTTTTCGAGAGATTAATGTCGCGGATGATCTTTAGAGCTTTCAAAACCAAATCAATTAATGTTCTGCTCAGAATATACACCACATACATAAGACCCTTTATAGAATATGGGAGTGAGGTATGGTCCCCAGTAACTATTGGTCTCGTTAACTGCATAGAAAAAGTGCAAAGATCATTTACACGAAGGTTACTACAAAGGGCGGGATTACTCAAAATGAGTTATGTTGCTAGACTGAATTTTCTTTCCATCTCTCCGCTTGAATATAGAAGAAATGTGGCCGATCTTGTGTTAATCCATAAGTGTCTGCACGGAAATATTCAAATAGATTACTCAAATATGTTTAAACTTCGCACATCGCCTTATTCGCTGAGAGAATCGAATAACTACAGAATATGCTTGCCGTGTAAATATCAAAGCAGAACAAGCACTTGTGCCTCAAGAATGATTAATGTCTGGAATAAGTTACCTTGCTCTTTGGTTTCTATAAGCTCTTCTTGCATTTTCAGAAATGAACTTATCAAGCTTGATTGTGAGACCATTGTCACGAACTCTAGAATACATTTTTAATTCAAGTGCTTTGTTTCTTCAAATGTTTTGTTTCTCCTCTTTTTTTTCCATCATATTTGTGTTCTCGGTTAGCTCTCGAATGATAAAGAGTGAGTTGAATATTTGGAATTTCAAGTTATTATTGCGGATGAATAGTTCTTAATTGCGGATGAATAGTTCATAACTGGAGATACAAGCTTTGCTTTCTTTGCTTTTTTGTGTGCTTTCCGATTTTCCTAAAATGAAATGTTCATGATTGTTCTTGTCATATTTAGACCATCTCATGTTCCATCACCTTCACTGAATTCACTTTTTTTGTGACAGTGTCATCTGTTTCGTCACTCAACGTGATGTTTTGTTCCAAGCGGAATAAAGATTTGAATTTCCGAAATCGTCGGATTCTCGACAAAGCTAGAGAAGTTGCCCCAGAGCCAAATTTGCCAGCTTCGGCTTCAGGATCTGAGAGAGGCGGCTTACAGGCGACGAGGAAATGTGGCCGTCCATTAATAAAGTTTATTGTTCTTTTTTTTTCGAAGTTTTAAATTGTTTAGAAAATTCAAAACCAACGACTCTTATGAGTTTTTTTTATTCGAAAATTTTTTCATTTCCAATTTTTCTAGTAAAAGTTTAAACCTGGAAAAGGGAATTAGGAATGAACAGTTGAATTTTATATAATACAAAAAGGTTTTTTAATAGTATATTTGAAGACTTGATGATGTAAAAAAAACTGCTCTCTCTGTTTCGTTCGATCCCTTTTTGTAACTCGCTATCAAACATGGTCTCGTAACAAACTGTACTATTCTCCACTTCAACTACTTCAAAAACTCATAAAAACCAAAACTAAATTTTATCAATATGCATAAAAAATATATATAGCCTTTTACAATTTTCATTAGGTTAAAAAAAATTTCGTGTAACAAACTGAACAAAACGTCGTGTAACAAAGTGTCGTGTAACAAAGTGTCGTGTAACAAACTGTCTTGTAGCAAAGTGTCGTGTAACAAAGTTTCGTGTAACAAAGTGTAGTGTAACAAATTGTCTTGTAACAAACTGTCTTGTAACAAAGTGTCATGGATCCGTTTAAACCACGTTCCCTTGTCAGGCAGCTTCGCACACAGAAAAAGGTTTTATAAGGCGGTTTTGAAAACGGCTGTAACCGCAAAATCACCTCTCAACGAAAAAACCGCCTTATTTGACGTTTAGAACATCCATGTAGCTGCGCTACCAGCAGACTACATACTAAATATATTCGAGTTCAAATGAAACCTGCACATCAATCCATCCTAGAGTACGGTGATTTTGGTTATTTTTCAATCTCCGTTTCTCTCTCTTTTTTCATTCCTGTTTTGTCCCGCTTTTCCCATTCCCGGTTTCTCCCCCTTTCTCATTCCCGTTTTCTCCCCTTTTCCCATTCCCGGTTTCTCCCCCTTTCCCATTCCTGTTTACTCCCCTTTTCCCATTTCCGGTTTCTCCCTCTTTCTCATTCCCTTTTTCTCCTCTTTTCCCATTCCCGTTTTTTCTCTTTCCCATTCCTGTTTTCTTCCCTTTTCTCATTCCCGGTTTCTCCCGCTTTCCCCTTTCCCGGTTTCATATTTTCCGCTCGTTGAACAGAAATACTCGAAAAAATCCTTTTTATTCTTGATGATGATTATTGATGAAACAGCAAAAATGTGAGAAACACAAGCGTATGACAAACACAACAATCTATCAAGAATAATAAGTTTCATATGTGTTAAGCCATAAAGCTTGTATCGAAGCCTTCTACTCTCCCAATTCACAGTCCACCGTTAAAAGCAATCAAGAAAATCTCGCGCCTCTAAAAAACGTGGCTGGATTAATCCAGAACACTTATATATTCTACATAAAGGAATACTATTTGAAAGATTTATTTACCTATCAAACGAATACTTGAACTTTGCAACAAAATTATCCATAACCTATATCTAGAAAATACTATGAAATTCCCAAAAATGTTGCAATACAACTGTGAAATGCTGGAATTCTCGGATATTCTTGCTGCAAAATTGACGCTTCTTCGCTTTTGGAGGAATGAGGGAGGCATGGGGGCTGAGGTCGCTCTGAGCTATTCTACCGAGAGCCAATTGAGAAGCATTACCTAAAAACTTCAATGTTTTTTTAAACAGTTTGAGAACATTAGAAACAATTACAAAAAAAGAAATAAACAGAGAATACAGATCTGAATCAGACAAGTAACCTGTGAAACTTCTCTCTTTCAAGAATAATTTAAACACTGAACCACTGCGTTTATAGCATCAAAAGTTAACTAATTATGAATGCTCCAGAAAAAGATCATTTTCAGCATCAGAGACTCCGTTCTTAGAAAATTTTTTTTTACAAAAACTTATTTGTACGTAAAAATTATTTTTACATAAAAAAACGCTTAGGCTTAGTAAAAGTTTACGCTAACGAGGCCGTACGGCTTAGGCTAACGAGACCGTATCCAAAAAAAGCCACTTTACACTGCCTGGCGTCTAGTATGAACATGAGTATACAAGAGCCAAAAAAGTTTACGCTCAATTCGTATCCGTTCGAGAACTAATCAATTCATTACTTTGTTCTGGAGGGACTCTTTCCTATTCACTTTATGCTTGTTCATGTTCCTTTTAATGCAGTGAAGTGGTCGTTATCACACGAAATAACGGTTCTTATGTACTCACGGACATTCCCTACGTCTTGTCTTGCAGGCATTGGAATACTAGACGAAAAATTGGCTTTAAACGCTACGGTTCCGAAAATTTTCTTCATAGGTGATCATTTCGAGCATCATAGACTCCAGTTATTGAAAAAAAATTGAAAAGTTATTTTACATTAAATTTTTTTACATTAAAAAACGCTTAAGCTTAGTAAAAGTTTACGCTAACGAGGCCGTACGGCTTAGGCTAACGAGACTTTATCAACAAAAAAATTCCACTCTGCACTATCTGGCTTCTAGTATGCGCATAAGTATATTATAAGAGGCTATTTTTCATATAATTTCACTACTTCATTTCCTTGTAAATTTGTTTGAAGTAAATACTTTGTTAAATTGAATTATAAGAAACACAACAGTACATTTCGATTAAGTTTTTTAAAATTATAATATGTATAAAATCGAAATGATAGAAATATATCTCTCGTTAGGCTTTTTCCGGTTGGCGATGTGTATACATAAAATATACATAAAATATACATAAAATATACATAAAAAGCGCATTCTGCGTACATAGTCTTTTTTCGTCACTTATGCATGTAAAAGATTCCCTTTGTAGATAACAGATGTTATGTTTCTGTGAGCTTCTTCACGTTCTGAGTAAACAATGTGATCCCGGGATTTAGTCTTACGAAAATATAGTTTTATTTGACAAGAAACGATTATTTCTCGACTTTAAATCGAGTAATGAAGTTTCACTGAAGAATACAAAGAATAGAAAAAAGAATTTCGCACAATCTTTATACATTGTATTTATAATATTGTATGTTCGTTGTTCCATGTTAGAATGAAATGAATTAAGAATGGTATGAAAACAATATATTCATCAGATACCGAAGTTATAAAAAACCCGCAACGGACGCTTTGAATAGTGAAAGGAATGGTTATTCTTACAATACGGAGATACCTTCAGCGGCCACCAATCTTTTCTAAGAAGTTTTTCACTTTTCACAACAACATTTAAACATTTCAAGCATTTTTTTGGAGGTGAAAGTATTAATAGAGTTATTTTGCCTCAGGATGAAAAAATCTCGACTAAGAAAACAACTTGAAGATTTTATACTGCATGATACTGCAGTAACGGATACTCTTCCTGTTCAAACCCAAACTTTGAGAAGCTTCACGTGAGACAAGGTTACGGAAACTTTTGTTGTAGAAAGGCCCTATGTTGTATGGACGTAAAAATGTGCATTATATTGTGTGCGTGTGTAGCTCAGTGGGTAAGAGCAAAGCGAAGGTCGCGGGTTCGGTTCCCGTCACACCACAAGATTTTTGCACAGGTTTTTGCGAACGGTGTACTCCTCTGCTAGGTATAATATAAACATCCGTTGCTTGAGATCAACGAGGAGTAGGGAATACTCTTATTTAGTAGGGAATACGCCAAACCGGGATGAGAAAAAGAGAAAGAAAAAAGACTAAAACCCGAGCATGAGCTAGTTCGCAGAAACAAAGGCGCCTAGACCTCTGACCATAGACCTAGAGAGACCTCGGTGTTGAGAGAGGGGCATATTGTATGAGAGTGTCAAGAACGGTTGACTGATATGCATATATGTTTTCCTCACAAATCATTACTCAAATAGTTGGCTACAGAATCAGAAAAAAAGTGATGCTTTCGGCTGTGGGGAAGGAGAAAAAAAGAAATTTCTGCCTCAGCCCTCGCAATTCTAAAGTTTATGAGTCACTTATTCATCATCTTGCACACTTTGCTCAAATTGTTCTCATGATCAGTAATGGTAGTATGAATGACATTCGAAGCTTTGACAACCCTCGAGCTACAGTAACGTGCAAAATAATATGGTAAACCACATTTTTTTCTTCATAATAACTTAGTTCATCATCTAACAAAGTTTAAAAATTTTTTTTCAACTATTCAGTTGTAACACAAACACATCGCAGAAAATCAACTTGATTGTTTATATCAATGAAAGATTTGGATGAATACACGAAACAAATAATTCACATAGAACACACCACAGAATCATTAGATTCGAACAATTTCAAATAGGATAGAGAAGTTTTCTGCAAGAATTTTGGCTATTTTGTTATCTGAAGGAATTTTCAATCCGGTTCCTGTATCTTTGAGTATTGGAGAAATTTATTCTGGATATTCAATCAAAATGAGAAAAACTGGTTTGTGTTACGAAAAAAAGCAATTTGGGAGGAAAGTTTCGTACAGAAAATCAGGATCAATGAATAAGAAAGTAGAGAAGTCCAATCATAGGAAGAAATAAAAGAGTTCGCCAACTCGAAGTTGTATCGTTTAAAATCGTAATAAGAGATTGTGCGTTCTCGTGGTTTGGAAATGTTGAGTTTAAACTCTACGACACAGTGATCAACTGTAGGCAAAGGTAGATGAACTGAGCATTCAGAGACTATTGTAGCGTTACTTGTTAAAACAAGATCAAGAATATTCTTGCCCCTGGTTGGAGACATAACCTCTTGGGTAAGTCTCAGGGAAATACAAAAGTTTTGGAGAGAATCTGAATGTTGAGAAGAGGGTCTGAATGTAGAGATAGAGTAATTAGACCCTTTTCAATCTAAAATTGAAATCACCACAAAGGTTAAGAGGAATATAAATCTTCGAATGCTAATTTACACAGTTTGAAGGCAGTTAAGACGCCTGGTTAAGATGACAAATGATTGAACTATCGCATAAGAGGAATACTTGCGGTAGAGAGAATTTATGATGTTTCAGAAAGGCATTCGTTGAAGGATACAGCAGAACAAGAGTGACTGCGATAAGGATACAGCAGAACAAGAGTGACTGCGATAAGGATACAGCAGAACAAGAGTGACTGCGATAAGGATACAGCAGAACAAGAGTGACTGCGATAAACTAAGCAAAGAAGAAAAGTCGATTGCATTTAATTCCACATATTAGGAGCTCACAAAAAACGGATAAAGTTCGAGAGAAAACAAGAGAAGCAGTTCATAAGAATAAATACTCCTCCACCTTGGGATTCATTCTCAAGATCCCTACAAAAAGATCTTGTAGTCGTTCTGGGGACGCCCAGCTTTCAGTAATGTACAGTATATCAACAGAGTTGTTAATTAGAAAGAAGACTAGAACATCTAGCTTATATGGCAAGGACCGAAAGTTGAGTAGCAAGCAAGAAATTGATGAATTATCAAAGCGTACATCGTTATCAATACTGAGATTATCATCGAAGGAATATGAAGACCGTATGATTATGTCTCAGTTGTTCACCGGCAATGAAGAAGGGGTCTTGTTCTCCTCTGCAACTTCTTAATCGCTGTCACCGGATGTCTCTCGTGAACTGGCTAGACTCTTCGATCTCCTCACACTGCTCCGAGAGCTTGTCCCGCGAGTGGATCTGCACAGTAGGCAGGTAGACGTGGCCTTACCCGCTGCTTTCGAGGAGACACGACTTGCAGTCGTAATCGTGGCTCTCTGAGATGGTTGACGGCGTCTGCTCTGGGTGGATTGATTGAAAGTTCTGAAAAAAAAGATATCGCATCAGGTAAGACAGGGGAGGGGCCACTCTGGTCGTGGGCCCTGATATATTTGTCAATGTTCTTGAGAGATCTCTCTGAAAGAGGACGAGGATTGTTGAGGAATTCTCGCATGCTTTAACGAGTTTGTAAACCAGCTCAAGTTGATGCAAAAAGGAAAAAAGTTGTTCATTGAATTACATGGTAATTGCTTTTCCGATTACGATATAAACACTTTTTTCTTCTTACGATTACATTACTCTTTAAAAAAAACTACTTATAACTCCTCTATTTTGATACGGTTATCATTCATGCTCCTTTTATTAATCCAATGTCTTCTTCTCGTTTCTCAACTCCGGATGCACATGGACCTCTGTTGTGTATGGAGTAAGTAGAACATACCAGACTGAGATGTGGAGCTGGTCGATGCCGATGCATCTTCTGTTTGTACTGTTTTCGCGGAAAATTTTGTGGAATTGCTCGAAAAAGGGACACCGATCTACTATTTAATATATTTTACTTTGAAAAAAATAAAATGAAATTAATTATGTGCATTCTATGGAATAATCATTTTGTGCTGCACAAAAACTTGACTTTCTTACTAGTAAAGACCTGAGAACCTTCCATAGACTGAGTTTCGTGATTCCATACGAACGTTGGAGTCTTCAGCTTAAAGCCCCGCCACTTTTCTTGTGTTCATTGAGTGCATTCATTCTTGATTTCCATGTATATGTGTTTAACTGGAATCGGAATATAAAACAATCTAACATGAATTTTTATATATGATAAAATAAAAGTTAAGAAATGGAAAACAAGCGAAAAGCTGAGGTAATACAATGACAGTGTATTGAAGCGTTTAGTCAGAGTTAAATGGCTAGTTAAAATAGTATTTTAGGAAGTTCTTTAGGTTTCTTCAGAAACATCTCAACAGAATGATTCTTCTATTTCATAAGGTAGGGAGTTCCATATAGAGATAATTCTTGATGCACATGTAGAGAACCAAACGCTGTTTATAGCGAATGGCAACGCGATTCTCAACTTGTGTGAGAATTTCTTATATTCTTAAGAAGTGGTTTAACAATGAATAAATGAAGTCTGGAAGAATCAAATTCAGAATACGAATGTACTTTTTTATGAATAAATATGTACTAGGTCAGCAACAACGCGAGGGTATTCAAGTGACTCTAGATTGAGCATTTCTAGTCTTTCAGAGTAATCTAACCGAGGAAGTTCGTTCCTAGCTAGGATTCTTCTTGTGAAACTCCTTTGAACTTTTTCAATGTCTTTCACAAGGCCTATCGCTGTTGGGGACCATACTACGGTCGCGTATTCGAAGATTGGGCGTACATAAGTAACAAATGCTCGTGGCAGAACATCAAGAGACGATTTCTTCATGACCACTCCGTTTAGATAATAGTTCATCATGACATTGCAACCGAAGTGAGAAACAACGCATTTTTAGTCGATAGCTCAAGATTGGAATGTTTACACCAGTTAGAGATGTTATCAATGGTTATTTGGAATTGGAAGAGAATAGTGGTACTTCAGTAAAGAGTTTCACGTCGTCGGCATATATCGCATTTTAATAAGTGTATAGGCTATTTCTGTCCATAAAAGGAAGATTGAGTTCTCCTACTACCCCCATAGGTATGTTGGGAAGAATAATCGATTTAATGTAGGACAACAAACTGATCACCGTTGATGATGTACAAGAAGGAGAACGGTAGATCACTACACATCGCATTTGCCGTGGAAGTGCAATAGGGTTGAAAATATCGAGAGATATCACTTCTGTGCCATTATCTTGAAAAGAGGAAACTAGAACAGATGGAATATTAAGGGAGACAAAAAAATATTTATTAATCATTCTCGGAACGATTCGTAAGTTACAAACTCCCTATGCACCTTGAAAATTATTGTTGCTAAACCTCGTAGAATGTTGTCAAAGCGAATACGGATACGGTACTGTTCGGTTTCTCAAGAAATTTCCACTTTAATTGAACATTTATCTTCCAAAAATTCCACTATTTCCATGCATTTTTTATCGGTAAAGTCTGTGACCTTGTGAAATGAGATAAACTTCTTGAAATATATTTTGTCCATTGAACATCGAGAAAAGGAACTGTAGAAGAGTATCATACCATGTAAAAAATAACACATAGAATACAACTAAGAACAGCAAGAATATGAATGATAGATCTAGGTTGAAAATAGCAGCATCATACTCAAGCAACTCAATATCTGTGTTCCCAGACCAGCTGTGCACACGAAAAAAAACTCTATACTCAGTAATCGTTCGTCTTTTTGCGATCAAACTCTATGATTTGTTTGTTTGTGATCTTGATAGGAAAGTCCGTTCGAATATGTTTTTCCTTCGATTTCTGACAATACCGACTATACAGCCTTCCATAGCTATACGACCCATCGACTGCTACCATTGGAGCCTTCCATAGCTATACGACCCATCGACTGCTACCATTGGATTTTCAAACTCCTGCAGGTTGCATTCAAACTCATTATTTTCCAATCACTACTTACTTTCTGACTAGCACTTGGTAAAGTAGATTTTTTTAGAATCAAAACCATTCTGGCTCCTTACCTCGATCTTCGTGAAATCTTTTCAGAATCGCCTGACTCTTCTCGACACTATCGTTCCAGGAAAGTCTGTTAGAGAAAACAATCGCTTCTGAAACCTTGGAGCACTATTTTTTTCTCTTCAAGTTACCTCTCACTAATCTTACATAAACGACTTATGTGGTTTCGTTATTTTTCCGTTTTCCGCTTCTGAAAAAATACGAGTATTAGCGGATGATATCTCATTGCTTCTAATTGTATTCTTCTCCGCCTCCCCTTACCCTCAAGCCGTCGTTGATTTGCTACTTCAGTTAGTACACCGATTCGTTAAGTCAGTCTTTTTATCGTCATCTTTATTTACCATTCGACCGTGAAATCCGTGGTCTAGTTGCTATTCCAATAATTTAACGTTGTTAATGATAAGACTGATGATAATAATAATAATAATACGAATCTTTATGGCACAGTCTCTTATATATAATACGACAAAAAATGATGAAGAAGAAAAAACTATTCTATACAACTCGGTATACAATTCGGATAATACGAGTAACAGGCGTGAAACTTTAAACAAAGTGAGAAAGTAAGAAAACAATGGTAAAAAAGTTAGTAAATAATTGTTTAAAAAATTTTTTCTTTATAAAATTTTTGTTGTGGCAATTCAAAGTCCAGCCTTAATACATATGAAGAGCCTTATTGAACAAGGTTACTGATGCATAGTTAACAACTTATAGCAGCGGTTTTGTCGATCACTGTGAAGCACTATGCTTTTTCGAATACAAATTCAAATTGATAGTGGACGAGAAAACATAAATAACACGAGTGTAGAAGCGGTCACTGGAGTTCAAGCAACGGTCAAATCAAATTAAAGACTCGATTTGAATACTCACATATGAGAGAACATTATAATAAAAAAGCGAATTGTTTTAAATGTTAAAAATTTTTTTTTGTTAAAATGAAAGTAATAGATGAAGATTCTCCATGACATCGGCACTTTGTAGATGTTCTCGAGTTTGCGTCATCTTCTGCGTGGAACTAATTCCTCTCAAGCGGCTCTCTCAATAGATCCAGTTGCCTCCAAATGATTACAACAATGCCTCTGGAAGCATATCCATGCTGGAATTCATTCCTTCCGGCTGTGGCGACTGTGCCTAGTTCTACATTACCTGAATGTTGTCTTTCGAGTAACCATGAACTTTGTTTCACAAGGCGAAACGGCTTATTGTTTGCATTTGAACTCACTAATTGCCGTTTGTTGTGATTTTGTTCGTTATCCTTGTGAAATTTCGTTTTTGTTATCAATTCAGACCATTTTTAATCGTTCCTTGTTAAGCGTTTCATTCGGATTTATCGCTTTTCTTTGAAAATTTTTCTCTAAACTCGTACTCATAAGCAGAGATCTTCTTATTTGATGTGTCGACTTTTCTTCAAAAAAATTCTAGTTCGGCAAGAATTGGAAGGGTAAATATAGGCTCATTCTATTGCAAAAAGGAGTTTATGAATTTTTAAAACTCGCATATTTGCAGAATCTACTACGTCAGGATCTTCCATTGAGACAACGACGACTTCCTTTAGCGACACCATCTCATCAGGTTCACTTATTCAAAAATATTTCTCATCGCAGAACTTACGTTGAAAGAGGGCAACAAAAAAGAACATGAGTTTCAGACTTTGCAGAGTTTATTAGTTCTTTTCATTTTGGCTCTATCCTAGTTCACTCGTTTTGAGAGACAAAAGAAGCAGCGATAGCTGCGATTTTCGCCAAATATGACTGAAATAGTATGTGTAATGCCAAAGAGTTCCATCTATTAGTATCTCAGTGATTTGAGCCGTACTTGTTGATGATAATTCCAACATACTCTGTAGATGATCTACTCAAACAGAATGGAAAATGTACTTGAGTATCAAAGGCGAGTTACCCACATCTTAATAAAAAAAGTCTCATATACATACAGGCTAAGTTTGTAATGAGAATAATTTTTTAAAATATTCACACGTCATTTGCCTTGCGGATGTAGAGGTTTCGTAGCTCGAAAAATTATGCTTTTTTTTCCAAAGATCTTCTACAATTTATAGTTGGGTAGCCCACTCTTCAGGGGAAAAATTGCCGGAATCGCAGGATGAATGCTTTTAATATTTGGTGAACTTGGCCAATTTGTGTGAACTTGGCTTCCTAAAAAATTTAACTGAATAGCTAAACGTCCGATCCACCTGATAAAGGAACGTCACTGTAGTCTTTTGAGCTAAAGCTCTCTGGTAAATCTAGAACAGTGCTTAGAGTCAAGAATCGAACTTGATGAATAAAACTTGTGTATGGACATCAGGAAAAGCTAAAACGTGAGCGGTATGATTAAGAGTTTTGAGGTGTATAAAATCCGATAGATACTTCACGATGCTCAAGAAAAGAGAACAAGTTTGGCGTTGAAGAACAACCGCTCTTTTTCCTGATGGCTTAGGGAATGAGCCCATGACTTGATAGCTCTCAGATTAATATTCTAGTACTCTACCGAGTGAGTCAGCGCGGACACTAAGATGTAAAGAGAGTTTTCACTTAATCTTTTAGGCATGCACCGAGTTGATGGTTCCGATACATGTGGGGAAAGAGGAATTACTTATTGTATCTTTTTTTGTGTATTGTATAGTGTATAAGCACTTATTGTATAAGCATTGTGATAGACTAAACACGTCTACATAAGTAAACGACATTACAATTTATTAGCTTAAAATGGAATTCAAGGGAATAGTTCATAGTTCTGTTTTGGTGCACAAATAAGCTAGTATTATGCTTCTGAGAAAATAAAAAAATAGGAGCCCTTTTTAACAAAACTGCATGGCAAAAAAAGATATTCAGAAACTACGACAACACCGTTCACTTCGACGGTCACAACAACGACGACGTCGACCACGATTGAGAGTAGGACAACACCGTCTACTTCGACGGCCACCACGACAAAACCGTCGACCACGACTGAGAGTACGATAGAGAACTGGTTTGAGAGCACAAGTGTGAGCAGCACAACGTTTGAAACAACCGAGGCTTCCGAGCTGCTAACTGAAAACTCGTCTGAGAGCACAACTGCAAGTAGCACAACGTTCGAAACAACCGAGACTTCTGAGCTGCCAACTGAGCCAACTTCTGAAAGCAGAATTGCAAGCAGCACAACGTTTGAAACAACCGAGACTTCTGAGCTGCCGACTGAGCCAGCTTCTAAAAGCACAAGTGCAAGCAGCACAACGTTCGAAACAACCGAGACTTCTGAGCTGCCTACTGAGCCAACTTCAGAAAGCACAAGTACAAGCAGCACAACGTTCGAAACAACCGAGATTTCTGAGCTGCCTACTGAGCCAACTTCCGAAAGCTCAATTGCAAGCAGCACAACGTTCAAAACAACCGAGACTTCTGAGCTGCCAACTGAGCCAACTTCTGAAAGAACAATTGCAAGCAGCACATCGTTCGAAACAACCGAGACTTCTGAGCTGCCGACTGAGCTAACTTCTGAAAGCACAAGTGCAAGCAGCACAACGTTCGAAACAACCGAGACTTCTGAGTTGCCGACTGAGCCAACTTCTGAAAGCACAAGTGCAAGCAGCACAACGTTCGAAACAACCGAGACTTCTGAGCTGCCGACTGAGCCAACTTCCGAAAGCACAAGTGCAAGCAGCACAACGTTCGAAACAACCGAGACTTCTGAACTGCCGACTGAGCTAACTTCTGAAAGCACAAGTGCAAGCAGCACAACGTTCGAAACAACCGAAACTTCTGAGCTGCCTACTGAGCCAACTTCCGAAAGCTCAATTGCAAGCAGCACAACGTTCAAAACAACCGAGACTTCTGAGCTGCCAACTGAGCCAACTTCTGAAAGCACAATTGCAAGAAGCACAACGTTTGAAACAACCGAGACTTCTGAGCTGCCGACTGAGCCAGCTTCTGAAAGCACAAGTGCAAGCAGCACAACGTTCGAAACAACCGAGACTTCTGAGCTGCCGACTGAGCCAACTTCAGAAAGCACAAGTACAAGCAGCACAACGTTCGAAACAACCGAGACTTCTGAGCTGCCGACTGAGCTAACTTCTGAAAGCACAAGTGCAAGCAGCACATCGTTCGAAACAACCGAGACTTCTGAGCTGCCGACTGAGCTAACTTCTGAAAGCACAAGTGCAAGCAGCACAACGTTCGAAACAACCGAGACTTCTGAGTTGCCGACTGAGCCAACTTCTGAAAGCACAAGTGCAAGCAGCACAACGTTCGAAACAACCGAGACTTCTGAGCTGCCGACTGAGCCAACTTCCGAAAGCACAAGTGCAAGCAGCACAACGTTCGAAACAACCGAGACTTCTGAGCTGCCGACTGAGCTAACTTCTGAAAGCACAAGTGCAAGCAGCACAACGTTCGAAACAACCGAAACTTCTGAGCTGCCTACTGAGCCAACTTCCGAAAGCTCAATTGCAAGCAGCACAACGTTCAAAACAACCGAGACTTCTGAGCTGCCAACTGAGCCAACTTCTGAAAGCACAATTGCAAGCAGCACAACGTTTGAAACAACCGAGACTTCTGAGCTGCCGACTGAGCCAGCTTCTGAAAGCACAAGTGCAAGCAGCACAACGTTCGAAACAACCGAGACTTCTGAGCTGCCGACTGAGCCAACTTCAGAAAGCACAAGTACAAGCAGCACAACGTTCGAAACAACCGAGACTTCTGAGCTGCCGACTGAGCTAACTTCTGAAAGCACAAGTGCAAGCAGCACAACGTTCGAAACAACCGAGACTTCTGAGCTGCCGACTGAGCTAACTTCTGAAAGCACAAGTGCAAGCAGCACAACGTTCGAAACAACCGGGACTTCTGAACTGCCGACTGAGCCAACTTCTGAAAGCAGAAGTGCAAGCAGCACAACGTTCGAAACAACCGAGACTTCTGAGCTGCCTACTGAGCCAACTTCTGAAAGCACAAGTGCAAGCAGCACAACGTTCGAAACAACCGAGACTTCTGAGCTGCCGACTGAGCCAACTTCCGAAAGCACAAGTGCAAGCAGCACAACGTTCGAAACAACCGAGACTTCTGAGCTGCCGACTGAGCCAACTTCTGAAAGCACAAGTGCAAGCAGCACAACGTTCGAAACAACCGAGACTTCTGAGCTGCCGACTGAGCTAACTTCTGAAAGCACAAGTGCAAGCAGCACAACGTTCGAAACAACCGAGACTTCTGAGCTGCCGACTGAGCCAACTTTTGAAAGCACAAGTGCAAGCAGCACAACGTTCGAAACAACCGAGACTTCTGAGCTGCCGACTGAGCTAACTTCTGAAAGCACAAGTGCAAGCAGCACAACGTTCGAAACAACCGAGACTTCTGAGCTGCCGACTGAGCCAACTTCTGAAAGCACAAGTGCAAGCAGCACAAAGTTCGAAACAACCGAGACTTCTGAACTGCCGACTGAGCCAACTTCCGAAAGCACAAGTACAAGCAGCACAACGTTCGAAACAACCGAGACTTCTGAGCTGCCGACTGAGCTAACTTCTGAAAGCACAAGTGCAAGCAGCACAACGTTCGAAACAACCGAGACTTCTGAGCTGCCGACTGAGCTAACTTCTGAAAGCACAAGTGCAAGCAGCACAACGTTCGAAACAACCGGGACTTCTGAACTGCCGACTGAGCCAACTTCTGAAAGCACAAGTGCAAGCAGCACAACGTTCGAAACAACCGAGACTTCTGAGCTGCCGACTGAGCTAACTTCTGAAAGCACAAGTGCAAGCAGCACAACGTTCGAAACAACCGAAACTTCTGAGCTGCCTACTGAGCCAACTTCCGAAAGCTCAATTGCAAGCAGCACAACGTTCAAAACAACCGAGACTTCTGAGCTGCCAACTGAGCCAACTTCTGAAAGCACAATTGCAAGCAGCACAACGTTTGAAACAACCGAGACTTCTGAGCTGCCGACTGAGCCAGCTTCTGAAAGCACAAGTGCAAGCAGCACAACGTTCGAAACAACCGAGACTTCTGAGCTGCCGACTGAGCCAACTTCAGAAAGCACAAGTACAAGCAGCACAACGTTCGAAACAACCGAGACTTCTGAGCTGCCGACTGAGCTAACTTCTGAAAGCACAAGTGCAAGCAGCACAACGTTCGAAACAACCGAGACTTCTGAGCTGCCGACTGAGCTAACTTCTGAAAGCACAAGTGCAAGCAGCACAACGTTCGAAACAACCGGGACTTCTGAACTGCCGACTGAGCCAACTTCTGAAAGCAGAAGTGCAAGCAGCACAACGTTCGAAACAACCGAGACTTCTGAGCTGCCTACTGAGCCAACTTCTGAAAGCACAAGTGCAAGCAGCACAACGTTCGAAACAACCGAGACTTCTGAGCTGCCGACTGAGCCAACTTCCGAAAGCACAAGTGCAAGCAGCACAACGTTCGAAACAACCGAGACTTCTGAGCTGCCGACTGAGCCAACTTCTGAAAGCACAAGTGCAAGCAGCACAACGTTCGAAACAACCGAGACTTCTGAGCTGCCGACTGAGCTAACTTCTGAAAGCACAAGTGCAAGCAGCACAACGTTCGAAACAACCGAGACTTCTGAGCTGCCGACTGAGCCAACTTTTGAAAGCACAAGTGCAAGCAGCACAACGTTCGAAACAACCGAGACTTCTGAGCTGCCGACTGAGCTAACTTCTGAAAGCACAAGTGCAAGCAGCACAACGTTCGAAACAACCGAGACTTCTGAGCTGCCGACTGAGCCAACTTCTGAAAGCACAAGTGCAAGCAGCACAAAGTTCGAAACAACCGAGACTTCTGAGCTGCCTACTGAGCCAACTTCTGAAAGCACAAGTGCAAGCAGCACAACGTTCGAAACAACCGAGACTTCTGAGCTGCCGACTGAGCCAACTTCCGAAAGCACAAGTGCAAGCAGCACAACGTTCGAAACAACCGAGACTTCTGAGCTGCCGACTGAGCCAACTTCTGAAAGCACAAGTGCAAGCAGCACAACGTTCGAAACAAACGAGACTTCTGAGCTGCCGACTGAGCTAACTTCTGAAAGCACAAGTGCAAGCAGCACAACGTTCGAAACAACCGAGACTTCTGAGCTGCCGACTGAGCCAACTTTTGAAAGCACAAGTGCAAGCAGCACAACGTTCGAAACAACCGAGACTTCTGAGCTGCCGACTGAGCTAACTTCTGAAAGCACAAGTGCAAGCAGCACAACGTTCGAAACAACCGAGACTTCTGAGCTGCCTACTGAGCCAACTTCTGAAAGCACAAGTGCAAGCAGCACAACGTTCGAAACAACCGAGACTTCTGAGCTGCCGACTGAGCCAACTTCCGAAAGCACAAGTGCAAGCAGCACAACGTTCGAAACAACCGAGACTTCTGAGCTGCCGACTGAGCCAACTTCTGAAAGCACAAGTGCAAGCAGCACAACGTTCGAAACAACCGAGACTTCTGAGCTGCCGACTGAGCTAACTTCTGAAAGCACAAGTGCAAGCAGCACAACGTTCGAAACAACCGAGACTTCTGAGCTGCCGACTGAGCCAACTTTTGAAAGCACAAGTGCAAGCAGCACAACGTTCGAAACAACCGAGACTTCTGAGCTGCCGACTGAGCTAACTTCTGAAAGCACAAGTGCAAGCAGCACAACGTTCGAAACAACCGAGACTTCTGAGCTGCCGACTGAGCCAACTTCTGAAAGCACAAGTGCAAGCAGCACAAAGTTCGAAACAACCGAGACTTCTGAGCTGCCTACTGAGCCAACTTCTGAAAGCACAAGTGCAAGCAGCACAACGTTCGAAACAACCGAGACTTCTGAGCTGCCGACTGAGCCAAATTCCGAAAGCACAAGTGCAAGCAGCACAACGTTCGAAACAACCGAGACTTCTGAGCTGCCGACTGAGCCAACTTCTGAAAGCACAAGTGCAAGCAGCACAACGTTCGAAACAAACGAGACTTCTGAGCTGCCGACTGAGCTAACTTCTGAAAGCACAAGTGCAAGCAGCACAACGTTCGAAACAACCGAGACTTCTGAGCTGCCGACTGAGCCAACTTTTGAAAGCACAAGTGCAAGCAGCACAACGTTCGAAACAACCGAGACTTCTGAGCTGCCGACTGAGCCAACTTCTGAAAGCACAAGTGCAAGCAGCACAAAGTTCGAAACAACCGAGACTTCTGAGCTGCCGACTGAGCTAACTTCTGAAAGCACAAGTGCAAGCAGCACAACGTTCGAAACAACCGAGACTTCTGAGCTGCCGACTGAGCCAACTTCTGAAAGCACAAGTGCAAGCAGCACAACGTTCGAAACAACCGAGACTTCTGAGCTGCCGACTGAGCCAACTTCTGAAAGCACAAGTGCAAGCAGCACAAAGTTCGAAACAACCGAGACTTCTGAGCTGCCTACTGAGCCAACTTCTGAAAGCACAAGTGCAAGCAGCACAACGTTCGAAACAACCGAGACTTCTGAGCTGCCGACTGAGCCAACTTCCGAAAGCACAAGTGCAAGCAGCACAACGTTCGAAACAACCGAGACTTCTGAGCTGCCGACTGAGCCAACTTCTGAAAGCACAAGTGCAAGCAGCACAACGTTCGAAACAAACGAGACTTCTGAGCTGCCGACTGAGCTAACTTCTGAAAGCACAAGTGCAAGCAGCACAACGTTCGAAACAACCGAGACTTCTGAGCTGCCGACTGAGCCAACTTTTGAAAGCACAAGTGCAAGCAGCACAACGTTCGAAACAACCGAGACTTCTGAGCTGCCGACTGAGCTAACTTCTGAAAGCACAAGTGCAAGCAGCACAACGTTCGAAACAACCGAGACTTCTGAGCTGCCTACTGAGCCAACTTCTGAAAGCACAAGTGCAAGCAGCACAACGTTCGAAACAACCGAGACTTCTGAGCTGCCGACTGAGCCAACTTCCGAAAGCACAAGTGCAAGCAGCACAACGTTCGAAACAACCGAGACTTCTGAGCTGCCGACTGAGCCAACTTCTGAAAGCACAAGTGCAAGCAGCACAACGTTCGAAACAACCGAGACTTCTGAGCTGCCGACTGAGCTAACTTCTGAAAGCACAAGTGCAAGCAGCACAACGTTCGAAACAACCGAGACTTCTGAGCTGCCGACTGAGCCAACTTTTGAAAGCACAAGTGCAAGCAGCACAACGTTCGAAACAACCGAGACTTCTGAGCTGCCGACTGAGCTAACTTCTGAAAGCACAAGTGCAAGCAGCACAACGTTCGAAACAACCGAGACTTCTGAGCTGCCGACTGAGCCAACTTCTGAAAGCACAAGTGCAAGCAGCACAAAGTTCGAAACAACCGAGACTTCTGAGCTGCCTACTGAGCCAACTTCTGAAAGCACAAGTGCAAGCAGCACAACGTTCGAAACAACCGAGACTTCTGAGCTGCCGACTGAGCCAACTTCCGAAAGCACAAGTGCAAGCAGCACAACGTTCGAAACAACCGAGACTTCTGAGCTGCCGACTGAGCCAACTTCTGAAAGCACAAGTGCAAGCAGCACAACGTTCGAAACAAACGAGACTTCTGAGCTGCCGACTGAGCTAACTTCTGAAAGCACAAGTGCAAGCAGCACAACGTTCGAAACAACCGAGACTTCTGAGCTGCCGACTGAGCCAACTTTTGAAAGCACAAGTGCAAGCAGCACAACGTTCGAAACAACCGAGACTTCTGAGCTGCCGACTGAGCTAACTTCTGAAAGCACAAATGCAAGCAGCACAACGTTCGAAACAACCGAGACTTCTGAGCTGCCGACTGAGCCAACTTCTGAAAGCACAAGTGCAAGCAGCACAAAGTTCGAAACAACCGAGACTTCTGAACTGCCGACTGAGCCAACTTCCGAAAGCACAAGTACAAGCAGCACAACGTTCGAAACAACCGAGACTTCTGAGCTGCCGACTGAGCTAACTTCTGAAAGCACAAGTGCAAGCAGCACAACGTTCGAAACAACCGAGACTTCTGAGCTGCCGACTGAGCTAACTTCTGAAAGCACAAGTGCAAGCAGCACAACGTTCGAAACAACCGGGACTTCTGAACTGCCGACTGAGCCAACTTCTGAAAGCACAAGTGCAAGCAGCACAACGTTCGAAACAACCGAGACTTCTGAGCTGCCGACTGAGCTAACTTCTGAAAGCACAAGTGCAAGCAGCACAACGTTCGAAACAACCGAAACTTCTGAGCTGCCTACTGAGCCAACTTCCGAAAGCTCAATTGCAAGCAGCACAACGTTCAAAACAACCGAGACTTCTGAGCTGCCAACTGAGCCAACTTCTGAAAGCACAATTGCAAGCAGCACAACGTTTGAAACAACCGAGACTTCTGAGCTGCCGACTGAGCCAGCTTCTGAAAGCACAAGTGCAAGCAGCACAACGTTCGAAACAACCGAGACTTCTGAGCTGCCGACTGAGCCAACTTCTGAAAGCACAAGTGCAAGCAGCACAACGTTCGAAACAACCGAGACTTCTGAGCTGCCGACTGAGCTAACTTCTGAAAGCACAAGTGCAAGCAGCACAACGTTCGAAACAACCGGGACTTCTGAACTGCCGACTGAGCCAACTTCTGAAAGCAGAAGTGCAAGCAGCACAACGTTCGAAACAACCGAGACTTCTGAGCTGCCTACTGAGCCAACTTCTGAAAGCACAAGTGCAAGCAGCACAACGTTCGAAACAACCGAGACTTCTGAGCTGCCGACTGAGCCAACTTCCGAAAGCACAAGTGCAAGCAGCACAACGTTCGAAACAACCGAGACTTCTGAGCTGCCGACTGAGCCAACTTCTGAAAGCACAAGTGCAAGCAGCACAACGTTCGAAACAACCGAGACTTCTGAGCTGCCGACTGAGCTAACTTCTGAAAGCACAAGTGCAAGCAGCACAACGTTCGAAACAACCGAGACTTCTGAGCTGCCGACTGAGCCAACTTTTGAAAGCACAAGTGCAAGCAGCACAACGTTCGAAACAACCGAGACTTCAGAGCTGCCGACTGAGCTAACTTCTGAAAGCACAAGTGCAAGCAGCACAACGTTCGAAACAACCGAGACTTCTGAGCTGCCGACTGAGCCAACTTCTGAAAGCACAAGTGCAAGCAGCACAAAGTTCGAAACAACCGAGACTTCTGAACTGCCGACTGAGCCAACTTCCGAAAGCACAAGTGCAAGCAGCACAACGTTCGAAACAACCGAGACTTCTGAGCTGCCGACTGAGCTAACTTCTGAAAGCACAAGTGCAAGCAGCACAACGTTCGAAACAACCGAAACTTCTGAGCTGCCGACTGAGCTAACTTCTGAAAGCACAAGTGCAAGCAGCATAACGTTCGAAACAACCGAGACTTCTGAGCTGCCGACTGAGCCAACTTCTGAAAGCACAAGTGCAAGCAGCACAAAGTTCGAAACAAACGAGACTTCTGAGTTGCCGACTGAGCCAACTTCTGAAAGCACAAGTGCAAGCAGCACAACGTTCGAAACAACCGAGACTTCCGAGCTGCCGACTGAGCTAACTTCTGAAAGCACAAGTGCAAGCAGCACAACGTTCGAAACAACCGAGACTTCTGAGCTGCCGACTGAGCTAACTTCTGAAAGCACAAGTGCAAGCAGCACAACGTTCGAAACAACCGAGACTTCTGAGCTGCCGACTGAGCCAACTTCTGAAAGCACAAGTGCAAGCAGCACAACGTTCGAAACAACCGAGACTTCTGAGCTGCCGACTGAGCTAACTTCTGAAAGCACAAGTGCAAGCAGCACAACGTTCGAAACAACCGAGACTTCTGAGCTGCCGACTGAGCCAACTTCTGAAAGCACAAGTGCAAGCAGCACAACGTTCGAAACAACCGAGACTTCTGAGCTGCCGACTGAGCTAACTTCTGAAAGCACAAGTGCAAGCAGCAGCACAACGTTCGAAACAACCGAGACTTCTGAGCTGCCGACTGAGCCAACTTCTGAAAGCACAAGTGCAAGCAGCACAACGTTCGAAACAACCGAGACTTCTGAGCTGCCGACTGAGCTAACTTCTGAAAGCACAAGTGCAAGCAGCAGCACAACGTTCGGAACAACCGGGAATTCTGAACTGCCGACTGAGCCAACTTCTGAAAGCAGAAGTGCAAGCAGCACAACGTTCGAAACAAACGAGACTTCTGAGTTGCCGACTGAGCCAACTTCTGAAAGCACAAGTGCAAGCAGCACAACGTTCGAAACAACCGAGACTTCTGAGCTGCCGACTGAGCCAACTTCCGAAAGCACAAGTGCAAGCAGCACAACGTTCGAAACAACCGAGACTTCTGAGCTGCCGACTGAGCTAACTTCTGGAAGCACAAGTGCAAGCAGCACAACGTTCGAAACAACCGAGACTTCTGAGCTGCCGACTGAGCTAACTTCTGAAAGCACAAGGGCAAGCAGCACAACGTTCGAAACAACCGAAACTTCTGAGCTGCCGACTGAGCCAACTTCTGAAAGCACAAGTGCAAGCAGCACAACGTTCGAAACAACCGAGACTTCTGAGCTGCCGACTGAGCCAACTTCTGAAAGCACAAGTGCAAGCAGCACAACGTTCGAAACAACCGAGACTTCTGAGCTGCCGACTGAGCCAACTTCTGAAAGCACAAGTGCAAGCAGCACAACGTTCGAAACAACCGAGACTTCTGAACTGCCGACTGAGCCAACTTCCGAAAGCACAAGTGCAAGCAGCACAACGTTCGAAACAACCGAGACTTCTGAGCTGCCGACTGAGCCAACTTCTGAAAGCACAAGTGCAAGCAGCACAACGTTCGAAACAACCGAGACTTCTGAGCTGCCGACTGATCCAACTTCTGAAAGCACAAGTGCAAGCAGCACAACGTTCGAAACAACCGAGACTTCTGAACTGCCGACTGAGCCAACTTCCGAAAGCACAAGTGCAAGCAGCACAACGTTCGAAACAACCGAGACTTCTGAGCTGCCGACTGAGCCAACTTCCGAAAGCACAAGTGCAAGCAGCACAACGTTCGAAACAACCGAGACTTCTGAGCTGCCGACTGAGCTAACTTCTGGAAGCACAAGTGCAAGCAGCACAACGTTCGAAACAACCGAGACTTCTGAGCTGCCGACTGAGCTAACTTCTGAAAGCACAAGTGCAAGCAGCACAACGTTCGAAACAACCGAGACTTCTGAGCTGCCGACTGAGCTAACTTCTGAAAGCACAAGTGCAAGCAGCACAACGTTCGAAACAACCGAGACTTCTGAGCTGCCGACTGAGCCAACTTCTGAAAGCACAAGTGCAAGCAGCACAACGTTCGAAACAACCGAGACTTCTGAGCTGCCGACTGAGCCAACTTCCGAAAGCACAGGTGCAAGCAGCACAACGTTCGAAACAACCGAGACTTCTGAGCTGCCGACTGAGCTAACTTCTGAAAGCACAAGTGCAAGCAGCACAACGTTCGAAACAACCGAGACTTCTGAACTGCCGACTGAGCCAACTTCCGAAAGCACAAGTGCAAGCAGCACAACGTTCGAAACAACCGAGACTTCTGAGCTGCCGACTGAGCTAACTTCTGAAAGTACAAGTGCAAGCAGCACAACGTTCGAAACAACCGAGACTTCTGAGCTGCCGACTGAGCCAACTTCTGAAAGCACAAGTGCAAGCAGCACAACGTTCGAAACAACCGAGACTTCTGAGCTGCCGACTGAGCTAACTTCTGAAAGCACAAGTGCAAGCAGCACAACGTTCGAAACAACCGAGAATTCTGAGCTGCCGACTGAGCCAACTTCTGAAAGCACAAGTGCAAGCAGCACAACTTTCGAAACAACCGAGACTTCTGAACTGCCGAATGAGCCAACTTCCGCAAGCACAAGTGCAAGCAGCACAACGTTCGAAACAACCGAGACTTCTGAGCTGCCGACTGAGCTAACTTCTGAAAGCACAAGTGCAAGCAGCACAACGTTCGAAACAACCGAGACTTCTGAGCTGCCGACTGAGCAAACTTCTGAAAGCACAAGTGCAAGCAGCACAACGTTCGAAACAACCGAGACTTCTGAGCTGCCGACTGAGCTAACTTCTGAAAGCACAAGTGCAAGCAGCACAACGTTCGAAACAACCGAGACTTCTGAGCTTCCGACTCAGCCAACTTCTGAAAGCACAAGTGCAAGCAGCACAACGTTCGAAACAACCGAGACTTCTGAGCTGCCGACTGAGCCAACTTCCGAAAGCACAGGTGCAAGCAGCACAACGTTCGAAACAACCGAGACTTCTGAGCTGCCGACTGAGCTAACTTCTGAAAGCACAAGTGCAAGCAGCACAACGTTCGAAACAACCAAGACTTCTGAGCTGCCGACTGAGCCAACTTCTGAAAGCACAAGTGCAAGCAGCACAACGTTTGAAACAACCGAGACTTCTGAGCTGCCGACTGAGCTAACTTCTGAAAGCACAAGTGCACGCAGCACAACGTTCGAAACAACCGAGACTTCTGAGCTGCCGACTGAGCCAACTTCTGAAAGCACAAGTGCAAGCAGCACAACGTTCGAAACAACCGAGACTTCTGAGCTGCCGACCGAGCTAACTTCTGAAAGCACAAGTGCAAGCAGCACAACGTTCGAAACAACCGAGACTTCTGAGCTGCCGACTGAGCCAACTTCTGAAAGCACAAGTGCAAGCAGCACAACGTTCGAAACAACCGAGACTTCTGAGCTGCCGACTGAGCCAACTTCCGAAAGCACAGGTGCAAGCAGCACAACGTTCGAAACAACCGAGACTTCTGAGCTGCCGACTGAGCTAACTTCGGAAAGCACGAGTGCAAGCAGCACAACGTTCGAAACAACCGAAACTTCTGAGCTGCCGACTGAGCCAACTTCTGAAAGCACAAGTGCAAGCAGCACAACGTTCGAAACAACCGGGACTTCTGAGCTGCCGACTGAGCCAACTTCTGAAAGCACAAGTGCAAGCAGCACAACGTTCGAAACAACCGAGACTTCTGAGCTGCCGACTGAGCCAACTTCTGAAAGCACAAGTGCAAGCAGCACAACGTTCGAAACAACCGAGACTTCTGAGCTGCCGACTGAGCTAACTTCTGAAAGCACAAGTGCAAGCAGCACAACGTTCGAAACAACCGAGACTTCTGAGCTGCCGACTGAGCCAACTTCTGAAAGCACAAGTGCAAGCAGCACAACGTTCGAAACAACCGAGACTTCTGAGCTGCTGACTGAGCCAACTTCCGAAAGCACAGGTGCAAGCAGCACAACGTTCGAAACAACCGAGACTTCTGAGCTGCCGACTGAGCTAACTTCTGAAAGCACAAGTGCAAGCAGCACAACGTTCGAAAAGACCAAGACTTCTGTGCTGCCGACTGAGCCAACTTCTGAAAGCACAAGTGCAAGCAGCACAACGTTCGAAACAACCGAGACTTCTGAGCTGCCGACTGAGCTAACTTCTGAAAGCACAAGTGCAAGCAGCACAACGTTTGAAACAACCGAGACTTCTGAGCTGCCGACTGAGCCAACTTCTGAAAGCACAAGTGCAAGCAGCACAACGTTCGAAACAACCGAGACTTCTGAGCTGCCGACTGAGCTAACTTCTGAAAGCACAAGTGCAAGCAGCACAACGTTCGAAACAACCGAGACTTCTGAGCTGCCGACTGAGCCAACTTCTGAAAGCACAAGTGCAAGCAGCACAACGTTCGAAACAACCGAGACTTCTGAGCTGCCGACTGAGCCAACTTCCGAAAGCACAGGTGCAAGCAGCACAACGTTCGAAACAACCGAGACTTCTGAGCTGCCGACTGAGCTAACTTCTGAAAGCACAAGTGCAAGCAGCACAACGTTCGAAACAACCGAAACTTCTGAGCTGCCGACTGAGCCAACTTCTGAAAGCACAAGTGCAAGCAGCACAACGTTCGAAACAACCGGGACTTCTGAGCTGCCGACTGAGCCAACTTCTGAAAGCACAAGTGCAAGCAGCACAACGTTCGAAACAACCGAGACTTCTGAACTGCCGACTGAGTCAACTTCCGAAAGCACAAGTGCAAGCAGCACAACGTTCGAAACAACCGAGACTTCTGAGCTGCCGACTGAGCCAACTTCTGAAAGCACAAGTGCAAGCAGCACAACGTTCGAAACAACCGAGACTTCTGAGCTGCCGACTGAGCCAACTTCTGAAAGCACAAGTGCAAACAGGACAACGTTCAAAACAACCGAGACTTCTAAACTGCCGACTGAGCCAACTTCCGAAAGCACAAGTGCAAGCAGCACAACGTTCGAAACAACCGAGACTTCTGAGCTGCCGACTGAGCCAACTTCTGAAAGCACAAGTGCAAGCAGCACAACGTTCGAAACAACCGAAACTTCTGAGCTGCCTACTGAGCCAACTTCTGAAAGCACAGGTGCAAGCAGCACAACGTTCGAAACAACCGAGACTTCTGAGCTGCCGACTGAGCTAACTTCTGAAAGCACGAGTGCAAGCAGCACAACGTTCGAAACAACCGAAACTTCTGAGCTGCCGACTGAGCCAACTTCTGAAAGCACAGGTGCAAGCAGCACAACGTTCGAAACAACCGAGACTTCTGAGCTGCCGACTGAGCTAACTTCTGAAAGCACAAGTGCAAGCAGCACAACGTTCGAAACAACCGAGACTTCTGAGCTGCCGACTGAGCCAACTTCCGAAAGCACAGGTGCAAGCAGCACAACGTTCGAAACAACCGAGACTTCTGAGCTGCCGACTGAGCTAACTTCTGAAAGCACAAGTGCAAGCAGCACAACGTTCGAAACAACCAAGACTTCTGAGCTGCCGACTGAGCCAACTTCTGAAAGCACAAGTGCAAGCAGCACAACGTTTGAAACAACCGAGACTTCTGAGCTGCCGACTGAGCTAACTTCTGAAAGCACAAGTGCAAGCAGCACAACGTTCGAAACAACCGAGACTTCTGAGCTGCCGACTGAGCCAACTTCTGAAAGCACAAGTGCAAGCAGCACAACGTTCGAAACAACCGAGACTTCTGAGCTGCCGACCGAGCTAACTTCTGAAAGCACAAGTGCAAGCAGCACAACGTTCGAAACAACCGAGACTTCTGAGCTGCCGACTGAGCCAACTTCTGAAAGCACAAGTGCAAGCAGCACAACGTTCGAAACAACCGAGACTTCTGAGCTGCCGACTGAGCCAACTTCCGAAAGCACAGGTGCAAGCAGCACAACGTTCGAAACAACCGAGACTTCTGAGCTGCCGACTGAGCTAACTTCGGAAAGCACGAGTGCAAGCAGCACAACGTTCGAAACAACCGAAACTTCTGAGCTGCCGACTGAGCCAACTTCTGAAAGCACAAGTGCAAGCAGCACAACGTTCGAAACAACCGGGACTTCTGAGCTGCCGACTGAGCCAACTTCTGAAAGCACAAGTGCAAGCAGCACAACGTTCGAAACAACCGAGACTTCTGAGCTGCCGACTGAGCCAACTTCTGAAAGCACAAGTGCAAGCAGCACAACGTTCGAAACAACCGAGACTTCTGAGCTGCCGACTGAGCTAACTTCTGAAAGCACAAGTGCAAGCAGCACAACGTTCGAAACAACCGAGACTTCTGAGCTGCCGACTGAGCCAACTTCTGAAAGCACAAGTGCAAGCAGCACAACGTTCGAAACAACCGAGACTTCTGAGCTGCTGACTGAGCCAACTTCCGAAAGCACAGGTGCAAGCAGCACAACGTTCGAAACAACCGAGACTTCTGAGCTGCCGACTGAGCTAACTTCTGAAAGCACAAGTGCAAGCAGCACAACGTTCGAAAAGACCAAGACTTCTGTGCTGCCGACTGAGCCAACTTCTGAAAGCACAAGTGCAAGCAGCACAACGTTCGAAACAACCGAGACTTCTGAGCTGCCGACTGAGCTAACTTCTGAAAGCACAAGTGCAAGCAGCACAACGTTTGAAACAACCGAGACTTCTGAGCTGCCGACTGAGCCAACTTCTGAAAGCACAAGTGCAAGCAGCACAACGTTCGAAACAACCGAGACTTCTGAGCTGCCGACTGAGCTAACTTCTGAAAGCACAAGTGCAAGCAGCACAACGTTCGAAACAACCGAGACTTCTGAGCTGCCGACTGAGCCAACTTCTGAAAGCACAAGTGCAAGCAGCACAACGTTCGAAACAACCGAGACTTCTGAGCTGCCGACTGAGCCAACTTCCGAAAGCACAGGTGCAAGCAGCACAACGTTCGAAACAACCGAGACTTCTGAGCTGCCGACTGAGCTAACTTCTGAAAGCACAAGTGCAAGCAGCACAACGTTCGAAACAACCGAAACTTCTGAGCTGCCGACTGAGCCAACTTCTGAAAGCACAAGTGCAAGCAGCACAACGTTCGAAACAACCGGGACTTCTGAGCTGCCGACTGAGCCAACTTCTGAAAGCACAAGTGCAAGCAGCACAACGTTCGAAACAACCGAGACTTCTGAACTGCCGACTGAGTCAACTTCCGAAAGCACAAGTGCAAGCAGCACAACGTTCGAAACAACCGAGACTTCTGAGCTGCCGACTGAGCCAACTTCTGAAAGCACAAGTGCAAGCAGCACAACGTTCGAAACAACCGAGACTTCTGAGCTGCCGACTGAGCCAACTTCTGAAAGCACAAGTGCAAACAGGACAACGTTCAAAACAACCGAGACTTCTGAACTGCCGACTGAGCCAACTTCCGAAAGCACAAGTGCAAGCAGCACAACGTTCGAAACAACCGAGACTTCTGAGCTGCCGACTGAGCCAACTTCTGAAAGCACAAGTGCAAGCAGCACAACGTTCGAAACAACCGAAACTTCTGAGCTGCCTACTGAGCCAACTTCTGAAAGCACAGGTGCAAGCAGCACAACGTTCGAAACAACCGAGACTTCTGAGCTGCCGACTGAGCTAACTTCTGAAAGCACGAGTGCAAGCAGCACAACGTTCGAAACAACCGAAACTTCTGAGCTGCCGACTGAGCCAACTTCTGAAAGCACAAGTGCAAGCAGCACAACGTTCGAAACAACCGGGACTTCTGAGCTGCCGACTGAGCCAACTTCTGAAAGCACAAGTGCAAGCAGCACAACGTTCGAAACAACCGAGACTTCTGAGCTGCCGACTGAGCCAACTTCTGAAAGCACAAGTGCAAGCAGCACAACGTTCGAAACAACCGAGACTTCTGAGCTGCCGACTGAGCTAACTTCTGAAAGCACAAGTGCAAGCAGCACAACGTTCGAAACAACCGAGACTTCTGAGCTGCCGACTGAGCCAACTTCTGAAAGCACAAGTGCAAGCAGCACAACGTTCGAAACAACCGAGACTTCTGAGCTGCCGACTGAGCTAACTTCTGAAAGCACAAGTGCAAGCAGCACAACGTTCGAAACAACCGAGACTTCTGAGCTGCCGACTGAGCCAACTTCTGAAAGCACAAGTGCAAGCAGCACAACGTTCGAAACAACCGAGACTTCTGAGCTGCCGACTGAGCCAACTTCAGAAAGCACAGGTGCAAGCAGCACAACGTTCGAAACAACCGAGACTTCTGAGCTGCCGACTGAGCCAACTTCTGAAAGCACAAGTGCAAGCAGCACAACGTTCGAAACAACCGAGACTTCTGAGCTGCCGACTGAGCCAACTTCAGAAAGCACAGGTGCAAGCAGCACAACGTTCGAAACAACCGAGACTTCTGAGCTGCCGACTGAGCTAACTTCTGAAAGCACAAGTGCAAGCAGCACAACGTTCGAAACAACCGAAACTTCTGAGCTGCCGACTGAGCCAACTTCTGAAAGCACAAGTGCAAGCAGCACAACGTTCGAAACAACCGGGACTTCTGAGCTGCCGACTGAGCCAACTTCTGAAAGCACAAGTGCAAGCAGCACAACGTTCGAAACAACCGAGACTTCTGAACTGCCGACTGAGTCAACTTCCGAAAGCACAAGTGCAAGCAGCACAACGTTCGAAACAACCGAGACTTCTGAGCTGCCGACTGAGCCAACTTCTGAAAGCACAAGTGCAAGCAGCACAACGTTCGAAACAACCGAGACTTCTGAGCTGCCGACTGAGCCAACTTCTGAAAGCACAAGTGCAAACAAGACAACGTTCAAAACAACCGAGACTTCTGAACTGCCGACTGAGCCAACTTCCGAAAGCACAAGTGCAAGCAGCACAACGTTCGAAACAACCGAGACTTCTGAGCTGCCGACTGAGCCAACTTCTGAAAGCACAAGTGCAAGCAGCACAACGTTCGAAACAACCGAAACTTCTGAGCTACCGACTGAGCCAACTTCTGAAAGCACAAGTGCAAGCAGCACAACGTTCGAAACAACCGAAACTTCTGAGCTGCCGACTGAGCCAACTTCTGAAAGCACAAGTGCAAGCAGCACAACGTTCGAAACAATCGAGACTTCTGAGCTGCCGACTGAGCCAACTTCTGAAAGCACAAGTGCAAGCAGCACAACGTTCGAAACAACTGAGACTTCTGAGCTGCCGACTGAGCCAACTTCTGAAAGCACAAGTGCAAGCAGTACAACGTTCGAAACAACCGAAACTTCTGAGCTGCCGACTGAGCTAACTTCTGAAAGCACAAGTGCAAGCAGCACAACGTTCGAAACAACCGAAACTTCTGAGCTGCCGACTGAGCCAACTTCTGAAAGCACAAGTGCAAGCACCACAACGTTCGAAACAACCGGGACTTCTGAGCTGCCGACTGAGCCAACTTCTGAAAGCACAAGTGCAAGCAGCACAACGTTCGAAACAACCGAGACTTCTGAGCTGCTGACTGAGCTTACTTCTGAAAGCACAAGTGCAAGCAGCACAACGTTCGAAACAACCGAGACTTCTGAGCTGCCGACTGAGCCAACTTCTGAAAGCACAAGTGCAAGCAGCACAACGTTCGGAACAACCGAGACTTCTGAACTGCCGACTGAGCCAACTTCCGGAAGCACAAGTGCAAGCAGCACAACGTTCGAAACAACCGAGACTTCTGAGCTGCCGACTGAGCTAACTTCTGAAAGCACAAGTGCAAGCAGCACAACGTTCGAAACAACCGGGACTTCTGAGCTGCCGACTGAGCCAACTTCTGAAAGCACAAGTGCAAGCAGCACAACGTTCGAAACAACCGAGACTTCTGAGCTGCCGACTGAGCTAACTTCTGAAAGCACAAGTGCAAGCAGCACAACGTTCGAAACAACCGAAACTTCTGAGCTGCCGACTGAGCCAACTTCTGAAAGCACAAGTGCAAGCAGCACAACGTTCGAAACAACCGGGACTTCTGAGCTGCCGACTGAGCCAACTTCTGAAAGCACAAGTGCAAGCAGCACAACGTTCGAAACAACCGAGACTTCTGAGCTGCCGACTGAGCCAACTTCTGAAAGCACAAGTGCAAGCAGCACAACGTTCGAAACAACCGAGACTTCTGAGCTGCCGACTGAGCTAACTTCTGAAAGCACAAGTGCAAGCAGCACAACGTTCGAAACAACCGAGACTTCTGAGCTGCCGACTGAGCCAACTTCTGAAAGCACAAGTGCAAGCAGCACAACGTTCGAAACAACCGAGACTTCTGAGCTGCTGACTGAGCCAACTTCCGAAAGCACAGGTGCAAGCAGCACAACGTTCGAAACAACCGAGACTTCTGAGCTGCCGACTGAGCTAACTTCTGAAAGCACAAGTGCAAGCAGCACAACGTTCGAAAAGACCAAGACTTCTGTGCTGCCGACTGAGCCAACTTCTGAAAGCACAAGTGCAAGCAGCACAACGTTCGAAACAACCGAGACTTCTGAGCTGCCGACTGAGCTAACTTCTGAAAGCACAAGTGCAAGCAGCACAACGTTTGAAACAACCGAGACTTCTGAGCTGCCGACTGAGCCAACTTCTGAAAGCACAAGTGCAAGCAGCACAACGTTCGAAACAACCGAGACTTCTGAGCTGCCGACTGAGCTAACTTCTGAAAGCACAAGTGCAAGCAGCACAACGTTCGAAACAACCGAGACTTCTGAGCTGCCGACTGAGCCAACTTCTGAAAGCACAAGTGCAAGCAGCACAACGTTCGAAACAACCGAGACTTCTGAGCTGCCGACTGAGCCAACTTCCGAAAGCACAGGTGCAAGCAGCACAACGTTCGAAACAACCGAGACTTCTGAGCTGCCGACTGAGCTAACTTCTGAAAGCACAAGTGCAAGCAGCACAACGTTCGAAACAACCGAAACTTCTGAGCTGCCGACTGAGCCAACTTCTGAAAGCACAAGTGCAAGCAGCACAACGTTCGAAACAACCGGGACTTCTGAGCTGCCGACTGAGCCAACTTCTGAAAGCACAAGTGCAAGCAGCACAACGTTCGAAACAACCGAGACTTCTGAACTGCCGACTGAGTCAACTTCCGAAAGCACAAGTGCAAGCAGCACAACGTTCGAAACAACCGAGACTTCTGAGCTGCCGACTGAGCCAACTTCTGAAAGCACAAGTGCAAGCAGCACAACGTTCGAAACAACCGAGACTTCTGAGCTGCCGACTGAGCCAACTTCTGAAAGCACAAGTGCAAACAGGACAACGTTCAAAACAACCGAGACTTCTGAACTGCCGACTGAGCCAACTTCCGAAAGCACAAGTGCAAGCAGCACAACGTTCGAAACAACCGAGACTTCTGAGCTGCCGACTGAGCCAACTTCTGAAAGCACAAGTGCAAGCAGCACAACGTTCGAAACAACCGAAACTTCTGAGCTGCCTACTGAGCCAACTTCTGAAAGCACAGGTGCAAGCAGCACAACGTTCGAAACAACCGAGACTTCTGAGCTGCCGACTGAGCTAACTTCTGAAAGCACGAGTGCAAGCAGCACAACGTTCGAAACAACCGAAACTTCTGAGCTGCCGACTGAGCCAACTTCTGAAAGCACAAGTGCAAGCAGCACAACGTTCGAAACAACCGGGACTTCTGAGCTGCCGACTGAGCCAACTTCTGAAAGCACAAGTGCAAGCAGCACAACGTTCGAAACAACCGAGACTTCTGAGCTGCCGACTGAGCCAACTTCTGAAAGCACAAGTGCAAGCAGCACAACGTTCGAAACAACCGAGACTTCTGAGCTGCCGACTGAGCTAACTTCTGAAAGCACAAGTGCAAGCAGCACAACGTTCGAAACAACCGAGACTTCTGAGCTGCCGACTGAGCCAACTTCTGAAAGCACAAGTGCAAGCAGCACAACGTTCGAAACAACCGAGACTTCTGAGCTGCCGACTGAGCTAACTTCTGAAAGCACAAGTGCAAGCAGCACAACGTTCGAAACAACCGAGACTTCTGAGCTGCCGACTGAGCCAACTTCTGAAAGCACAAGTGCAAGCAGCACAACGTTCGAAACAACCGAGACTTCTGAGCTGCCGACTGAGCCAACTTCAGAAAGCACAGGTGCAAGCAGCACAACGTTCGAAACAACCGAGACTTCTGAGCTGCCGACTGAGCCAACTTCTGAAAGCACAAGTGCAAGCAGCACAACGTTCGAAACAACCGAGACTTCTGAGCTGCCGACTGAGCCAACTTCAGAAAGCACAGGTGCAAGCAGCACAACGTTCGAAACAACCGAGACTTCTGAGCTGCCGACTGAGCTAACTTCTGAAAGCACAAGTGCAAGCAGCACAACGTTCGAAACAACCGAAACTTCTGAGCTGCCGACTGAGCCAACTTCTGAAAGCACAAGTGCAAGCAGCACAACGTTCGAAACAACCGGGACTTCTGAGCTGCCGACTGAGCCAACTTCTGAAAGCACAAGTGCAAGCAGCACAACGTTCGAAACAACCGAGACTTCTGAACTGCCGACTGAGTCAACTTCCGAAAGCACAAGTGCAAGCAGCACAACGTTCGAAACAACCGAGACTTCTGAGCTGCCGACTGAGCCAACTTCTGAAAGCACAAGTGCAAGCAGCACAACGTTCGAAACAACCGAGACTTCTGAGCTGCCGACTGAGCCAACTTCTGAAAGCACAAGTGCAAACAGGACAACGTTCAAAACAACCGAGACTTCTGAACTGCCGACTGAGCCAACTTCCGAAAGCACAAGTGCAAGCAGCACAACGTTCGAAACAACCGAGACTTCTGAGCTGCCGACTGAGCCAACTTCTGAAAGCACAAGTGCAAGCAGCACAACGTTCGAAACAACCGAAACTTCTGAGCTACCGACTGAGCCAACTTCTGAAAGCACAAGTGCAAGCAGCACAACGTTCGAAACAACCGAAACTTCTGAGCTGCCGACTGAGCCAACTTCTGAAAGCACAAGTGCAAGCAGCACAACGTTCGAAACAATCGAGACTTCTGAGCTGCCGACTGAGCCAACTTCTGAAAGCACAAGTGCAAGCAGCACAACGTTCGAAACAACTGAGACTTCTGAGCTGCCGACTGAGCCAACTTCTGAAAGCACAAGTGCAAGCAGTACAACGTTCGAAACAACCGAAACTTCTGAGCTGCCGACTGAGCTAACTTCTGAAAGCACAAGTGCAAGCAGCACAACGTTCGAAACAACCGAAACTTCTGAGCTGCCGACTGAGCCAACTTCTGAAAGCACAAGTGCAAGCACCACAACGTTCGAAACAACCGGGACTTCTGAGCTGCCGACTGAGCCAACTTCTGAAAGCACAAGTGCAAGCAGCACAACGTTCGAAACAACCGAGACTTCTGAGCTGCTGACTGAGCTTACTTCTGAAAGCACAAGTGCAAGCAGCACAACGTTCGAAACAACCGAGACTTCTGAGCTGCCGACTGAGCCAACTTCTGAAAGCACAAGTGCAAGCAGCACAACGTTCGAAACAACCGGGACTTCTGAGCTGCCGACTGAGCCAACTTCTGAAAGCACAAGTGCAAGCAGCACAACGTTCGAAACAACCGAGACTTCTGAGCTGCCGACTGAGCCAACTTCTGAAAGCACAAGTGCAAGCAGCACAACGTTCGAAACAACCGAGACTTCTGAACTGCCGACTGAGTCAACTTCCGAAAGCACAAGTGCAAGCAGCACAACGTTCGAAACAACCGAGACTTCTGAGCTGCCGACTGAGCCAACTTCTGAAAGCACAAGTGCAAGCAGCACAACGTTCGAAACAACCGAGACTTCTGAGCTGCCGACTGAGCCAACTTCTGAAAGCACAAGTGCAAACAGGACAACGTTCAAAACAACCGAGACTTCTGAACTGCCGACTGAGCCAACTTCCGAAAGCACAAGTGCAAGCAGCACAACGTTCGAAACAACCGAGACTTCTGAGCTGCCGACTGAGCCAACTTCTGAAAGCACAAGTGCAAGCAGCACAACGTTCGAAACAACCGAAACTTCTGAGCTACCGACTGAGCCAACTTCTGAAAGCACAAGTGCAAGCAGCACAACGTTCGAAACAACCGAAACTTCTGAGCTGCCGACTGAGCCAACTTCTGAAAGCACAAGTGCAAGCAGCACAACGTTCGAAACAATCGAGACTTCTGAGCTGCCGACTGAGCCAACTTCTGAAAGCACAAGTGCAAGCAGCACAACGTTCGAAACAACTGAGACTTCTGAGCTGCCGACTGAGCCAACTTCTGAAAGCACAAGTGCAAGCAGTACAACGTTCGAAACAACCGAAACTTCTGAGCTGCCGACTGAGCTAACTTCTGAAAGCACAAGTGCAAGCAGCACAACGTTCGAAACAACCGAAACTTCTGAGCTGCCGACTGAGCCAACTTCTGAAAGCACAAGTGCAAGCACCACAACGTTCGAAACAACCGGGACTTCTGAGCTGCCGACTGAGCCAACTTCTGAAAGCACAAGTGCAAGCAGCACAACGTTCGAAACAACCGAGACTTCTGAGCTGCTGACTGAGCTTACTTCTGAAAGCACAAGTGCAAGCAGCACAACGTTCGAAACAACCGAGACTTCTGAGCTGCCGACTGAGCCAACTTCTGAAAGCACAAGTGCAAGCAGCACAACGTTCGAAACAACCGGGACTTCTGAGCTGCCGACTGAGCCAACTTCTGAAAGCACAAGTGCAAGCAGCACAACGTTCGAAACAACCGAGACTTCTGAGCTGCCGACTGAGCCAACTTCTGAAAGCACAAGTGCAAGCAGCACAACCTTTGAAACGACCGACACTTCTGAGCTTCCGACTGAGCCAACTTCTGAAAGGACAAGTGCAAGCAGCACAACCTTCGAAACAACCGAGACTTCTGAGCTGCCGACTGAGCTAACTTCTGGAAGCACAAGTGCAAGCAGCACAATGTTCGAAACAACCGAGACTTCTGAGCTGCCGACTGAGCCAACTTCTGAAAGCACAAGTGCAAGCAGCACAACGTTCGAAACAACCGAGACTTCTGAGCTGCCGACTGAGCCAACTTCTGAAAGCACAAGTGCAAGCAGCACAACGTTCGAAACAACCGAAACTTCTGAGCTGCCTACTGAGCCAACTTCTGAAAGCACAGGTGCAAGCAGCACAACGTTCGAAACAACCGAGACTTCTGAGCTGCCGACTGAGCTAACTTCTGAAAGCACGAGTGCAAGCAGCACAACGTTCGAAACAACCGAAACTTCTGAGCTGCCGACTGAGCCAACTTCTGAAAGCACAAGTGCAAGCAGCACAACGTTCGAAACAACCGGGACTTCTGAGCTGCCGACTGAGCCAACTTCTGAAAGCACAAGTGCAAGCAGCACAACGTTCGAAACAACCGAGACTTCTGAGCTGCCGACTGAGCCAACTTCTGAAAGCACAAGTGCAAGCAGCACAACGTTCGAAACAACCGAGACTTCTGAGCTGCCGACTGAGCTAACTTCTGAAAGCACAAGTGCAAGCAGCACAACGTTCGAAACAACCGAGACTTCTGAGCTGCCGACTGAGCCAACTTCTGAAAGCACAAGTGCAAGCAGCACAACGTTCGAAACAACCGAGACTTCTGAGCTGCCGACTGAGCTAACTTCTGAAAGCACAAGTGCAAGCAGCACAACGTTCGAAACAACCGAGACTTCTGAGCTGCCGACTGAGCCAACTTCTGAAAGCACAAGTGCAAGCAGCACAACGTTCGAAACAACCGAGACTTCTGAGCTGCCGACTGAGCCAACTTCAGAAAGCACAGGTGCAAGCAGCACAACGTTCGAAACAACCGAGACTTCTGAGCTGCCGACTGAGCCAACTTCTGAAAGCACAAGTGCAAGCAGCACAACGTTCGAAACAACCGAGACTTCTGAGCTGCCGACTGAGCCAACTTCAGAAAGCACAGGTGCAAGCAGCACAACGTTCGAAACAACCGAGACTTCTGAGCTGCCGACTGAGCTAACTTCTGAAAGCACAAGTGCAAGCAGCACAACGTTCGAAACAACCGAAACTTCTGAGCTGCCGACTGAGCCAACTTCTGAAAGCACAAGTGCAAGCAGCACAACCTTTGAAACGACCGACACTTCTGAGCTTCCGACTGAGCCAACTTCTGAAAGTACAAGTGCAAGCAGCACAACCTTCGAAACAACCGAGACTTCTGAGCTGCCGACTGAGCTAACTTCTGGAAGCACAAGTGCAAGCAGCACAATGTTCGAAACAACCGAGACTACTGAGCTGCCGACTGAGCCAACTTCTGAAAGCACAAGTGCAAGCAGCACAACGTTCGAAACAACCGAGACTTCTGAGCTGCCGACTGAGCCAACTTCTGAAAGCACAAGTGCAAGCAGCACAACGTTCGAAACAACCGAAACTTCTGAGCTGCCTACTGAGCCAACTTCTGAAAGCACAGGTGCAAGCAGCACAACGTTCGAAACAACCGAGACTTCTGAGCTGCCGACTGAGCTAACTTCTGAAAGCACGAGTGCAAGCAGCACAACGTTCGAAACAACCGAAACTTCTGAGCTGCCGACTGAGCCAACTTCTGAAAGCACAAGTGCAAGCAGCACAACGTTCGAAACAACCGGGACTTCTGAGCTGCCGACTGAGCCAACTTCTGAAAGCACAAGTGCAAGCAGCACAACGTTCGAAACAACCGAGACTTCTGAGCTGCCGACTGAGCCAACTTCTGAAAGCACAAGTGCAAGCAGCACAACGTTCGAAACAACCGAGACTTCTGAGCTGCCGACTGAGCTAACTTCTGAAAGCACAAGTGCAAGCAGCACAACGTTCGAAACAACCGAGACTTCTGAGCTGCCGACTGAGCCAACTTCTGAAAGCACAAGTGCAAGCAGCACAACGTTCGAAACAACCGAGACTTCTGAGCTGCCGACTGAGCTAACTTCTGAAAGCACAAGTGCAAGCAGCACAACGTTCGAAACAACCGAGACTTCTGAGCTGCCGACTGAGCCAACTTCTGAAAGCACAAGTGCAAGCAGCACAACGTTCGAAACAACCGAGACTTCTGAGCTGCCGACTGAGCCAACTTCAGAAAGCACAGGTGCAAGCAGCACAACGTTCGAAACAACCGAGACTTCTGAGCTGCCGACTGAGCCAACTTCTGAAAGCACAAGTGCAAGCAGCACAACGTTCGAAACAACCGAGACTTCTGAGCTGCCGACTGAGCCAACTTCAGAAAGCACAGGTGCAAGCAGCACAATGTTCGAAACAACCGAGACTACTGAGCTGCCGACTGAGCCAACTTCTGAAAGCACAAGTGCAAGCAGCACAACGTTCGAAACAACCGAGACTTCTGAGCTGCCGACTGAGCCAACTTCTGAAAGCACAAGTGCAAGCAGCACAACGTTCGAAACAACCGAAACTTCTGAGCTGCCTACTGAGCCAACTTCTGAAAGCACAGGTGCAAGCAGCACAACGTTCGAAACAACCGAGACTTCTGAGCTGCCGACTGAGCTAACTTCTGAAAGCACGAGTGCAAGCAGCACAACGTTCGAAACAACCGAAACTTCTGAGCTGCCGACTGAGCCAACTTCTGAAAGCACAAGTGCAAGCAGCACAACGTTCGAAACAACCGGGACTTCTGAGCTGCCGACTGAGCCAACTTCTGAAAGCACAAGTGCAAGCAGCACAACGTTCGAAACAACCGAGACTTCTGAGCTGCCGACTGAGCCAACTTCTGAAAGCACAAGTGCAAGCAGCACAACGTTCGAAACAACCGAGACTTCTGAGCTGCCGACTGAGCTAACTTCTGAAAGCACAAGTGCAAGCAGCACAACGTTCGAAACAACCGAGACTTCTGAGCTGCCGACTGAGCCAACTTCTGAAAGCACAAGTGCAAGCAGCACAACGTTCGAAACAACCGAGACTTCTGAGCTGCCGACTGAGCTAACTTCTGAAAGCACAAGTGCAAGCAGCACAACGTTCGAAACAACCGAGACTTCTGAGCTGCCGACTGAGCCAACTTCTGAAAGCACAAGTGCAAGCAGCACAACGTTCGAAACAACCGAGACTTCTGAGCTGCCGACTGAGCCAACTTCAGAAAGCACAGGTGCAAGCAGCACAACGTTCGAAACAACCGAGACTTCTGAGCTGCCGACTGAGCCAACTTCTGAAAGCACAAGTGCAAGCAGCACAACGTTCGAAACAACCGAGACTTCTGAGCTGCCGACTGAGCCAACTTCAGAAAGCACAGGTGCAAGCAGCACAACGTTCGAAACAACCGAGACTTCTGAGCTGCCGACTGAGCTAACTTCTGAAAGCACAAGTGCAAGCAGCACAACGTTCGAAACAACCGAAACTTCTGAGCTGCCGACTGAGCCAACTTCTGAAAGCACAAGTGCAAGCAGCACAACGTTCGAAACAACCGGGACTTCTGAGCTGCCGACTGAGCCAACTTCTGAAAGCACAAGTGCAAGCAGCACAACGTTCGAAACAACCGAGACTTCTGAACTGCCGACTGAGTCAACTTCCGAAAGCACAAGTGCAAGCAGCACAACGTTCGAAACAACCGAGACTTCTGAGCTGCCGACTGAGCCAACTTCTGAAAGCACAAGTGCAAGCAGCACAACGTTCGAAACAACCGAGACTTCTGAGCTGCCGACTGAGCCAACTTCTGAAAGCACAAGTGCAAACAGGACAACGTTCAAAACAACCGAGACTTCTGAACTGCCAACTGAGCCAACTTCCGAAAGCACAAGTGCAAGCAGCACAACGTTCGAAACAACCGAGACTTCTGAGCTGCCGACTGAGCCAACTTCTGAAAGCACAAGTGCAAGCAGCACAACGTTCGAAACAACCGAAACTTCTGAGCTACCGACTGAGCCAACTTCTGAAAGCACAAGTGCAAGCAGCACAACGTTCGAAACAACCGAAACTTCTGAGCTGCCGACTGAGCCAACTTCTGAAAGCACAAGTGCAAGCAGCACAACGTTCGAAACAATCGAGACTTCTGAGCTGCCGACTGAGCCAACTTCTGAAAGCACAAGTGCAAGCAGCACAACGTTCGAAACAACTGAGACTTCTGAGCTGCCGACTGAGCCAACTTCTGAAAGCACAAGTGCAAGCAGTACAACGTTCGAAACAACCGAAACTTCTGAGCTGCCGACTGAGCTAACTTCTGAAAGCACAAGTGCAAGCAGCACAACGTTCGAAACAACCGAAACTTCTGAGCTGCCGACTGAGCCAACTTCTGAAAGCACAAGTGCAAGCACCACAACGTTCGAAACAACCGGGACTTCTGAGCTGCCGACTGAGCCAACTTCTGAAAGCACAAGTGCAAGCAGCACAACGTTCGAAACAACCGAGACTTCTGAGCTGCTGACTGAGCTTACTTCTGAAAGCACAAGTGCAAGCAGCACAACGTTCGAAACAACCGAGACTTCTGAGCTGCCGACTGAGCCAACTTCTGAAAGCACAAGTGCAAGCAGCACAACGTTCGGAACAACCGAGACTTCTGAACTGCCGACTGAGCCAACTTCCGGAAGCACAAGTGCAAGCAGCACAACGTTCGAAACAACCGAGACTTCTGAGCTGCCGACTGAGCTAACTTCTGAAAGCACAAGTGCAAGCAGCACAACGTTCGAAACAACCGGGACTTCTGAGCTGCCGACTGAGCCAACTTCTGAAAGCACAAGTGCAAGCAGCACAACGTTCGAAACAACCGAGACTTCTGAGCTGCCGACTGAGCTAACTTCTGAAAGCACAAGTGCAAGCAGCACAACGTTCGAAACAACCGAAACTTCTGAGCTGCCGACTGAGCCAACTTCTGAAAGCACAAGTGCAAGCAGCACAACGTTCGAAACAACCGGGACTTCTGAGCTGCCGACTGAGCCAACTTCTGAAAGCACAAGTGCAAGCAGCACAACCTTTGAAACGACCGACACTTCTGAGCTTCCGACTGAGCCAACTTCTGAAAGTACAAGTGCAAGCAGCACAACGTTCGAAACAACCGAGACTTCTGAGCTGCCGACTGAGCCAACTTCTGAAAGCACAAGTGCAAGCAGCACAACCTTTGAAACGACCGACACTTCTGAGCTTCCGACTGAGCCAACTTCTGAAAGTACAAGTGCAAGCAGCACAACCTTCGAAACAACCGAGACTTCTGAGCTGCCGACTGAGCTAACTTCTGGAAGCACAAGTGCAAGCAGCACAATGTTCGAAACAACCGAGACTACTGAGCTGCCGACTGAGCCAACTTCTGAAAGCACAAGTGCAAGCAGCACAACGTTCGAAACAACCGAGACTTCTGAGCTGCCGACTGAGCCAACTTCTGAAAGCACAAGTGCAAGCAGCACAACGTTCGAAACAACCGAAACTTCTGAGCTGCCTACTGAGCCAACTTCTGAAAGCACAGGTGCAAGCAGCACAACGTTCGAAACAACCGAGACTTCTGAGCTGCCGACTGAGCTAACTTCTGAAAGCACGAGTGCAAGCAGCACAACGTTCGAAACAACCGAAACTTCTGAGCTGCCGACTGAGCCAACTTCTGAAAGCACAAGTGCAAGCAGCACAACGTTCGAAACAACCGGGACTTCTGAGCTGCCGACTGAGCCAACTTCTGAAAGCACAAGTGCAAGCAGCACAACGTTCGAAACAACCGAGACTTCTGAGCTGCCGACTGAGCCAACTTCTGAAAGCACAAGTGCAAGCAGCACAACGTTCGAAACAACCGAGACTTCTGAGCTGCCGACTGAGCTAACTTCTGAAAGCACAAGTGCAAGCAGCACAACGTTCGAAACAACCGAGACTTCTGAGCTGCCGACTGAGCCAACTTCTGAAAGCACAAGTGCAAGCAGCACAACGTTCGAAACAACCGAGACTTCTGAGCTGCCGACTGAGCTAACTTCTGAAAGCACAAGTGCAAGCAGCACAACGTTCGAAACAACCGAGACTTCTGAGCTGCCGACTGAGCCAACTTCTGAAAGCACAAGTGCAAGCAGCACAACGTTCGAAACAACCGAGACTTCTGAGCTGCCGACTGAGCCAACTTCAGAAAGCACAGGTGCAAGCAGCACAACGTTCGAAACAACCGAGACTTCTGAGCTGCCGACTGAGCCAACTTCTGAAAGCACAAGTGCAAGCAGCACAACGTTCGAAACAACCGAGACTTCTGAGCTGCCGACTGAGCCAACTTCAGAAAGCACAGGTGCAAGCAGCACAACGTTCGAAACAACCGAGACTTCTGAGCTGCCGACTGAGCTAACTTCTGAAAGCACAAGTGCAAGCAGCACAACGTTCGAAACAACCGAAACTTCTGAGCTGCCGACTGAGCCAACTTCTGAAAGCACAAGTGCAAGCAGCACAACGTTCGAAACAACCGGGACTTCTGAGCTGCCGACTGAGCCAACTTCTGAAAGCACAAGTGCAAGCAGCACAACGTTCGAAACAACCGAGACTTCTGAACTGCCGACTGAGTCAACTTCCGAAAGCACAAGTGCAAGCAGCACAACGTTCGAAACAACCGAGACTTCTGAGCTGCCGACTGAGCCAACTTCTGAAAGCACAAGTGCAAGCAGCACAACGTTCGAAACAACCGAGACTTCTGAGCTGCCGACTGAGCCAACTTCTGAAAGCACAAGTGCAAACAGGACAACGTTCAAAACAACCGAGACTTCTGAACTGCCGACTGAGCCAACTTCCGGAAGCACAAGTGCAAGCAGCACAACGTTCGAAACAACCGAGACTTCTGAGCTGCCGACTGAGCTAACTTCTGAAAGCACAAGTGCAAGCAGCACAACGTTCGAAACAACCGGGACTTCTGAGCTGCCGACTGAGCCAACTTCTGAAAGCACAAGTGCAAGCAGCACAACGTTCGAAACAACCGAGACTTCTGAGCTGCCGACTGAGCTAACTTCTGAAAGCACAAGTGCAAGCAGCACAACGTTCGAAACAACCGAAACTTCTGAGCTGCCGACTGAGCCAACTTCTGAAAGCACAAGTGCAAGCAGCACAACGTTCGAAACAACCGGGACTTCTGAGCTGCCGACTGAGCCAACTTCTGAAAGCACAAGTGCAAGCAGCACAACCTTTGAAACGACCGACACTTCTGAGCTTCCGACTGAGCCAACTTCTGAAAGTACAAGTGCAAGCAGCACAACGTTCGAAACAACCGAGACTTCTGAGCTGCCGACTGAGCCAACTTCTGAAAGCACAAGTGCAAGCAGCACAACGTTCGAAACAACCGAAACTTCTGAGCTGCCGACTGAGCTAACTTCTGAAAGCACAAGTGCAAGAAGCACAACGTTCGAAACAACCGAAACTTCTGAGCTGCCGACTGAGCCAACTTCTGAAAGCACAAGTGCAAGCACCACAACGTTCGAAACAACCGAGACTTTTGAGCTGCCGACTGAGCCAACTTCTGAAAGCACAAGTGCAAGCAGCACAACGTTCGAAACAACCGAGACTTCTGAGCTGCCGACTGAGCCAACTTCCGAAAGCACAGGTGCAAGCAGTACAACGTTCGAAACAACCGAGACTTCTGAGCTGCCGACTGAGCTAACTTCTGAAAGCACAATTGCAAGCAGCACAACGTTCGAAACAACCGGGACTTCTGAGCTGCCGACTGAGCCAACTTCTGAAAGCACAAGTGCAAGCAGCACAACGTTCGAAACAACCGAGACTTCTGAGCTGCCGACTGAGCCAACTTCCGAAAGCACAGGTGCAAGCAGCACAACGTTCGAAACAACCGAGACTTCTGAGCTGCCGACTGAGCTAACTTCTGAAAGCACAAGTGCAAGCAGCACAACGTTCGAAACAACCGAGACTTCTGAGCTGCCGACTGAGCCAACTTCTGAAAGCACAAGTGCAAGCAGCACAACGTTCGAAACAACCGAGACTTCTGAGCTGCCGAATGAGCCAACTTCTGAAAGCACAAGTGCAAGCAGCACAACGTTCGAAACAACCGAGACTTCTGAGCTGCCGACTGAGCCAACTTCCGAAAGCACAGGTGCAAGCAGTACAACGTTCGAAACAACCGAGACTTCTGAGCTGCCGACTGAGCTAACTTCTGAAAGCACAATTGCAAGCAGCACAACGTTCGAAACAACCGGGACTTCTGAGCTGCCGACTGAGCCAACTTCTGAAAGCACAAGTGCAAGCAGCACAACGTTCGAAACAACCGAGACTTCTGAGCTGCCGACTGAGCCAACTTCCGAAAGCACAGGTGCAAGCAGCACAACGTTCGAAACAACCGAGACTTCTGAGCTGCCGACTGAGCTAACTTCTGAAAGCACAAGTGCAAGCAGCACAACGTTCGAAACAACCGAGACTTCTGAGCTGCCGACTGAGCCAACTTCTGAAAGCACAAGTGCAAGCAGCACAACGTTCGAAACAACCGAGACTTCTGAGCTGCCGAATGAGCCAACTTCTGAAAGCACAAGTGCAAGCAGCACAACGTTCGAAACAACCGAGACTTCTGAGCTGCCGACTGAGCCAACTTCCGAAAGCACAGGTGCAAGCAGTACAACGTTCGAAACAACCGAGACTTCTGAGCTGCCGACTGAGCTAACTTCTGAAAGCACAATTGCAAGCAGCACAACGTTCGAAACAACCGGGACTTCTGAGCTGCCGACTGAGCCAACTTCTGAAAGCACAAGTGCAAGCAGCACAACGTTCGAAACAACCGAGACTTCTGAGCTGCCGACTGAGCCAACTTCTGAAAGCACAAGTGCAAGCAGCACAACGTTCGAAACAACCGAGACTTCTGAGCTGCCGACTGAGCTAACTTCTGAAAGCACAAGTGCAAGCAGCACAACGTTCGAAACAACCGAAACTTCTGAGCTGCCGACTGAGCCAACTTCTGAAAGCACAAGTGCAAGCAGCACAACGTTCGAAACAACCGGGACTTCTGAGCTGCCGACTGAGCCAACTTCTGAAAGCACAAGTGCAAGCAGCACAACGTTCGAAACAACCGAGACTTCTGAACTGCCGACTGAGTCAACTTCCGAAAGCACAAGTGCAAGCAGCACAACGTTCGAAACAACCGAGACTTCTGAGCTGCCGACTGAGCCAACTTCTGAAAGCACAAGTGCAAGCAGCACAACGTTCGAAACAACCGAGACTTCTGAGCTGCCGACTGAGCCAACTTCTGAAAGCACAAGTGCAAACAGGACAACGTTCAAAACAACCGAGACTTCTGAACTGCCGACTGAGCCAACTTCCGAAAGCACAAGTGCAAGCAGCACAACGTTCGAAACAACCGAAACTTCTGAGCTACCGACTGAGCCAACTTCTGAAAGCACAAGTGCAAGCAGCACAACGTTCGAAACAACCGAAACTTCTGAGCTGCCGACTGAGCCAACTTCTGAAAGCACAGGTGCAAGCAGCACAACGTTCGAAACAACCGAGACTTCTGAGCTGCCGACTGAGCTAACTTCTGAAAGCACGAGTGCAAGCAGCACAACGTTCGAAACAACCGAAACTTCTGAGCTGCCGACTGAGCCAACTTCTGAAAGCACAAGTGCAAGCAGCACAACGTTCGAAACAACCGGGACTTCTGAGCTGCCGACTGAGCCAACTTCTGAAAGCACAAGTGCAAGCAGCACAACGTTCGAAACAACCGAAACTTCTGAGCTGCCGACTGAGCCAACTTCTGAAAGCACAAGTGCAAGCAGCACAACGTTCGAAACAACCGGGACTTCTGAGCTGCCGACTGAGCCAACTTCTGAAAGCACAAGTGCAAGCAGCACAACCTTTGAAACGACCGACACTTCTGAGCTTCCGACTGAGCCAACTTCTGAAAGTACAAGTGCAAGCAGCACAACGTTCGAAACAACCGAAACTTCTGAGCTGCCGACTGAGCCAACTTCTGAAAGCACAAGTGCAAGCAGCACAACGTTCGAAACAACCGAAACTTCTGAGCTGCCGACTGAGCTAACTTCTGAAAGCACAAGTGCAAGAAGCACAACGTTCGAAACAACCGAAACTTCTGAGCTGCCGACTGAGCCAACTTCTGAAAGCACAAGTGCAAGCACCACAACGTTCGAAACAACCGAGACTTTTGAGCTGCCGACTGAGCCAACTTCTGAAAGCACAAGTGCAAGCAGCACAACGTTCGAAACAACCGAGACTTCTGAGCTGCCGACTGAGCCAACTTCCGAAAGCACAGGTGCAAGCAGTACAACGTTCGAAACAACCGAGACTTCTGAGCTGCCGACTGAGCTAACTTCTGAAAGCACAATTGCAAGCAGCACAACGTTCGAAACAACCGGGACTTCTGAGCTGCCGACTGAGCCAACTTCTGAAAGCACAAGTGCAAGCAGCACAACGTTCGAAACAACCGAGACTTCTGAGCTGCCGACTGAGCCAACTTCCGAAAGCACAGGTGCAAGCAGCACAACGTTCGAAACAACCGAGACTTCTGAGCTGCCGACTGAGCTAACTTCTGAAAGCACAAGTGCAAGCAGCACAACGTTCGAAACAACCGAGACTTCTGAGCTGCCGACTGAGCCAACTTCTGAAAGCACAAGTGCAAGCAGCACAACGTTCGAAACAACCGAGACTTCTGAGCTGCCGAATGAGCCAACTTCTGAAAGCACAAGTGCAAGCAGCACAACGTTCGAAACAACCGAGACTTCTGAGCTGCCGACTGAGCCAACTTCCGAAAGCACAGGTGCAAGCAGTACAACGTTCGAAACAACCGAGACTTCTGAGCTGCCGACTGAGCTAACTTCTGAAAGCACAATTGCAAGCAGCACAACGTTCGAAACAACCGGGACTTCTGAGCTGCCGACTGAGCCAACTTCTGAAAGCACAAGTGCAAGCAGCACAACGTTCGAAACAACCGAGACTTCTGAGCTGCCGACTGAGCCAACTTCTGAAAGCACAAGTGCAAGCAGCACAACGTTCGAAACAACCGAGACTTCTGAGCTGCCGACTGAGCCAACTTCCGAAAGCACAGGTGCAAGCAGCACAACGTTCGAAACAACCGAGACTTCTGAGCTGCCGACTGAGCTAACTTCTGAAAGCACAAGTGCAAGCAGCACAACGTTCGAAACAACCGAAACTTCTGAGCTGCCGACTGAGCCAACTTCTGAAAGCACAAGTGCAAGCAGCACAACGTTCGAAACAACCGGGACTTCTGAGCTGCCGACTGAGCCAACTTCTGAAAGCACAAGTGCAAGCAGCACAACGTTCGAAACAACCGAGACTTCTGAACTGCCTACTGAGTCAACTTCCGAAAGCACAAGTGCAAGCAGCACAACGTTCGAAACAACCGAGACTTCTGAGCTGCCGACTGAGCCAACTTCTGAAAGCACAAGTGCAAGCAGCACAACGTTCGAAACAACCGAGACTTCTGAGCTGCCGACTGAGCCAACTTCTGAAAGCACAAGTGCAAACAGGACAACGTTCAAAACAACCGAGACTTCTGAACTGCCGACTGAGCCAACTTCCGAAAGCACAAGTGCAAGCAGCACAACGTTCGAAACAACCGAGACTTCTGAGCTGCCGACTGAGCCAACTTCTGAAAGCACAAGTGCAAGCAGCACAACGTTCGAAACAACCGAAACTTCTGAGCTACCGACTGAGCCAACTTCTGAAAGCACAAGTGCAAGCAGCACAACGTTCGAAACAACCGAAACTTCTGAGCTGCCGACTGAGCCAACTTCTGAAAGCACAGGTGCAAGCAGCACAACGTTCGAAACAACCGAGACTTCTGAGCTGCCGACTGAGCTAACTTCTGAAAGCACGAGTGCAAGCAGCACAACGTTCGAAACAACCGAAACTTCTGAGCTGCCGACTGAGCCAACTTCTGAAAGCACAAGTGCAAGCAGCACAACGTTCGAAACAACCGGGACTTCTGAGCTGCCGACTGAGCCAACTTCTGAAAGCACAAGTGCAAGCAGCACAACGTTCGAAACAACCGAGACTTCTGAGCTGCCGACTGAGCCAACTTCTGAAAGCACAAGTGCAAGCAGCACAACGTTCGAAACAACCGAGACTTCTGAGCTGCCGACTGAGCTAACTTCTGAAAGCACAAGTGCAAGCAGCACAACGTTCGAAACAACCGAGACTTCTGAGCTGCCCACTGAGCCAACTTCTGAAAGCACAAGTGCAAGCAGCACAACGTTCGAAACAACCGAGACTTCTGAGCTGCTGACTGAGCCAACTTCCGAAAGCACAGGTGCAAGCAGCACAACGTTCGAAACAACCGAGACTTCTGAGCTGCCGACTGAGCTAACTTCTGAAAGCACAAGTGCAAGCAGCACAACGTTCGAAAAGACCAAGACTTCTGAGCTGCCGACTGAGCCAACTTCTGAAAGCACAAGTGCAAGCAGCACAACGTTCGAAACAACCGAGACTTCTGAGCTGCCGACTGAGCTAACTTCTGAAAGCACAAGTGCAAGCAGCACAACGTTTGAAACAACCGAGACTTCTGAGCTGCCGACTGAGCCAACTTCTGAAAGCACAAGTGCAAGCAGCACAACGTTCGAAACAACCGAGACTTCTGAGCTGCCGACTGAGCTAACTTCTGAAAGCACAAGTGCAAGCAGCACAACGTTCGAAACAACCGAGACTTCTGAGCTGCCGACTGAGCCAACTTCTGAAAGCACAAGTGCAAGCAGCACAACGTTCGAAACAACCGAGACTTCTGAGCTGCCGACTGAGCCAACTTCCGAAAGCACAGGTGCAAGCAGCACAACGTTCGAAACAACCGAGACTTCTGAGCTGCCGACTGAGCTAACTTCTGAAAGCACAAGTGCAATCAGCACAACGTTCGAAACAACCGAAACTTCTGAGCTGCCGACTGAGCCAACTTCTGGAAGCACAAGTGCAAGCAGCACAACGTTCGAAACAACCGGGACTTCTGAGCTGCCGACTGAGCCAACTTCTGAAAGCACAAGTGCAAGCAGCACAACGTTCGAAACAACCGAAACTTCTGAGCTACCGACTGAGCCAACTTCTGAAAGCACAAAAGCAAGCAGCACAACGTTCGAAACAACCGAAACTTCTGAGCTGCCGACTGAGCCAACTTCTGAAAGCACAAGTGCAAGCAGCACAACGTTCGAAACAACCGAGACTTCTGAGCTACCGACTGAGCCAACTTCTGAAAGCACAAGTGCAAGCAGCACAACGTTCGAAACAACCGAGACTTCTGAGCTGCCGACTGAGCCAACTTCTGAGAGCACAAGTGCAAGCAGCACAACGTTCGAAACAACCGAAACTTCTGAGCTGCCGACTGAGCTAACTTCTGAAAGCACAAGTGCAAGCAGCACAACGTTCGAAACAACCGAAACTTCTGAGCTGCCGACTGAGCCAACTTCTGAAAGCACAAGTTCAAGCACCACAACGTTCGAAACAACCGGGACTTCTGAGCTGCCGACTGAGCCAACTTCTGAAAGCACAAGTGCAAGCAGCACAACGTTCGAAACAACCGAGACTTCTGAGCTGCCGACTGAGCTTACTTCTGAAAGCACAAGTGCAAGCAGCACAACGTTCGAAACAACCGAGACTTCTGAGCTACCGACTGAGCCAACTTCTGAAAGCACAAGTGCAAGCAGCACAACGTTCGAAACAACCGAGACTTCTGAGCTGCCGACTGAGCTAACTTCTGAAAGCACAAGTGCAATCAGCACAACGTTCGAAACAACCGAAACTTCTGAGCTGCCGACTGAGCCAACTTCTGGAAGCACAAGTGCAAGCAGCACAACGTTCGAAACAACCGGGACTTCTGAGCTGCCGACTGAGCCAACTTCTGAAAGCACAAGTGCAAGCAGCACAACGTTCGAAACAACCGAAACTTCTGAGCTACCGACTGAGCCAACTTCTGAAAGCACAAAAGCAAGCAGCACAACGTTCGAAACAACCGAAACTTCTGAGCTGCCGACTGAGCCAACTTCTGAAAGCACAAGTGCAAGCAGCACAACGTTCGAAACAACCGAGACTTCTGAGCTACCGACTGAGCCAACTTCTGAAAGCACAAGTGCAAGCAGCACAACGTTCGAAACAACCGAGACTTCTGAGCTGCCGACTGAGCCAACTTCTGAGAGCACAAGTGCAAGCAGCACAACGTTCGAAACAACCGAAACTTCTGAGCTGCCGACTGAGCTAACTTCTGAAAGCACAAGTGCAAGCAGCACAACGTTCGAAACAACCGAAACTTCTGAGCTGCCGACTGAGCCAACTTCTGAAAGCACAAGTTCAAGCACCACAACGTTCGAAACAACCGGGACTTCTGAGCTGCCGACTGAGCCAACTTCTGAAAGCACAAGTGCAAGCAGCACAACGTTCGAAACAACCGAGACTTCTGAGCTGCCGACTGAGCTTACTTCTGAAAGCACAAGTGCAAGCAGCACAACGTTCGAAACAACCGAGACTTCTGAGCTACCGACTGAGCCAACTTCTGAAAGCACAAGTGCAAGCAGCACAACGTTCGAAACAACCGAGACTTCTGAGCTGCCGACTGAGCCAACTTCTGAAAGCACAAGTGCAAGCAGCACAACGTTCGAAACAACCGAAACTTCTGAGCTGCCGACTGAGCTAACTTCTGAAAGCACAAGTGCAAGCAGCACAACGTTCGAAACAACCGAAACTTCTGAGCTGCCGACTGAGCCAACTTCTGAAAGCACAAGTTCAAGCACCACAACGTTCGAAACAACCGGGACTTCTGAGCTGCCGACTGAGCCAACTTCTGAAAGCACAAGTGCAAGCAGCACAACGTTCGAAACAACCGAGACTTCTGAGCTGCCGACTGAGCTTACTTCTGAAAGCACAAGTGCAAGCAGCACAACGTTCGAAACAACCGAGACTTCTGAGCTGCCGACTGAGCCAACTTCTGAAAGCACAAGTGCAAGCAGCACAACGTTCGAAACAACCGAGACTTCTGAACTGCCGACTGAGCCAACTTCCGGAAGCACAAGTGCAAGCAGCACAAGGTTCGAAACAACCGAGACTTCTGAGCTGCCGACTGAGCCAACTTCTGAAAGCACAAGTGCAAGCAGCACAACGTTCGAAACAACCGAAACTTCTGAGCTACCGACTGAGCCAACTTCTGAAAGCACAAGTGCAAGCAGCACAACGTTCGAAACAACCGAAACTTCTGAGCTGCCGACTGAGCCAACTTCTGAAAGCACAAGTGCAAGCAGCACAACGTTCGAAACAACCGAGACTTCTGAGCTGCCGACTGAGCCAACTTCTGAAAGCACAAGTTCAAGCACCACAACGTTCGAAACAACCGGGACTTCTGAGCTGCCGACTGAGCCAACTTCTGAAAGCACAAGTTCAAGCACCACAACGTTCGAAACAACCGGGACTTCTGAGCTGCCGACTGAGCCAACTTCTGAAAGCACAAGTGCAAGCAGCACAACGTTCGAAACAACCGAGACTTCTGAGCTGCCGACTGAGCTTACTTCTGAAAGCACAAGTGCAAGCAGCACAACGTTCGAAACAACCGAGACTTCTGAGCTACCGACTGAGCCAACTTCTGAAAGCACAAGTGCAAGCAGCACAACGTTCGAAACAACCGAGACTTCTGAGCTGCCGACTGAGCCAACTTCTGAAAGCACAAGTGCAAGCAGCACAACGTTCGAAACAACCGAAACTTCTGAGCTGCCGACTGAGCTAACTTCTGAAAGCACAAGTGCAAGCAGCACAACGTTCGAAACAACCGAAACTTCTGAGCTGCCGACTGAGCCAACTTCTGAAAGCACAAGTTCAAGCACCACAACGTTCGAAACAACCGGGACTTCTGAGCTGCCGACTGAGCCAACTTCTGAAAGCACAAGTGCAAGCAGCACAACGTTCGAAACAACCGAGACTTCTGAGCTGCCGACTGAGCTTACTTCTGAAAGCACAAGTGCAAGCAGCACAACGTTCGAAACAACCGAGACTTCTGAGCTGCCGACTGAGCCAACTTCTGAAAGCACAAGTGCAAGCAGCACAACGTTCGAAACAACCGAGACTTCTGAACTGCCGACTGAGCCAACTTCCGGAAGCACAAGTGCAAGCAGCACAAGGTTCGAAACAACCGAGACTTCTGAGCTGCCGACTGAGCCAACTTCTGAAAGCACAAGTGCAAGCAGCACAACGTTCGAAACAACCGAAACTTCTGAGCTACCGACTGAGCCAACTTCTGAAAGCACAAGTGCAAGCAGCACAACGTTCGAAACAACCGAAACTTCTGAGCTGCCGACTGAGCCAACTTCTGAAAGCACAAGTGCAAGCAGCACAACGTTCGAAACAACCGAGACTTCTGAGCTGCCGACTGAGCCAACTTCTGAAAGCACAAGTTCAAGCACCACAACGTTCGAAACAACCGGGACTTCTGAGCTGCCGACTGAGCCAACTTCTGAAAGCACAAGTGCAAGCAGCACAACGTTCGAAACAACCGAGACTTCTGAGCTGCCGACTGAGCTTACTTCTGAAAGCACAAGTGCAAGCAGCACAACGTTCGAAACAACCGAGACTTCTGAGCTGCCGACTGAGCCAACTTCTGAAAGCACAAGTGCAAGCAGCACAACGTTCGAAACAACCGAGACTTCTGAACTGCCGACTGAGCCAACTTCCGGAAGCACAAGTGCAAGCAGCACAAGGTTCGAAACAACCGAGACTTCTGAGCTGCCGACTGAGCCAACTTCTGAAAGCACAAGTGCAAGCAGCACAACGTTCGAAACAACCGAAACTTCTGAGCTACCGACTGAGCCAACTTCTGAAAGCACAAGTGCAAGCAGCACAACGTTCGAAACAACCGAAACTTCTGAGCTGCCGACTGAGCCAACTTCTGAAAGCACAAGTGCAAGCAGCACAACGTTCGAAACAACCGAGACTTCTGAGCTGCCGACTGAGCCAACTTCTGAAAGCACAAGTGCAAGCAGCACAACCTTTGAAACGACCGAAACTTCTGAGCTTCCGACTGAGCCAACTTCTGAAAGTACAAGTGCAAGCAGCACAACCTTCGAAACAACCGAGACTTCTGAGCTGCCGACTGAGCTAACTTCTGGAAGCACAAGTGCAAGCAGCACAATGTTCGAAACAACCGAGACTTCTGAGCTGCCGACTGAGCCAACTTCTGAAAGCACAAGTGCAAGCAGCACAACGTTCGAAACAACCAAGACTTCTGAGCTGCCGACTGAGCTAACTTCTGAAAGCACAAGTGCAAGCAGCACAACGTTCGAAACAACCGAGACTTCTGAGCTGCCGACTGAGCAAACTTCTGAAAGCACAATTGCAAGCAGTACAACGTTCGAAACAACCGGGACTTCTGAGCTGCCGACTGAGCCAACTTCTGAAAGCACAAGTGCAAACAGCATAACGTTCGAAACAACCGAGACTTCTGAGCTGCCGACTGAGCCAACTTCTGAAAGCACAAGTGCAAGCAGCACAACGTTCGAAACAACCGAGACTTCTGAGCTGCCGACTGAGCTAACTTCTGAAAGCACAAATGCAAGCAGCACAACGTTCGAAACAACCGGGACTTCTGAGCTGCCGACTGAGCCAACTTCTGAAAGCACAAGGTCAAGCAGCACAACGTTCGAAACAACCGAGACTTCTGAGCTGCCGACTGAGCCAACTTCTGAAAGCACAAGTGCAAGCAGCACAACGTTCGAAACAACCGAGACTTCTGAGCTGCCAACTGAGCAAACTTCTGAAAGCACAATTGCAAGCAGCACAACGTTCGAAACAACCGGGACTTCTGAGCTGCCGACTGAGCCATCTTCTGAAAGCACAAGTGCGAGCAGCACAAAGTTCGAAACAACCGAGACTTCTGAGCTGCCGACTGAGCTAACTTCTGAAAGCACAAGTGCAAGCAGCACAACGTTCGAAACAACCGAGACTTCTGAGCTGCCGACTGAGCTAACTTCTGAAAGCACAAGTGCAAGCAGCACAACGTTCGAAACAACCGAGACTTCTGAGCTGCCGACTGAGCCAACTTCTAAAAGCACAAGTGCAAGCAGCACAACGTTCGAAACAACCGAGACTTCTGAGCTGCCGACTGAGCCAACTTCTGAAAGCACAAGTGCAAGCAGCATAACGTTCAAAACAACCGAGACTTCTGAGCTGCCGACTGAGCCAGCTTCTGAAAGCACAAGTGCAAGCAGCACAACGTTCGAAACAACCGAGACTTCTGAGCTGCCGACTGAGCAAACTTCTGAAAGCACAATTGCAAGCAGCACAACGTTCGAAACAAACGGGACTTCTGAGCTGCCGACTGAGCCAACTTCTGAAAGCACAAGTGCGAGCAGCACAAAGTTCGAAACAACCGAGATTTCTGAGCTGCCGACTGAGCTAACTTCTGAAAGCACAAGTGCAAGCAGCACAACGTTCGAAACAACCGAGACTTCTGAGCTGCCGACTGAGCTAACTTCTGAAAGCACAAGTGCAAGCAGCACAATGTTCGAAACAACCGAGATTTCTGAGCTGCCGACTGAGCTAACTTCTGAAAGCACAAGTGCAAGCAGCATAACGTTCGAAACAACCGAGACTTCTGAGCTGCCGACTGAGCTAACTTCTGAAAGCACAAGTGCAAGCAGCACAACGTTCGAAACAACGGAGACTTCTGAGCTGCCGACTGAGCCAACTTCTGAAAGCACAAGTGCAAGCAGCACAACGTTCGAAACAACCGAGACTTCTGAGCTGCCGACTGAGCCAACTTCTGAAAGCACAAGTGCAAGCAGCACAACGTTCGAAACAACCGAAACTTCTGAGCTGCCGACTGAGCTAACTTCTGAAAGCACAAGTGCAAGCAGCACAACGTTCGAAACAACCGAAACTTCTGAGCTGCCGACTGAGCCAACTTCTGAAAGCACAAGTTCAAGCACCACAACGTTCGAAACAACCGGGACTTCTGAGCTGCCGACTAAGCCAACTTCTGAAAGCACAAGTGCAAGCAGCACAACGTTCGAAACAACCGAGACTTCTGAGCTGCCGACTGAGCTTACTTCTGAAAGCACAAGTGCAAGCAGCACAACGTTCGAAACAACCGAGACTTCTGAGCTGCCGACTGAGCCAACTTCTGAAAGCACAAGTGCAAGCAGCACAACGTTCGAAACAACCGAGACTTCTGAACTGCCGACTGAGCCAACTTCCGGAAGCACAAGTGCAAGCAGCACAAGGTTCGAAACAACCGAGACTTCTGAGCTGCCGACTGAGCCAACTTCTGAAAGCACAAGTGCAAGCAGCACAACGTTCGAAACAACCGAAACTTCTGAGCTACCGACTGAGCCAACTTCTGAAAGCACAAGTGCAAGCAGCACAACGTTCGAAACAACCGAAACTTCTGAGCTGCCGACTGAGCCAACTTCTGAAAGCACAAGTGCAAGCAGCACAACGTTCGAAACAACCGAGACTTCTGAGCTGCCGACTGAGCCAACTTCTGAAAGCACAAGTTCAAGCACCACAACGTTCGAAACAACCGGGACTTCTGAGCTGCCGACTGAGCCAACTTCTGAAAGCACAAGTGCAAGCAGCACAACGTTCGAAACAACCGAGACTTCTGAGCTGCCGACTGAGCTTACTTCTGAAAGCACAAGTGCAAGCAGCACAACGTTCGAAACAACCGAGACTTCTGAGCTGCCGACTGAGCCAACTTCTGAAAGCACAAGTGCAAGCAGCACAACGTTCGAAACAACCGAGACTTCTGAACTGCCGACTGAGCCAACTTCCGGAAGCACAAGTGCAAGCAGCACAAGGTTCGAAACAACCGAGACTTCTGAGCTGCCGACTGAGCCAACTTCTGAAAGCACAAGTGCAAGCAGCACAACGTTCGAAACAACCGAAACTTCTGAGCTACCGACTGAGCCAACTTCTGAAAGCACAAGTGCAAGCAGCACAACGTTCGAAACAACCGAAACTTCTGAGCTGCCGACTGAGCCAACTTCTGAAAGCACAAGTGCAAGCAGCACAACGTTCGAAACAACCGAGACTTCTGAGCTGCCGACTGAGCCAACTTCTGAAAGCACAAGTGCAAGCAGCACAACGTTCGAAACAACCGAGACTTCTGAGCTGCCGACTGAGCCAACTTCTGAAAGCACAAGTGCAAGCAGCACAACGTTCGAAACAACCGAAACTTCTGAGCTGCCGACTGAGCTAACTTCTGAAAGCACAAGTGCAAGCACCACAACGTTCGAAACAACCGGGACTTCTGAGCTGCCGACTGAGCCAACTTCTGAAAGCACAAGTGCAAGCAGCACAACGTTCGAAACAACAGTGACTTCTGAGCTGCCGACTGAGCTAACTTCTGAAAGCACAAGTGCAAGCAGCACAACGTTCGAAACAACCGAGACTTCTGAGCTGCCGACTGAGCCAACTTCTGAAAGCACAAGTGCAAGCAGCACAACGTTCGAAACAACCGAGACTTCTGAGCTGCCGACTGAGCCAACTTCTGAAAGCACAAGTGCAAGCAGCACAACGTTCGAAACAACCGGGACTTCTGAGCTGCCGACTGAGCCAACTTCTGAAAGCACAAGTGCAAGCAGCACAACGTTCGAAACAACCGAAACTTCTGAGCTGCCGACTGAGCTAACTTCTGAAAGCACAAGTGCAAGCAGCACAACGTTCGAAACAACCGAAACTTCTGAGATGGCGACTGAGCCAACTTCTGAAAGCACAAGTGCAAGCAGCACAACGTTCGAAACAACCGGGACTTCTGAGCTGCCGACTGAGCCAACTTCTGAAAGCACAAGTGCAAGCAGCACAACCTTTGAAACGACCGACACTTCTGAGCTTCCGACTGAGCCAACTTCTGAAAGTACAAGTGCAAGCAGCACAACCTTCGAAACAACCGAGACTTCTGAGCTGCCGACTGAGCTAACTTCTGGAAGCACAAGTGCAAGCAGCACAATGTTCGAAACAACCGAGACTTCTGAGCTGCCGACTGAGCCAACTTCTGAAAGCACAAGTGCAAGCAGCACAACGTTCGAAACAACCAAGACTTCTGAGCTGCCGACTGAGCTAACTTCTGAAAGCACAAGTGCAAGCAGCACAACGTTCGAAACAACCGAGACTTCTGAGCTGCCGACTGAGCAAACTTCTGAAAGCACAATTGCAAGCAGTACAACGTTCGAAACAACCAGGACTTCTGAGCTGCCGACTGAGCCAACTTCTGAAAGCACAAGTGCAAACAGCATAACGTTCGAAACAACCGAGACTTCTGAGCTGCCGACTGAGCCAACTTCTGAAAGCACAAGTGCAAGCAGCACAACGTTCGAAACAACCGAGACTTCTGAGCTGCCGACTGAGCTAACTTCTGAAAGCACAAATGCAAGCAGCACAACGTTCGAAACAACCGGGACTTCTGAGCTGCCGACTGAGCCAACTTCTGAAAGCACAAGGTCAAGCAGCACAACGTTCGAAACAACCGAGACTTCTGAGCTGCCGACTGAGCCAACTTCTGAAAGCACAAGTGCAAGCAGCACAACGTTCGAAACAACCGAGACTTCTGAGCTGCCGACTGAGCAAACTTCTGAAAGCACAATTGCAAGCAGCACAACGTTCGAAACAACCGGGACTTCTGAGCTGCCGACTGAGCCATCTTCTGAAAGCACAAGTGCGAGCAGCACAAAGTTCGAAACAACCGAGACTTCTGAGCTGCCGACTGAGCTAACTTCTGAAAGCACAAGTGCAAGCAGCACAACGTTCGAAACAACCGAGACTTCTGAGCTGCCGACTGAGCTAACTTCTGAAAGCACAAGTGCAAGCAGCACAACGTTCGAAACAACCGAGACTTCTGAGCTGCCGACTGAGCCAACTTCTGAAAGCACAAGTGCAAGCAGCACAACGTTCGAAACAACCGAGACTTCTGAGCTGCCGACTGAGCCAACTTCTGAAAGCACAAGTGCAAGCAGCATAACGTTCAAAACAACCGAGACTTCTGAGCTGCCGACTGAGCCAGCTTCTGAAAGCACAAGTGCAAGCAGCACAACGTTCGAAACAACCGAGACTTCTGAGCTGCCGACTGAGCAAACTTCTGAAAGCACAATTGCAAGCAGCACAACGTTCGAAACAAACGGGACTTCTGAGCTGCCGACTGAGCCAACTTCTGAAAGCACAAGTGCGAGCAGCACAAAGTTCGAAACAACCGAGACTTCTGAGCTGCCGACTGAGCTAACTTCTGAAAGCACAAGTGCAAGCAGCACAACGTTCGAAACAACCGAGACTTCTGAGCTGCCGACTGAGCTAACTTCTGAAAGCACAAGTGCAAGCAGCACAATGTTCGAAACAACCGAGATTTCTGAGCTGCCGACTGAGCTAACTTCTGAAAGCACAAGTGCAAGCAGCATAACGTTCGAAACAACCGAGACTTCTGAGCTGCCGACTGAGCTAACTTCTGAAAGCACAAGTGCAAGCAGCACAACGTTCGAAACAACGGAGACTTCTGAGCTGCCGACTGAGCCAACTTCTGAAAGCACAAGTGCAAGCAGCACAACGTTCGAAACAACCGAGACTTCTGAGCTGCCGACTGAGCTAACTTCTGAAAGCACAAGTGCAAGCAGCACAACGTTCGAAACAACCGAGACTTCTGAACTGCCGACTGAGCCAACTTCCGAAAGCACAAGTGCAAGCAGCACAACGTTCGAAACAACCGAGACTTCTGAGCTGCCGACTGAGCCAACTTCTGAAAGCACAAGTGCAAGCAGCACAACGTTCGAAACAACCGAAACTTCTGAGCTACCGACTGAGCCATTTTCTGAAAGCACAAGTGCAAGCAGCACAACGTTCGAAACAACCGAAACTTCTGAGCTGCCGCTTGAGCCAACTTCTGAAAGCACAAGTGCAAGCAGCACAACGTTCGAAACAACCGAGACTTCTGAGCTGCCGACTGAGCTAACTTCTGGAAGCACAAGTGCAAGCAGCACAATGTTCGAAACAACCGAGACTTCTGAGCTGCCGACTGAGCCAACTTCTGAAAGCACAAGTGCAAGCAGCACAACGTTCGAAACAACCAAGACTTCTGAGCTGCCGACTGAGCTAACTTCTGAAAGCACAAGTGCAAGCAGCACAACGTTCGAAACAACCGAGACTTCTGAGCTGCCGACTGAGCAAACTTCTGAAAGCACAATTGCAAGCAGTACAACGTTCGAAACAACCGGGACTTCTGAGCTGCCGACTGAGCCAACTTCTGAAAGCACAAGTGCAAACAGCATAACGTTCGAAACAACCGAGACTTCTGAGCTGCCGACTGAGCCAACTTCTGAAAGCACAAGTGCAAGCAGCACAACGTTCGAAACAACCGAGACTTCTGAGCTGCCGACTGAGCTAACTTCTGAAAGCACAAATGCAAGCAGCACAACGTTCGAAACAACCGGGACTTCTGAGCTGCCGACTGAGCCAACTTCTGAAAGCACAAGGTCAAGCAGCACAACGTTCGAAACAACCGAGACTTCTGAGCTGCCGACTGAGCCAACTTCTGAAAGCACAAGTGCAAGCAGCACAACGTTCGAAACAACCGAGACTTCTGAGCTGCCGACTGAGGAAACTTCTGAAAGCACAATTGTAAGCAGCACAACGTTCGAAACAAAGGGGACTTCTGAGCTGCCGACTGAGCCAACTTCTGAAAGCACAAGTGCGAGCAGCACAAAGTTCGAAACAACCGAGACTTCTAAGCTGCCGACTGAGCTAACTTCTGAAAGCACAAGTGCAAGCAGCACAACGTTCGAAACAACCGAGACTTCTGAGCTGCCGACTGAGCTAACTTCTGAAAGCACAAGTGCAAGCAGCACAATGTTCGAAACAACCGAGATTTCTGAGCTGCCGACTGAGCTAACTTCTGAAAGCACAAGTGCAAGCAGCACAACGTTCGAAACAACCGAGACTTCTGAGCTGCCGACTGAGCTAACTTCTGAAAGCACAAGTGCAAGCAGCACAACGTTCGAAACAACGGAGACTTCTGAGCTGCCGACTGAGCCAACTTCTGAAAGCACAAGTGCAAGCAGCACAACGTTCGAAACAACCGAGACTTCTGAGCTGCCGACTGAGCTAACTTCTGAAAGCACAAGTGCAAGCAGCACAATGTTCGAAACAACCGAAACTTCTGAGCTGCCGACTGAGCCAACTTCTGAAAGCACAAGGTCAAGCAGCACAACGTTCGAAACAACCGAGACTTCTGAGCTGCCGGCTGAGCCAACTTCCGAAAGCACAAGTGCAAGCAGCACAATGTTCGAAACAACCGAAACTTCTGAGCTGCCGACTGAGCCAACTTCTGAAAGCACAAGGTCAAGCAGCACAACGTTCGAAACAACCGAGACTTCTGAGCTGCCGACTGAGCCAACTTCCGAAAGCACAAGTGCAAGCAGCAAAACTATTGAAAAAACAGAGACTTCTGAGCTGTCGACTGAACCAACTTCCGAAGGCACAATGGCAAGCAGCACAACGTTCGAAACAACCGAGACTACCAAGCTGCCAACTGGGCCAACTTCCGAAAGCACAAGTGCAAGCAGTACAACGTTTGAAACGTCGACCACGACTGAGAGTACGACAACACCCTCTACTTCGACGGTCACCACAACACATTCGACCATGACTGAGAGTACGACAACACCGTCTACTTCCACAGCAACCACAACAACACCGTCGACAACGACGAGTACGTTTATGAGTTTCCTCCTGACTCACTTTTTTCCAAAAAAAAGATGTTGGTCAAGAAAAAAATTGGGAATTGGTTTCAATCAGAAAAAAGTTGTTCGGTTAAGTTCGTCAGATGGAATCGACTAGAAAGAGAAGTAGAGTTACCCGCAAAGCTTTTTATGGTTTTTTTTGAAGAAAAAGTAATTCACATATATCAATAGCTTTCCTATCAGCTTGAAGAAGCCAAACTAACATCTTTGTCAGATGCGTGTGTTGATCGATACAAAAATTCGACGGGTGGGAACGGCTGCTTGGATATGGCATCTTCTTGCGATGACCCTTCCTACTACGACTTTTTAACAATGCACTGTGCAGCGACTTGTGGTCGCTGTAGGGCGACGCCTTCAAGCGCTATATTTTCAACAACAGGTTAGTAATTTTTATCAAATAGCTCCAGTTGCTCATTCAAGGCCACTTATAGTACTTCCATTATCAAAAGTTCCTTCTCTTTCAATAAGTTTTATAATACAATTTCTTGCCTCAGTTTTCCATGTCTCCGGACATTCTCTCATGACGATTAATCCAAGTTTTTCTTCTTTAATTAAAGTAACATAAAATGTACAAAAGGCTAAATAAAGTAAGTCAAGGCTTTCAATTTTCGTAAGCATGGATACGGTACTTTTAAACTCCTGTTAGTGAACGCGTAAACAGTTCCCATGTAGGTAAAACGAATAGTGATAAGTTTTAGTTTTTTTTTCGGTCTTTTTTATTGTATTAAAATCTAAAATTTCCGCCAAAAAGACTCATTTTTCACATCTTCTTACACATCTCTGAAAAAATTCAGTAAAAAATACGGTTTATTAGAATGCATTTCAGTAAGATTTAGTAGAACGAGTTAAAAAAAATTTCACAGCACAAACACTGAAAATATTGCCTTTTCTCTCGCGAAATCAAGTATCCTCTTTTGTATAACCATATTTTCTGTTCAAGTTGCCTGTGTCGACACATACAAGAACACCGCGGGTGGGAACGGATGCCCGGATCTGGCTTCCTATTGTAACAACCCTACCTACTACGACTTCTTGACAGAACAGTGCCCGGCAACTTGTGGCCGTTGTGGGGCAACTACTTCAACTACTCCAAGAACAACTACATCAAGTACGAAACAACATTTTTTTCTAACTGATAGAGTTTTGAGAGATCGAGAGAAGTATAGTGAAAAAGATAGAGAAAAAGACAAAGAGAAAATAGGGATGAAGACAAAAAGGTGATAGAAAGAAAACACTTTTAAATATATTGCCTTTTCTCTCGCGAAATCAAGTATCCTCTTTTGTATAACCATATTTTCTGTTCAAGTTGCCTGTGTCGACACATACAAGAACACCACGGGTGGGAACGGATGCCCGGATCTGGCTTCCTATTGTAACAACCCTACCTACTACGACTTCTTGACAAAACAGTGCCCGGCAACTTGTGGCCGTTGTGGGGCAACTATTTCAACTACTCCAAGAACAACTACATCAAGTACGAAACAACATTTTTTCTAACTGATAGAGTTTTGAGAGATCGAGAGAAGTATAGTGAAAAAGATAGAGAAAAAGACAAAGAGAAAATAGGGATGAAGACAAAAAGTTGATAGAAAGAAAACACTTTTAAATATATTGCCTTTTCTCTCGCGAAATCAAGTATCCTCTTTTGTATAACCATACATATTTTCTGTTCAAGTTGCCTGTGTCGACACATACAAGAACACCGCGGGTGGGAACGGATGCCCGGATCTGGCTTCCTATTGTAACAACCCTACCTACTACGACTTCTTGACAAAACAGTGCCCGGCAACTTGTGGCCGTTGTGGGGCAACTACTTCAACTACTCCAAGGACAACTACATCAAGTACGAAACAAAATTTTTTCTAACTGATAGAGTTTCGAGAGATCGAGAGAAGTATAGTGATAAAGACAAAGAGAAAATAGGGATGAAGACAAAAAGTTGATAGAAAGAAAACACTTCTAAAAATATTGCCTTTTCTCTCGCGAAATCAAGTATCCTCTTTTGTATAACCATATTTTCTGTTCAAGTTGCCTGTGTCGACACATACAAGAACACCGCGGGTGGGAACGGATGCCCGGATCTGGCTTCCTATTGTAACAACCCTACCTACTACGACTTCTTGACAAAACAATGCCCGGCAACTTGTGGCCGATGTGGGGCAACTACTTCAACTACTCCAAGAACAACTACATCAAGTACGAAACAACATTTCTTCTAACTGATAGGGTTTTGAGAGATCGAGAGAAGTATAGTGAAAAAGATAGAGAAAAAAGAAGAAGAGAAAATAGGAATGAAGACAAAAAGTTGATAGAGAAAGAAAGAAAAAATGGAGAGCGAGAAAGGAAAAAAAGACAAAGAGATAGGAAAAGAAAGAGTAAGAGAAAGAGATAGGGAGGAAAAGGAAGAGGAAAAGAAAGAGAAAACGGAAACACCTCAACAAAAAGTTCATTGTTGAAATAATCATATCATAGAGGCAGGTTATATACATATGTATATGTCGAACACTTAAGATTGCTTGGACCGGAATCCAGATTGTGATTCTCAAAAGCAGCTCTGCTCAAACGTCATCTACGATGATCTGATGACAACTCATTGTCCAAAGACTTGCAGCAGATGCGGGTCAACAATCAAAACAACCACAGCTTCCTGTATGGGATGAATACCCTTCAGTTGCACCTGCACTATTTTACATTATGCGAAGAAGGCCTTTGACTCACACGATTTAGCGAAATTAGTTGAATACATATGTATGTAATTTCAAGCCTTCTTACTTTTAAGTAGAGAAAACTTATAAGTTTTCAATTAAGATTCGCTGTTTGTTCACATCATCTTCTTCATTGAATCTTTCTTCATCTGCAAGTTGACATCAAAATCGTTTAAAATTTAAATAAAAAAATTTCTACTAGTCAATTAACAAGGACTATGCTAGTTGATTGATTCGCTTTCGAAAAATGTTTCTTTTTTAATGATTTCATCATTCTACTGGAATGAAAAAGTTTTTCGTAGTAATAATTACCCCGGCTTGGCGATCCAGGGCATCTGCATTTTAAAAAAAACAAAATTTTTCTATTGTTTCTATCAAAAGACGTTATCTGTTAAGCGTGTGTGGACAATAACTCGGCGTGCTCCTCCTCTTCAAATCTCTGCACGAACCCCGTCTACCTCGAACTGATGCTGCAAAATTGCCGCAAGACATGCAACCTCTGCGGAGTCACCACGACAAAAGCCTTTCCTACGACAACATCGTGTAAGAAATTGGGTTATCGATACTCTTTGCTACCTTCAACTTGTGACACATCCATCAAAATGAAGAATATTCGAGTGGTCTGGAGCCATCACCACTGCATCCAGTTCTGTTTTCTTTTATTTGTCCGAAGATAAGAACATATTCAAAAAAACAGGGTAATTTTAATTTATTCAATACTCTAACATTCGGATTCGTAGAAACTTACGAATTTTTTTCTTTATACGCTGGAAAAGCGAATAATTTTTGATTAAAATACCTCTCAGAATCGTTTTTCAGATTATAGAAATACTCTTTCGCGCGAATCATACACATTCATAATACAAATTTTTAGAACTTTCTCAAAACTAAATGGAAATCGAGCATGTCAATGAGTGAGTTCAAAATGATGTGGTTCTGGTGGCAAATTTACCGAATTTCCTACTGATTGACTGTATTGTGCGAAACTTTGCTAAAATAGATTGTAATTCTACGATTTCCGCGACTTTCAGTCCAGCTTTATTGATTGAAACAAGTGAAATTTTCAGCCTGCGTTGATCTCAACTCAACGTGTGCGAGTAACGTCGCGCTGTGCACCAACCCGGCCTATAGAGAGCTTATGACCACACAGTGTCGAAAGACATGCGCATTCTGCTGAGCATGCAAAATAAAGCATCTTCTCAAGTCTCTCGAAAAGCCGGGCCGGGATGAGAACATGTAGAGATCATAAAAAAACCTCGCTATTCATCCCCACTGAGCAAGCATCGGCTGGGCAGATTTAAGTTCTTCCCTTTTTTTCTTATTCTCATATTTTCATCATTAATGTCTTAGCTTTTTTGTTCACTTACCAGAACAGTTTTTTTCTGTAAACCTTTTTTCTTGTATTAGAACTTCGAGGGAATATTTCACCCGATAGAACTCAGAAAGGTATTGTTCGAATAGATGCTAGTTGTTCGTGAGAGAACTGTCTTCAACACGGCGTGTTTTATGCTTTGAAAAAACAATCTCATTCTATGAAAAGGCACCACCAAGCTTGATCCTTTTATTTTTTCATCTTAAGTTATCCTTCATTCTCGAAAACTTATCCTGCTCGGCTTTCTTCACGAAAAGAAAGCATGTCGCAAATCTTTGAAAGCGATTCTTTCTGTCTCACTTCAGCCTATTTCGTATTCTCACCATTCTTGATGAGAGTACAAATACAGGCCTACCAAAGAAGAAGACACATAACTTTTTTCAAGATGAGCCTGGATTGTTTTCTTTTTAGAGTGTTTCGATTAATAAACTCATTTTACCAGGTCAGTCACATTTTTTTATTTATACATACATATATTTTTTCTTCTCTATGAGTCGCTAAAAAAATGCTACGTTTGCCTTTAAATGAGTCACTGAAAAATAAACGAGTTCGGTCGATATGATTTGGTTTGATTGCGGAGGTTTTATCCAGAATTTAAAGCTCTTATTTAGGCGAATATGAAATTTGTTTTGTAATGCTGACAAATAATTACATAGGAGTTGATTCGAAACTTTTCCAGTCTGCATTCAACTGAAGGATGATTTTATTAACGACTATTTTATCGATAAGAAAGAACATTTCATAAGAGTCAGGCACTCATTGGAGAAAGTTTGAATGAAAAAAAAACGATCCAGCAGATAGATTTCTTTGAACTTTGAACTTTTTATTACGCGAAAAGTATCACGTGGTAGATACATACATGATACATGATGTTATAGATAATATTTAAATATAATTTATCTACATCTTTCGATGCGAAAGTGCACAAATTTAATTACAATTGAAAATGAGGAAAGAATGGATCAGCTTAACAATTGTCAAATAAGTGAATAAATTCCATTACAAAAGCGAATACAGCAAATTGACTTTTATATAGCGAATAGAACGGAAAAAACAAATACAGCGATTTCAACGAGAAAAGAAGAAGTTTAGTTCTGAATTTATGAGGATAAGGAGTAGATAGAACACCACTTTTTAATTGGTACTTAAAATATTTCAGGTTCATACTATTAATCAAGTTTCGAGGTAGCTTGCGAAAAAGGCGGGATATTCGCATTCCATAATAGTCATTTCTAGCTGTATTCTTACTACCCTGAACTAATAAGCCGTTTATATTAGTTCGTGTTCATTCATTCATTTTTTACTCCTTGTAAAAAAGCATAAATACAGATTCACAATGGATGACTGTCGCGGGTGCGAGTTCAGTAGGCAAGACAATGAAGCGGAAATCAATTCATTTAATTGAGGCGTAATTTGGAAGCGGTTATGATCACAGATACAGGAAGTTTAAGGATAGAGTTCTTGAAGGACTTGGGTGAAACATTTGATACAGTTTGAGAAGGCAAAGAATTCCATGAGTTAATAGACCTAGAGACACAAGTGCTGTGAGATTGAGGAAGCTTGAAAGGAGGCACAATCCTCCAGGGGTGAATTAAAAGGTTGTAATAAGGGGAAGGAAGAATTCTCAACAGTGATGCATGATCGACTTTAATCTGTTTATGAACAATTTTGTGAACAAAACATAGATCAGCTATGGCTCGTCGATATTCTAAAGTTTCCATTGATAGGAAACTCAAGCGTGATAGGCAATCAAGTTTGGGTTCACCGGCTCGAGCAAGAAGTCGCCTTGTAAATTACCTTTGAACACGTTCTAAGTCATTAGTGAGACCTATGGAGGTGGGTGACCAGACTTCTGATCCATATTCAAGCAAGGGAAGAACATATGTCTTGTAAGCATGAAGTAACACAGGTATCGACGAGGTTTTAAGACAACGAAAAATTATGTTCATACATTTAGAGGCTTGAGAGACAGTTTTGCTTACACATATGGTTGGAGAATGAAAGAGAATTCTCGGAATGGTTGCCAAGGTCTCGGGCACTCGAAGATGCCAAGGTCTCGGGCAAGTGTTTAAATAGTCTCTTTGAAAAATATCTTTTTGTCTATTATCGACAGTCCATGGAAGATCTTGAAACCCATAACTAACCCTCCTCTCGGAGAAGCTGCCTGAGTTGGGTTAACGAGAAGTATGAAAACAAAGAAAAGATTTTTTATGTACTGTAAGCGAAAATTTCACTGAATGCAATGAAAAGAGAAAAAGCACTTTAAAACTTGGCTCAGGTCCAAGATTGAGACTAAAACATTTTGAGCTGAGAAGAATTTTAGCTTACAGTAGAACACTCTGAACCTCGGCTTAACTCCAAGTTCGAGACTGAAACATCTGGACTCCTGATTTGGCACGTAAAGAAGATGGCAGCTTCACTGCCAGAGCCAGCGAGGGAGAAAAGGAGAAGTAGAAAACAGGAAGGCAGCGAAGCTGCCTTCCTGTTTTCTACTTCTCCTTTTCTCCCTCGCTGGCTCTGGCAGTGAAGCTGCCATCTTCTTTACGTGCCAAATCAGGAGTCCGGATGTTTCAGTCTCGAACTTTGAATTAAGCCGAGGTTCAGAGTGTTCTACTGTAGGCTAAAATTCTTCTCAGCTCAAAATGTTTTAGTCTCAATCTTGGACCTGAGCCAAGGTTTAAAGTGCTTTTTCTCTTTTCATTGCATTCAGTGAAATTTTCGCTTACAGTACATGAAAAATCTTTCCTTACCCTCACAACGAGATCTCCGTTCTCTATGAGTGGTGACCCTTCCCGAGCTCTGCCAATTGATGGCAAATCTCCTCCTAATCTTTGCAACCTCCCCATTCCCACAGTCTCTCTTCCGTTCATCGATAGTCTTGTCCGAGAAACGCTGACAAAAGTTATGCAGCCGCTTCAACAGATGATACTTGCTCAGTCCCAACAGATTTCTGACATGAACAAAGTAATTCTGGACCAGTCACAGCAACTTCTACGGATTAGTGAAGAAATGCAATCCATAAAGTCATCTGTCTCTCCGGCCACACTTAGACCCCACTTGTATTCAGCTATCGTCGAATCCACTTATCGAGACAAGGATATGCTCATAGGAAAAGGTAAACGAGCTGTTATTATCGGACTTCCAGAAGGCAAGTCAGAGGATGATACGTGTTGCAAAGATAAAGATCTTATCTCACGTCTTATCATCAGACTCAATTCAGCGGACCTTATTGACGACCTAGAGAAGGGTAATATCAATCATCATCGTCACCCAATTGATCGCCCACGTCTCTCTGCTCCTCATGGCCGTCCCATGAAAATTGAGTTTTCTTCGCTTGGAAAGCGTAACCTTTTTCTGGAACTTTGCAGAAAGGCGAAACACCCTTTTCCTAAAGGATGTTACTCCCGAGCTGACCTCTCGCCGGCAGAGCTTCAAGCCGAGAGAGACTGCATCCGAATATCCACTAACCCATCTTTTCCCCCTGACAAAGTGGTCGATGCTCACCTAATCCCTGCCTTTCCTCGTTTTGCCCAGTCTTACAAACGAGTACCCTATCGACCAATTTCCCCTCCTCCCGCCTCTTCGTCACTATCCCCTTTAGCCAGTTCAACTCAACACTCCCAAATGCCATCGTCTTCGCTGGTGAACTCTGGGGCCCGGTCGACATCTACATTCGAGGCTTCTTCAACTGACTTTCCTTCTCTGGCGGAAAGCTCAGTGAAGCCGCTACAAGTCAGAAGCAGACGCATTACCAGAAACGCCGAAGAATCTGCCTCATGCCCCAGAAAGTCAGACGAATTTGTTTCCAGAAGAAGAAATGTTAGGAAAACCTCTCGTTATTCACCATAGGATAAGTCGGATAAAAGAGCTAGAAAAGAAGTAATCAAATGCTTGTATTTCAACTGTAGATCAGTGATGAATAAGCTATATGATCTTTATTTTCTTCTTCGTTGCTGTAAATATCACATTCTCTTACTATCTGAGACATGGATGCACAGTGAGCTTCCCGACTCCATTCTAACCGATAGTTTACCCTTCACGGTATTCAGAGGTGACAGATTGGCACAAAGAGGAGGAGGCGTAGCCATTCTAGTAGATAATGCCATCTCCTCATCTTCAGTTGTTCAATATAACAAGGCTCAGTGCGAGGGGTTAGTAATAGACATTTATCCTAACACATCTTTCTCGTTTGCTTTCTCGGCCATTAGACTGATTAATATATATCGATCTCCTAGCTGTGGAGTAGAAAATACAAAGGATCTCTGCTCGTTTATCACCTCTCATGTTACTGAAGTATTTCCCACCATTCTGTGCGGAGACATGAACCTCCCCAAGATAGACTGGGCAAATCTCACCGCTCCCAATACATGTAGTATGTCTCTTGCATTCTTAAACATGACATGCGACAACAATCTTAAACAACTCGTACTTTCTCCCACTAGACTTCAAAATACACTCGATTGCCTGCTCTGTAATTCAAATATCATAAAAGACTGTATTGTCAGGCCTCCCTTCTCCACCAGCGATCATGCCTCAATATACTTTGAAATCAGAGATAGAGCCAAGCGTATTATCACAAGCACCAGCTCATCGTTAGACTGGAAAAAGGCAGATTGGGAAATAATCAACTCAGACCTCTTTAGCATCGACTGGACTTACATGCTCTCAAACCTAACTATTGACGAAAGTGTCGATAAATTAACCAACATCATCCAATTCATAATGGATAATAGGATTCCTAAAATTAAGAATATTAGAACACATTTGAAGTATCCCCCCAAGATAAGAAGATTATACAGCTTCCTACAGAGAAGTAACAAACGAAACCCTCTCTCCATTACATCATTACGCACATCCAAGAAACTTCACAAAGAACTAGTCAAATTCGAGGTTCTTAGGGAAGACAAGCTTAAGTTCCCGAGAAACTATAAGGTATTCTTCAGAACTATATCCAACCGCATTAAAAGCAACACATATATTCCTGCTCTCATAGTGAACAATAAACCAACTACTATCCCCTTCGAACAAGCAACTCACTTCGCCGAGTATTTTGATAAGTTACAACCCTTACCAATCAGTGGACCCCTTCAGATCTCTCGCCCGAATTTTCACCTCGACCACATTAATGACATCTCCCCTTTTGAGGTGAACTCGATTCTGAAACGAATAGCTCCGAAACTGAACTCTTCCCCTGACTTTATTCCAAGTAGACTACTCAAAAATTGTCTGGACTCACTGGCCATACCTCTCTCAATCATTTTCACCAACTCACTAACCTTAGGGCACTACCCTCTGGCCTGGAAAAAAGGAATAATCAAACCAGTTCATAAAAAAGGGCCCCGCTCTCAGATCGAAAATTATCGTCCTATCACTATGGTGTGCTCTATGTCAAAGGTATTCGAGAAACTGATCTTCAATATAACTTATCAATATCTGGAAACCAATGGCATACCACATCCCAAACAACATGGTTTCCGTCGGAGACGGTCCACGGTAACATCCCTGGTAGAGGCTCATTCCATTTACCTCACGCTTCAGAATAAAAAAATAGACTTTGACATCTGTCTAGTCGACTTTTCACGGGCTTTCGACTCTGTAAACATAAGATTTCTTGTTCACAAACTTGAAAAAGTGGGAATAACGGGCAACCTCCTCTATCTTATCCGTTCTTTTCTCACGAGCAGGTCCTCGAAAGTCTCAATCGGAGATACATTATCAGGCCCTAAAGTATACAACAGTGGTGTTCCCCAGGGGAGTTGCCTTGGACCCCTCCTCTTTTCAATATTTATAAATGATATCATGGAGCACATAGAGCCAGATGTCCGTGGTTTTCTATATGCCGATGACCTCAAAATTTTTTCCAAGAACAGAGACTCTCTTCAGAAAAGTCTGGATTCCATTTCCCATTACTCACTGACCTGGGGACTTGTGATATCAACTCAAAAATGCTTTATCATGCACTGTGGTCCTAGGAATCCAAAAGTAACATATAACCTAGAAGACAATATCATACCAACTACTTCATTAGTGAAAGATCTTGGCATTACATTTCAGGAAGATATCACATTCTCTAAACATATTGAACTAACCTCCCTAAAGTCCCAAAAATGTATAAACATGATCTTCAGAGCCTTTAAAACCAAATCAATTAAAGTTCTGCTCAGAATATACACCACATACATAAGACCCCTTATTGAATATGGGAGTGAGGTATGGTCCCCAGTAACTATCGGTCTCGTTAACTGCATAGAAAAAGTGCAAAGATCATTTACACGAAGGTTACTACAAAGGGTCGGATTACCCAAAATGAGTTATGTTGCTAGACTGAATTTTCTTTCCATCTCCTCGCTTGAATATAGAAGAAATGTGGCCGATCTTGTGTTCATCCATAAATGTCTGCACGGAAATATTCAAGTAGATTACTCAAATATGTTTAAACTTTGCCCATCGCCTTATTCGCTGAGAGAATCGAATAACTACAGAATATGCTTGCCGTGTAAACATCAAAGCAGAACAAGCACTTGTGCCTCAAGAATGATTAATGTCTGGAATAAGTTACCTTGTTCTTTGGTTTCTACAAGCTCTTCTAGCATTTTTAGAAATGAACTTATCAAGCTTGATTGTGAGACCATTGTCACCAACTCTAGAATACATTTTTAATTCAAGTGCTTTGTTTCTTCAAATGTTTTGTTTCTGTTTCTCCTCTTTTTTTTCAATTTTATTTGTGTTCTCGGTTAGCTCTCGAATGATAAAGAGTGAGTTGAATTTTTGGAATTTCAAGTTATTATTGCGGATGAATAGTTCTTAATTGCTGATGAATACTTCATAACTGAAGATACAAGCTTTGCTTTCTTTGCTTTTTTTTTGTGTGCTTTCCTATTTTCCTAAAATGAAATGTTCCTCATTGTTCTTGTCATATTTAGATCTCACTTTTCATAACCTTCACTGAATTCACTTTTCTTGTGACAGTGTCATCTGTTTCGTCACTTAACATTATGTTTTGTTTCAAGCGGAATAAAGAATTGAAATATCAATGCAAGATGTGTTAATACTTCTCTACCAAAGTGTTCCACCGTACACTGCACTTCGTCATATAATAAACATTATCTTGAACTCAACTTTGTAACGGAGTCGAGATTTTTGATCGCTCAACCATCAGTTAGCTTTCTTTCGAGAATTGGTGTTTGAATACGCGCCTTAGAGGGTGTACTGTATGTGCGTTGCGTATGCGTAGCATACGGGGAGGCAAGAGAGGGAAGTAACTCAGTCTACGTTTATCGTGCGTTAAAGCAAGATGCTTTAAGTGGTAGTATGAGTCCCGCCCACCCACCCACATCAAGATGAAGGAGAAGAAAGCTAGAGTATTGAGAGATGGCTGACACTGAGGTTGAATGAAGTACCTTAAGAAGTCGCGCCAGGAACAATCGCGGAGAGCAGCAGACTCCGATGTCTCAGGTAGTTTATGGCTTACAGAAAATGTACGAAGCTTTGAAATGTGGGGTCAATATAATTCATATTTCGTGAACGAAAGATCATCCAGCGAAGAATTCGAACAGCGTATCACATTTTTTTCCTTACTACAAACTCTCGTCTGAGCATTTTTATGAACCTTTCTTTTGTTTCCATATATGTATGTAGATGTTTTATTCAAATCAGAAATTACCTATGAAGTATTTTCTGTAAGAAATGGAATAATTTATGCGAATAACTCAACAAATCGAAAGTTGCAAGCATAATAATATACATACATTTATAGGAGAGAGAAAATATTAATAGGGCACAAAAAGCTTGCATTTGGCAAAAAACAATAGCACAATTTCCAAATGCTGTAGATCAAAATTACAACCGATTTCTTGATTTCACACTGGAATAGCATTCCATGAGAGTTCGCTCCCCCGCAATTCCCTTTTTTTTTCCGAAGCTGTAGTTATGTGGCTAGTTTTTTCTCCATACAATCTCGTAGTGCGGCTTCGTTAGCATGAACTTGCCTAAGCAGAATTTAGAGAAAAAAATATGGTTGCGTTCGAAATGTCGTGTTACCATGTTTAACATTCCAGAACATCATTCTTCCAAAGAATGTACAGTCATTTAGCTTTTCATAACTATAACTCTCAACAAAAAAATGAGCAGTTGAATCTTCCTCTTCATCACGGTTCTTATTCCAAAGCAGGGCAAGTTAATCTTTTTTCTTCATCACCGCCACTCTCTCCTTCATCTTTAACTCTGGGTAGTAGAATGGGAATGTGTCCAGCGCTCTGAAATCATTCGAATGAATTTCAAATTGTATTTTTAATCTGTACGCTCTTTGTTTATTTATGTCAGGGACACGAAGCATTATCAAAAAGCAGCTCTAAATTTTCGTATCAAGAGGTGAAATGCTGAGATGGCTTGGTCAGTACATCTTTATTGAGTCAGGCTAGGTCAGTACATCTTTATTGAGTCAGGCTAGGTCAGTACATCTTTATTGAGTCAGGCTAGGTCAGTACATCTTTATTGAGTCAGGCTAGGTCAGTACATCTTTATTGAGTCAGGCTAGGTCAGTACATCTTTATTGAGTCAGGCTAGGTCAGTACATCTTTATTGAGTCAGGCTAGGTCAGTACATCTTTATTGAGTCAGGCTAGGTCAGTACATCTTTATTGAGTCAGGCTAGGTCAGTACATCTTTATTGAGTCAGGCTAGGTCAGTACATCTTTATTGAGTCAGGCTAGGTCAGTACATCTTTATTGAGTCAGGCTAGGTCAGTACATCTTTATTGAGTCAGGCTAGGTCAGTACATCTTTATTGAGTCAGGCTAGGTCAGTGCATCTTTATTGAGTCAGGCTAGGTCAGTACATCTTTATTGAGTCAGGCTAGGTCAGTACATCTTTATTGAGTCAGGCTAGGTCAGTACATCTTTATTGAGTCAGTTAGAAGCTGAATTCTATTTTGTCGATCCAAGTAAATTATCGGAGCCTTTAGTAAGAAAAAGTCATCTTTTTAAAACTTTGTGAACAATAAATTTCAAGAATGCAAGCCATGTCATACAAACTTACTATATACTTGCCTCTTCTAGTTAATCTTTCTTCAGAAATCATTCAAACCTCAGCTTGTATCCGGCAAATCCGGGAGCGAAGACCATTGGGCGGAAGGCGGTGAACTTACTTTTCACCGTTTCTCTCAATTTTCCTGTTGTACCAACGATCAGGAAATCGAAGCGCGCCAGTTCATCCACAGTCAAATTTTCGGCCTTACAGTACCTGCAAAGCTCATTAATATAATATATTCTGACCTTATAAAATGACCATTCAATTAGTGCTTCCTCTCGTTTCCAATTTTGTCGTTCTATGGACTATTTATAATGAGGAGGTCTTCAATATGGTGGAAGGGCTTCAATAATTAAATAATGAATGGCGAGGTTTGTCGAAAGCCGTCTAATAGTATATTTTTTCGGGAAAGGGGAACATGAGAATGGATAAGACGTCTCTACTCCCACCCAAAACGATGCTAGGCCGGCTTGACCACCCACTCACAAGGCCTATAGCATGAACAGGTTGCTACAACGATGTCCGCCTTCACAAGGTGCAGCATGACAGTCTCAGGACTGCAAAGGACATCAAAACCCTTCTCCGGACGCATCTTGTCCGAAGAACACGAGAACTTCTCTCATTAAAGAGAGTGTTCATAACCAAGTCTTCGATGCGGGATGCTTGCCGGCAACAACAACAACAATGGATAAGATGGAAAGAAAGTAAGACCGAAGGTGTAAATGATAGTATTTCCTACTCATCGTCGATCTCAAGCAACGGATTTTTATAAACCCGCGACCTTTCGCCTTCCGGGCGAATGCGCTATGCTCTATACACCCACACCAACACCCACACACACACCAACACCCACACCCACCCAGACACACCCACCCAGACACACACCCACCCAAACACACACAATGTACGTTCAACTGACTCCCAAGCGTCGAACAGTTGATAATATCTCGATATTCCATTCTGTGCTGAGAACTCGTCGATGTAAACGCTTCGATTCTTGTGCGCATCAATTCTTTGCGAGTGCTGTCAACAAAAACAGTCATTGATGAATAGAATTCTTCCCAGTTATTCGCAGAAGCCGATGCATTCTCCTATAATAATAAGTTCTAAAACTTTTTCTTTGCTTATCGGTTCGTGGACATTCACGGACGGAAAAATACGCTTTGAAAGCTCGATTTTCTATAGCATAAAAGTTCTTGAGTTTCGACTTTGTAATTTCCCCTGGCATTATTATCGCATTTTATTGTAAATGGAAATGCTTTTTAGTAATTGAGATTTAGCAACATAGAGTTGTCTAAAATTTCAGAGTAATGCTGCATAATAAGAACAGTTTCTTACGCGTATGCATATGATGGACAAAGTTTCTTACGCGTATGTTAGCATCAATAATGCTATTCTCATTAAAAATCTCAATTTTTTTTGAATGTAGAAAAACCTGCAGCCAAAGCAGCGCATCTGCAGCTGGATAATTGCGAGAAGCAGCCGTCACGAAGACTGACGTCGCCACAAGATTACCTGGGTGAAACGAAAATTGTGAGATGAATTGATTGGAATGACATGCTCGAGAGAGTGCGTACACAATAAGAGGCAACAATCGGGAGACAGAAGGGACACATATTACATTTTTGAAAATTGTCTGGTGTAAAAGTGAGAAACCTGCGAGAAGAATATATGGAACGACTGAAAGCATCCAACGCAGCTTGGACTTGTGAGCGTTGATCCTTCTGGAATGGAAAATCATCCCACACTCAAACAAAGATTTAAAGTCTGTAAAATGCTTATAAATAAAGTAAGTTCCAGTTTTAAAAAAACTTTAAAAAAGGGAAGAGCAACATTATTAGAGCGAGCAACTATGAATTATTTTAATGTACAGTGAGGATCAGCGGCTAAGGGAGAATTCAAATAAAGGAAAATCGAAAGAGAAGAACTATTTCACTATAATTTTTTTTTAAAATCCTTTGTTTCCTCAACTATAAACAAGAATCATTCTTCACTTGTCCCGTCTCCAACGGGCAAATTACAACGAGAACAACGGCTTAGGAAGCTGACGTCCGGGTAGAAAAAAGACATTGAATTTCAAAAAAGCGATTCAGAGGGAGAGAAAGAGAGATAGAAAAAGCGAAAAAATACAGAAAGAGTCAGAAAGGAATGATAAATTAGCTGACAGCCTCGCACAAACGACTGCCGCGGGAAGATTTAGCAGCGGGAAAGTGTACATGATGAATCGCATCTCCTGAGCTATCAATATTTTATCGATTGAAAAACTTTTCCACCTCAAACCAGAATTGATAGCAACAAGAAACGTAGCGAAAAACTTTTTACATGAAATCCACTGGATTAAAATTGGAGCCGCCAGGAAAGACCTTTCAAGCAACAGCTTTTGGCATTCAGTCAACAGGGGAGCAAGTTCCTTGCCAATTTAAAGACCTTATATAGATAGAGGAAATACTCCCCTAACCTTGTGAGGTAGAAAGGAATAGAGCAGAATAAACGCCAGCGAAGACCAAACAAGAGTGCGAATTCGAGGCTCCATGTACATTCCAAGAGGAATAAACAAGACTGCCCCAAGCAGCCCTCGTGGCAAGCATGAGGCCAAGTAATAGTACCAAGGAAAGACCTGAACATGGGTCTCGTTCACGTTTTGACATTTTCACCGATTCAAGTTTAACTAGAAACACGGGTTAAATGGTCATGTCCTACCGTTTGACGGGGCCTTTGATTCAAATCTGTTATGAATCTGAAGACAAACCCTTACGTGAAACCTCTCAACTCACAGCAAAATAAATGGTATTGCACATCTGAAAATCTCTGTTCACGTATATTTCAGCTTTAGCGGGTAAAAGTGCCTTTCACGGGCGCATAAAAAAATCCTGGTGAATACAACACCCAAAATACTAAAAATCGCATAATTGACCTTTCCCCCAATCTCATCGAATAGAACAGTTAGGACAAATGCCCGATTGACTCGGTTCTGCCATGGACAGAAAAAGTTGCAGAGCGCCGCCGTTGAAAGACCGGCTCTGTTTACTCAACCCTTGAGTTTTACTTCCTCAACGTACCCCGTAGTTGTGGCTCTTGTTGAGGTAGATGTTGAAGTAGGCGACGTCGGCCTCCGGCCACACCCAGCGACCCCAGAAGAGCGAGTCGATCGGCACCAAAATCACTGCAATCTTGCCTTTTTGGCTATATCTCTAAGGCAAAGAGGGGGGGGGGGGTTAAACCAACAAAGGCAGCATAGTGACGCGCGGAGAGCGATGCCAACGGCAGAAGTTGCACCAAAAAGCGGGATGATTGGGATCCTTCCAGAGATCAAACTTGGCAGAAACAGCGGGGCAAAAAGCAGCAACAACTCACATCTGCATGAAAAAGCTCATGTACGAAACGATTATTATATTGCACAACACAATTGCTCATCTTAGCTCGTAAAGCTGATAAGCTGGAGGATGGAAGTCTCGGAGGTTGTTCTTAAGCCACTGGACCCTCATTCTAACCCACTCTAACCCCCCGGAGACCCATTGGTCGGGCTTCTTACCACATACATAGATCACGACAAATTGTTCAATTAGACATGGTCACGTGGGAATGAAGGTTAGAGGTCTCGAAACAGATCATCTCAGACTCCTTTCTCCGAGCTTTCCGTCATCATGAAGACCATTTAAGCCAAATACTAGTTTTTACGATACTGAAACCATACACTTACCTGAATATGAGAGTCGCAATAATAGCGATCGCAGCCGCTGCTTCCATTCGAGCCGACATCCACAGTGTGAATACCAAGAGTACTATAATAAACTATTTGGTTCTAGGCTCTTGGTTTCCGCCCCGGTAGGTTAAATTAGTTCACGATTATCTTATTTGGGGAATGATACGGTCATTACATTTTCGGTGGATGAATTCCTGCGTTCTGAACGAACTGTCGAACTTCTGAGTGCGACTTCTAGCTAGCTCATCCAAGCTTGCTAATGAAAGCGTGCTTGACTCAGGGTTTTTAGAAAACAGAAATAAAAAGCTGAAAATGTCTGCAAAGAAGATTGCCAGGAGCAACAGTAAATCGTTGTGTTGAGAAATGAGTATTTCTACGAAAAATGCTGTATTTGAAATGTTAACATAGATTCGGATAAATTCGAAAGAGATGCCCGCTCACAGGCTTAGAACTTGTTCATTCAATCGTTGGCTCGGAGACTAACCTAAAGGCAGCGCGAATGTATTCGGGAGCAGCCGGGACGCGTAGAAGATAAAGTGGAATTGGGAGACAGTCAGGAGTCTGTCATTAGACAAATTAGTTAGAAAGCGTTCACTTTTCTGAGAAATTTTTTTCAAAAAGAGAGCAAATCAATATCTAAGACTCGCAGGCTCCTTTAAACCTGAGAAAGAATGCAACTTCTGTTCCCAGTCGCTTCTCGATATCCCGCGCAAAGTAAACGAAGGAACTCAGCACACAAAGACCCATCGTGAAGCGGACTGTAATATTTCATGTAAGAAGCATCATGTATTCATATACATAAATTGAACAAACCAGCGAAATATCCGCAAAATCTGTTTGGTGCGCAAAAATGAACCGGCGAACTTTGCTTTTCACTGTTTTCCAACAAATAAGAAACACCTCCAGCAATTTTTAAGGCTTTTTGATCTTATACGAATAGATATCTGCAGACCTGCGAAAAGAATCCACATCTTGGTGAAGGGGAAGATCAGCTGGACGATTCTCGCAGGGGAAGAGAGAAGTGCGAGAAAGAGAGGGCCGGTGAAGGTTCGAGGAACAACGCCGGGGAATTCGTTATGGTCATACTTCAATTGTTGATGTTTTTGCTTTCATCATAATATGCTGACCAGTAAAGTAAGTTCTTTGAAAAAATTTCAACTCACCGATGAGAGATTGATACCGTGGTAGAGAATGTCATGGGTCGCCTGCATGTTGAAGCTCTCTTCCACCTCAAATTAGATATTTTGAACCATAGAAATTCAATAACTTGAAAGAGTTATACGATTTGACCGAATGTCATAGGTAGTAGCGTGTATGTTAGAATCGCTTTCAGCAATGTACCTTTGTTGCTGGGGCGAGGAGAAGATGGACCGCCATGGCGATGATTAGCAGCCATTCCGTTCCTTGGACTTCTTCCATCTTCTTGTTTATACCCTCTTTCTAGGCTGAAAAGCAGTCTAATTCTCACCTCATTAAAAGAAATAATACAGAAGGAATGAAGTATTATCAGCAGGTGGGTGTGGTTCTTCTAAGGAGAATGTATAATGAAGTCTTGCTCTAGGTTCCATTAGCTCTAAGATTCCGTAAAATTTCCTGTATAGGTTTATAGTGCGTTTGAAAAACAGAGGCCCGTAAAAGCGGTTTTTTTAAAAGATACTCTGTCGGTAGAAGAAACCGGTTAGATAAATTTTTGCATTTAGACGCTTCGCACCGCAACTTTCACCCGTATTTTGCAATAGTTTTGCTCTAATTATGTCTCTAATTATGTGGCTGGTCGTTGTATACGGTCTCGTACTAAGCCGTAAGGCTTCGCTAGCGTAATCTTTACCTGAGCCTAAGCCCAAATACCAATGAAAAAATACATGAAAATAATTAGATTGTGCAAATTTAGGGTGTGAGTTGTCATGGTGCGAAATGTCATGATACGGCAAAACCTTTTTTATCAAACAGAAACTTTTCAGACATGAGGATTTATCTGATAATGTAGAAAAGAATCCCGCAGGTCAGAACAGAGAGGCTTCGACAGAAGGTTAAGCATAACTGTTTGGCCTCTGCCTTCCTTCAGGTTGTACCAAACCTACTATCTTGCTTCCAACTTACATGTGCCTTCGTTCTGTTTCAGATTACGCCACCGCCACAAAAAAAGTTTTTCTTCTAACTTTATTGTCCAATTCTTTCCTCCAATTTCATCATGCTTCATGAGATATTTCCTCACCCTATTTCACTTTTATAGCTTTCTGCGAGTCTCCATTATCTACGCGTATACATTTACCAATAACTAAGTACGTTTACCTCAGAAACATATCTGAGAATGAAGTGTTTTGTTAATCAAATGTTTTGATGAATAAAATTTGATATATTTTTTGTCTCCTCTCTCCCCTTATTTTTCTGTTACAGTCTTAAAAATGTCATGATTGTGTTTCCGTGTTGTATGTAAATAGATTGAATGACACAACATGAATTTTGTCAGATAGATCTCTTTTCAAAAGAATACACATATTTATTCATCTTTCAACATAGACCCGCATATCTATCAAAATTCAAAACGCTGAGTGCCATAACTGTTCCTGATTCTCTAACATTCAACGCATGTTCTACATTCATAATTCTATGAAAGAATTCGATATGAAGAAATTCCTAGAAAAAACATCCTCAGACTATTGTAAAGACGCCAAGAGCATAACCTAAACTCGTCAACAAAGTCTATCAATAAGACAGTGAAGACCGAGAATGAGCAAAGATCGAAAGAAATCGCGCTGATGAAAGGAAATGACTCACTTACACATGAGTGAAAAAATGAAACTCGTTCTTTTTTCATGCCTACGAGCTAGAAAAGGTAGGCATCCGGACGGGATCGAACCCAGCCATCTCTCCTATCCAGTGTGTTTCTCTAACCCACAGTGTGTGTGAAATCTATGCGCTATTCAAGAAAGCTAGTCATGAAAAAAGTTCTGATCTTCTGCATCCTGTCTTTTACATCATACTATCTCGCAAAGGCTTGCCGTTCCCTCCTGATTAGTCATATTGATATACATAATCTGTCTGCGGGTCTGAAGATAGAGCCATCATATGTGTTTCAGGGTTGGTCTCTCCTCTTCTCATGCTCATATATGAGCTGCCTCACGGTCTCTGCCTGCAACTCTGCCGCCTCGGCCGTCTTCCTGGCAAGTCTGGCCTTCCTCTCTGCCTTCTCAGCGTTCCTCTTACTTCTATCTCCTGATTCTTTATTATTTCCTTCTTCAATCGCATCATAAGAAGCGGCTTTCGCCATGAAGTTCTCCTGCAATTTCTTCAAGTTATGCATTTCACAAACCTCGTTCTTACAATTTGAAAAAAAAAAGTTCTTGACCTTCCACAAACATTGTTTTGAGAAAGAAAAAAACTTGGGCTAACCAAAATTATTTCGTTGATGCTAAAAGTGCGTACCTTTCTCGCTTCATAGGAAGCCAGCTGAGACCGCAATCTCTCCAGCAACTTATCTCGGTGACAATCCTATGAAGCTTTAATATTGAAACAAAATTGATGCTGAATGATTATCACAAATAGTGGTCCGCTCAAGACATGATGCATAAAATTGTTCCCTCAACCTTAACTTCAGAAAAAAGCAAGGTTTTGATGAGGCTGTTTGTTTACATCCGCAGAAAGAGTATGTATACTATCTACATACATACATGACTCATGATTAGGCAGAAAGAGTATGTATACTATCTACATACATACATGACTCATGACTATCTACATACATACATGACTCATGATTAGGTAGAAAGAGTATGTATACTATCTACATACATACATGACTCATGATTAGGTAGAAAGAGTATGTATACTATCTACATACATACATGACTCATGATTAGGTAGAAAGAGTATGTATACTATCTACATACATACATGACTCATGATTAGGTAGAAAGAGTATGTATACTATCTACATACATACATGACTCATGATTAGGTAGAAAGAGTATGTATACTATCTACATACATACATGACTCATGATTAGGTAGAAAGAGTATGTATACTATCTACATACATACATGACTCATGATTAGGTAGAAAGAGTATATATACTATCTACATACATACATGACTCATGATTAGGTAGATGACTCATGATTAGGTAGAAAGAGTATGTATACTATCTACATACATACATGACTCATGACTATCTACATACATACATGACTCATGATTAGGTAGAAAGAGTATGTATACTATCTACATACATACATGACTCATGACTATCTACATACATACATGACTCATGATTAGGTAGAAAGAGTATGTATACTATCTACATACATACATGACTCATGATTAGGTAGAAAGAGTATGTATACTATCTACATACATACATGACTCATGATTAGGTAGAAAGAGTATGTATACTATCTACATACATACATGACTCATGATTAGGTAGAAAGAGTATGTATACTATCTACATACATACATGACTCATGATTAGGTAGAAAGAGTATGTATACTATCTACATACATACATGACTCATGATTAGGTAGAAAGAGTATGTATACTATCTACATACATACATGACTCATGATTAGGTAGAAAGAGTATGTATACTATCTACATACATACATGACTCATGATTAGGTAGAAAGAGTATGTATACTATCTACATACATACATGACTCATGATTAGGTAGAAAGTGTATGTATACTATCTACATACATACATGACTCATGATTAGGTAGAAAGAGTATGTATACTATCTACATACATACATGACTCATGATTAGGTAGAAAGAGTATGTATACTATCTACATACATACATGACTCATGATTAGGTAGAAAGAGTATGTATATCTACGTACCGCCCAAAATGTTATAATATATAGGGTTATTGAAAATAACTTTTTTCAAAGATAAAATTCAAAGCTCAAATTTTCACAGAAGTTTTTTTGGGTGTCTGTACTGTACCGGACGTCGTTTTGAGTGGTTTATTATTTATCTCCAGGAAATACACCGAAATTGGTATATCTTCCATTTTTCAGTTTTTCTCCATGATTTTTTTTAGTTGATTTTTTTTTTGTTTACCGAACTTCATTCATAAAAATTTTGTTTCAAGTCATGGTTCGAACTGTTGGACATTGAAATACAAGTAAAAGATTGCAAGAAGCTGTTGTTGCTGGGGCGAAACAGGGCCGGTCACAGAGCGAGCTCGCTCAGCAGTTCGGGGTAACTCAGAGCGCTATCTCCCATATCCTCCGGCGTTTTCGAACCCAGGTAAACGAATTTTCTACAACTGAATAACTTTGGAACACAAAAAAATTGCAGGGACGAGTCATCGTGAAGACAAGTTCGGGGAGACCCCGCGTAACTTCGAGGTACATGGACCGAAGCATCCTGCGCGCATCTCGCGAAGATCCGAAACGCACTGCTACAGACATTCAAGCTATCATATCAACGCCCGCGACTCCTGCTCCTTAGGCATCACCCATTCTTTAATCTACTCCGTCGTCCCGTCTACCACAGATCCTCACCTGGAATCACTGACTGTTCGCATCTCGGACAACAACGGCCTCTCTCTGGACATCACTAATGTCTACATTCCTCCGATGACTTCCTGCAACACAGGCTACCAACCGGATCTATCCCCCCTTCTACGCAACCGCGAGAATTCCATCATACTAGGCGACCTTAACGCCCACGACTCCAGCTGGTACTCTCACTCGACAGACAACAGAGGAAACGTCATCTCCAGTGCTATTGACGACTCGGAACACGCCACTCTCAACCGCGACATGCCCACACGAGTTCCCTCAAACGGTCGCCCTTCCTCGCCAGACATTTCCATCTGCTCTCAGGACCTCCTTCAAAAAGCGTCATGGAAAACTATCACTGAAGGCAGCTCCGATCATCTTCCGATAATCATCGAACTAGAAGGCAGCAATTTCAACCACACTCACAGAGACGCAACCTTCACAAATTACCGGAAAGCGGACTGGGAAGCGTTCCAGCAACACGTCGAAGAAAGCCTGCCCAAAAATCCTCTTCCCAATCTACCAGCCGTTCAAGCAGAACCTCTCTTCCGAAGAATACTTGTATCAGCTGCAGCAAAAACAATCCCACGCGGCCGGATCAAGAAGAGAGAAGTCGCCCTAACGACAGAGATACGAGAATGGATGCATCATCGCGACACACTCAGAGAATCGAATCCGACAAGCGACCTTTTGAACGATCTCAACACGAACATAAGGAGAGCTACCGACAAAAACAAACGGGATATCTGGCGCGCACTGATGGAGTCCTTCGATCCAAAGAAAGATGTCAACAAGCTCTGGAAGACCATCAAAATCCTCAACAACAAAGGAAGACCACCGCCGAACTGCGCCATATCCTTCAGAAATGAGACGATCACGACCGCCTCCGATATCGCGAACCGCTTCAACAAAGCCTACACTTGTCCAGTCCAGTATATAACTTCAAAGGAAAACAGGAAGACTATGAGGAAAATACACCGCCTGTCCGCAGATGACTTCGAGGACTTCACTACCACAGACGTAGCAGCCGCCATCAGATCCACGAAGAAGTCCACCGCGCTTGGTCCAGATGGCATCGCTCCTATAATTCTCCATCATTTAGGTCCGAAAGGAATCAGCGCCCTGACTTCCCTGGTCAACAGCTCCCTACGCACAGGCAGGATCCCCATGATATGGAAATCGTCGATCATACTACCCCTCCTGAAAGCAGGCAAACCAGCATCCGAAGGCTCCAGCTACCGTCCGATATCTCTACTCTCGCCCGTCGCCAAAGTGATTGAACGGCTATTACTCGGCTCCCTACAGAGGCACATTCCCCCGGCAGACCACCAACATGGCTTCACGGCAAGACGCTCTACAACCTCGGCCCTCGTAACTCTCTCGAAGAGCATCGCAGACGGTTTTAACCAGAAACGTCCCGCTAGTCGAACGGTCCTCATGGCAATTGATATGTCCAAGGCATTCGAAAGTATCGACATCGTCAAGCTCATCGACCTCATTGAGACAACAACCGCGCCGAACTACATTAAAAAATGGCTCGCCTCTTACCTTAGAGGAAGAACAGGACGCACAAGCTTCCGCGACTCGGTATCAAGTTCCAGACTCTTCAGAAACGGAGTCCCACAAGGCAGCGCCCTCTCGCCCACGCTTTTCAACCTTTACCTCCGCGATCTTCCCACAGACGATGCCCACACGAACGTCATCTCGTATGCTGATGACATCACGATCTGGGCGTCAGATCCCGACATCAACGTCGCCTCCGAAAATCTACGCAGGGCCATCACGAAAATTGAAACCTTCCTCAAAGAACGGTCACTCATCATTTCCCCGACCAAGAGCCAGCTCATGCTTTTCACCCCGTTCAGTCGTGAATTCAAGTCTAATCTGGACATATCAATCTGCGGATCACCCGTCCCCACCGTCAACCAGGCCAAGCTACTCGGCGTCACGTACGACTCGATGTTCACATTCAGCCATCATGCCAAAGACATCGCGAGACGGATGTCGCAGCGCAATAACGTACTGAAAGCCTTAGCCGGAAGCACCTGGGGCAACCAAAAAGAAACCCTCCGCCTCACGTTCAAAGCCATCTCGCAAGCGATCTGCAACTACGCCGCACCCGCCTGGTCCACCTTCCTCTCGGACTCCGCTCACGCCAAAATCCAACGTTCTCAGAACTCCGGACTCCGCATCGTGACAGGGAATCATCAAATGGCCGACACTGACCATATTCATCGCGAATCAAAGGTCATGCGCACCAAATCCCATCTGAACATGCTCGCCGCGCAGTACCTCGCGAGATCGTTGGACCCAGAACACATCCACCACGGCCTCCTCGACTGCCCGGCGCCCCCTCGCGCAATGAAGAACAACCTCGTGTTGAGCTGCAAGAAGACTTTCGAAGCCGCGAAACAGATGTCAAAGGATCCGAACAATGGGAAATCAGTCGCAAACACCGTACACTCGATGATGGTCTCGAACGAACTCCAATCGTTGAAGGGTGCCGTCATCCTGGGAGGCAGACCTCCGCCCCTTATCCAGGAAGAAGAGAAGGAGTTACCCCGCGAGACTAGATGCACGCTCAGCCAGCTCCGCTCGGGATTCAGCAGATTCATCAACAACTACCTCCACCGCATTGACGAATCCATCCCCGACGTGTGTCCCGATTGCTCTTCCGGACCTCACGACGTTGCGCATCTCTTCAACTGCCCATGCCACCCGACCGCGCTGTCTCCAATCGACCTCTGGACCAAGCCGCTGGATGTCGCAGCGTTCTTGAAGATATAAGAAAAAAAAAAAAGAAGAACAAGAAACGAAGTACACAGACGTTCTTCGAAGCCGGCTACATCCGGCAACAACAACAACAACAACTCCTGCTCCTTCAATAACTACCATCAAACGCCGTTTGCAAGCCGCTGGACTGAATAGAAGGCGGCCTGCAAAGAAGCCTTTCATCAGCGAAAAAAATCGTAAAGTTCGAGTTCATTGGGCTAAGGATCACCTCAGTTGGACACGCCGTGAGTGGTCTCAGATTGTTTGGAGCGATGAATCCAAGTTTAATATGTTCTGCAGTGACGGTCTGAGGTGGGTAAGACGTCCAGCGGGCAAGCGTTTCCTGCCGCAATACCAGTCGCTCACAGTCAAACATGGCGGTGGTTCTGTGATGGTCTGGGGCTGTTTTTCCGCCAGCGGCATGGGTCCAATTAGACGTATTGTCGGAAATCTCGATCGTTACGGCTATGAGAACATAATGGAAAGCACTATGCGCCCTTGGGCCCTCTCCAAATTCGGCCGTGGGTTCACCTTTCAACAAGATAACGACCCGAAACATCGATCTCAGCACGTTCAGAACTGGTTTCGCCGTCGGCATGTGGATGTTTTGGACTGGCCGAGCCAGTCTCCCGATTTGAACATCATCGAAAATTTATGGGAACATTTGCAACGAAAATTGACGGGAAGAACATGCAGAATCGCTGATGAAAAGTTTAAGCAGCTAGAGGAGGAATGGAAGGCGATTTCGCAGGCAACCATTGACTCTTTGATTGATTCTATGCCTCGTAGATGTCAGGCAGTCATTGACTCCGAAGGATATGCCACCAAATACTAGAATATTTGTTTTATTACTTCGAAAAAACTGAACATCTCTATAAGCACTTTTTACTATTTCCATTTTTTTAACGAATAAACCTAATAAAGCATTTTCCAAACTTGTTCTATTACTCGAAACATGTGAATTTGGCTTGTAAAAACTATCTGAAAATTTGATCTTCATTCGTTTTTTTTGAAAAAAGTTATGTTCAATAATTCAATATATTATAACATTTTGGGCGGTACTGTACATACATGACTCATGATTAGGTAGAAAGAGTATGTATACTATCTACATACATACATGACTCATGATTAGGTAGAAAGAGTATGTATACTATCTACATACATACATGACTCATGATTAGGTAGAAAGAGTATGTATACTATCTACATACATACATGACTCATGATTAGGTAGAAAGAGTATGTATACTATCTACATACATACATGACTCATGATTAGGTAGAAAGAGTATGTATACTATCTACATACATACATGACTCATGATTAGGTAGAAAGAGTATGTATACTATCTACATACATACATGACTCATGATTAGGTAGAAAGAGTATGTATACTATCTACATACATACATGACTCATGATTAGGTAGAAAGAGTATGTATACTATCTACATACATACATGACTCATGATTAGGTAGAAAGAGTATGTATACTATCTACATACATACATGACTCATGATTAGGTAGAAAGAGTATGTATACTATCTACATACATACATGACTCATGATTAGGTAGAAAGAGTATGTATACTATCTACATATTGAAGAAATTGTTAACAACCTAATAGAATCTAAAAATAATAGACTATTGTATTTGGAACACAAAAAATTGAAAAACAAAGAGAAAGATAAGCTCATAAAATTCACTTTAACCAAAGAATTTCATAAACTTAATAACTACAATAAAATAATTATTACTAGTACCATTTGTGACTATTTCTGGAGAAAACAAACTAATTTTATAAATAATGAAATAGATACATTTAATATAAAGCTTACATATCATGGTAAATATATGGATAATATCCCTTTTAACCGAATTTTTAATAAAAGTCTTAAAAGCAACATAGACGTAGAACTTTTCAAAAGAATTGATAAATCATTCAAAATACGCACTATATACAAATTAGAAGAACCTATCAGTAAAAAAATCTTTAATTACAATAACTTTTTAAGAAATCTAAACAAAACTATAATTGAAGATATAAACAAAAACAATTGTGTCTGCCATAAATACCCTCACTTTATTGAACATAATTTAGGACACGTTTGTACAGGCAACACGAATATTGTCTCGGATCCTCTTCTTCGTAGTATTTTAGAAAAAGGTACGAAATATCGTATTAGCAGTGGTAATTCTACTAAAGAAATTATTACAGAAGAGATTATACAATCAATTTTATCAACAACTGATAAAATTACAAGAAAATACAGCTTGAAAACAACTGATAGAAATCAACTAGCTAACCTTCTCATAAATAATAACCTCCCCAAAATCAAGAATTATATAGATAGATTTTATTATTCGGAAACATCAATATATGGTAGAATTCAAAAAAATATTAACAAATTAAAAAAAGACTTTATAATTACTCCAATCGATAAAGCCACAAATAACTACGCCTTTATATGCAAAAAATTATATGTTAAATATATTAATGAAGAAATGAATACAACTGATGATAATGTCAAAACATATGAACCTACTTCTAACATCAATAGCTCCATTATTATCAGTAATCATATCAAACACACCTTACAAAACGGAATAAAAATAAATTTTGATAATACTTTTAAAATTCCCCAAGTATATGGAATACCAAAAATGCATAAAAATCCAATAAAATTTAGATTCATCACAGGAGCATACAACAGTAGCCTTAAACCTATATCTGTTGAACTACAACTCTTACTAAAACACCTATCTAAACATTTTAAAAATTATTCTAAACAAACTGGTGAGAGAAATGGAACTAATCACCTCTTTTCCATACTCAACACTAAACCTTTACTAGATATTTTCAAAACATTAGATAACAAACCTAAAAACATTTTCTGTGCAGATTTCACTTCATTATTTACAAATCTACCACATGAAGTAATTAAAGATAATATGTATCGAGTAATTACAACTTGCTTTAAAAATTGTGGATACCAAGCTATCTCAATTAAAGGCAATCATACACATTATACTAATGACATTAACCAAAAAAGAACTTATCTACCCATTCAAATATACAAACTTCTTATATATATTTTAGATAATACCTATGTTACTTATGGTGGTGAAATATTCAAACAAAATAAGGGAATTCCTCAGGGCAATAACGCTTCACCACAAATAGCAGATCTTACTCTAGCTATGATGGAATTCAAATACATTAACAAAAATATAAATAGATCCCATAGTTTGAGGAGTTCTCTGAATTGTACATTCCGCTACATAGATGATATTCTTCACATTTCTGATAAAGATCAAGAATTTATAAAAATTACTGAAGAAATATATCACAACTCATTAACATTAGAAAGAACTAATCATAATAGTAGTGAGGCCGTATTTTTAGATCTCTACATAACCATTGAAAATGACGGGCATATAAAACTTAACCTTTATAACAAAACAGATGACTATAACTTCAAGACCCTCAAATACCCTCATTACACCTCTAACATACCTATCTACATTGGCCTAAACACCATATATACCGAGGTTTTAAGATTCAGTGATAACTGCACACGATTCGAAGATTTCTTGAGTAGAATCAAAATACTTATTAGAAGATACCGTGAAAATAAATTTCCAGATTTAACTATAATGGGTAGACTTATCAAAACACTGCGTAAAAATCCTAAAATTGAAGTTAAATATGACATTAAAAACCATATAATCATTTCACACTTTTCTAAACAATTCCAATAAATTATTTCTCTCCATATAATATGAAATATTGATAAAACACCCATCAATTTGATTTCAAACTCCTTAATCAATAACTTATTACTATCCATATACTCTCTTTCTCTTTTTATTCTTCCCATATCAGTTTCATTTATTTGGGTCAAAAGGTCATGTCATGTACAAATTAGTAGATCTATAACACATAAACATTGAACACTACAACAATCCCTTCTCCTAATATCATCACCATCCTAACTCACTCCTCTTCATTTCTTACACTTGTCATTTGGTGACAATACCGACGAAGGAAGACGACATGAACTTTCGGAAGAAGAGCACCAAAGCGAAGAATGGGAAAATGAAAATCAGTTTTTATTATTTTTTATTTTCTAGGTTATTTTTAAAATCTTTACTTTATTTAGTTTCTCCTTTCACATTTTAGTTCTTTTGCTTCTTTCTTTTCTATTTTTCGTTTCTTTTACCGTTTACATTAACTTTATTATCATACTCTTTTAAATTAATTCCATTTAGTTAAAATTTTTTAAATTTTACTCTTATTTCTTTACAATTGTACTCTCTGGGCACTCACTGATGAGCCCCACCCAGAGAGTGCAGAGGTCTGTCTGAGCGGGGGCGAAACAGACTTCTGCAATGTCTACTTTGCAGTAACATTTCACTTTTCTGTGTGCTTAAAAATATTTTTCACATTTTTATTCAACTTTCTCTTATATTAACTATAACTCATTTTTCTCTTTATCACCTTTCCTATAATATAATACATACATGACTCATGATTAGGTAGAAAGAGTATGTATACTATCTACATACATACATGACTCATGATTAGGTAGAAAGAGTATGTATACTATCTACATACATACATGACTCATGATTAGGTAGAAAGAGTATGTATACTATCTACATACATACATGACTCATGATTAGGTAGAAAGAGTATGTATACTATCTACATACATACATGACTCATGATTAGGTAGAAAGAGTATGTATACTATCTACATACATACATGACTCATGATTAGGTAGAAAGAGTATGTATACTATCTACATACATACATGACTCATGATTAGGTAGAAAGAGTATGTATACTATCTACATACATACATGACTCATGATTAGGTAGAAAGAGTATGTATACTATCTACATACATACATGACTCATGATTAGGTAGAAAGAGTATGTATACTATCTACATACATACATGACTCATGATTAGGTAGAAAGAGTATGTATACTATCTACATACATACATGACTCATGACTATCTACATACATACATGACTCATGATTAGGGAACGGCAGGCCTTTGAGACAACCATGAAGAAATGAAGTAAAAGATAAGATCATTTTCATCCCTGGCTTTCTTAAATAGCGCATAGTTTTGCGCAAAGATTCCACACTCAGAGCGTGTTCAAGGAACACACTGGTTCTAACGCCTTCTGAAGGCAATACCTATAATTTAGACTGACTCACAAAAAGCACCAACGAGTTTCTCGAGCCCGCACTGTGTGTAAAAGCTTTGCGCAAATCAATGCGCTATTCAAGAGAGCCAGTGATAAAATGATCTGATCGGCTGCATCTTCTCATTTACTTCACTTGCTTCCGGGCTCTCTCAAACGCCTGTCGTTCCCTTATAATTAGGCAACGTCTTCAGTGCTTCTAGAACATCGGTTCTCTCTGCTCTTGAAGAGAGTGGTACGCTTACTCATCGCTCCCATATTGATTTATCAGTACACCTTATCAACCGTCTCACCGACCAATGTCTCTAGCTAGCGAAGCTCTTCTCAATTCTCTCGACGAATGTATCATCAAAGAAGAGGAGGCGACGGATCCCAATATTCCGAATCACATACTTCTTTTGCTGAAGACATGTTCTTTAGTAATGAAGCAGATGATTTCGGAATCTAAAAACAACTGCAATGTCATTGAAACTGTGAAGAATGAAATGGAGGAAGAAAAAAGGCTACGTTCAGTGGTAATAGAACGCGCACCAGAGATTGCCGACAAGAAAGCTTCAGCTTCAGCTCAAATAGCCCACGATTCAGGCATCATTCATACTCTACTCGACGCTTTTGATCTACCGGTCGCAGGAGTCGCTCACTACCGCATGGGAATTAGGAAGAATGATTCAAACGATGCACGTGTTCTCAAGCTCACCTTCCCGACTAAAACGCATCAGAGACAGTTTCTCGCTAAATCGAGCTCTCTCCGCCAGAACCCTCTCTTGAGGAATATATTCGTCCGCCCGAGCTTAACGAAGTTTCAACGCGAACAGGAATATCAACTTCGTCAGGAGAAAAGAAAGCTGGTAGCTGCGGGTCAAGATGTTGTTATATACAATGGCCCCGTCGCGAGGTCGACGCTCTTCGTCGATCATATACCAATCGACCCTCTTCCCATCAACGAACGTTCCAAGGAAGTCAGAACATCACTGTGAGATCAACGAAGTCGACTGGGTCATCAGCAAGAAACGTCCAAGTCCTCCGCTCGTCAGAAGTCACCGTTCCTCGACAATCTATTCATCCGACAGTCCACGCAGCCTTGCCGTCAAACTAGCGAAATGTCCAGATCATGTTTCATCACACCGTTCTATATATTCGAATCCTAGTTCTGTCCGTACTCGTAATTTTCACTCCACTGATATTTTCTTGAAAGTATCGTATTATAATATTCGTTCTCTATGCAATAAACTTTCTGTTTTTCGAATGTATTTAGAGAATGAAAAACCTGATATAGTCTTGCTAACGGAAACTTGGTTGAAGAAAAGTATTCCCGATCATGAAATAATAGGCATATTACCATATGTAATAGTTCGTTGTGATCGTAATAGTAGAGGAGGTGGTGTTGCCTTAATTATACGTGATCACCTTTCGTTCATTGAATCTAGCATCTCCTTTCATCCGAACGAGATATTATTTATTGATCTCCTAGTCACCAAATCAATAGTTCGTCTAGTTCTTTTCTATCGCCCTCCCGATTACAGCACTGCTCAAACAGAATCTTTTTGTGAATCACTCTCGGATATATTTTCTTTCAATGATCATCCACTGCTTGTGATAGGTGATATGAACTGCGATGCCTTAGTGGTTGACAACTCATTTAATCACAAGAAGACTCATGAAATAATTTCCGCTTTTGATTTAGTGTTTCTATGTCGTGAGCCAACTCGTGCTGGTCGCTGTTTAGACTGGATTTTTAGTTCTTCACCAGAAATGTTCACAAATGTGAAAATAATTCCTGCATTTCCCTCTTGTGACCATAGTGGTATTTCTTTCCATATAGCTACATCCGCTTCGTCACCAATCTCTACACCCATTCGTGATTATTCAAGAGCAAACTACGACCTCATAAATCGATTTTTCAGTACCATCAACTGGGAGTACGAGTTCGATAGTTTTACCTCTTGTGATGATTTATACTCCCGTTTCACGACTATTGTTACCAGTGCTATATCTCGTTTCGTTCCTTTACGCACCCCACGAGATTTTCATTGTTCTTATCCTCTGCATATCATGAAATTGATTGCTTATAGAAATAGACTGTTCGGTAAGATAGATAAACCAGCATCGCTGGCTCTTCATAAAAAGGCAAGTGTGAAACTCCTTCATAAGATGCGTAGATGGAAACAGTATTCCGAAAAAACCAAATTGAAGCGATCTCGTGATCTTTATAGACATATTTCATCTCTCACTAAACCGAAGCCAAGACCACCGAGATTTTTAACCGATATTACTGGTACTATGGTAACGGATACAATTGAAAAGTGTGATATGCTTGCAAGTGAATTTGCCTCTTCTTTCATAACGGCTGACACAGTTACTCCTTCTTTCCTTGATAGGCCTTTCCCTCCTCTTTCGAATTTAGAAGTTTTCTTACCGCATGTTGTTCTTAGGCAACTTATGAAACTTAAATCTACTGGTAATACAGGTAGTGATGATATTCCTCAGATAATGTTTAAGAAATGTGCCTCATCACTGTGTCTCCCCCTGACGCACATTTATAACATGTGCATCATGCCCCAATCTACTCCCAAAATATGGAAGCATTCCTTCATTTCTGCAATTCCGAAACCTGGTAAAGATCCTAGTTTTTCTTCATCTTATCGTCCCATTTCCATTCTTTCTCCAGCCTCTAAAACTATGGAACGCCTAGTTCGAGACATTCTTGTTGATCATTGCACGAAAAACAACATAATCCCTAGTAACCAACATGGATTCAGAGTAGGTGCATCTGTTGTCACTAATCTCTTAGTTTGTGACGATGATTGGACTAATGCTTTATCAATCGGCCAGTGTACGGATGTTATTTATTTAGACTTTTCTAGGGCATTCGATTCCATAAGTATTCCGAAACTCCTCCACAAATGCAAATATTACGGCATTAACGATCCATTGCTTTCCTGGTTACAATCATTTCTGACTAAGCGTAGTTTTTCGGTTCGAATAGGTAAATCGTTTTCGAAATCACTGCCAGTGAACTCCGGAGTTCCTCAAGGCTCTGTACTAGGTCCTTTTCTGTTTACTTTATATATCGCCGACATTAATGATGTTCTCGATTATTTTCCGAATGTGAAGTACCAGGCTTATGCCGATGATATTAAATTATATGTCTCTTATAACAAGGGAGATATGAACGAGAAAAAAGAAGAACTACAAGAAGCTCTTGACTGTGTTCATAACTGGTGCCTTTCCAATCAGTTGACTCTTTCACCGTCTAAGTCCTTCCATTTACATATTGGTTCCAGTAATCCGTCTACTACATATGTCATCAATCAGATATCGATCGACAGAGTACCACAAGTGCGTGATTTGGGCATCCAATTGGCCGCATCCCTACGTCGTAATGACACTGTACTTGATAGGGTGGCCAAAGCTCGAAAGGCTACAGTACCGCCCAAAATGTTATAATATATAGGGTTATTGAAAATAACTTTTTTCAAAGATAAAATTCAAAGCTCAAATTTTCACAGAAGTTTTTTTGGGTGTCTGTACCGTACCGGACGTCGTTTTGAGTGATTTTTTATTTATCTCCAGGAAATACACCGAAATTGGTATATCTTCCATTTTTCAGTTTTTCTCCATGATTTTTTTTAGTTGATTTTTTTTTTGTTTACCGAACTTCATTCATAAAAATTTTGTTTCAAGTCATGGTTCGAACTGTTGGACATCGAAATACAAGTAAAAGAATGCAAGAAGCTGTTGTTGCTGGGGCGAAACAGGGCCGGTCACAGAGCGAGCTCGCTCAGCAGTTCGGGGTAACTCAGAGCGCTATCTCCCATATCCTCCGGCGTTTTCGAACCCAGGTGAACGAATTTTCTACAACTGAATAACTTTGGAACACAAAAAAATTGCAGGGACGAGTCATCGTGAAGACAAGTTCGGGGAGACCCCGCGTAACTTCGAGGTACATGGACCGAAGCATCCTGCGCGCATCTCGCGAAGACCCGAAACGCACTGCTACAGGCATTCAAGCTATCATATCAACGCCCGCGACTCCTGCTCCTTCAATAACTACCATCAAACGCCGTTTGCAAGCCGCTGGACTGAATGGAAGGCGGCCTGCAAAGAAGCCTTTCATCAGCGAAAAAAATCGTAAAGTTCGAGTTCAGTGGGCTAAGGATCACCTCAGTTGGACACGCCGTGAGTGGTCTCAGATTGTTTGGAGCGATGAATCCAAGTTTAATATGTTCTGCAGTGACGGTCTGAGGTGGGTAAGACGTCCAGCGGGCAAGCGTTTCCTGCCGCAATACCAGTCGCTCACAGTCAAACATGGCGGTGGTTCTGTGATGGTCTGGGGCTGTTTTTCCGCCAGCGGCATGGGTCCAATTAGACGTATTGTCGGAAATCTCGATCGTTACGGCTATGAGAACATAATGGAAAGCACTATGCGGCTTTGGGCCCTCTCCAAATTCGGCCGTGGGTTCACCTTTCAACAAGATAACGACCCGAAACATCGATCTCAGCACGTTCAGAACTGGTTTCGCCGTCGGCATGTAGATGTTTTGGACTGGCCGAGCCAGTCTCCCGATTTGAACATCATCGAAAATTTATGGGAACATTTGCAACGAAAATTGACGGGAAGAACATGCAGAAATGCTGATGAAAAGTTTATGCAGCTAGAGGAGGAATGGAAGGCGATTTCGCAGGCAACCATTGAGTCTTTGATTGATTCTATGCCTCTTAGATGTCAGGCAGTCATTGACTCGAAAGGATATGCCACCAAATACTAGAATATTTGTTTTATTACAAGGTACAGTCATCGGACCTCTTCTATTTCTGTTTTTTATTAATGACATCGAAATTTGCATCCCTCCTGATGTCAAATTCTCTCTTTATGCAGATGACCTCAAAGTATATAGTTCGAACGCTCAATCTCTCCAGCAATGTGTAGTCAATATACATAACTGGTCTATAGAATGGTCTCTTCCACTTGCCAAGCATAAAATTAACGTATTACACCTTGGCCGAAACAATGTGAACTCTCTTTACTTTATCGGTGATGAGGTTCTTAGTTCCAAAAGTGTAATAAGAGATCTTGGTGTGTTAATCGATTCAACCCTGAAATTTGACCGGCATATAGAGATGATAAGAGCTAGAGCTTTGAGCAAGATTTCTCAGATTTTTAAAGTCTTTAGATTCCTCGATTTTGAAGGCTACAAACGCGTCTATCTGTCTTACATCCGACCCCTTTTAGAATACGCCACTGTAGTATTCTCACCTAAATCGTGTAGCGAGCTAGCTAGAAGACTAGAATACCCTCAAAGAATTTTTTCGAAAAAGGTACTGAGGCGATGCTTAATACCTTCTAGCAATTACCCTGACAGATTGAATAAGTTTGCTATCGAGCCTTTAATAACAAGGCGCGCTAAATACGATCTATTATTTCTGTTCAGGCTACTTTATGGAACTTTAGAGTGCCAGGTCTGCAGATCTCATGTGAAATACAGGGCGAACAGTGATCTGAGAACTTCATCTAGAACAAATCCTCTTCGATTGCTGCAAGAAAGAAATTATCACAACGGCAACTTCTTTTTTACTCGAGCCATTACCCTCTGGAACAAACTCTGCGATCGGTTCCCCGACGTCGTTACGATCGAAGAATTCATTAATATTGTTGAGAATTGTTCTTTAGTCCCGTTCATGACTTTACCTGGATATCTACTCTAGGAAACTTTGATTTTCTTTGATACCCACTAGATTGTGTTTTTCTTTTTCTTTCTATTCCTAGTCAGAGCCTGTTGTGTCCCCTTTTTTTAAAATTTTAATCTTAAATTTTTTTTTCTTCTCGTTTTTTTTTGTTGTTTAATGTCTACCTTATAAGTGTATGCGACAACAAGCATACCTTTGGCGAATAAAGTGAATTGAATACTTCGAAAAAACTGAACATCTCTATAAGCACTTTTTACTATTTCCATTTTTTAACGAATAAACCTAATAAAGCATTTTCCAAACTTGTTCTATTACTCGAAACATGTGAATTTGGCTTGTAAAAAAAACATGAAAATTTGATCTTCATTCGTTTGTTTTGTTGAAAAAAGTTATGTTCAACAATTCAATATATTATAACATTTTGGGCGGTACTGTATGTTCTCATTTCTTAGAGCCATCTCTGTCCACGATTCATCTATATCGGTCAAATGTTTTAAAATTTATGTAATGCCTCACCTAGACTTTGCTTCGACGCTTTGGAATCCTCACAACTCGAAAGATTCGACAACGGTAGAAAATGTTCAGAGAATTTTTACACGCATTGTATATTATCGTTGTTTTCCGAACAAAATGTACCCTCAGGCTCTTCCGTCTTATGAAACTAGGCTAAGATGTCTAGGCCTAACAAAATTGGCCGATAGGAGATATCAAAACGACGTTGTCATGGGTTGGAAGATTATGCAGAACCAGTCCATAATTGATAGACACCGCATATTTAAAGAAGGACGTTGTACAAGAACTAATCCTAGTGGTATTCAAGTTGAAAAAACTCGTAACACTGCTAGGTACTACAGCTTCTCTTTGCGAGTTTCTCGAATATTTAGCAAGTTACCTATTGATCTTCTTCGGGAAAAGTCTCTCAAAGCTTTCCGTAAAAAATTGTCTGTAAATAGAATAGTGTTTCGCATTTAATGAAGTATCTAGCCTTCATATGCCATAGCTCTCAATTGTCTTTTTTTTTTCTTCAAACAAATTTATTGTCTATGATGTTTGATTACCAATGCGCATTCTCGGATGCAGATAAAATATATATGTACCAAATCACAAGGTTATCATACTGATGAAGAAAATGTATAGATTGAGGATGTGTCTCTATTCGTATGATGTATAACAGTTCCAACTGACATCCAGAGCCAAGGAGAGCTTGGCCGTGTGTCCCGGGACATGCGTTGAGTGAAAGCCTTCCGGGCATTCACTACTAAACGTGTCGATCCGCTCTATTCGAACACCTCAAACAACGTTGCGTATAAAAATTTTCTGTTTGTTTTGCAGTTGAAAACGATTATCCTTGTTTAGAACCATTTTCTAACTTCATAGTAACATTTTAAAAACTGGAAAATAGAATAATTATTTTATTTTATCATTTGAAAACTGACTCGGCTACAGGGTGAGTAGGAGTGGATTTTAGAATGAAAAAAAGAGAATACTCGGCACATTCTTCAAGCACGAAAACAGCTGATCGCTATTGAAAATTACCTGCGAGATCTTCAACAAGTCGTGTGATCTGCTGGAGGCGGCCGGCATCTTCTAGTGTGCTGTGGAGAATCCCTGTGAATTGATTTTCTTCCTCCGTAAAAATCAAAGAAACTATGACTTGTATTAAACTTGTATGAATGAGTCGAGACTGTACTTTAGTAAGATTCATTGTTTGATAAGTGAATTTTTTGAAAGCCCTGAAAATGAATACGGTAACCTCTATGCGCTATCTATGCGCCTGATTCTCTAAAAAACAACAACAATAACTTTAAATTGAAAAAATCTGTTTTGCGTGCATTTCTCTCATCACGCTGACTCATCCCGTCATCTTTGTAAACGATAATCAAATATAACAACTAATACAAAGAAAAGTGTTCCTGACAAGAGTATATTTGCTCATTACCCCCACAAGGTTTCTTCTCTTCATATCTGAAACTTTTCTCAGTGATGAATTAGAACAGGGGTTAAATGTTTAGCGGATCAGCTATGTTGGCGCATACATCTTCGCGCCGAAAAGGATCTACAATCTATTCTCATTCCGTTCTATTTTAACTTTTCTCTACTTCTCTTTCCACTCTTTTTGCCCTTCCTCATCCCCTTTTCAACTCGCTCGGTGGGTACAAACATGCCTTAGACCGGTCTCATTAAAGGCCTGATAAGAACATTCAAAGCTTGCTCGGTCAATAGATCACTCATAGCAACCGAATCCTCAAAAAAACAATACCTCGACAAACATCTCTCTTCTCAACGCCCAGATGCTGCTTCAGAGAGCGCGCCGCACCCAAGACAGCCACTATCTCCTTCATGCAACTCTCCAATTTTTCATTCCTCCAAATCGGTTCCGCCTAGGAAAAAAACAATTCAAGTACAATGTTGTTGTTGCCGGTTGTAGCCGTTATTGAAGAGCGAGGCCCACGTGATTTGTTTCTTTTCTCTTCGTCTTTCGTTGTGTTCAAGTACAATCAAAACTGTCCATCCCTCCAACTGCCGGAGGAACTCTTGAAATCTTCTACCATGGCGAGTTCATCTAACAGAATGGTTACAACATACCACGGGTACAAGGTTTCTCTTTTTTTATCAGGGATCTCTGTTTCTTTTTCAATCGCTTGATCTAACCCTTGCTAACTTCTCAACTTCTCGGATTTGAAGAGAAAAAGAGTTAGAGAAAAAATGAAAACAGCGAGAAAGAGGGAAAAAGAGGAAAAAAGAGATGGAGAGAAAAAAGTAAGAGAAAGGGAGAGATAAATTGGTAAAAAGAGAGAGAAAAGAAGAGAGAGAGAAAAACCTGTACTGAGTATCGATACAAATCCTCGTCATGAGATATTCTCTGAAAGAGAGTCTCTGCGATAAATGGCATGAATACAGAGAGTTGTGCGAGGGAGGAAGAGAGCACAGTAGAGAGCGTCGATGAGATGACCGACATGCGCGGGAGATCTCCGCTCCAGACCGCCTTCTTCGTTGATTCCTGTGAAAACAATTGTTTCTTTTATATTCCCCTCCGGTTGCTTTTTTGGAGGTTAATTGTATTTTGCACTTTTAAGATTCACATCGAAATGGTCCAGAAGTTTCTCTGAACATGTCGATTGGGATGAATTGAACTCTTGAAACGCGTTCAAAACGAATACAGTCAAACTAAATTTAGCTAGGGCCAAACTTACTTTCATAAGTTTCTGTCACAGAAAACTATGAAAGTATTAGTTTCACGCTTCTCTAGATTAAAATTTAAAGGTAACCTTTTTCTTGTTTTCATTAACAGTAAATTACATACAATATACACATCCGCCAGGTCAGAGAGCAGGAACTTGTGAAGTGCCGAAAAGGCGAGATGAGGGGAGAGAGAAGACACGTGAGCGGAGACTGAGGTCAGCGTAGTCGAGAGACGAGAGAGGATCCACGCATCCTACAACAAAAACTAGATAAGATCCACGCATTCCGAAAAGCATAGCTCATTAGGAAGCACTAATTACCTCCAGCCACCCGTCTGTACCTCACATTTATTGATTCAGGCAACCAAATCTAGCATATCTGACCATGTGATGTTGACTCGCAATCTGCTCGGAAACCTCTTCTACAACCCCCGCAGCTTTCTCCTGTACTCCTTCCGCGTAGGAGACGACATTCCACAACTTGTTGCAAAATCTTAACATGATAACACCGTGAATTTTTTTTCAGTTTTAAATTATCTTTTTTTAAATGAATTTCTTTTGGCACCACTAACATCATTACTTCGAAATGATTGACAAACCGAAGTCCTTCAGAAGCGAGTGTCGGAACGTCTATGGCGACATCGGAAGCGAGAACATCGTGTCGTAGAAGAGCGAACCGCAACGCGTCCGCACCGCATCGAGGGATTCCAGAAGGGAACCGACAACGAAGCGAGCTCACAGCAACTTCTTAAATGATAATTGTTCTACTGTCATCAGAAATTACAAAACGTTGGCGTCCTTTAATCAGAGAGACGTTGTACTCTGCGTCACTTTTCGTAATTAAGAAATGTGACCTTTCTCTTCATTATCAACGGTAGTTAACATACAATATATTCATCAACTGTGAATTTTATTCATATTTTCCATAAGACATTCAAATTGCAAACTTTTGAAGAAGTAGATCAGTATTCAGCTGCAACAAGGTTTTTTCTCGATTTTTTCGGCGGATACATGTGAAAATCAAGTGATCCGGTCACTATCAACCCTCGCAGCCTCACCTTTCTCTTTAGGTGTCAGATGAGACTGGAGCAGTCGCTCTTCCATCTTCTCTCTGCTGATTCCATCGATGACATCTAGAGGATCAATCACATTCCCAAGCGACTTTGACATTTTTCTCCCTTCCTCGTCTCTCACCAATCCATGCAGCATTACTTGTGAGAAAGGAACACTTCCTCCTGTCATTCTGCAATTATATCATTACACGAATCTTCTGTTGAAAACAATGGAAGCAAAAGAATATTTCATGAAAGAGCGCTGTCATCTTTTGGGCATACGAACTATTTACAGTTAATTAGTTGATAAAAATTTACCTTACAACGGTTTTTGATGAAGATTATCCCGAATATTAATATGATGTTCTAGCAGAATTTTCATACGCATATGAACCTTGAGCCTATGAGCATATTTAGAAAAGAAATTTAAGAGCACCAACGTTATTGACAGAGATCGATCGATTCTACTTGATCGATCACCTCATTTTGAAAGTGAGAAAAAGACCTCATGGTCAACATGACCATCCTTGCGACCCAGAAGCCGAGGATGTCACTTCCTGTCTCGAGAAGTCTGAATGGAGGCTCCGTCCACTCACATCTCCCTTCTGCCCATCCACTGCTCACCAATGGAATCAAGGCGGAGCTAAAGCGAATTATGGGTTTTTCATAATCCTTTTTAAAATCTCGATATGGCTCAACGGAGAATTGGCCAATTTATTATAGCTTCCTTTTTGTTGAAAATAACTGACAAGTCAGTTATACCCATTAGTAATTGACTATTCTTAGAGACTGTTCCCCAGATCGGTTCGCTACCAATGAAAAAGTCCATAATTTCCTAAGTTCGCCAACACTCATGAGAATTTCAAAAAAATAACCATGCGATGGATTCAAAAATAATGAATAGCTCTCCGTTTTCCGATCTTCATTCTAAGCTCGCTTCTCATTATTCCAGACTCCCCCGCTCGATGAGCGGTCGTTTTTTAATTAAAAATTATAAATTTTCAACAGTTACTTTAAACCTTTGGTGAACTCTGTTCATTTCACACTATGAAAGCTTTTCGGTCATGTTATATTTTTTCTATGCGGCGTCGAGTTTCTGTCGAGCGACACCGAAATGTCGCTCGACTAATAGAGTAAGTTAAAATGTCTAGGTGAGGACACTTTGAGAAGAGGAGTTCCTACATCACGAGCAGAAATAACTATTTTCTTCCTCAGAATCGAAGAAATACATGGGTCACTGACTATCAAACAACGCTTCTTAACTCAGAAAAAAACCAAGACGAGTCATGACAATTAACGACAATCGAAAAGTCATGGAAATATAAAAAGTCACCTGAACCAAGTGTCAAGAACATCCTCAGATTGTTCCACATCTTCAGCTTTCAGAATTCTCTTGGCTTCCTCCGCATTCGCCGCCACGATGTAATCACTGAAACTTACATTTCGGAACACCGAACCATTGCTTTTTTAACTAAAACAAGTTTAAGAGAGTCATGGTTATGCTTCCAACTTAGCTGTTTTCTTTATGGACACGAATGTTTCTATTTGAAATTAAAACTAGTTATTGTGAGTTAAATTATTGGATAATCAACATTCTTTTATCTTCAAATGCTAAGTTACACTGTTTAAAGGCAGTGACGCCTGGTTAACATTACGAATGATTGAACTATCACACAGAAAAAGCTAGTCCACCGGGCGGGATCGAACCCGGTCCATCTCGACTCAAACCGGGAGCGCGTGTTACCATTACACCACGGGGACACATTGCTATTCCGTGCGATAGTGTTATATGAAAGGCTCATATGCCTTGTTCTCTTAGTCTTATACTTTTACTATTACCTGTTTTGTGTGATTCTGAAAGCAGGGATTCGATGTCCCCATGAGAGTTGTCTACTCACACACCATGGCTCCTTGTAGGAAAACCACTCCAGCAAAGTCTGCTTCTGTGGAGACGGAATGATCGAGAGCTGTAGAAGAACTCGTATGAAATCTTCAATCCTTACTTATCCTCGTAAAATTACTTCGAGTATTCCCGTCAATAATTCATACCGATGAGCCAGAAAACCAGCTCTCATTCCCAAATGTTCCATTAATTCGAGCGTTTCTTGAAGCTTTTTCGAACCAGACGTTACCGAGCCCGAATTAAAGAACTTTCTGAATTAAAAAAATGTTCTCACAAGCTTCGATGATCACTTTGGTGCTTAATAACCACCTTTTGAAAAGGCTTCAATACTCAATTATCGATTGAATATAGGAGCCAACACGTTCATTTTGTAAATAGGCTCCCGACACGGTTTTCAACCATTCTTCCGTTCTATTTTAGTTTAACTCTTCTTTTTCAGTCTTTTTGCCTTTTCCCTTCCGTGTTTTAACTCGCTCGGCGCGTCCAAACATGCCTCAGACCGGTCTCATTCAATGCCTTCTCCCAACCTACTCTTACAAACATGCCTTAGACCGGTCTCATTCAATGCCCGCTCCCAACCTACTTTTACAAACATGCCTTAGACCGGTCTCATTCAATGCCCGCTCCTAACCTACTCTTACAAACATGCCTTAGACCGGTCTCATTCAATGCCCGCTCCCAACCTACTCTTACAAACATGCCTTAAACCGGTCTCATTCAATGCCCGCTCCCAACCTACTCTTACAAACATGCCTTAGACCGGTCTCATTAAATGCCTGCTCCCAACCTACTCTTACAAACATGCCTTAGACCGGTCTCATTCAATGCCCGCTCCCAACCTACTCTTACAAACATGCCTTAGACCGGTCTCATTAAATGCCCGCTCCCAACCTACTCTTACAAACATGCCTTAGACCGGTCTCATTCAATGCCCGCTCCCAACCTACTCTTCCGTCCTGCAAAGCCTTCTCCGCCACTGCATGCAGTTGGTTGCAGTCGAGGAACCATTGGAGGGTGTTGCGCGGCTCGATCACATCGCCTGATCGGGTGCAGATGGCAGCCGTGGTGGAGTAGGAGGGAATCATCCCCAACAGAGCTCCACTCGACGACAATTTTTCCAACACCTTCATGCAAGGCGATCATAGTACAAATCCATCACTCAAAGGTCAGCGCAACTGTGGAAAATTCAAGAAAAACTACCGCTATCCAAGCAGGGGGGTCTGGAATAATGAGACGCGTGCTGAAGGTAAAGAGCGAAAAGGGGATAGCTAGTCATTATTCCAGACTCCATCGCTAGTCATTATTCCAGACTCCATCGCTAGTCATTATTCCAGACTCCATCGCTCAAAGAGCGGTCGTTTCTGTATTTTCTCCACAGGACTTGTGACCTATGATTGGAATAACGCAAACAACAAAAGTTGGTTCATTGTTTAGAATGAAACACATCCGTCTCTCTTCTACACGGTTTGAAAGCGAGCGTCTTCACTTCAATTCTCATGAACAGTGTCACTGAGAAGTTGATGAATTCTTGAAAGAACACATTCAAAAAACGCCTAAGCATTCATTTGAGATGAATTTTTATTGTTCTCTGACAGACTTCGATAGAAGCATTCAAATATGTATATGATACCTTCCTTTTTCTGAGTCTACTCAATTTTTCAACAAAACTGAACGAAAATCGTTTTGAAGCGAAAAAAAACCTAACTTCTTATATTAATTATTCAAAGTTTGCCGATTTTGATTCCAAAAACTTTTGATTCCTTGAATAAAATTTCTTTGTCGTGCGGCGGCAAATGCTGCCAACCTTTTCTCGTGCTTCAAATCGATCGATACCATGGAATGGGGTGTTTTCTGTGAGCGAACCCCTTTCATCAATGCAGCATCTCCAATCACTTCAGTCTTTTTCTACCAGTTTATATTGAGTGAGTAAGGTGTTGTTTTTTAAAGCTCGATCCTTCAATAAAACAAGAATGTAATGTTTGTAATGGAAATTGATGAAGTGAATATGAGCAAATCAGCTAGTTCTCAATCTCTTGTCACGTAAATCTTTCTGAAATAAACTAATCTGTGGTTTAAAAATTTTTTAGGCGAACTTTTTTCTCCAAATTGAACCTGTCCGTAGCGCAAGGATCGACTGCGATAATCTCATCCCAGTGTCTGGTGGCAATCTCGGCGTCCAATTTGTCATGCGACGGAGTTATCTTCAGAACGCCTCAAAAAGAAGAAGTTCTATCCTTCAATTAAATCTAACTTGTAAACTAATCAGGGCGTTTCCATCACCCACACTGCGGGAAAATCTTAGAATTTTTCGGGTAAGAATTGATTTTTTTTTAAAAATTACTTTTTCATCTCTTCTGTCTATTGCTATCACTGTCTCTCTCTTTTGCAGCGCACTCATCTGCTCTCCTTCTTGCCAATACCTCAAGATTAGTATTTTTGATCTACATACTCTTTGCGAGTAATAAAAACGGCTTGACCTAACCAGTTCCTTTATCAGGTTGAACGGCCTCATCCACAATTATCGGTATGCTCCTATTAGAAATTGGTGTTTGGGTTCTTCTTCCAACTAAGCGAGACGCGAGCTTGTGTGTCGGGTGCAGTGCTAGAGCGACATCTGCGAAGATGGTCTCTGGACGTGTTGTTGCGACGCTCAGAAAAGAGGGGAGGCCTCTTAAAAGATAATTGCTAACCCAACCATTATATATTATCAAACCAGAAATCCAAAAAACTTAATGTGTCGCCTGATAGGTTTTTAGTTTCTTCTAGTCTCCAGGACAACTCGAAGAAAAAAAAATTTTTTTACATAATTTTTTTTTCAAAATTTAATGCAAATACAGAAGTACGAATCCTGTGCGAGTTTGATGAAATACCCTGAAAATAAATGTTTATTTTACCACAAAACATCCACGATACCGTTTAACCACGGAGAGCGCCGACCGACAGAAGTCTGGCCAGGACCCTTTGGTTGAAGAAAACAAAAGCAATAATTGAATAACATATCTAATAACATCTCGCCATCTAATAGGTCTAGCGGGCCCATTCTCGGACTGATGAGGCGGCCTTCATCACTCCCTTTATTAGCCATCAGAACGAAAAACCGACCACATTAAGCGGGTCTATCTATCCATTCGATACGAAGTTTGATGAATCTGAGTCTAAGCGTAACTAACGGAGAGCTCTGCGCATCCTCGATGTGATACTTGATGATGTACAAGACTCCGAGACGAATCTCTCGACGTCCTCTGCCATCGGGGGCGGGGATCGAAATCATTCCCGATGGCGGTAGATCAATCCTATCTACTTCCTGCAAATTTACTCCATCTTTTGTATGTCCGCATTTTCCATTGACAGTGAATTTTATGTCCGAAATTTCCATTGAAAATGCATTTCATTGTTGACTTACACTAACCAGTTAGATCCTTACTAGTTATTACTCTAACCAGTTAGATCCTTACTAGTTATTACTCTAACCAGTTAGATCCTTACTAGTTATTACTCTAACCAGTTAGATCCTTACTAGTTATTACTCTAACCAGTTAGATCCTTACTAGTTATTACTCTAACCAGTTAGATCCTTACTAGTTATTACTCTAACCAGTTAGATCCTTACTAGTTATTACTCTAACCAGTTAGATCCTTACTAGTTATTACTCTAACCAGTTAGATCCTTACTAGTTATTACTCTAACCAGTTAGATCCTTACTAGTTATTACTCTAACCAGTTAGATCCTTACTAGTTATTACTCTAACCAGTTAGATCCTTACTAGTTATTACTCTAACCAGTTAGATCCTTACTAGTTATTACTCTAACCAGTTAGATCCTTACTAGTTATTACTCTAACCAGTTAGATCCTTACTAGTTATTACTCTAACCAGTTAGATCCTTACTAGTTATTACTCTAACCAGTTAGATCCTTACTAGTTATTACTCTAACCAGTTAGATCCTTACTAGTTATTACTCTAACCAGTTAGATCCTTACTAGTTATTACTCTAACCAGTTAGATCCTTACTAGTTATTACTCTAACCAGTTAGATCCTTACTAGTTATTACTCTAACCAGTTAGATCCTTACTAGTTATTACTCTAACCAGTTAGATCCTTACTAGTTATTACTCTAACCAGTTAGATCCTTACTAGTTATTACTCTAACCAGTTAGATCCTTACTAGTTATCGTTTCAGTTTTATATACATTCCTAAAACTGTATCAAATACTAATATCTTTCCTTCAAAAATGACAATTAATTGCAGGCCTTTGCATTGAGTAATCCATCAAGTCTTCCATAACGGAGAAAAACAAAGACAAGTCCTTTTTTCCTCACTTCTACAAGTTGAAGAATCAGTAGAACATGTCTTTGAACTCGAAACATTGTTTGACCTGCGGATAAACCAGTCTTGAATGCATTCGGGAGGAATGAAGAGAAAAAGGAAATCTAATGGAAGATGTTCGTCCGAATCCCTAGCGAGCAGCCCTTGTTTTTGCAAGGATAGCTCTGTCCCGCATCTCAGAGGAGCGCGCCGCGAGGCGGGAGCAATCGCGAGGAAGATTATTATTATGTCCTCTACGATGTATCAATACATGATGCGAAGTATTCACCTGGTCGGAGATGGAAGTACGCAGAACAGAAGACCAATTCACGAGTCGCTTATTCCTTGATATCAGCCCGTCCCTTAAACAGTCAAGTCTCCATGTAGCTATAGAACCAGGGGTTAAATAGTAACCGGTCCAGATTTTTTTTACGCATATATGTTCGCGCAGAAAATGATCTACATTCTCTTCTCCTTCCCTTCTATTCTACTTTTCTTCTACTTCTTTTTGCTTATCCTGATCACTTTTCAAACTCACTCGGCGCGCACAAACATGCCTTAGACCGGTCTCATTTGACGCCAGTATAGAACCACCATTCTTATACTATCAAGAATTCTAAAAATAAGTGAAACATAATCTTACTCATTTGCCTAAAAAACTAAATGTAATAGCTATGAATTCTCGAATTTTTTTTAAAATCATTTTTTCCAGAAGAGGTGTTTTGTTCGAAAGAACAACGGAGATTAAAAAAAACAATTTTATCAATAAAAATTTTAATGAAAATTAAAACGAATATTCCAAACTTTTTAAATGAATTTTTGACAATTGAAAATATACCTTTCTTTCTCCTTCACGTATAAAAGCTGCTTCAACCATTAGTCATGACTCTTCCACCTGGTTTTCTCACCTATGTAAAGTCACGAAAGCCTTGATGACTCCCATAGAAAACTTCTCATCAAGTGTGAAATACTCTTTCTCCCAGTTTAGAGTCGCCCCCAGACGAGCCAGTTGAGATCGCATGCTCTCACGGTTTCTGCAACTTCTTTTTCTGCAAATAGGATACAGGGTGTTTCTTACCACCCGCACAACTTTTTTCGAGCGCATAGATTTTTGAAATTTCAGAGTTTAACATTCGATTTTTGCAATGATTTGGACTATCCCTCCGAAAAATCGGAGAAAAAAATTTTCCAAGCGCATATATTTCAATGTTTTTTCGAGGTTTTTGGAGAGCGCATAGATGTTTCTTACCCGCAGTGCAGGTCAGAGAAACACCCTGATAGGATATCCATTTAATTTTGCTCTTTCTGTTTCATATGAAAAAGGTAATACTAACGCAGACTAAAACCCGCGATAAATTTTAAAAATCGATTATCTAGGCTAAGGAAAAATGCGCGAGGTATGTTATAGGTCTAAAATTATCTAGAACGAGATGAGATAAGGCTATATAGCAAAGTTTCTTCTTCAACAAGCGGGCCTTGTAATTTACTCGGAAAACAAAGGTTACCCGGTTTAATTACAAGAGATTGGAGATTTTTGGAAGTTTTTGCGCCAATTTTAAATAGTTATACCTGTTAGACCATGTGAGACACTCGTGGAAGAACGCTTCTCTGGTAAGGTCGTGCCTGCCCTTGCCCTCCCTCCTCCAGAGCTCCTTCTCCACCACGGACTGCGTCGCGATTCCCGCGTGATCGAAACCCGGAATCCACTCCGCCTGCAATTTCACGACCCGTGAGACATCTGGAAGATAATCAGGGAACAGTCTCTGGTATCTTGACTGGGAGAAAGCGGTACCGGAAGTCATGTCAAGGACCACCGTTGTGACCGGAAAAACTTCGCGGGAAATCAACATCTCTCACAAACTGCGTGTAAATTGTGCGGACTGTACATTGAAGACCATTGAAAAATGTTTATTTTCTTAACCTCGCCATGACGCAATCTGTGCTGTCGAACCATGACATCCTCTATCGTGACGGTCAAAGCATGGCCAAGATGCAACTTGCCGGTCACATTAGGCGGTGGCAGCAGCAAACGAAACGTCGGTGAGCCTGAACTCGACGCAGAATCTTTCAAGTTTTCGGAACTTCTCACGAGAATAAACTTTATGAAAAATTACAACATTTTCATAAAACCGCGGGAATCTAAATTTCGCTAATACCATAGTTAAATCGAGTGGATTTGTATACTACACGAGAGCGTAAAAGTTTTGGGCTCTATTCGAAACCGAGGTGTGGTCAGACTGGGCTCTATTCGAAACCGAGGTGTGGTCAGACTGGGCTCTATTCGAAACCGAGGTGTGGTCAGACTGGGCTCTATTCGAAACCGAGGTGTGGTCAGACTGGGCTCTATTCGAAACCGAGGTGTGGTCAGACTGGGCTCTATTCGAAACCGAGGTGTGGTCAGACTGGGCTCTATTCGAAACCGAGGTGTGGTCAGACTGGGCTCTATTCGAAACCGAGGTGTGGTCAGACTGGGCTCTATTCGAAACCGAGGTGTGGTCAGACTGCAGAAATTTTCTGATTCTCTGCTATCATGGCTAGAATTGATCAGGCGCTCTAAATTGACCAGATCAATTTGAATGGATAGATTGATCCGATCAATTCCTAGAATTGATCAGAAGTTAGAGTTCTGATCAGATGGCTTTCTCGGCTGAATATGTGAACTTTTTTTATGCGATCTCGTTAGCCTAAGCCGTCCGGCCTCAGTAACGTAAACTTTTGCCTAATCCTAAGCACTTTTTAGAGTAAAAAATATGTTTTTTAAATATTATTTTTACATTTTGCCTGAGCGTAAAATTTTGCCTAAGCCTAAGCATTTTTTTAATGTATAAAACACTTTTAAATTATTTTTACATCAAAAAAGCTTAGGCTTAGGCAAAAGTTTACGCTAATGAGTTCGTACGGCTTAGGCTAACGAAACCGCATGAGAAAAGTTTTGATGTAGAATAAAATTTAATGTTAAAATAGAAAGAAACTAACTTCTGATCAATAATAGGAATTTATCTGATCAATTTAACCATTCAAATTAATCTGATCAATTCAAAGCGCCCCATCAATTCTAGCCATATCATATCTATATTAACTCTCATTCTTCTCTGCTTGTGCGTGCTAGGGCCGTACGGCTTAGAACGAGACCTTACGAAAAATGCTTTTTTCGTGTTCTAAGTTTTTGGCATCTTGCCAAATGTTAGAGACGCAGACCACACCCAGGTTTCCAGCAGAGCCTAATTTTGAATCCTTTAACGAAAGACATATGCTAAATAAGAAATAGGCTCAGCTGGAAACCTAGGTGTGGTCTGCGTCTCTAACCTTCGGCAAGTTGCCAAAAACTGAAAACGTACCATGAATATTTTTATACGGTCTCGTTCATAGCGCCTAGTAAGCGTAACCTTTGCCTGAGCCTAAGCAGAAAAAAAGGAGAAAAAGTACCTGAATATCTTTTATTCTTGAGTTTGTGATTCAATTGGGCTCTTATTCACTGATGGGCATACCCTGCGTCTTTTCTTGCATACATTGGAATACTAGACGAAAAATTGACTTTAACAGCTACGGTTTCGAAAATTTACTACGAAGGTGATCATTTTGAGCATCAGGGACTCCCGTTCTTGCAAAAAACTTTTTACAAAAAAATATTTTTCCATTAAAAACGCTTAGGCTTAGTAAAATTTTACGCTAACGAGGTCGTACGGCTTAGGCTAACGAGACCGTATCAAAAAAAAACAAGGTAGAAAAGCACCGTGCCAATGTCTGCAAGACAGGGTATGCCCATCAGGTAATAAGAAAGTGCCTTCAATTGTAAGGCTGACTTGTACAAATCTTCGTGAATTATTTCATCGACAAAAAAAAGCAGCAAGTCTGAAGAGAGTGTGAGGTGATAGCAGAGAAGCAGAGAAGAATAAGAGTTAATATATCGTGAAGAGACAGCAGAAAATCACAGAAAACTCTGCAGTCTGACGCTGCACCACACCTAGGTTTCGAGCAGAGCCGAAAAATGATAAGTTGATATTGACCATGAGAAGCTTTCGCAGACGAAACTGCCGCTCTTCGTGTTCTCTCCTCGTAATTAGCGGATACCAAGTCGATGTCATAAGACCTGAAAACTGAGTGTCTTTTAAAACATAAGAATAGTGGGTACTTTTGCACTTTCGGGACACCCCCCTACCAGAGGTTCAATGGATCAGATGAGAGTGGCATTTTTTGATACGGTCTCGTTAGCCTAAGCCGTACGGCCTCGTTAGCGTAAACTTTTTCCTAATCCTAGGCGTTTTTTTAATGTAAAAATAATTTTTTTGTAAATGTAAATAAGTCAGAAGTATGACCCATGGAACCTCTGGGAGGGGGATGGGGTTGCTAAAGTGAAGAAGTGCCACCCATTGAACCTCCGGTAAGAAGGGGGGTGTCTCTAAAGTGCAAAAGTGCCGAATAGTGCTTTTATCTTGTCAAGAAGAATGCTTTGCGCATCCACTCTTTTATCTCGTGGAAAAAATTGTGAGTTCGACTGACTTTGGTGAAGGAGACTTTGTTGAGAAACTCCTGCTTATTCCAGTATTTTTCAAAAGCTTCTCTATAATCATTTAGTTCCGTAAACCAAATCAAAGGCTTGTTCTGAAATCACACTAAATATTCCAGGATATGGTTAATATGCGTAGGTCTTTGCGGAACTTGTAGCGCTTCGCGAGTCAGGAGCTGAATTTTTTGCGCTTTATTTAGTTTTTTTCAAGTTTTTTTGTTTTTTCTGCTTAGGCTTAGGCAAAAGTTCACGCTAACGAGGCCGTACAGCTTAGGCTAACGAGACTGTATCAAAAATCAACATAATAGTGCGTCAAACACTCTTTCTCTCTTTCCCGCACAGTGGTGTGCATTAGTAATGATTTGGCGTGTTTGGCGTGCTTTAGTAATGACCTTTTTTTTCTCCTTTTTTTCGTTCACTGACCTACTCTGGCGTAAATAATACTAATTTAGTTTGATTATCTTCTCCAGTGGTACATTTTTTTCGTGCAAGAATCATACATACAAAAGATCATCATTACGCGGTGAGATCAGTTTCGGAAGATAAAAAAGAGATTTTAACAGATTAATGAAGCGTTATAACGGAAAATTTAACTGATAGACAATAACATTTTTTTGAGTATAAGTGTTACACTGGAACACTACACTGACAAAGTGAATGTTTCATATTCTAAAGTTCAATAAGTCATCGAAGAGAATAGAGTTTTTTCTTAGACACATGCGCAAACGGGTAAGGGGTAAAAGAGATTCAGTAGGTGAAATTTAAATCCCGAATGCTCCGCGTTGTTTCAGGCATTGCTACGAGTTAATCTCTTTCTGTTCATGAAAGGAACAACGTTCTCGCACCGAAATCTCAAGACAAGAGCAACCCCCCTCTAAGCAAAAATCTCTGTTCTGTCCTGGCCTGGATGTACTTTCGATGTAAATTTTATAGAAAAGTTTTAGGAATAATGAGGAACGTTTGGTATCAGGCGGAAGCGGACTGAGGAACGTTTGGTATCAGGCGGAAGCGGACTGAGGAACGTTTGGTAACTGGCGGAAGCGGACTGAGGAACGTTTGGTAACTGGCGGAAGCGGACTGAGGAACGTTTGGTATCAGGCGGAAGCGGACTGAGGAACGTTTGGTATCAGGCGGAAGCGGACTGAGGAACGTTTGGTATCAGGCGTTCGATGAAATGTCTTTTTCAAGGCCGCACTCGAACTCACTTGTATAGCAGGAATGACTAATCGTTGCAGGAACATAAATGACTGTAACTCACATCTTCGGAAAAAATATAGAAAGGATTAAAATAATTTCACTGAAAAAATAATAACACATCTTTATTTTTTTAAAGAAAAAAACAACTTAATTATCGTTAAAAAGGCGTGATGAGGTCACAATATTCATGTTTTCATGTTTGTTCACAACTTCGGTCTATCTTTTCCTAATGGTTTTAAGGAAATTGGCTTTTACAATATTTACAATAACAACCAAAATTTCCTACGGGTTATAACGAAGGAAGATTTCTCAAACCTTGAATCGGAAGGATAAATGAATAATATTCTTCGCTGTCTCCAGACATCTCATATCAATATCCTTTCTATCTAAAAGTTTAACGCTTTACCATTGCGTGAGTTTGGTACCGAAATGTTGACTTCCACAATAAACGGTTTGATGAATGATTAGGTTTTGACATATCACAGCAATTTCATCCGAATAACTTTTTCGCGTGCTGGTTGCACAAGTTTATTTGGGTTGATTGCAAAATTTTTCTGATAATTGTTTCTGGAAAAACTGACTTAAAGTTCATTGGCCATATTGAGTGAATTGAATGACAGCTATCCCTTGCATCTTAATCATCTACAAAGGTACGAGTGGAATGAGTCCATCAGAATCCCGTCGAGCCCTGCTGACTCTTTTCCTATTCCGCGAAGACTGCTTTTAACACTCAGCAGAAATTGAGAAAATTTCTTTCAGACAACAAGAGCTTCTTACAACAAAAATAAAATTTATTTTTAACGGTTCTACCAAACCAGCAAGAACCAATTGGAAAAGGCTCAAGATGTTATAAAGCTTAATCTTATAAACTTCCCACTAATCCGTTTATTGATTATCAAAAAGGTCAGCTTATATTATTAATCAGTCAGACAAGATTTAGACATTCAGACAGGAATCAGGGGAGATTCTTCCATATTTGGAGGCGCCACTGGGATCGCGTTCTTAGGGGTCATGGGAACTTTTCTCAGTCTTTGACGCGCTTTGAGCACGGGCCTCTTAACAACTTCGCCGAGATTCGCTTCGACATCCAGTTTCTTCTGTAATAACGAAATTTGAAAAAAGATCAAACATCAGTTAAATTAGTTATTTTTTGTATTTTCAAAAATTCAGCTCGGCATTGGAGAATAAGTTAAGAAGTTCCTTTGAATGTTTCGATTTATATATTTAACCGCAACTTTCCTCTTCAAGTACCTACATAGTTCTTCGTATCTAACCTTCAACCAGAACAGATGTTCGCTTTATTCTTGATATCGAAAGTTAAATATGTAAAAATCTCAAACTTTTTCTTCGAATTATTATTTGATGAAACCCATGTCTCCTCATTATTAGGTTTCATTGCCTGATTTCATCGTATGAATTTCTAATTTTCCAATGATCTTTTCTATTGGTCACCTGTTTAAGGCAATTTCTTTTTACATAGTGAGTGCATGATAAACGCAAATTAATGAGAATCTGAAAATCTGAGAATTTTTCTTTACCAAACAGTTTTATCCGACATATATCTTATCTTGATGAGATGAATGAAGGAATGGAGACACACTTTCACAAGGTATCGAACAAAAAGAATAGAGATGGATATTATAACGAGAAATTAATTACAAGAGATTGGAGATTATTTTTCTTCTCTCGAATGTGGTGGATAAAGGTGAAAAAAATCATTTAACTTCGCGGAAAATGTATTTTCTCTTCAGAGCCTATAAGAGTACAACAAAGCAAGTATTTTTCAACAATAAGCATGTTGTGTGCGCGCTTCGCACACATCAATGAGGCCTCGGTTCAATTTTAGTTTAGCCCCCCCGTTACATTCTATAACTGCCGAGTTCAAGAGTTGTAGGTAAAGTATTACAGACTTTTACCAGTGCATTGCCTCTCGAGAGGAAAGAAAGCGAAAGAAAGATCTCATCAAAGCAAGCTAAACTGAATTTACAGCAATGTTTGAAATAAAAGGTCGTAAATCCTTACTGCTTGGTTTAATTGACTTTTGGGGAGTAGCTTGACTAATGAGTTGCAGCAGAAACATGAGCGGTCGCGGAAGAGGCAGAGGTGCAGGGAAAGATACAGTATCAAGAAGAGAATCAGTTAAAAAGAGGCCGGAACGGGAGCCTGCTCAGAATAGCATCATCGTCGCGTTCGCGAAACAGCTTGTGTAGGTTTTTATCTCTCGGTTGTTTTGTTTCTAGAAGAAGAGAGGTGTCGATCGGTAGCTTTTGAGTTATATGAAGAATGGAAAAACAAGTTTGGAATAAGCAGAAATTCAATTGCTGAATGACCGAAATGTTCGTAATACTGTAAGAATACTGTAAGAATAAGCAGCGGAAAATTACAAGGCATTCTTTTTTAAACCTTGCTGGCTGAAATTTCGCTCATGTTTACAGTGAGTTGAAATGAAGGAAAAAAACAGCTTATAGTCAGTCGGTCGTACGTTGGTACTCACTATTTGGTTTTGTCTATGTAAGTTACGTTATGACCTCGGCATCTTTTTAGTTCTTTTTGTCAATCTTCTGTAATTGTACCCAAGTCTTCTTCTTAGTTCACTACAAGGCTGAGCGAAGTTTTTTAAAAGTATTTTATGTGATTTTAGTATACATATTCTGATTTGGCCATAATGGATCGCAGAGACTGTGAAGCTTGAATAAATTTTGATCATTACACTTTAAATGTTGGTCAAATTTGAGAGAAGTCTGTCCAGATCTAGTAATGGAAAGATACCCCTGGTTAAGGCGAAAAAGGTGCCCGATATGTAAAATTGAGCTCGCTGCAGAGTGGATGAAAACGATGAGGAGTGTCACGTAGGTTTTTGTGCTATAATTTAGTTAGGCTTAAGTTCTCCTGAAGCAAACACATGTTTTTTTTCTGGATCTCAGCATCCCGCAATAAGTTTATATTTCCTTTTTTTTATTATATTATTTATATGATATATTTTTTCATTCTTCTTTCAGTCGTCAACATCACTCTGGATATTTTTGCAAAGATTCAAGCATCTTGAAGTGGAAAATGTTCCATCTATTCTTTTGAGCCCAAACGTTTTTCTAAAGAAAAAATGATCTGCATCTGTACGTCAAATGCTATTAGTGCATCTGTACGTCAAATGCTATTAGTGCATCTGTACGTCAAACGCTATTAGTGCATCTGTACGTCAAATGCGTTTAAAAAATTATCTCGATGGAAGAGCCTTTTCGCAACTAACAGCATGTTCGTCGAACTCGATTCGAGTTTTGACGTAAAAATTTTCAATTAGACTTTCGAGTCCATGAATCTCGATAGTTTTGGCATGGTCTGTAGCGATCCATTTTAGTGTGAGTTATTTTACTGTCAAGATAGAAGTTAGTGTGTCAGATGGGGCGAGTGAGTGAGAGGCTGCAGTTATTTCGTCATCGTCTATAGAGGAGTCGTTTTCATGTCGCAGAACGGGTTTTATCCACGTGCGCAGCGCAGAATCCACGTGCGTGCGCGTGCGCAGAATCCACGTGCGCAGTGCGTGCGCTGCGTGCGCTGCGTTATCCACGTGTCCCGTGCGTTATCCCGTGCGCTGCGTTATCCACGTGCGCAGAACGGCTCTGGAATGCACAGAAGTTTGATTTCAAGAGAAAAAACTTGCATGTTGAAGTATCGTATTTGGCACCGGAGTAATTCATCAAGAACTCATTACTCACCTTCCTGGAAGTGATACGACGGGCGGGCCTGGTCTTGCTCATTTGAATAGACTTGCTTCTTTTAGACCGGCCGGCTTTTTTCATGGACGTTCTTCTTCTGAGAGGGGCCTTGACGGCTTCCCTCGGAGAAGAGTCTTCAGATCCGCTTTCCGTGATCTACAATAGAAAAACTTCGAGTAGTCCATATTCTTATTTTCTTCATTTCTCTATCTCGTCAAGGGGAAGAGTGGCCGATTCTCCTCTTGTTCTTCTTGCGTCAGACACATCTCATAAGATCTTACATGAAGGGCGTTCAATTTTAGTCAACTTTTTTTGCTGAAAACGATGCCACTGAGTTTTTAGTATCACATTATTCGATGCATTGGCCAAGTTTTCTTGACGGTGTCGTGGAAGCAAGTAGGCATCGGGTAAGAGGGAGACGGTAGGTTCGATTTTGGTCTGTATATTAGTCAGTGACACTCACTGAGATTTTTAATTGTATCGAAAGTTTTTACGACGACAACCCCAGGATGCAGAATAGAAATTTATACCTTCCTGGAGGTACTACGACGGGCGGGTCTGGTCTTGCTCATTTGGAGAGACTTGCTTCTTTTAGAGCGGCTGGCTCTTTTCGTGGACGTCTTTCTTTTTGTGAGAGGGGCCTTGACGACTTCGCTAGAAGAAGAGTCTTCAGATCCGCTCTCCTCTGCTTCTTTTAGAGCGGCTGGCTCTAAAATTTTTCTCATAAAAAAAACATTCCACAAGAGCATGATATCTTATATATTGCACCTACTGTACAACAGACACCGGATCTCGCAGAAGGGCAGAAAATGCATGTTTCTGTATTGTAGCAAAGACGGTCATTATTGCGATTTCTACATAACAAGGTCTGAAGGGAGGCCGGCGACCTCTCTAAAACATCAACATCGTCTAACCCTACATCACGAACAGCACAGCGAATATCTCTAGTAAAGGCATCAGAGATGAATGGTATAGAAAAGATAGCTCTGCTGTTTCGTTCTGTGGGTAGGATTGCCCTTCGGCTGTGAGGCTTCTTGGAACAATTGTACCCATTTTGGTTAAGAATGCTTTTAGCTTTGGCTATAGATGCAGAACGAAACTCAGCAGAGCTAACCTTTGAGGCTGTTAGGATAGTGTTTTTCACGATTGCACGTTTGACGTGAAGAGGATGGTTAGATGTGTTATGTAAGAGAATGTTTTTGTTAGCAGCCTTCCTGTACCATTTGGTAAGTACACGTTCTCCTGATGAAGTTAGTGTTACATTTAGAAATGGTAGACAGTTGTTAACAGCAGCTTCTCTGGTGAGATGAATCTGGGTGGCCTGAGTGTTGAGATAATCGAAGAGGGTATCGATTGCTGCTTGATCCCTGCTTATCACGATGTAGTCATCGATGTACCGCTTCAGAAGCACAATATCACGACGAGGAGCTGCGCGCTCTAGGAGGTGCATGTAGGAAACTGCTAGTAGTGGGGCGAGTCGGTTGCCCATGGCTAGGCCTCGGCGTTGTGAGTAGAAGATCCCGGCGAATGCAAATATGTTACATGACAAACAAGAAATTAGTAATGACTTGACATCCTCGACACTGAATCCCAAAAGGTTGAATGATTCACTGTTAGATTCTATAATATCAACAACCGCATCAACAGCATCATTGTTAGACACATTAGTGTAAAGAGATTCCACATCAAAGCTCTCATAAATTACGTTACCAGCAGTGATATTCTGTAAATCTCCAAGGAGTTGACTGGTATTGATGAGATGAGTGGGTATGCAGTCGAACACAGGGTTGAGAATTTTAGAAAGAAGCCAAGATATCCTATCAGTTGGACCTCCACATCCAGAGATTATGGGTCTGATCTTGAACTGGTTGATATCGGTCCCGGCAGATGTTAGATCAAATTTGTGAGTCTTGATGAGAGTATAAATAACAGGTATTCGAGGATGATTGTCAACAAGGCGTTTAATAATACTAGTAGGCAAAGTATTATTTTTGTTAGAGAGAGAATGAAACTGAGTGAGAAGAAATTTATGAGTTCGTGTGAAGGCCGCTCTATTGGATAGAGTATACAATGAACGATCAGAGAGATGCAATTCTGTTAGCTTTTTGTCCATTTCTGCATTGATGACAACAAATTCACCACCTTTGTCACTTCTAGTTACACGTATATTGTTAGTCCGAACAAGGCCCTCAAGAGCTTTCAAAGCTATGTTTTCCTTCGGGGTCAAGTTGCGAGGAATTTTAGTATTTTTGTGATTAATCACAATGTCGCGAATCTTGGAAGCGAGTGTTAGTACAGCTCTATCAGAGGGAGCGTATTTCGGAGGAAAGGCGGTAAACATGCGAGGGAATGGACAAGTGGAGGCTAATTTGCTAGTAATAGAATCTGCAGAACTCGTGGGTTGTATAGAGAATAGAGCTCGCCATCTTAGAGTTTGACTCAATTGATGGAGAGAGACTTGCATCGAAAAGTCGATATTACGCGGGAATCCTGTACTGGGTATAAAAGAGGGTCCGAAACTGAGTAGAGAGGTGGAATCATCTGGCAGGACAGTACTTTCCACAACAGAAACACGTTCTGATGAAATTATGGGTGTTTGGGTGAGGGGCACAGGACGAGCAGTTGGGGCTATGTTGCACAATTTCTTGTATAGCCTTTGTCGAGCGGCCGAACGGATGCTATCTCCTACTGATTTGGACAATTTCAGAAAATCTTCGTATACCGAACTAGGCACGATGCTTTTATAAAGCGAAACGTTCGAAATCCTATTCTTCTCAACAACGCATCAACAAGGCAAGACACAGATCAAAGTGTATCGTCTACCGGATTCTCAATCCAATGCGTTTAACTCAGCACAAATTCTTCATAATTGTAAAGTATTTGTTCATACACGGGTTCTAGAGTCCCATACACGGGTTCTAGAGTGTTCATACACGGGCTCATCATTCTAGAGTCCCCCGCTCGACAAGCGGTAATTTTCTCGAATTTTTAACATGTAAGTTGAATGTTACCCATTGTGAGCTATGAATGTGAGTGTAGCGAATCAGTGAAGAAGCTTTGTTTATTCAATTCAATAAAAAGTGCACTTGAATGACATGCTGTGGGGCTCGTATCAAGATAAAACTGAAGATAAAACTGATAAAATGAAACTGAATCTAGAACTTTTTCGGAAGTCAGGGATTCCTCTTCTCCAGGTTTTCTCAACAAAAAAAATATACAGCAAAAAAATTCATAACGTGAGATTATCTTTTTTTTCTCTCACTCGTTTCTCTTGAAAAGTTTCGGGTTGGGTCTTCGATTAGGGGGATGTGAAGGGGTGGATCGGGCGCTACTCGGCAACGGCGGTATTCCTGCTTTCGGGGATGATGTCTTCGGACCAATCTTAAATTTTTCATTTACATTGTTTATATCGAAATAGAAAAACCGAAAAAGTTAAAACTCATCGATTTTGTATCAAGCAACCAACGAAAAAAAACGTCAAGCTTCTGTTTTTTTCCTGTTCTACTACTGCTAACATCACGATGCCTCATCATGCCTGTGCGCCAAAGTAATAGATTAAATAAAGTACAATTCTGCTGTCCAGGGGCTTTATGGTAGTGTGTGTGCTGACTAGTGTGCAACGGGGTCTCAATTTTAGTTCTCAAGTACTATAACGATATCACTTCACGCCGTATAACTTCACGCCGTGGTGCAGCGCGACAGTCCAAGGACTGCGGAGGACATCACCAAACTTCTTTGTAAGCAGCACATGCTTCATGCTCCGACTGCCCATCTCGTAGAGATTCACGAAAAACAAGCATACATGGGGGATGTTGGTCGTGCTTTTATCTCAAAACCCTTGCCGCTACACACAAAAGCCGTGACTAAGGGAGCAATAAACTGTTTCTGAAGGTCTTTATCTCATTTAAAATACTCTGCTACGAGGCGGGGGCAAGCGTGAGGAAACTTATTATCATTTCTAGTTTAGTCTTTAGAAAGAGCACTTTCGAATTAAATGAGCAAGAAGGTCTGTGAATCAAATTTTTTTTCTCGAAGATATTCAGGAAATTTCTATTTTCTAGGAAAAGAGTTGATTAACTGAAATTGATTAACTTTTTATACGTATTGGAAATAATAAGTTCCTGAAATCTCGCGTTTTAGTTTGAAATTAGACTTTTGAAATGACTACCTCTTTTGAAATGACTAAAAATCAAAGTATCCTTTGCATGAGGAATAATCGTGAAAAAACCCCCTTCTGAACAGGATGTTTCTTCCTACCCGCAGAAAGAGCGTGTATATCATGATGACATATGATGAGGAAACGGCGGGCTTTCGAGAGAGCGCGACAGCGTGTGATGTAAAAGAGAGAATGCAGTCGATAAGAGAATCTTTGTCACTAGCTTTCTTGGATAGCGCATAGATTCGTGCGGGTACGAGAAGCACATTGCTCCTGAATACCCCGAGAAACTGACCGGAGGCACTCTTATCGGCGAAATAGCGCTTTTGATGCTAGACGTATTGAAGAAATGACCGAGTGAGGTATAGATCGCTTGCCTCTTTGCCTGATGCATTGATTCATCATCCTATCCATAAAAACAATGATTCAAAGCCATAATCACTCGAGTGTGAAATGACGGTATAGTCCGCCATTATCTAGATAACAGTGCCAAGTTTAACTTTCACCCTGGAAAGATCAATTCAAACGAGGATCACGTAATGTTAGTACTGTTGCAACGGATCTAGCTTTTCTTACTTATGCTTCCATCCTAGTGTTTACCTATGGAGCAGCCCCTAGTTTCTAACCCTAGTTTCTACAGGGTCTGTATATCTGCTCAGTGGAGCCCGTATTCCGTCTCAGGACAGTGAAAAGCGCGAAAAATATCATGATTTCAATCGTTAGCCACAAGATTTTGAATGGTAATCTAAGACAGCCACTCACCTGTGGTGTCTGTTTGGAATGACTACCGGGAGCTTGAAGCAATCTTTTTTTCTTCAGACTTCTCTGGGGCGTACGGAGGTGCGCATTCGTGCCCCACCGTAGCTCATTCTCCAGCTCGCGACGCCGTCTTTCTGCCTGAGGATGTTTAAAATTTTATATCGTTGGGAAGAAAAAAATAAGGAAAGAAAAAATGTAGAAAACAAGAGTCAGAGAGAGAAAAAGATGGAGAACAAGAGAAAGAGAGATTGAGAGTCACTAGCTTACCGACACTTTTCGAAATTTTGATAACCTTTCTCCTAGAGAAAGAAGCAAAGAAAAAAGTTTCATCTGCTTTCAACCTCTGCTCGTTATTGCAGGCAGGAGTTTATCATATAGAATAATATGTCGATTTATCATATAGAATAATATAAAAAGAAAATCATTTAAAATATCCTACACTTTTGTGAACGAAGAAGTTATTCGAGAAAAGTTCTCTAAATAAATCGGGTTCTTTTTTACTTCGGTGTAGGCTCCTCCCCCTCTTTCCACTCGGAATCGGAGTCACGTATTTAATGGCAGAGGGATTAGAGAGAAAGGAAAAAGAGAAAGTACAGGAGCAACATCGTGCAGCAAAATGCAAGGGGGAAAAGCGTACAAAGTTAAAAAGTGCCATAAATCGAATGTATTTTAACTGCTTAAATCAATGAAAACTTTTTTTTCAGTTTACCTTTTAAAGAGAATTTGAAAGTGTAGTCCGTAGTGTTAAAAAGTAAAAGTGTGTTACGAGTGTGTTGCTTGTTGGTACAAACAAAAAACGGCCTCACTCAAAACGGCCTCACTCATGCCTCACTTTGTTAATTGCCCCTTGGTTGTACCACGTTCTGCAGGAACTCTAACCGCCGGGTTGTGGTAGGGAACTCGAACTTTGAATTTACGAGGAGCCATTTCTTCGTTGTTAGTAGTTGTTAGTACATGGGATGGGAGTCCCGACCGGGTGGGCTGTAGACTAATCGACAGAATGATCAAGAGAGATGGGACAAGGGGACTACACAGAGAGTGGAGAATGAGAATGAAATGTACATGTTTTTAATTTGCTTTGTGCTCTCAGTTTTTACATTTTTTGGTGGACTTCAACTATCCTTGAGAATGGAGACCTGTACAAAACTATCCTTGAGAATGGAAAATGGAATCTACCCCAACGCCATTACTCAGAGGAATCTGAGGAACACTAAGAGCTCTGGAAAAAAATCAACGTAGTAATTTCACAAAATCTGTCTTTCTCCAGCCCCACTTAATAAAATATTTTTCTATGAGCTTACAAACATTTTTTCCAGTCAAAATGAGAGCATATAAAAAACTCGTGCATCCTCCTAATTCAAAGCACTCCCTGTTTGTTTCCGGAATAAAATCAAGTTTCCATTTCATAGGTAAAATATGTCTTGATTTCTAAATAGGTCGATGGTAAGTTAAAGTTTCACTTTAAACTTCTCGAAAGCGGTTGAGGTAGAGTTATGGCTAATGGAACGTTCTATTTATGGTACTTTTTTTACTTCGTCTGGTACTCACGTCGCGGTCGCGTCGCGGCCCTCGGCCTCGTTAGCTAAGCCGTTCGGCCTCGTTAGCGTAAACTTTTCCTAAGCCTAAGCGTTTTTTTAATGTAAAAATAATTTTAATTCCACGGTTCAATCCGGTTTAAGCGACGCGAAGGGGGCCGCGACGCGAACGCGACGCGAGTACCAGACGAAGTAAAAAAGTGCCCTATTTATGTGGAGTAATGAAGTTTTTTTCTGTTACAATTAGAGCTGTGAAAACTCATAGATTTATTTCGAGTGAGGAAGAGGGTCGGTAGGTCTGTCGCACTGGAATTTTTTTTTGATAGTTGGCAGTAACTTATGTTGCATATGTGCACAACTGACCTTCTGGGTGACGGATGACTTGCGTGACCTGCTCACACTGCGCCCGCCTAAACCATTTCATCAAATCACCAGAGTGAATCGAACTTTTTAAAACATACGTTCCATTCTGATTCTGTTTTGCATGTTTGGGTCGAGATGGAAACTCCTCTCTGCAACTCTCATTTAACCTAAACTATAAGTTTCAACCCGGACGCCAACAGGAATGGAGCATCTTGAAGCTGTATTTTCCAAGCAGTTTTCATGTTGAGTTAATAGCTATTAACACTTTAAAATGTTTATGTGAAGGCGCTTCATGTATTTGAAGTTTATGATGAAGCTTTCACGTCGTTTTCTGTCATTTTCACAGCTTCATTGCTTCATTAGATTAAACCCATTACAAGTAGAATTGTCGAGCAGATTATGCTTTGTGCTCAAAGATTCTCGAGCTGGTTTGCACATCTACGACGAAATATGTGCGTGAATCGAAAGCTTATTTTGTCATCATTTCAATAAATAAGGGAACAAAAGTTGAATCGTCAAGCACAATAGCGATTGGATGGATCTTTGTCTCAGGCCTCGACAAGTCTCTGCTTCCATTCAAAACTTCAACGAGCATCATTTTCCAAAAAAGCTAGTGCGTTATGTCAAAGTCGAGTCATTGTTCAGTCTTGATATCGCCCTCCGTGACCCTCTCTCCTAATTGGTCACAATATGAAACCCGATTAAACAACTAACGTTTTTTCGCGGCCTCGGCTTCAGCGGCTGCCCTTGCCATAGAACGAGTGACGACGGTCATCTCTGGGAGAGTGAGATAGGAAGAATGAGCTCAAACTCCATATTCCTTCTATTTATACTCCGCCTCACTCGTGTCTCATTCCACATGCTGACGTGTTTGAACGCGGTTTGTAAAAGGGTAGGTAGTGAGCATTTCTAAAAGCAAACTTCTATATACCATCGTGAAAACATTTACTCTCAGTTTTGAAAATTGTCTCTTTTCTTTTATTTCATCAATATGACTTTGAGAGAAATCGAATAAGAGTGTCATGTTTTAGATTCTTCTTGTTCTCGTTTCGCTCGCTTTCACAAAGCGCAACGATCAGGCTGATTGTATGTCATTTGGATCGGTCATTCTTAAGTTTTTTGACGTTGAATAACTTTTGCAGATAATTTTCTCGTGCACGGCAGAAGAGAAGTACGCAGCTAATATGATCACACTCGATGCAGATTCGCCAGGTGTACATTTATTATAAAGATTCAGCCCTGTATTAAAACTTGTTGGAGGAAAAAATGCGAAAGTTCAAATCACTAGCTTTATCTTTTTTTCCGGTCTAGTTGATAAAAAGAAGCTCAAAAAAACTAAATCAATATTTTATTCGAAAAGAGTTAGCTTCCGGTAAGAGAAAGACGTCCAGGTTCGACCATTTAGCGTGGAAAAGTATTCCGCTCCTCTGATAGTCTGATCGTGTTCAAAAAGTTTTTTGGTTAATAAGTCGAAAAACAGTGTTTGTGTGATGTTTCGGGTAAGATAGTTTCAAGATAGAGAGTGGTCTCATTATTCCAAAACTTCTACTAAGGGTCAATATTTTCCGATATGTATAATAGAGCAAGCTTCAGAGTCGTTTCTTCTTCTTCTTCTTCTTCCTAGCGTTATTCCCGCTGAAGAGCGGGGTCCGCTGTGTAGATAGCACTTCGCCACATCATACGATTCGAGGCGTCTTCGGCTATCAGCCCGATAACCGCCATGTCTTGGTCTATGGTGTCTCTCAATCTAAGCTTCGGTCTACCTCTTGGTCTTCTACCCTGGATTTCTATGTTCCAAGCAGACTTGGGAACGGAGTCAGGATTCGATCTCAGCATGTGTCCGTACCACCATCAGAGTCGTTTCGAACCACCACCTTCGAACCATCCGTACCACCTTCAGCATTCAGAGTCGTTTCGAACTTGAATAATCTACACTCGTCTAAAAATTCACAAAAAAGGCCGGATTTTTGAGCAGGGGAGAGTGAAAATGATAAAAGTCGAAGTAGTGAATCACTCTAGCCTTTTTGCTCGAACCGAGCGGGGACCTGTTTTTTCTGCTCTCTACGATCGATCCATGCCCTCTCTTATGGATTTACCAATCCCAACAGTTTCCCTTCCTTATATCAGTTCTCTTCTCTGCGATATCATCACTGAAGCCATCTCGCCTCTACATGAGGAACTTCGATCTCTTCGTCTGGAGGTTGCCACACTTAAACAATCGATCTCTCCTGCATCTCTCAGACCACACGTCTACGCAGCTGTAGTTGAATCCACAATACGAGACCGCGAGATGCTTGAGAATAAAGCGAGAAGGGCAGTGGTTCTCAAGCTTCCTGAATGTCCTTCAGCGGCTGAAACGGATGCAAACGATTTGGAAACGGTGTCCTCATAAGGAAACTTGTATCAACTGAACTCATTGAGGAGCTGAGAGTAGGTCGCATTAAGCACCACCGACATCCCGACTTTCTCGAAGCTCAAACTCCCGGTGCTTGCTTGTATGTATTACCTAAACTGATATCACTTATGTGACAGTGATCCACTGCCCACCATCTTTGTAACACTAGTATGCAATTTGGAATAAAGATTGAATTGAAAAAAAGAAGAAAGACTTGGCAATTTCTCCAGTCATTTTAGCGCTCACTTTCATCATGCCACACCAGGACCAGCAAAGTAGTACAGTAATAAAGATTGTATTGTAGATGAAGAAGCCCGTGATACTGGAGACATCCCCAGTCACTTGACACAGCTAGAAGAGAACGAGGGCAGTGAAGAGCAGGCGGCTGGATGTTCAACTCCTAACTGCCCAAAAAATATATGATTCGACTTGAAAGAGTTTGTAGCGAATGTAACAAAATTTAGCCCAATCGTATTGAAACAGAGGATTTCCTCAGTTTTTTTAGAACTCTTGTTAAAAAAGCATAACAAATAGGTTTATGTTTGGAAAAAAAGTTCAAAAATATTGTCTGGAGAAGTCAAAACTTGATTGGAACATCCTTTTTTCCAAGACTGCTCCCAACTGAAAACGAAGACGATTGCGATGCGAGAAAACGGTCGAGGAGAGAAAGCATGAAGGTGAATTGATCAATAAACATTACAATTACGATTGTCATTACCTTTCTTGCACTTTCAAACTATAATTTTCATGAATGTATGCAAGTGAATGATATGATAGCCAATTCTGTACCCATGAGTCAGTACTTAAGTCATTATAGTACTCGTGAGTCATGAATCAATACCTTGTTTAGTATATTAGTAATGATTTGAGGCATCATTGAGTTCAGTTGTCTTTAGTAGCAACTGGACGATTAGTTGAAGATTATATCACGCGGTACCAGAATCCTCTATTTGAGAGCCTTTCAACCAGAAGAGTTGTTCGCTTCATTCTTGATATCGAAAGTTAAATCTGAAAAAAATCTCAAATTATTATTTGATGAAACCCATGTCTCCTCATACTCAGTGAAACAGAGAAAGAGTGTTTGACGCACTATTATGTTAATTTTTTTGATACGGTCTCGTTAGCCTAAGCCATAAGGCCTCGTAAGCGTGAACTTTTGCCTAAACCTGAGCCGAAAAAAACATGAAAAACTTGAAAAAATAAATAAAGCCTATGGGGCAAAGTTGAGAATTTTCCCGCTCAGTGGCGTGCATTATTAATGAACTGGCGTGCATTGCGTGCGTGGTGTGCTTTATTAATAGCCCTAATCTCTGTGAAACCTGTCAGTATCTGGCCATGACTAAAGCACGTCAAATCATTTCTAATACACGCCACTGTGAGCGAAAGAGAGAAAGATGTGTTCACTTTGCATAGAATAGTGTTTAAAAGATTAGATATCACTTGCCCAGATTTCTTACCAATGTCTCACTGTACTAGGACTAGAGGACATCATTGGAAGCTTTTGTTGCCTTTGTGCCGCACAAACCGATACAAGAAATTCTTCACAAATAGAGTTGTGAATGATTGGAATTCTCTTCCTTCTCATTTTTTTCAATATGAATGCATTGTCAGCTAAGAAGTTTCTATTCCAGTACTTAAATTAGAATCCTGATCATTTACATATTAGCTGTTGTTCATTTTAAAATATTGATTACCATGTTGTAATCTCTCACCATCCGTTGTATGTCTGAACCATTACAACTGGAATAAAGATTGATATTGAAAAAAGAGTGTTTGACACACTATTAAATTTTTTTTGATTTGGTCTCGTTAGCCTAAGCCGTACGGCCTCGTTAGCGTGAACTTTTGCCTAAGCCTAAGCAGAAAAAAACATGAAAAACTTGAAAAAACTTAATAAAGTGGGGCAAAGTTAAGAATTTTCCCACGCAGTGGCGTGCATTAGTTATGATTTGGCGTTTTTAGCGTGCTTTGGTAATAGCCCAGTATCTTCTCGATTTCCCATTGAGTTTTTCTAGAAGTAGCGAAAAAACTGGGACCCAAGACGCAAAGATACTTGCATCTTTGCTTGCACAGAACAACTTTGGAAAATGTTTTACATAGTTTATTCGTGAAAAAAAGAAAATAGTAAAAAGTGCTTATAGAGATGTTCAATTTTTTCGAAGTATTAAAACAAATATTCTAGTAATTGGTGGCATATCCTTTGGAGTCAATGACTGCCTGACATCTACGAGGTACAAAATCAATCAAAGAGTCAATGGTTGCCTACTTAATCGCCTTCCATTCCTCCTATAGCTGCTTAAACTTTTCATCCGTATTTCTGCATGTTTTTCCCGCCAATTTCCGTTGCAAATGTTCCCATAAATTTTTGATGATGTTCAAATCGGGAGACTGGCTTGGCCAGTCCAAAACATCCACATGTTGACGGCGAAACCAGTTCTGAACGTGCTGAGATCGATGTTTCGGGTCGTCATCTTGTTGAAAGGTGAACCCACGACCGAATTTGGAGAGGGGCCAAGGGCGCATAGTGCTTTCCATTATGTTTTCATAGCCGTAACGATCGAGAGTTCCGACAATACGTCTCAGTGGACCCATGCCGCTGGCGGAAAAACAGACCCAGACCATCACAGAACCACCGCCATGTTTGACTGTGAGCGACTGGTATTGCGGCAGGAAACGCTTGCCCGCTGGACGTCTGACCCACCTCAGACCGTCACTGCAGAACATATTAAACTTGGATTCATCGCTCAAAACAATCTGAGACCACACACGCCGTGTCCAACTGAAGTGATCCTTAGCAAACTGAACTCGAACTTTACGATTTTTTTCGCTGATGAAAGGCTTCTTTGCAGGCCGCCTTCCATTCAGTCCAGCGGCTTGCAAACGGCGTTTGATGGTACATCTTGAAGGAGCAAGAGTCGCGGGCGTTGATATGATAGCTTGAATGTATGTAGCAGTGCGGTTCGGGTCTTCGCGAGAAACGCGCAGGACACGTCGGTCCATGTACCTCGAAATTACGCGGGGTTTCCCCAAACTGGTCTTCACGATGACTCGTCCCTGCAATTTTTTTGTGTTTTTTTTCTGCAAAAAGTTCTTCAGTTGTGAAAAATTCGTTTAACTGGGTTCGAAAACGCCGGAGGATACGGGAGATAGCGCTCTGAGTTACCCCGAACTGCTGGGCGAGCTCGCTCTGTGACCGGCCCTGTTTTGCCCCAGCAACAACAGCTTCTTGCATTCTTTTACTTGTATTTCGGTGTCCAACAGTTCGAACCATGACTTGAAACAAAATTTTTATGAATGAAGTTCGAAAAACAAAAAAAATCAACAAAAAAATCATGGAGAAAAAACTGAAAAAGAAAGATATTCCATATTTGGTGTATTTCCTGGAGATAATTAATAAATCACTCCAAATGATGTCCGGTACAGTACAGACACTCAAAAAAACTTCTGTGAAAGTTTGAGCTTTGAATTCTATCTTTGAAAAAAGTTATTTTCAATAACCCTATATATGATAACATTTTGAGCGGTACTGTATGTAATCAGAACTCATTAAATTTTACTCTGTTCAAAATTCGGGATAAATCGATTCAAAGGGTATAAATGGTTTTAAAATCTATTGAACACGAGTTTCTCGTTGTTTCTTTGTAGTGGACTGCAAGTTAGTTTCAAACCTGAGCGGCTATTTTGTATTGGTGCCAGCTAATGAAGTTTTTTTCTAACTCAGGGTTGTGTAATCTCTCGAACAGTTTTATAACTAAGTCTATCACAATTGAAAAACTTTTTTCTCGAACAGTTAAGATACATATTAGAGAGAAATGTTATAACAGTGCATATTGTTTGGAAGATAAAGTTCTGCTATAATTTATGAACACCAAATGCGAAAGTCTGTTTCGCCCCCGAGCCCAGACAGATTTTTGCACTCTCTCTCTCTCTCTCTCTCTCTGAGTGGGGCTCTTCAGTGAATGCGATTAGTTGAATAGTTTGCCGAGGAGCTTCTGTTGAAGATCTTTGAAAAGTTTTGTGTATTAAAAAATTCCATTTTTGTGTTTTGAATAGTTGATGCATTAGAATTACTCAACAAAGCTGTTTCAAAACCGAATAATAAATAGAAAGATATTCCGGACTACTGATTGAAGAAAACGAATTTCTTTGAGCACTCCCAGCCTTAAGTAGTTCTCAATAAAGACTCACTGAAAAAAATTTTTGTTTTGTTTCACCTGATAGTGTGATTACTTCTTGGCCATTGTATAATGTATTGAAAGCATTCTTATTACAGATGATTTGAATCTTCTCAAACAATAATGCATTTCGAAGTGAGCTGATTCAGATAACTACCAGACATTCATAGGCAGAACTAAAAAATAATTGTTTAGAACTAATTACCAACTGACTGTAGTTTTCAAAAAAAATCAGATTAAAATAGAATCGAAATAGGCGATGAGGTCCTTGATTAACAAACGAAATGAAATACAGAATTTCAGAGACGGAGCAAATAAAACTAATCACAGCGCAGTTGAACTAATAAGTTTACGGTCATCATTCGCTTACAAACTGTTCCTTCCTTTACAACCAAAAAAGTTTTTCTCGTCAGAACGAATAAAAATCACAATCATATCAATCGAATTATATAATTTTCAATCACAATCGTGGAAATAATTACATTAATTACATTCACAACCCACGCGCTGATTACCCCGATGGCGTATGTGGGGCCTCTCCCGCAGGCGGATGGGAGACTTGGTGGCTTTGCCATGGCTGACCAAAGAGGGGCTTAGGCTAGTGAGCGTCGCGGGTGGGTGTGGGAACTGGGCAGCCCACATCCTATAAAATGCTCGCTCACTGTTATCTCACTGGCCTAAGGGACACGGTCAAGAGGCGTGTCCAAAAAATAACCTCTAGCCCACATAGCCCAAAATCCCGGGTTATGTGGCCCAAAGGGTCGTAAACGGACGTCAGGCTGAACTATCGACTTGGATGTTCGTGCGACAAGCCGGTCTATGAAGAAACCGTCGCATCCCCCCAAATGCACTATCAGAGTAACCCCAATGCTAGGGCGTCCCCTTCAAGCGACGCGCGTCGAATCCCGATCGACGTGAGAAATATGCGAGGGTCTTCGAGGAATAATAGGCCGCGTCCTCGATTTAATCAAATAGCAGTGCCTACACGCCTCCGACTAGCTACCTTGAACGTCGGAAGTCTCTCGGGGAAGTCCATGGAAGTCTGTGACATGCTGGCAAAAAGAAGAGTACATCTGGCATGCCTCCAGGAAACTAGGTGGAAAGGAGGGAAAGCAAAGCAGCTCGACGGGAGGTATAAGCTGTGGTACTCGGGCAATACTTCATCAGCAGCCCGCAATGGCGTCGAAATTATCGCTGCCTCCTACCTTGCCACATCCGTCACGGAAGTTTGTCGAATCTCAGATCGTTTGATGTCCATCTCCTTGGAATGCAATGGCAAACTCTTCAAAATAGTCAGTGCTTACGCACCGCAGGCAGGATGCAGCGACTCCGAGAAAGACGGGTTTTGGGAAGACTTCGATGACGTCATCAGAAAATGCTCTCCGGAAGAAACTCTCATGATCGGAGGAGACTTGAACGGGCACGTAGGAAGAAGATGCGAAGCCCATAAGAGAGCTCATGGAGGCAACGGCTATGGTTTGCCGAATGCAGAAGGAGAGCGAATCTTGAGTTTTGCCGAAGAGCACGATCTTTCCATCTGCAATACCTTCTTCTGCGAACGAGAGTCTCACCTCACCACGTATTGCAGTGGTGGAAGGATCACTGATTGCAAGGTGATTCCGAGCGATAACGTCTCCTCGCAGCACCATCCAGTTATAATCGATCTCCGATTTTCCCAGAAGCAATGCAACGTAAAGCCTCTGAACGAAGTTTCTCGGATAAAATGGTGGAAGGTACGTGACAACAAGGTTCGCTTCATGCATCAGCTTCTTCTCGCCCTATCCCCGGACACTCTCCAAAAAACGTTCCCTGACTCTATTGAGGAGCACTGGAGGTTCGTTCGAGACAAGATGAAGGCGGTAGGAGAAGTCACTCTGGGCTTAACAAAACCAGGTCGCAAACGCATTGTAGACAAGGAGACATGGTGGTGGAACGAAGACGTTCAAACTGCTGTCAAGGAGAAGAAAGTGGCTCTCAAGCAATGGAAACGATCCGGAACCGAAGCTGACCGAGCTCTGTACCTATGTATGAAGAGAGAAGCTAAGAGAGCCGTAGCGAAGGCACGCTCCTCAGCCATCCAAGAAATCTACAGTAAGCTCGACACGCCTCAAGGAGAGAAGGAAATTTTCCGGATTTGCAAAGCACGAGCCAAAGCAGCAAAAGACCTTCAGGAACCGGGACGGCATACTCCTCCGATCCAATGTCGAAATTTGTCAGCGATGGAGAGAACACTTCGAGGAAATCTCGAACATCGAGTTCGACCACCCTCCCGTCCCGCTGTCCCTACCAGTAGAAGGACCAGTTCCCACCATCTCAGAGATTGAAGTAAGAGAAGCCCTTCAGAAAATGAAGCACGGAAAGGCATGTGGGCCAGATGATCTTGCCGCCTCTGCATGGAGACTCGCAGGTGATTGTGGACTTTTCCATCTTACGACCCTCTTTCAAAAAGCCACTGCTCGCCTGGAGTATCCCGAAGACTGGAGTAGATCATCTAGTACAATACCCATCTACAAAGGGAAAGGAGATGTCACAATATGCTCCAACTACCGGCCGATAAGAATCATTCCTCATACCACAATGATCTTGGAAAAGATCATCGAAGCACGGCTCCGCAAAATTGTAAGCACAACCGTCAATCAGTGTGGCTTCGTCAAAGGAAGTGGAACAACAGATGCTATTTTCGCCATTCGTCTTTATCTAGAGAAACACAGGGAAAAGGCGAAGTCAGTCCATTGCGCTTTCCTTGACTTGGAGAAAGCTTTCGACCGTGTGCCTCATGAGCTGATATGGTTCTCTCTTCGAGACCACCTAGTCCCAGAAGAGTACATAAGATGGATTCAAATGATGTATACTGACTCTAGAAGTACCGTGAGAAGTCCAGCGGGTACTTCGGAGTCATTCAAGGTTGCTGTAGGAGTTCATCAAGGTTCCGCCCTTTCCCCCTGCTCTTTATACTGATAATGGACACGATCACCAGAGATCTACAAACAAGCCCTCCGAAAACTCTACTGTATGCTGACGACGTTGTGTTATGTTCCAACACAACAGAGGACTTGGAGAAACAGCTAGGAGAGTGGAACGAACGCTTCAGTGACTATGGTCTACGACTAAACCTCCAAAAGACTGAGTACTTGGAAATGGGAAAAAGTACTTCGAATACCTCGAATACCATCAAAGTCAAGAACACCGAACTCCGGAAAGTGGATGGCTTCAAGTACCTCGGATTCTACATCACCGCAGACCTAGACCCCAAGGCTACAGTTGCTGCGAGAGTCAATGCTGCCTGGCTCAAATGGAGAGAATCAACCGGTGTACTATGCGACAAGCGAATGCCTGACAGACTGAAAAGTAAAATTTACCGATCAGTTGTCAGACCAGTAGCGTTGTACGGCCTCGAATGTTCTCCATGCACAGCAAAGACTATACAGATGCTGCATGTTATGGAGATGAAAATGCTGAGATGGAGCCTCGGACTCACTCGTATAGACATGGTGCGAAATGAAACCATCCGAGATCGTCTGGGCATCGCCCCTATATCTGAAAAGCTTCGGGAGTCAAGGCTGAGATGGTACGGGCACGTGATAAGATCAAATCCCCATTCCGTTTCTCAATCGTCCTGGAACCTCGAAGTAGAGGGCAAAAGACCCAGAGGCAGACCCAAAACTAGGTGGCGAGACTGCATCGAAGTAGACATGAACACGACCGGGCTGAAGACTGAAGACGCAGCTGATCGGGTGAAATGGCGTGGTGCAGTCTACAAAGCGGACCCTGCCCGGCGGCGGGATAAACGCTAGGAAGAAGAAGAAGAAGAATTACATTCACAACAACCTATAACTCGTCTTGAACTTCTTGACATGCATATGTACAGTTCAAGGTTTAAAAACTTAATCGTCAGCAAGCATAGTATTCTGTGATTTTAGTATATTCTGATTTGGCCATAATAGATCGCAGAGACTGTGAAGCTTGAATAAATTTTGATCATTACACTTTAAATGTTGTTCAAATTTGAGAGAAGTCTATCCAGATCTAGTAATGGAAAGATACCCCTGGTTAAGGCGAAAAGGGTGCCCGATATGTAAAATTGAGCTCGCTGCAATAAGTTTATATTTCCTTTTTTTATTATATTATTTATATGATATATTTTTTCATTCTTCTTTCAGTCGTCAACATCACTCTGGACATTTTTGCAAAGATTCAAGCATCTTGAAGTGGAAAATGTTCCATCTATTCTTTTGAGCCCAAACGTTTTTCTAAAGATAAAATTATCTGCATCTGTACGTCAAATGCTATTAGTGCATCTGTACGTCAAATGCTATTAGTGCATCTGTACGTCAAACGCTATTAGTGCATCTGTACGTCAAATGCGTTTTAAAAATTATCTCGATGGAAGAGCCTTTTCGCAACTAACAGCATGTTCGTCGAACTCGATTCGAGTTTTGACGTAAAAATTTTCAATTAGACTTTCGAGTCCATGAATCTCGATAGTTTTGGCATGGTCTGTAGCGATCCATTTTAGTGTGAGTTATTTTACTGTCAAGATAGAAGTTAGTGTGTCAGATGGGCGAGTGAGTGAGAGGCTGCAGTTATTTCGTCATCGTCTATAGAGGAGTCGTTTTCATGTCGCAGAACGGGTTTTATCCACGTGCGCTGCGGCTCTGGAATGCACAGAAGTTTGATTTCAAGAGAAAAAACTTGCATGTTGAAGTATCGTATTTGGCACCGGAGTAATTCATCAAGAACTCATTACTCACCTTCCTGGAAGTGATACGACGGGCGGGCCTGGTCTTGCTCATTTGAATAGACTTGCTTCTTTTAGACCGGCCGGCTTTTTTCATGGACGTTTTTCTTCAGAGAGTGGCCTTGACGGCTTCCCTCGGAGAAGAGTCTTCAGATCCGCTTTCCGTGATCTACAATAGAAAAACTTCGAGTAGTCCATATTCTTATTTTCTTCATTTCTCTATCTCGTCAAGGGGAAAAGAGTGGCCGATTCTCCTCTTGTTCTTCTTGCGTCAGACACATCTCCTAAGATCTTACATGAAGGGCGTTCAATTTTAGTCAACTTTTTTTTTGCTGAAAACGATGCCACTGAGTTTTTAGTATCACATTATTCGATGCATTGGACAAGTTTTCTTGACGGTGTCGTGGAAGCAGGTAGGCATCGGGTAAGAGGGAGACGGTAGGTTCGATTTTGGTCTGTATATTAGTCAGTGACACTCACTGAGATTTTTAATTGTATCGAAATTTTTTACGACGACAACCCCAGGATGCAGAATAGAAATTTATACCTTCCTGGAGGTACTACGACGGGCGGGCCTGGTCTTGCTCATTTGGAGAGACTTGCTTCTTTTAGAGCGGCTGGCTCTTTTCGTGGACGTCTTTCTTTTTGTGAGAGGGGCCTTGACGACTTCGCTAGAAGAAGAGTCTTCAGATCCGCTCTCCGTGATCTACAATAGAAAAACGTCAAGTAGTTTCTGTATTTTTATTTTCTTCGTTTCTCCTCTATCTCTTTAAGGTGAAGAGTGACCAATTCTCCTTTCGTTTTTCTTGCGCCAGACACATCTCAAAATATCTTAAATGAAGGGCGTTCAGGTTTAGTCAACTTTTTTTCATCTGAAAACGATGCCACTGAGTTTTATTTTCTAGTATCACATTATTCGAGGCATTGGCCAAGTTTTCGTGTGTCGCGGGAAAAAGTTGGCATCGGATAAAAAGGAGACGGTAGGTTTTATTTTGTTCTGTAGATTAGTCAGTGACACTGAAATTTTTCATTCTGTTTCAAAAGTTCTTACGACGACAGCCCCGTTATCCAGAAAGAAATTTATAAAAATTACTTGAATCCTGTAGGTTATACATTTCAAACTTTATATACGAATTCCTTGGCTAACCATTTTTTCTGACTTCCTCACTGGTTGCCGAGTATTTCTTTTGTTCCTGGAAGTGGAATGCCGCCGAGATGACGTAGAGGAGGAAGTTTCGCTTGACTCTTCTTTTCTCGAAATCTGGAAGTTATAGGATCAGATAGGATCAGATTTTATTCTCTACCCTGCAGCGAAGCGTGGCTGGAAGTGGAAGAAGAATCTATTGCTAATCAAGGTGTTATGATTAAAAAGCTAAAGCCCACGAAAAATCTCAAACCATTCAATAATGAGTGAGGGAACAAAATTTGTGGAGAGAGAGGAAACAGAGAGCGTTGAGAGGCATGCGGCATTATCTCAACCTTCAAGTCTTTCGATTAGAACAATAGTTCAGACTGTTCCACTCATCGCACACAAACTCATTCTCAACGCTCCACATCGCTGTTTACCTGCATGGCGAGAGTGAAAATCTTAGCGCGAAAGAAACCTGGTGATGTAAATAGTCTTTTTCCAGCGCTTTCTTTTTTAACTCACAAGCACTTGTTATTATATTAGCCTTTCAAGTTAGCCGTTTCATCTTTGTTAGTCTTTTTGGTCTAAACACTTCCATAAGGGGGAAGAGAAACAGCCTCTCGGTAGTTTTGTTATTCCTTTTGAATCTACCCCAACGCCATTACTCAGAGGAATCTGAGGAACACTAAGAGCTCTGGAAAAAAATCAACGTAGTAATTTCACAAAATCTGTCTTTCTCCAGCCCCACTTAATAAAATATTTTTCTATGAGCTTACAAACATTTTTTTCCAGTCAAAATGAAAGCATATAAAAAACTCGTGCATCCTTCTAATCCAAAGCACTCCCTGTTTGTTTCCGGAATAAAATCAAGTTTCCATTTCATAGGTAAAATATGTCTTGATTTCTAAATAGTTCGATGGTAAGTTAAAGTTTCACTTTAAACTTCTCGAAAGCGGTTGAGGTAGAGTTATGGCTAATGGAACGTTCTATTTATGTGGAGTAATGAAGTTTTTTTCTGTTACAATTAGAGCTGTGAAAACTCATAGATTTATTTCGAGTGAGGAAGAGGGTGCTCCATTCCTCTCCACTCCACTCTTCTCTTCTTCCACAGTGCTATTCTGACGGGCAGCCCGTCTGGCTGCGGCCATTCTTATCTGCTCCGCCATCGGGTTCCCGGCTGAGGTGGAGGGAGGAGGGGGCGGAGGCGGGGGAGGAGGAGCCGGAGCGGAGGAGGAGATCGGAGGCAGAGACGCAGATGAGGCGGACTGTACTGGAGGCGGCGGGGGCGCCGGTGGTGGAGGCGCACCGCTAACCACCGGGCGAGGCGGAGAAGTTGCCGAAGCTATTGACGGCACTCCTTGGGAACCCTGCAGCAGAATTAGTTAATCAACCAAAGAACTTTAAAACTTTATCATGACCTTAAAAACATAGACCAATTGAATTTACTTTCAAAAGCAACCTTTGCCAATGCAGACTTTGCCTTGGTTGTACCACGTTCTGCAGGAACTCTAACCGCCGGGTTGTGGTAGGGAACTCGAACTTTGAATTTACGAGGAGCCATTTCTTCGTTGTTAGTAGTTGTTAGTACATGGGATGGGAGTCCCGACCGGGTGGGCTGTAGACTAATCGACAGAATGATCAAGAGAGATGGGACAAGGGGACTACACAGAGAGTGGAGAATGAGAATGAAATGTACATGTTTTTAATTTGCTTTGTGCTCTCAGTTTTTACATTTTTTGGTGGACTTCAACTATCCTTGAGAATGGAAAATGGAATCTACCCCAACGCCATTACTCAGAGGAATCTGAGGAACACTAAGAGCTCTGGAAAAAAATCAACGTAGTAATTTCACAAAATCTGTCTTTCTCCAGCCCCACTTAATAAAATATTTTTCTATGAGCTTACAAACATTTTTTCAAGTCAAAATGAGAGCATAAAAAAAAAGTTTGTTTCCGGAATAAAATCAAGTTTCCATTTCATAGGTAAAATATGTCTTGATTTCTAAATAGGTCGATGGTAAGTTAAAGTTTCACTTTAAACTTCTCGAAAGCGGTTGAGGTAGAGTTATGGCTAATGGAACGTTCTATTTATGGTACTTTTTTACTTCGTCTGGTACTCGCGTCGCGGTCGCGTCGCGGCCCTCGGCCTCGTTAGCTAAGCCGTTCGGCCTCGTTAGCGTAAACTTTTCCTAAGCCTAAGCGTTTTTTTAATGTAAAAATAATTTTAATTCCACGGTTCAATCCGGTTTAAGCGACGCAAAGGGGCCGCGACGCGAACGCGACGCGAGTACCAGACGAAGTAAAAAAAAAAAAGTGCCCTATTTATGTGGAGTAATGAAGTTTTTTCTGTTACAATTAGAGCTGTGAAAACTCATAGATTTATTTCGAATGAGGAAGAGGGTCGGTAGGTCTGTAGCACTGGAATTTTTTTTGTTGATAGTTGGCAGTAACTTATGTTGCATATGTGCACAACTGACCTTCTGGGTGACGGATGACTTGCGTGACCTGCTCACACTGCGCCCGCCTAAACCATTTCATCAAATCACCAGAGTGAATCGAACTTTTTAAAACATACGTTCCATTCTGATTCTGTTTTGCATGTTTGGGTCGAGATGGTAACTCCTCTCTGCAACTCTCATTTAACCTAAACTATAAGTTTCAACCCGGCCGCCAACAGGAATGGAGCATCTTGAAGCTGTATTTTCCAAGCAGTTTTCATGTCGAGTTAATAGCTATTAACACTTTAAAATGTTTATGTGAAGGCGCTTCATGTTTTTGAAGTTTATGATGAAGCTTTCACGTCGTTTTCTGTCATTTTCACAGCTTCATTGCCTTAGATTAAACCCATTACAAGTGGAATTGTCGAGCAGATTATGCTTTGTGCTCAAAGATTCTCGAGCTGGTTTGCACATCTACGACGAAATATGTGCGTGAATCGAAAGCTTATTTTGTCATCATTTCAATAAATAAGGAACAAAATTGAATCGTCAAGCACAATAGCGATTGGATGGATCTTTGTCTCAGGCCTCGACAAGTCTCTGCTTCCATTCAAAACTTCAACGAGCATCATTTTCCAAAAAAGCTAGTGCGTTATGTCAAAGTCGAGTCATTGTTCAGCCTTGATATCGCCCTCCGTGACCCTCTCTCCTAATTGGTCACAATATGAAACCCGATTAAACAACTAACGTTTTTTCGCGGCCTCGGCTTCAGCGGCTGCCCTTGCCATAGAACGAGTGACGACGGTCATCTCTGGGAGAGTGAGATAGGAAGAATGAGCTCAAGCTCCATATTCCTTCTATTTATACTCCGCCTCACTCGTGTCTCATTCCACATGCTGACGTGTTTGAACGCGGTTTGTAAAAGGGTAGGTAGTGAGCATTTCTAAAAGCAAACTTCTATATACCATCGTGAAAACATTTACTCTCAGTTTTGAAAATTGTCTCTTTTCTTTTATTTCATCAATATGACTTTGAGAGAAATCAAATAAGAGTGTCATGTTTTAGATTCTTCTTGTTCTCGTTTCGCTCGCTTTCACAAAGCGCTACGATCAGGCTGATTGTATGTCATTTGGATCGGTCATTCTTAAGTTTTTTGACGTTGAATAACTTTTGCAGATAATTTTCTCGTGCACGGCAGAAGAGAAGTATGCAGCTAATATGATCACACTCGATGCAGATTCGCCAGGTGTACATTTATTATAAAGATTCAGCCGTGTATTAAAACTTGTTGGAGGAAAAAATGCGAAAGTTCAAATCACTAGCTTTATCTTTTTTTCCGGTCTAGTTGATAAAAAGAAGCTCCAAAAAAAACTAAATCAATATTTTATTCGAAAAGAGCTAGAAGAGAACGAGGGCAGTGAAGAGCAGGCGGCTGGATGTTCAACTCCTAACTGCCCAAAAAATATATGATTCGACTTGAAAGAGTTTGTAGCGAATATAACGAAATTTAGCCCAATCGTATTGAAACAGAGGATTTCCTCAGTTTTTTTAGAACTCTTGATAAAAAAGCATAACAAATAGGTTTATGTTTGGAAAAAAAGTTCAAAAATATTGTCGGGAGAAGTCAAAACTTGATTGGAACATCCTTTTTTCCAAGACTGCTCCCAACTGAAAACGAAGACGATTGCGATGCGAGAAAACGGTCGAGGAGAGAAAGCATGAAGGTGAATTGATCAATAAACATTACAATTACGATTGTCATTACCTTTCTTGCACTTTCAAACTATAATTTTCATGAATGTATGCAAGTGAATGATATGATAGCCAATTCTGTACCCATGAATCAGTACTTAAGTCATTATAGTACTCGTGAGTCATGAATCAATACCTTGTTTAGTATATTAGTAATGATTTGAGGCATCATTGAGTTCAGTTGTCTTTAGTAGCAACTGGACGATTAGTTGAAGATTATATCACGCGGTACCAGAATCCTCTATTTGAGAGCCTTTCAACCAGAAGAGTTGTTCGCTTCATTCTTGATATCGAAAGTTAAATCTGAAAAAAATCTCAAACTTTTTCTTCGAATTATTATTTGATGAAACCTCTCATTTGGTGCAGCACGACACCTTTCTCTCTCATTTGGTGCAGCACGACACCTCTCTCATTTGGTGCAGCAAGACACCTCTCTCATTTGGTGCAGCACGACACCTCTCTCTCATTTGGTGCAGCACGACACCTCTCTCTCATTTGGTGCAGCACGACACCACTCTCTTATTTTTCTCTCTCATAAAGCGCTCTGTGTTCAAATGATGACACACAGGGAGGCTACTCTCGGCACCTTGGAGAGCTAATCTCGGTCATTACTGAAGCACGTCACGCACGCCAGTTTATTACTAATGCACGCCACTGCGCGGGAAACAGAGAAAGAGTGTTTGACGCACTATTATGTTAATTTTTTTTGATACGGTCTCGTTAGCCTAAGCCATAAGGCCTCGTAACCGTAAACTTTTGCCTAAGCCTAAGCCGAAAAAAACATGGAAAACTTGAAAAAATAAATAAAGCCTATGGGGCAAAGTTGAGAATTTTCCCGCTCAGTGGCGTGCATTATTAATGAACTGGCGTGTGTGGTGTGCTTTATTAATAGCCCTAATCTCTGTGAAACCTAGAGTTGTGAATGATTGGAATTCTCTTCCTTCTCATTTTTTCAATATGAATGCATTGTCAGCTAAGAAGTTTCTATTCCAGTACTTAAATTAGAATCCTGATCATTTATTAGCTGTTGTTCATTTTAAAACATTGATTACCATGTTGTAATCTCTCACCATCCGTTGTATGTCTGAACCATTACAACTGGAATAAAGATTGATATTGAAAAAAGAGTGTTTGACACACTATTAAATTTTTTTGATATGGTCTCGTTAGCCTAAGCCGTACGGCCTCGTTAGCGTGAACTTTTGCCTAAGCCTAAGCAGAAAAAACATGAAAAACTTGAAGAAAACTGAATAAAGTGGGGCAAAGTTAAGAATTTTCCCACGCAGTGGCGTGCATTAGTTATGATTTGGTGTTTTTAGCGTGCTTTGGTAATAGCCCAGTATCTTATCGATTTCCCATTGAGTTTTTCTGGAAAAAAAACTGGAACCCAAGACGCAAAGATGCTTGCATCTTAACTGAGCTTTAGCTTTTTGATGGTTATTACTGAGTATACAGTACCGCTTTGATGGCTATTACTGAGTATACAGTACCGCTTTTGATGGCTATTACTGAGTATGCAGTACTTTCCCATACTGCGGAGCGTCTGGTCGGGACGCGCACAATGGCGCCACGTGCAAGGAGAACCCATTCATAAAAGGGACATAGTTAGACCTTCTTCTTCAGGTGGCCCCAATGTAATCATTCATCATGATTACCACTGACCTAATTATAACAAGGCCTCTCAGTTTGCTCATACCCCTAGAGCTTGGATGTCATGAAGAAGAGATGCCACAAAAGAGCATCCCGACGAAGACCCCCCCAAAACAAAGGAATCTCGACTGGAAGAAGCGACAAGTCGGCCGCACAGAAGTTGCAAATCGCTTGCTCGGGACCCAGGATTTTGGGAAGCGTTGAGATGAGTCCCGCGGGTGCCAGCCTCTCCTAAAGGAGACCACTTCCCATAACCCGACCCCTTCTCTCACTGTCTATTGTTGTATTATAGAGTCTATAACTTTACAATTAAAACTTACAGTCTCTACTCTTTTACCTTATAAACTCTTATTATAAAGTTAATAGGATTACTTTATTCCTTGTAGCCATTAATTCCTCATTCTACGTAGTCAATCATTCAAGTTTAGATGGATGGAACTCAGCCGGAATCTCCTCTACACGAAGACGACGAGCAAAACGTGCCGAATGAAGTTCTGACAGCAGACAGTCTTCTCGTTGCGTCTATGGAAAGACTTACGGTAACCGCCAAGCACGATTTGGAGAGAAAGATAGATGCGTTGGGACTTCGTATGAAGTCCCTAATGGATGCAATTCATCATAGACTTCTCCAACTTGAAGATATACCCCTCGTCTTGTCCAAGCTCGATAAGATAGACATCAATATGGAGGTCGTTCTCGGTCGGCTGCGTTCCCTTGAAACTGAAGTGTTGGGGAGTTCTAATAGGCGGTCAATTACGGGAACATCGCATACCCGCAACAACAACGACGACTCGTCAAGATATACGTCGAACCGCGATTACAGGAAGAGATTCCGTAGTGATACAGACTCGCTAGAAACCCCGTCCAGACCTAGAGAGGTCAGCTGCATTTTCTGCAACCTACCTGGTCATAAGGCTGTGGTGTGCAGAGCGATACCCAAATGGTAAGACCGTCTCTCTCTGCTGAAGATCAGAGAGAGATGCACTAGGTGTTTGAATTTCAGATCCAAGGACCACGTTTGCCCCCCCCCCCCATTACTTGCCCATACTGCGGAGCGTCTGGTCGGGACGCGCACAATGGCGCCACGTGCAAGGAGAACCCATTCATAAAAAGGACTTAGTTAGACCTTCTTCTTCAGGTCGCCCCAATGTAATCATTCATCATGAATACCACTGAATTAGTTCTTAATTATAGTGCGTCCCGAGTGCACTGACCTAATTATTAATTATAGTGCGGCCCGAGTGCACTCACCCTATTCTCTAGACGTGTTCAAACATGTTCATTATTCTATATGTTTCTCTGGCCTAAAATGGCATTTTTATCCTTTATGTTCCTTGTTCTACTTCTATTTATTTATAGTTTTCTCGATAGAATACTTAATTATTCTAGAAATTCTTCATCTTCTTATAGACTGCTATTTGAGTTTCTAGCCTTGTTCTAAGAGAATCTTAGTACTCGTTAGCCTAAGCCATAAGGCCTCGTAAGCGTAAACTTTTGCCTAAGCCTAAGCCGAAAAAAACATGAAAAACTTGAAAAAATAAATAAAGCCTATGGGGCAAAGTTGAGAATTTTCCCGCTCAGTGGCGTGCTTTATTAATGAACTGGCGTGCATTGCGTGCGTGGTGTGCTTTTTTAATAGCCCTAATCTCTGTGAAACCTGTCAGTATCTGGCCATGACTAAAGCACGCCAAATCATTTCTAATACACGCCACTGTGAGCGAAAGAGAGAAAGATGTGTTCACTTTGCATAGAATAGTGTTTAAAAGATTAGATATCACTTGCCCAGATTTCTTACCAATGTCTCACTGTACTGGGACTAGAGGACATCATTGGAAGCTTTTGTTGCCTTTGTGCCGCACAAACCGATACAAGAAATTCTTCACAAATAGAGTTGTGAATGATTGGAATTCTCTTCCTTCTCATTTTTTCAATATGAATGCATTGTCAGCTAAGAAGTTTCTATTCCAGTACTTAAATTAGAATCCTGATCATTTATTAGCTGTTGTTCATTTTAAAATATTGATTACCATGTTGTAATCTCTCACCATCCGTTGTATGTCTGAACCATTACAACTGGAATAAAGATTGATATTGAAAAAAGAGTGTTTGACACACTATTAAATTTTTTTTGATTTGGTCTCGTTAGCCTAAGCCGTACGGCCTCGTTAGCGTGAACTTTTGCCTAAGCCTAAGCAGAAAAAAACATGAAAAACTTGAAGAAAACTGAATAAAGTGGGGCAAAGTTAAAAATTTTCCCACGCAGTGGCGTGCATTAGTTATGATTTGGTGTTTTTAGCGTGCTTTGGTAATAGCCCAGTATCTTCTCGATTTCCCATTGAGTTTTTCTGGAAAAAAAACTGGAACCCAAGACGCAAAGATGCTTGCATCTTAACTGAGCTTTAGCTTTTTGATGGTTATTACTGAGTATACAGTACCGCTTTGATGGCTATTACTGAGTATACAGTACCGCTTTTGATGGCTATTACTGAGTATAGAGTACTTTCCCATACTGCGGAGCGTCTGGTCGGGACGCGCACAATGGCGCCACGTGCAAGGAGAACCCATTCATAAAAGGGACATAGTTAGACCTTCTTCTTCAGGTGGACCCAATGTAATCATTCATCATGATTACCACTGACCTAATTATAACAAGGCCTCTCAGTTTGCTGATACCCCTAGAGCTGGGATGTCATGAAGAAGAGATGCCACAAAAGAGCATCCCGACGAAGACCCCCCCCCAAAACAAAGGAATCTCGACTGGAAGAAGCGACAAGTCGGCCGCACAGAAGTTGCAAATCGCTTGCTCGGGACCCAGGATTTTGGGAAGCGTTGAGATGAGTCCCGCGGGTGCCAGCCTCTCCTAAAGGAGACCACTTCCCATAACCCGACCCCTTCTCTCACTGTCTATTGTTGTATTATAGAGTCTATAACTTTGCAATTAAAACTTACAGTCTCTACTCTTTTACCTTATAAACTCTTCTTATAAAGTTAATAGGATTACTTTATTCCTTGTAGCCATTAATTCCTCATTCTACGTAGTCAATCATTCAAGTTTAGATGGATGGAACTCAGCCGGAATCTCCTCTACACGAAGACGACGAGCAAAACGTGCCGAATGAAGTTCTGACAGCAGACAGTCTTCTCGTTGCGTCTATGGAAAGACTTACGATAACCGCCAAGCACGATTTGGAGAGAAAGATAGATGCGTTGGGACTTCGTATGAAGTTCCTAATGGATGTAATTCATCATAGACTTCTCCAACTTGAAGATATACCGCTCGTCTTGTCCAAGCTCGATAAGATAGACATCAATATGGAGGTCGTTCTCGGTCGGCTGCGTTCCCTTGAAACTGAAGTGTTGGGGAGTTCTAGTAGGCGGTCAATTACGGGAACATCGCATACCCGCAACAACAACGACGACTCGTCAAGATATACGTCGAACCGCGATTACAGGAAGAGATTCCGTAGTGATACAAACTCGCTAGAAACCCCGTCCAGACCTAGAGAGGTCAGCTGCATTTTCTGCAACCTACCTGGTCATAAGGCTGTGGTGTGCAGAGCGATACCCAAATGGTAAGACCGTCTCTCTCTGCTGAAGATCAGAGAGAGATGCACTAGGTGTTTGAATTTCAGATCCAAGGACCACGTTTGCCCCCCCCCCATTACTTGCCCATACTGCGGAGCGTCTGGTCGGGACGCGCACAATGGCGCCACGTGCAAGGAGAACCCATTCATAAAAAGGACTTAGTTAGACCTTCTTCTTCAGGTGGCCCCAATGTAATCATTCATCATGATTACCACTGACTTAGTTCTTAATTATAGTGCGTCCCGAGTGCACTGACCTAATTATTAATTATAGTGCGGCCCGAGTGCACTCACCCTATTCTCTAGACGTGTTCAAACATGTTCATTATTCTATATGTTTCTCTGGCCTAAAATGGCATTTTTATCCTTTATGTTCCTTGTTCTACTTCTATTTATTTATAGTTTTCTCGATAGAATACTTAATTATTCTAGAAATTCTTCATCTTCTTATAGACTGCTATTTGAGTTTCTAGCCTTGTTCTAAGAGAATCTTAGTACTCGTTAGCCTAAGCCATAAGGCCTCGTAAGCGTAAACTTTTGCCTAAGCCTAAGCCGAAAAAAACATGAAAAACTTGAAAAAATAAATAAAGCCTATGGGGCAAAGTTGAGAATTTTCCCGCTCAGTGGCGTGCATTATTAATGAACTGGCGTGCATTGCGTGCGTGGTGTGCTTTATTAATAGCCCTAATCTCTGTGAAACCTGTCAGTATCTGGCCATGACTAAAGCACGCCAAATCATTTCTAATACACGCCACTGTGAGCGAAAGAGAGAAAGATGTGTTCACTTTGCATAGAATAGTGTTTAAAAGATTAGATATCACTTGCCCAGATTTTTTACCAATGTCTCACTGTACTAGGACTAGAGGACATCATTGGAAGCTTTTGTTGCCTTTGTGCCGCACAAACCGATACAAGAAATTCTTCACAAATAGAGTTGTGAATGATTGGAATTCTCTTCCTTCTCATTTTTTCAATATGAATGCATTGTCAGCTAAGAAGTTTCTATTCCAGTACTTAAATTAGAATCCTGATCATTTATTAGCTGTTGTTCATTTTAAAATATTGATTACCATGTTGTAATCTCTCACCATCCGTTGTATGTCTGAACCATTACAACTGGAATAAAGATTGATATTGAAAAAAGAGTGTTTGACACACTATTAAATTTTTTTGATTTGGTCTCGTTAGCCTAAGCCGTACGGCCTCGTTAGCGTGAACTTTTGCCTAAGCCTAAGCAGAAAAAAACATGAAAAACTTGGAAAAAACTTAATAAAGTGGGGCAAAGTTAAGAATTTTCCCACGCAGTGGCGTGCATTAGTTATGATTTGGCGTTTTTAGCGTGCTTTGGTAATAGCCCAGTATCTTCTCGATTTCCCATTGAGTTTTTCAAGAAGTAGCGAAAAAACTGGGACCCAAGACGCAAAGATACTTGCATCTTTGCTTGCACAGAACAACTTTGGAAAATGTTTTACATAGTTTATTCGTGAAAAAAAGAAAATAGTAAAAAGTGCTTATAGAGATGTTCAATTTTTTCGAAGTATTAAAACAAATATTCTAGTAATTGGTGGCATATCCTTTGGAGTCAATGACTGCCTGACATCTACGAGGTACAAAATCAATCAAAGAGTCAATGGTTGCCTACGAAATCGCCTTCCATTCCTCCTCTAGCTGCTTAAACTTTTCATCCGTATTTCTGCATGTTTTTCCCGCCAATTTCCGTTGCAAATGTTCCCATAAATTTTTGATGATGTTCAAATCGGGAGACTGGCTTGGCCAGTCCAAAACATCCACATGTTGACGGCGAAACCAGTTCTGAACGTGCTGAGATCGATGTTTCGGGTCGTCACCTTGTTGAAAGGTGAACCCACGACCGAATTTGGAGAGGGGCCAAGGGCGCATAGTGCTTTCCATTATGTTTTCATAGCCGTAACGTTCGAGAGTTCCGACAATACGTCTCAGTGGACCCATGCCGCTGGCGGAAAAACAGACCCAGACCATCACAGAACCACCGCCATGTTTGACTGTGAGCGACTGGTATTGCGGCAGGAAACGCTTGCCCGCTGGACGTCTGACCCACCTCAGACCGTGACTGCAGAACATATTAAACTTGGATTCATCTCTCAAAACAATCTGAGACCACTCACGCCGTGTCCAACTGAGGTGATCCTTAGCCCACTGAACTCGAACTTTACGATTTTTTCGCTGATGAAAGGCTTCTTTGCAGGCCGCCTTCCATTCAGTCCAGCGGCTTGCAAACGGCGATTGATGGTACATCTTGAAGGAGCAAGAGTCGCGGGCGTTGATATGATAGCTTGAATGTATGTAGCAGTGCGGTTCGGGTCTTCGCGAGATGCGCGCAGGATACGTCGGTCCATGTACCTCGAAATTACGCGGGGTTTCCCCAAACTGGTCTTCACGATGACTCGTCCCTGCAATTTTTTTGTGTTTTTTTTCTGCAAAAAGTTCTTCAGTTGTGAAAAATTCGTTTACCTGGCTGGGTTCGAAAACGCCGGAGGATACGGGAGATAGCGCTCTGAGTTACCCCGAACTGCTGGGCGAGCTCGCTCTGTGACCGGCCCTGTTTCGCCCCAGCAACAACAGCTTCTTGCATTCTTTTACTTGTATTTCGATGTCTAACAGTTCGAACCATGACTTGAAACAAAATTTTTATGAATGAAGTTCAAAAAACAAAAAAAATCAACAAAAAAATCATGGAGAAAAAACTGAAAATGAAAGATATTCCAATTTTGGTGTATTTCCTGGAGATAATTAATAAATCACTCCAAATGATGTCCGGTACAGTACAGACACTCAAAAAAAACTTCTGTGAAAGTTTGAGCTTTGAATTCTATCTTTGAAAAAAGTTATTTTCAATAACCCTATATATGATAACATTTTGAGCGGTACTGTATGTAATCAGAACTCATTAAATTTTACTCTGTTCAAAATTCGGGATAAATCGATTCAAAGGGTATAAATGGTTTTAAAATCTATTGAACACGAGTTTCTCGTTGTTTCTTTGTAGTGGACTGGAAGTTAGTTTCAAACCTGAGCGGCTATTTTGTATTGGTGCCAGCTAATGAAGTTTTTTTCTAACTCAGGGCTGTGTAATCTCTCGAACAGTTTTATAACTAAGTCTATCACAATTGAAAAACTTTTTTCTCGAACAGTTAAGATACATATTAGAGAGAAATGTTATAACAGTGCATATTGTTTGGAAGATAAAGTTCTGCTATAATAAAGTACCTTATGAACACCAAATGCGAAAGTCTGTTTCGCCCCCGAGCCCAGACAGATTTTTGCACTCTCTCTCTCTCTCTCTCTCTCTCTCTCTCTGAGTGGGGCTCTTCAGTGAATGCGATTAGTTGAATAGTTTGCCGAGGAGCTTCTGTTGAAGATCTTTGAAAAGTTTTGTGTATTAAAAAATTCCATTTTTGTGTTTTGAATAGTTGATGCATTAGCATTACTCAACAAAGCTGTTTCAAAACCGAATAATAAATAGAAAGATATTCCGGATTGAAGAAAACGAATTTCTTTGAGCACTCCCAGCCTTAAGTAGTTCTCAATAAAGACTCACTTAAAATTTTTTTTTGTTTTGTTTCACCTGATAGTGTGATTACTTCTTGGCCATTGTATAATGTATTGAAAGCATTCTTATTACAGATGATTGGAATCTTCTCAAACAATAATGCATTTCGAAGTGAGCTGATTCAGATAACTACCAGACATTCATAGGCAGAACTTAAATGTTTGAGAAAAAAATAATTGTTTAGAACTAATTACCAACTGACTGTAGTTTTCAAAAAAAATCAGATTAAAATAGAATCGAAATAGGCGATGAGGTCCTTGATTAACAAACGAAATGAAATACAGAATTTCAGAGACGGAGCAAATAAAACTAATCACAGCGCAGTTGAACTAATAAGTTTACGGTCATCATTCGCTTACAAACTGTTCCTTCCTTTACAACCAAAAAAGTTTTTCTCGTCAGAACGAATAAAAAATCACAATCATATCAATCGAATTATATAATTTTCAATCACAATCGTGGAAATAATTACATTCACAACAACCTATAACTCGTCTTTGAATTGAATTCATTCCTTGCAAATACATATTGAATACTTACAAAGGAGGAATGTCGCTGATGCGAGTTTAAAAGTACCAAATACAGGAGGAAGAGTTTTTCTGACGAGCTGGATTTCATCTGATTGGGGTATTTGGGAGCCTGAGTGACCTCATGACAAATTAGGGTGGAGTGGAGAAGAAGAAAGAAGGCGATGGAAGTAGTGACCTGTGGTTTAAAGTGAAGTCATGAAAAGAGAGGGGAGGGGATTGATGGTTTCACGGGGCAGTTGAAGATTGGAGACTTGCAAACGCAACCATCACGAGGGCAGGTAAAGGGAAAGAATCTTGAACTTCTTGACATGCATATGTACAGTTCAAGGTTTAAAAACTTAATCGTCAGCAAGCATAGTATTATGTGATTTTAGTATATTCTGATTTGGCCATAATGGATCGCAGAGACTGTGAAGCTTGAATAAATTTTGATCTTTACACTTTAAATGTTGTTCAAATTTGAGAGAAGTCTATCCAGATCTAGTAATGGAAAGATACCCCTGGTTAAGGCGAAAAAAGGTGCCCGATATGTAAAATTGAGCTCGCTGCAGAGTGGATGAAAACGATGAGGAGTGTCACGTAGGTTTTTGTGCTATAATTTAGTTAGGCTTAAGTTCTCCTGAAGCAAACGCATGTTTTTTCTGGATCTCAGCATCCCGCAATAAGTTTATATTTCCTTTTTTATTATATTATTTATATGATATATTTTTTCATTCTTCTTTCAGTCGTCAACATCACTCTGGATATTTTTGCAAAGATTCAAGCATCTTGGAGTGGAAAATGTTCCATATATTCTTTTGAGCCCAAACGTTTTTCTAAAGATAAAATGATCTGCATCTGTACGTCAAATGCTATTAGTGCATCTGTACGTCAAATGCTATTAGTGCATCTGTACGTCAAACGCTATTAGTGCATCTGTACGTCAAATGCGTTTAGAAAATTATCTCGATGGAAGAGCCTTTTCGCAACTAACAGCATGTTCGTCGAACTCGATTCGAGTTTTGACGTAAAAATTTTCAATTAGACTTTCGAGTCCATGAATCTCGATAGTTTTGGCATGGTCTGTAGCGATCCATTTTAGTGTGAGTTATTTTACTGTCAAGATAGAATGTTAGTTAGTGTGTCAGATGGGGCGAGTGAGTGAGAGGCTGCAGTTATTTCGTCATCGTCTATAGAGGAGTCGTTTTCATGTCGCAGAACGGGTTTTATCCACGTGCGCTGCGGCTCTGGAATGCACAGAAGTTTGATTTCAAGAGAAAAAACTTGCATGTTGAAGTATCGTATTTGGCACCGGAGTAATTCATCAAGAACTCATTACTCACCTTCCTGGAAGTGATACGACGGGCGGGCCTGGTCTTGCTCATTTGAATAGACTTGCTTCTTTTAGACCGGCCGGCTTTTTTCATGGACGTTTTTCTTCTGAGAGGGGCCTTGACGGCTTCCCTCGGAGAAGAGTCTTCAGATCCGCTTTCCGTGATCTACAATAGAAAAACTTCGAGTAGTCCATATTCTTATATTCTTCATTTCTCTATCTCGTCAAGGGGAAGAGTGGCCGATTCTCCTCTTGTTCTTCTTGCGTCAGACACATCTCCTAAGATCTTACATGAAGGGCGTTCAATTTTAGTCAACTTTTTTTGCTGAAAACGATGCCACTGAGTTTTTAGTATCACATTATTCGATGCATTGGCCAAGTTTTCTTGACGGTGTCGTGGAAGCAAGTAGGCATCGGGTAAGAGGGAGACGGTAGGTTCGATTTTGGTCTGTATATTAGTCAGTGACACTCACTGAGATTTTTAATTGTATCGAAATTTTTTACGACGACAACCCCAGGATGCAGAATAGAAATTTATACCTTCCTGGAGGTACTACGACGGGCGGGCCTGGTCTTGCTCATTTGGAGAGACTTGCTTCTTTTAGAGCGGCTGGCTCTTTTCGTGGACGTCTTTCTTTTTGTGAGAGGGGCCTTGACGACTTCGCTAGAAGAAGAGTTTTCAGATCCGCTCTCCGTGATCTACAATAGAAAAACGTCAAGTAGTTTCTGTATTTTTATTTTCTTCGTTTCTCCTCTATCTCTTTAAGGTGAAGAGTGACCAATTCTCCTTTCGTTTTTCTTGCGCCAGACACATCTCAAAATATCTTAAATGAAGGGCGTTCAGGTTTAGTCAACTTTTTTTCATCTGAAAACGATGCCACTGAGTTTTATTTTCTAGTATCACATTATTCGAGGCATTGGCCAAGTTTTCGTGTGTCGCGGGAAAAAGTTGGCATCGGATAAAAAGGAGACGGTAGGTTTTATTTTGTTCTGTAGATTAGTCAGTGACACTGAAATTTTTCATTCTGTTTCAAAAGTTCTTACGACAACCCCGTTATCCAGAAAGAAATTTATAAAAATTACTTGAATCCTGTAGGTTATAAATTTCAAACTTTATATACGAATTCCTTGGCTAACCATTTTTTCTGACTTCCTCACTGGTTGCCGAGTATTTCTTTTGGTCCAGGAAGTGGAATGCCGCCGAGATGACGTAGAGGAGGAAGTTTCGCTTGACTCTTCTTTTCTCGAAATCTGGAAGTTATAGGATCAGATAGGATCAGATTTTATTCTCTACCCTGCAGCGAAGCGTGGCTGGAAGTGGAAGAAGAATCTATTGCTAATCAAGGTGTTATGATTAAAAAGCTAAAGCCCACGAAAAATCTCAAACCATTCAATAATGAGTGAGGGAACAAAATGTGTGGAGAGAGAGGAAACAGGGAGCGTTGAGAGGCATGCGGCATTATCTCAACCTTCAAGTCTTTCGATTAGAACAATAGTTCAGACTGTTCCACTCATCGCACTCAAACTCATTCTCAACGCTCCACATCGCTGTTTACCTGCATGGCGAGAGTGAAAATCTTAGCGCGAAAGAAACCTGGTGATGTAAATAGTCTTTTTCCAGCGCTTTCTTTTTTAACTCACAAGCACTTGTTATTATATTAGCCTTTCAAGTTTGCCGTTTCATCTTTGTTAGTCTTTTTGGTCTAAACACTTCCATAAGGGGGAAGAGAAACAGCCTCTCGGTAGTTTTGTTATTGCTTTTGAATCTACCCCAACGCCATTACTCAGAGGAATCTGAGGAACACTAAGAGCTCTGGAAAAAAATCAACGTAGTAATTTCACAAAATCTGTCTTTCTCCAGCCCCACTTAATAAAATATTTTTCTATGAGCTTAAAAACATTTTTCCTGTCAAAGTGAAAGCATATTAAAAAAAACTCGTGCATCCTCCTAATCCAAAGCACTCCCTGTTTGTTTCCGGAATAAAATCAAGTTTCCATTTCATAGGTAAAACATGTCTTGATTTCTAAATAAGTCGATGGTAAGTTAAAGTTTCACTTTAAACTTCTCGAAAGCGGTTGAGGTAGAGTTATGGCTAATGGAACGTTCTATTTATGTGGAGTAATGAAGTTTTTTCTGTTACAATTAGAGCTGTTAAAACTCATAGATTTATTTCGAGTGAGGAAGAGGGTCGGTAGGTCTGTCGCCCTGGAATTTTTTGTTTGATAGTCGGCAGTAACTTATGTTGCATATGTACACAACTGACCTTCTGGGTGACGGATGACTTGCGTGACCTGCTCACACTGCGCCCGCCTAAACCATTTCATCAAATCACCAGAGTGAATCGAACTTTTTAAAACATACGTTCCATTCTGATTCTGTTTTGCATGTTTGGGTCGAGATGGAAACTCCTCTCTGCAACTCTCATTTAACCTAAACTATAAGTTTCAACCCGGCTGCCAACAGGAATGGAGCATCTTGAAGCTGTATTTTCCAAGCAGTTTTCATGTTGAGTTAATAGCTATTACCACTTTGGAATGTTTATGTGAAGGCGCTCCGTGTATTTGAAATTTATGATGAAGCTTTCACGTCGTTTCCTGTCATTTTCACAGCTTCATTGCTTCATTAGATTAAACCCATTACAAGTAGAATTGTCGAGCAGATTATGCTTTGTGCTCAAAGATTCTCGAGGTGGTTTGCGCTTCTACGACGAAATATGTGCGTGGATCGAAAGCTTATTTTGTCATCATTTCAATAAATTAGGGAACAAAAGTTGAATCGTCAAGCAAAATAGCGATTGGATGGATCTTTGTCTCAGGCTTCGACAAGTCTCTGCTTCCATTCAAAACTTCAACGAGCATTTCATCATTTTCCAAAAAGCTAGTCGTTATGTCAAAGTCGAGTGATTGAACTATCGCAAAGAAAAAAGCTAGTCCACCGAGCGGGATCGAACCCAGACCTTCTCGACTCAAACCGGGAGCGCGTGTTACCATTACACCACGGGAACACATTGCTATTGGTGTAATGATAACACGCGCTCCCGGTTTGAGTCGAGATGGTCTGGGTTCGATCCCGCCCGGTGGACTAGCTTTTTTCTGTGCGATAGTTCAATCATTTGTCATCTTAACCAGGCGTCACTGCCTTTAAACTGTGTAACTTAGCATTTGAAGATTTATCAAAGTCGAGTCATTGTTCAGCCTTGATATCGCCCTCCGTGACCCTCTCTCCTTATTGGTCACAATATGAAACCCCGAGTAAACAACTAACGTTTTTTCGCGGCCTCGGCTTCAGCGGCTGCCCTTGCCATAGAACGAGTGACGACGGCCATCTCTGGGAGAGTGAGAGGGGAAGAATGAGCTCAAGCTCCATATTCCTTCTATTTATACTCCGCCTCACTCGTGTCTCATTCCACATGCTGACGTGTTTGAACGCGGTTTGTAAAAGGGTAGGTAGTGAGCATTTCGGAACTTAAAAGCAAACTTCTATATACCATCGTGAAAACATTTACTCTCAGTTTTGGAAAATTGTCTCTTTTCTTTTATTTCATCAATATGACTTTGAGAGAAATCAAATAAGCGTGTCATGTTTTAGATTCTTCTTGTTCTCGTTTCGCTCGCTTTCACAAAGCGCAACGATCAGGGGTACTTTTTTTTTTACTTCGTCTGGTACTCGCGTCGCGGCCCTCGGCCTCGTTAGCTAAGCCGTACTTCCTCGTTAGCTAAGCCGTTCGGCCTCGTTAGCTAAGCCGTTCGGCCTCGTTAGCGTAAACTTTTCCTAAGCCTAAGCGTTTTTTTTATGTAAAAATAATTTTAATTCCACGGTTCAATCCGGTTTAAGCGACGCGAAGGGGGCCGCGACACGAACGCGACGCGAGTACCAGACGAAGTAAAAAAAAAAGTGCCCGATCAGGCTGATTGTATGTCATTTGGATCGGTCATTCTTAAGTTTCTTTGACGTTGAATAACTTTTGCAGATAATTTTCTCGTGCACGGCAGAAGAGAAGTACGCAGCTAATATGATCACACTCGATGCAGATTCGCCAGGTGTACATGTATTATAAAGATTCAGCCGTGTATTAAAACTTGTTGGAGGAAAAAATGCGATTGAAAGTACCGGGAAAAGTTCAAATCACTAGCTTTATCTTTTTTTCCGGTCTAGTTGATAAAAAGAAGCTCAAAAAAACTAAATCAATATTTTATTCGAAAAGAGTTAGCTTCCGGTAAGAGAAAGACGTCCAGGTTCGACCATTCAGTGTGGAAAAGTATTCCGCTCCTCTGATAGTCTGATCGTGTTCAAAAAGTTTTTTGGTTAATAAGTCGAAAAACAGTGTTTGTGTGATGTTTCGGGTAAGATAGTTTCAAGATAGAGAGTGGTCTCATTATTCCAAAACTTCTACTAAGGGTCAATATTTTCCGATATGTATAATAGAGCAAGCTTCAGAGTCGTTTCTTCTTCTTCTTCTTCCTAGCGTTATTCCCGCTGAAGAGCGGGGTCCGCTGTGTAGATAGCACTTCGCCACATCATACGATTCGAGGCGTCTTCGGCTATCAGCCCGATAGCCGCCATGTCTTGGTCTATGGTGTCTCTCAATCTAAGCTTCGGTCTACCTCTTGGTCTTCTACCCTGGATTTCTATGTTCCAAGCAGACTTGGGAACGGAGTCAGGATTCGATCTCAGCATGTGTCCGTACCACCTTCAGAGTCGTTTCGAACCACCACCTTCGAACCATCCGTACCACCTTCAGCATTCAGAGTCGTTTCGAACTTGAATAATCTACACTCGTCTAAAAATTCACAAAAAAGGCCGGATTTTTGAGCAGGGGAGAGTGAAAATGATAAAAGTCGAAGTAGTGAATCACTCTAGCCTTTTTGCTCGAACCGAGCGGGGACCTGTTTTTTCTGCTCTCTACGATCGATCCATGCCCTCTCTTATGGATTTACCAATCCCAACAGTTTCCCTTCCTTATATCAGTTCTCTTCTCTGCGATATCATCACTGAAGCCATCTCGCCTCTACATGAGGAACTTCGATCTCTTCGTCTGAGGTTGCCACACTTAAACAATCGATCTCTCCTGCATCTCTCAGACCACACGTCTACGCAGCTGTAGTTGAATCCACAATACGAGACCGCGAGATGCTTGAGAATAAAGCGAGAAGGGCAGTAGTTCTCAAGCTTCCTGAATGTCCTTCAGCGGCTGAAACGGATGCAAACGATTTGGAAACGGTGTCTGAACTCATAAGGAAACTTGTATCAACTGAACTCATTGAGGAGCTGAGAGTAGGTCGCATTAAGCACCACAGACATCCCGACTTTCTCGAAGCTCAAACTCCCGGTGCTTGCTTGTATGTATTACCTAAACTGATATCACTTATGTGACAGTGATCCACTGCAATAAATACCGAATAATGAATAAAAAGATATTCCGGACTACTGATTGAAGAAAACGAATTTCTTTGAGCACTCCCAGCCTTAAGTAGTTCTCAATAAAGACTCACTTAGAAATTTTTTTGTTTTGTTTCACCTGATAGTGTGATTACTTCTTGGCCATTGTATAATGTATTGAAAGCATTCTTATTACAGATGATTGGAATCTTCTCAAACAATAATGCATTTCGAAGTGAGCTGATTCAGATAACTATCAGACATGCATAGGCAGAACTTAAATATTTAAGAAAACAAATAATTGTTTAGAACTAATTACCAACTGACTGTAGTTTTTAAAAAAAATCAGATTAAAATAGAATCGAAATAGGCGATGAGGTCCTTGATTAACAAACGAAATGAAATACAGAAATTCAGAGGCGGAGCAAATAAAACTAATCACAGCGCAGTTGAACTAATAAGTTTACGGTCATCATTCGCTTACAAACTGTTCCTTCCTTTAAAACCAAAAACGTTTTTCTCGTCAGAACGAATAAAAAATCACAATCATATCAATCGAATTATATAATTTTCAATCACAATCGTGGAAATAATTACATTCACAACAACCTATAACTCGTCTTGAACTTCTTGACATGCATATGTACAGTTCAAGGTTTAAAAACTTAATCGTCAGCAAGCATATCAGCCTAAGTTATTCATGCTCAAAACCATCAACTTTTGTTAATCCAAGCACTAGTACTGGTTTTATCTGTAGAATGCACTAGTGAAGACTAAAATGCTGCATGCACTTTCTCAACTTCATCGTAATTTTTCTTCTTCGGTTTTTCAGTCAGTAGGCGATTTCTGAATACCAATAAGAGACCACCAACAAGGATGAGAATAATGACGAGGGCTATGATCTTTATAAGAATGTTTCCGGTCACAATTCCTTCATAGTGATGAATCAGATTGGGTAGATAAATGTTCGAATCTTCCGATGGGATGTAGTAGAACACTTCTGGGCAGTTCTTTAAAAAATATTGTTCAATTAAAGAATAATAAAAATTGAGAAACAGAGACATGAAAAATAAACTGTACCCCTTTTCCCCCAACCTCCCCCTAATCGACTTTTTAGTCATTCTAATCAAACTAAAGCGTTCAAGGAAAGTCATTCGTCCTCAAAGGTTTCACTCTCTCTTTCGGCTAACTCACTCGCAAAGGTTCAAGTAACAGCTACTGGCTACAGTACATTTGTTATACATTTCTATTCAATCCACTTACGAATAACCAGAGAATGTTCACCCTGACTTCATGACTCGACCTTTGCCGAGTCACAATTGAGCTAATAACCCATGAAGTTTAAGTCGAAATGACTTTTTTAAAGAAAAAAATCAGAATAATAACCTGGAAGGTCGGAAGAGGTGGCTGTTTCAGCTTTCCATTCATTGTTCTCACTCTGATGATTTTAGTTCTCACTTTATCAATCCTGTTCAAGCTTCCCTATGACTTTTTAAATGTTTTTTTACTGAGCAACTTCACGAATAGTTTCAGCCTATCTTATTCATATTGTACTTAAAAATCGTGAGAGCAAGTCGTTATACATCCTTTTTAGTTAGAGTTACATACCTTAATATAATAGCTAAGAATCATCTAGGACCCTCATTATAATAGTCATGAGTCCGTAATTCCAATCCTCTTAGAATTGCGTTGCCTTTCACCATTAACTCTTCACGTTATTCTACGTGTGCCTCTCGATCGATATCAGTGTGGAATTATTTGCCTTACACTATAATTGAAAACCCTTCCTCAGGACATTTTCTAAAGAAAATAATGATCCGTATTACCTCAACCTATAATATCAATACGTTAAAACACTGCCACTGTAATGATAAAAGTTTTTTCTGTCTATTTTTTTATTTATTCACTATTACTACTCATTTTACAAAAACCATGTTCAATTGTTAATTGTGAGTTAACTCTTTGTCTTTTTCATAAATGCATACATGGATAAATGAATTGAATTAAAGATAGTCAAATCCTGACCTGCTGCTTCTCTTGTTCTCTTCGGGACAGTGGATGGGCTGCAGCGTCCAGTCCAAGCAGGTTCTCACGTCCCCCAGCATAATTTGCTTTGTCTGTTGAACAAACGGAATAATCGACAGTATCCAAACTAGAAAACTATTTAAGTTAGACAATTAAGCATCCTTTTGGGCGTTAAGAAAAAGGAATTCAACTGCTTGCTGCATAAAGTAGGAAGGCACTAACCTTTCTATCTCGGAGACAATGCACCTGAACCTTCTTTTCCTTGGCGACTGTTCTGCTCACTGCGTTCTCTACCTGCAGACAATTCACATCATTCACCATCCATTCCGTAACGAAAACCTGATTCTGAGCATGCCAATACTTGTGACTAGCTCATTGCTATTAGTTTCTTTTTCTTTCCCGTGAATGTTTTTCAGCGTTCTTCCTTACCAAGCATCATTCACAGGTTAATAAAAACTCTTTAGAAATGATACAAGAACTACTGTACTTGGATTTTCGTCACGGGAGTCGTACTAGGGTGCAGTCCGGATGCAGATAAAGCAGTCCATATGTCTTGTTTGAGATGTATGCCAAGAGATCTACAATAGACATCGATTACAGACTACAAAGTATTCACGAAAGGGATTAATCTGTATGAGTCTGTTTCTACTTCTTTTACTTAAAACCTTATTCACTGCTTATCTTTTCTGTAGCTTAAAAAGAAAATTTTATAAACGCCTGAATTAGAGAAGCGATTCATTTTTTTAAAATTCAAATTAATCAACCTTTTATATTAAATGACACATTTGTAATAAAATCTTTGCGCCTTTCACAAAACTCAAGTTTTTCGATAGACTTGTTATTTAAAAAATTGAGGAATGAAATTCAATCAACTACGAACTGAGTTAGAAAACTTGAATCAGTGAAAAAGCTTCAAAAAATTTCGACCATTCAAATTGATGAGGGAAGAAAGAGAGGTAAACTGGAAGAAATTAATTATAAAATTATCAACATGCACAGACTAGCAACATAAGTTCAAGACAGAGGGCCAGGACTTTATTTTGAGCGTGAAATTTAAACTAACATTGATCAACAACTCACGGCTTGATTTTATCTTCGAATGAAATTTTCTTCTTTTCACTAGAAACTCCTCTCTGTTTATGAACCGACCAGGTTCCAAGACACGAACCGATTGAAGTATCCCAGTTCCGTATCGATCAACCCAGGTTCCAAGACACGAACCGATTGAAGTATCCCAGTTCCGTATCGATCAACTCGTCATCTTTGGCACATGTACCATGCTTCTCCCATTCATGCTTCCAGAAAGACTCCACTGACATGTGAGGGAAGAGATTTGGCCAGTTTTTTCTTAATCGATTAGAGTAAGCATTCGAAAACTCTTTTTCTCTACTATTTGTAACTTGTTGCAGATATTGAAAAAAATTTAACAAAAAATCAGATCAATTATCAACAAAGGCTATATTTTACCATGTTTCTTATCGAGTTCTTAGAATAGATCATAGAAAAATTTCTAGAGTATTTGAAAAACTTGATCTCCATTTGAGAAACTCATAACTCATAAAACACTTGTCTCGTATTGTACATGATTATTGTGCGAAGTGGCCAAGTTCGGCTTCCCTTCAGAACAGATCCACCCAAACCAAGGGTTTTCAAACATTTGATTATTATTCTTATTTCAACTTATGAAACACTCAGAACAAGTGATTCATTCATTACCTATTGATGTGTTTTCTTCTTCTCATTTAGACACTCCAATTCCAATCTTTCATCCAACTCACTCAAGAGTCTCCCTTATCGCTAAAATCTTTGCCGCGTCAAACTTCCGGCTGTCACAGAACTGAGGATAACTTCCGTCCGCATAATTGGGCCTTAAACCGCGTTCTTCGTCATAAAACAAAATTTCTAGCAAAAATGAATTCTTGGGAAATTGTGTAGAAAAACTTACAAAAATATAGAAAATATTAGATGAGCATAAATGTATTTTGTATGGCACTTTGTTACTTGGGGGGCCAGGTCCCTTTTCATTGATTTTTTTCGCTTAGGTTTAAGTGAATTGTATGCTAACGAGGTCGTGCGGCTTAAGAACGAGGCCGTATAGAACAATTAGTCACAATATTTTTTATCCAGTTTTCCTGAGGAAGTTGACTTAGCTGTTTTCAGCTATTATTAACTGTTTTTATAGCTTAGGCTTAGTCAAGGGTTACGCTAACGAGGCCGTACGGCTTAGGCAAACAAGAGCGCATAAGAAAATGTCAATTCAATGACTAAATTTATCAAAAAATTAAAAATAGCCCTTCCTCAAGTAAAGCGCGCCCCCTAAGTAAAATTGTGCCGTTTTGTATTAGGAGATTATTCTAGAAACGTGAAAACTTATAGAATTTTCAGGGAAAAAATGAAAACCAGTTAAAATAAAAATCACTGATTGAAAAATGGAGTTAAAACACGGACCACAGTCCATGAATGGTCCACTGCGGGGTGCCACCGGGAATGATACAAGAATCGTACACTGCATCATCATCAGCTCGGCATACAGCCGTGGGATATATTTGGGTGAAAACAAGGTAATCGAAGGCTTTCTCTGAAGAAACATTCATCACTCCATAAGATTCATTCTTCTTATATGGAGTATATTTTGAGAGTATGACTTATCGTCCCTTTCGATTATGAAAATTTAACTTACAGTTCAATGTTTTGAAGTTCTAGCGAGACACATTCAATCACGAAGAAGGATAGAATTAGAATTAAGAAAGGACTTGAAACCCCTTCCCCTTTTTCTGGCACTTGATAACCGCTGCTTGCTACTAAATCGGTTCATGCGTCTCTATTGTACTTGCATCATAAAACACCTCAGCATCACCGAAACTCTTCCAAGAGCCTTATGCGTCTTTTTTAGACATTTCAAAATCAGTTCTTTCAACATTTAACAGTATTTGGAAGCAAGCTGCTCTCTTGTTCTACATTGCGCATTGAAGAGTTTCCATAGGAAGCTATGGAACCAAACTGTTATATATAGGCGAATGAACATGCTCGTCCTCAACGAATTCATTTCTCTGAGGAGAGTCAGTGGAAGCGGCGAGACCGCAGAGGAATGAGAGGAAGAACAGGACTGATTCTGTTCTCCTCAGAGAAATGGTCATCGACAGAGGCTTCGGACGAAACGCCGTCCCTGGGATGAAAGCTTAGTATTCTTTTTTATTCGTTCAAAACATTTTTCAGCATCATTGAATGCGAAACATGCACTTTTACTCTTGGCGGTTTCACTTCGATTTTTCATCAGATTGTAGCAGATCCAATTAATCTGTCCGAATCCTCGAAACCTATTCCGTTTATTTAGTAGTCAGAAATAAATCTTCCATGAAACTTGACCCTTACTCATGTATTCCACTTGTGCCCTTACACACATAAAAATACTATGAATACTCGTACTTTCGAAAGTAAGAAATTGGAACGGAATACTTTTTAAAGTATTCCAAACCATACCGCACACAAGTATTACTATTCATACTTTGAAAGTATGACTATTAATAAAATTAAAGTTTGTTAGGGATACTTTGAGAGCATGATGTCTACAAAAAAGTATGCTGTTTCTTGCGTTTTTTATTCGAAAAGTTTTCTTTGTTTGTGACTTTCCCAAAGGGCGTTCCCGAAGGGTCTTTTTCAAGGATAGCGCTTCAAAATAGAAAAAAAAGGTTTTTTTCCGAATGCATTCCTTCCAGAATGGCTGGGTAATATGATTTCCACGATACGATTTGTATATGTGCTTATCTCGAGATCATAGATGTATGAAGCAACCTAAGTCAGGTGTGTTTGATTATTGGATAAGTACCAAGAAAGGGAAGAGAAGACACCAAGGCTTACTTTCAAAAGTAATCCATTCATACATTCAGTGTATGCATCTCTAGCATACTTTCATACTCATGCGCAGGAATACTTTCAAAGTGTTACTATTCATAAACCACATGTATGCCTTTTTTTCAAAGCATACTTTCCCAAACTCATGTTTTTTGTGTGTAGTGTTCTGTGTCTAGGTTCTGCCAAATAAGAAAACGTTCTTAAACACGTTGAACAAAATAATAATACGACGAATCTTAATATGTAAATCCACAACTTTCTTTATTTGCCGTTACGATTTATTGGCTAGACAATGTTCAGACATTCAAATTCATGGAAGTTTTAACTTTACAACAAAAACCTTGCTTTGCAGTTGAAAAAAGTTGAATAGAAGAACTCGTTTTTGGTACAAAGTTGCTTAGGATGGCAATGAAGTTACGATAGCTAATAGAGAGAAGAAGAGCGGAGATGCCAAGGGAACGTGTCAAGAATGCAAGAGTCAAACTCTCTTCCATATGTACATATACCGAATGCTTTCCCTATTCACTCAAATCACTTTTATTTTCTTAAAAGTTCCTTGAGAAAAAAGAATAAAGCAAGAGTGACTTATACGTGGTATTTCTGTATTGCTGACCTCATAGCTATAACTGATTAAAAATAGAAAACTCTAGGTTAGAATGAACGAACTTCCTTTCATCGTTGGGAACCCCCACTTAACACAACTATTGAAAGCATTTTGTTCTCTTGACTCAATGGAGAGAATGGTGAATCGGTCCTGCAGAAAGCATATCAATGAAGGGCACGTTCGATATAAACTCCATGAGTCAAAATGGTAATACCCAGTCTTGAGAGAAGTAACAACAGATGATAATTACTATTTCAGTCATTTCATATAACTGAAAGAGAAGTTATACATTTTAACAACACATTGCAATGTCTTGAATGATTGATTATTCTATTTTGATGATCAAGTTTTGGAAGACAAAAAGCTTGAATAGTTGAGGAATTGCTTGCTCTTATTCGGAAAGCTTTACACGGTTAACACTCTTTTAGTAATTACATCAGCAGTAGAACAACAAAATGGAAATGAGAGGAGCGGGGAACATAGTGAAGGTAGCCAAAACATAAACAGACAGAAAACGAGAGAGAGAGAGAGAGAGAGAGAGAGAGAGAGAGAGAGAGAGAGAGAGAGAGAGAGAGAGAGAGAGAAAGAAAACAAGAGAATTAGAGGCGTAGAAGAGCAAGGAGAGACAGATGAAAATGGAATGAGCCAAAGAGGAAATAGCATCGTAGAGAGGAAAAAAGAAACAGAGAACTAAGAGATCTAGAACTTAAAAAATTGTTTATAACCATGTTGAATAGAAAGAAATGAAATTGAGAGAGAAGAGAAGAAAAAAGTGCTTGGAAAACCAACCCGAACAAAGTTCTTTCTTTAAAACGAAATCTCAATATATTTGTATAAATATACTCCTCATACATCATCAAAACTCCAATTAAGTTTTACTCCATTCTCATTTTCTCCAGTATTGATCGATTGATCGATCGAGAGTGTTATTAAACGGTCTCCAGTATTGATCGATCGAGAGTGTTATTAAACGGTCTCCAGTATTGATCGATCGAGAGTGTTATTAAACGGTCTCCAGTATTGATCGATCGAGAGTGTTATTAAACGGTCTCCAGTATTGATCGATCGAGAGTGTTATTAAACGGTCTCCAGTATTGATCGATCGAGAGTGTTATTAAACGGTCTCCAGTATTGATCGATCGAGAGTGTTATTAAACGGTCTCCAGTATTGATCGATCGAGAGTGTTATTAAACGGTCTCCAGTATTGATCGATCGAGAGTGTTATTAAACGATCAATATTTGTACCTCATAAAAGAATTCAATTCTAAAAATCATAACAATTCAAATTAATAGACTAGTACGCTGAATAACACGATTGACACTCGGAAAATTAATCATTGGATTACGGGTTAAATTACGCACTCAAATCACAACTCATAATATCCACTGCCACCTGAAAACGGGGAAAGAGGTACGGTAAAGCATGAAATGGGTCGTCCGGTGGAGCAAAGTCTTTTGAAAGAACGTCGCTTGCAGTTTGATACCAAGAATTTTCTCTTATGAATATGCTATCAACAAGTCTATAGAGGGTAGATCAGTTCTCTTTATCGGACTGATGTGATGGCTGCAATGAGCTCCTGCTTAATTTTCTGCAGCTCGGACTGCATCTCTTGCAGCAACTCCCCTTTCAGATCCTTAAGCTCAGCGACCATGTCCGCCTTCAGCTGGGCCAGCTGCTCCTGCGAGATGGCTGCCGAGCCATGGGAAGGGGAGACCAGCTCGGTCGACGACCCACTGCTTCCACTGCAACAAGGTTCTTTATTAGTATTCGCAGAGAAAGTGCGTAGATCAAGATTACTAATTATGAGAGAACGGTAGGTTTGGAAGAGAGAACGAGAGCATGCGATGAAAACAATAGAATGTCATACAAACAAAATACTTGTATCTCCTGCTTTTTTGGATAGAAAATATATTCAGGCCTAAATTTGACCCGCAGTGCGTGTTGAATAAACTCCCTGATTGCAAATGAGAAGCGATTAGCATGATTGAGAGGGCATCATGCCATATCGAACAAACTTTCAATCAATAACTATCGTATATAAATAAGCTGCACTTGCCGAATAATCGGAAAAGCTTAACCATCCTTGCAATTAATGAAATAAAGATAAACCATCGCTTTCCATGAGATGAAGTATGGAATAATGAGAAGCGAACTAAAGGTGAAAGGCAGAATAGCGAGAGCTCCTTATTAGTTATAATAAATAAAATAGACTCTACGCTTAAATAACGATCGTTTTGCAAAATTCTCAACAAAGCCGGTGACCTAAACTGAATGGACCTAGATAGTTATAATAGACAAATGTCATCGAAATTATTGATGAAATGGCTCACTTCACACATGGAACTCCATTAGGTCTATTGCCTTCTGAAGTAATGGAGGAAGTGGAAGGCGCCTTCTTGTGCTGCAATTCTGTGGGCGGCACCTGCTTGATCGGATCCGGCCATTTTTTACCTGAGAAGGTGGCTGCTCATTCAATGCTGCACAAAACATATATGCTAAGAGCCAAAAATAGTCACATTAACAGGCTCTTTACTAACAGCAAAAACAAAAGATGTAGAGAAAAAGACTTATTAAGAAGGAACGAAAGACTTTGGAGAGATTTCTTACAAAAATAAAGTTCGCTTAAGTGAATGTTCAAACTACCCATTGATTTCACCCGCAGTGCGAGTTGTAAAAAAAATTTTACTTGATGCTGTTCGCAAACACTGCTCTCTTTTTCCCTACCTCTTCAGCCCGTTTTTTCGCTTTCTCTACTCGTTCCTTACTCCCAAGCAGGGGTTTTTTAGTGTGCAAGGAGAAGGTACAGACGCCAGCCGAAAACAGGAAAAAAATTTCAAATAAGGGTCTCCCCTTATGATAAAAAAAACAGAAGCCCGCGAAAAAATTTTTGTTTTACATAAGGGTTCCACTTAAGATTTGAAAAAAACAGAAGCCTGCCGACAGAAGGTCTGTCATGACTATTTAACCCCTGCCAGGGGTTTTTTAGTGTGCAAGAAAAAGGTACAGACGCCAGCCGAAAACGGGAAAAAAGCTTTTCAAATAAGGGTCTCCCCTTATGATAAAAAAAAACAGAAGCCCGCGAAAAATTTTTTGTTTTACATAAGTGTTCCTACTTAAGATTTGAAAAAAAAACAGAAGCCCGTCGACAGAAGGTCTGTCATGGCTCACCAGGATGTGCTGATTTTTTTTTCTTCGAGCGGTTGACCGGGCGACCCTTGAAGACCGGGGAGAGGGGGGGGAGGGAGGGGTGCACACCAAATTGTTGGTATGTTTTCCAGAGTTCATTCTTTTTTTCGCAGCTGGGATGGGCGTTTAAAAGTCGAAATCGTGTTAACTAACGAATATTTTTTTAAACATCAACGTTCGCTATATCCTCTTGAATTTGTCAAAAAAATCTTCTGGGGTACCAAGCGGGCGACCGGAAGAAATTTAGCAAGCTTGGTGAGCTATGCTCGCAAGTCTGTCACCTCTCTCTCTCTCGCTCTTTTTCTTTGTCTCGTCCTCTATCTTTCTTTCTTTATCTCCTTCTATCTGTCCGTCAATGTCTCTTTCTCTATCCCTTCCTTTTTCTCTCTTCCGCTCGCTCTGTCAAACACTCCCTCTCTCTTTCCCCCTCTTCATCTCTCTCTCTGTCACTCTCTTCCTTTCCTTCTGCTCACCAGTTGCAGGTGTCCCAGCCTGCAGCGGAGGCGGCGGCGGTGCATTGATGCCGCATCCGGAGTCAGATGATCCATTTGATAAGTTTGACTTGCTATCCATCGCATCCAAGCAGGCTCGCGTCGTCTTCCTTCTTGAGAATGTCATCGCGAGCTCTTGCATCAGATCTGCCGGTCCGACCGCAACTCAAATGTAACACCGTAGTCTAGACTAATTACCGTAACCTAGAGTGTAATCATGACTTTTTTCAGAGAAAAACTGAAAGCTAAAAGCGTTTGATTTTAATAAGAGCTCTATAATCATGTCCAAAAATTGATAAACTTTGGCTTACTTTGTTCACAACGAACAAAGTTCATAGCTACGGATTCTTGAGTAATGCTTTTCAAGCATTGGCAAACTGCCAACTGGCAGAAAAATTTCTAGGGCGACCAACCTACCGACCCCCTTCCTCAATTAAAATGAATGTCACAGTTTTCACAGCTAGAATAGAGTGAGTATATATATATATATATAAACTCAACCTCAACCGGTTTCGTAGAGTTGAAAGTGAAACTTTTAACCTACTTTAGCGATCGACGTATTGAAAAATCAAGAAATTATTTACTTATGTTTTCAATTTACAGTACCCCTTATCCCAGTAGCATTTGAGCTTCCTAAGTAGATAAGCGGATGACCAACCTCCATTGCTTCCATTCGCCTTTCCCGCTGCTCCATTCCTCTCCACTCCACTCTTCTCTTCTTCCACAGTGCTATTCTGACGGGCAGCCCGTCTGGCTGCGGCCATTCTTATCTGCTCCGCCATCGGGTTCCCGGCTGAGGTGGAGGGAGGAGGGGGCGGAGGCGGGGGAGGAGGAGCCGGAGCGGAGGAGGAGATCGGAGGCAGAGACGCAGATGAGGCGGACTGTACTGGAGGCGGCGGGGGCGCCGGTGGTGGAGGCGCACCGCTAACCACCGGGCGAGGCGGAGAAGTTGCCGAAGCTATTGACGGCACTCCTTGGGAACCCTGCAGCAGAATTAGTTAATCAACCAAAGAACTTTAAAACTTTATCATAACCTTAAAAACATAGACCAATTGAATTTACTTTCAAAAGCAACCTTTGCCAATGCAGACTTTGCCTTGGTTGTACCACGTTCTGCAGGAACTCTAACCGCCGGGTTGTGGTAGGGAACTCGAACTTTGAATTTACGAGGAGCCATTTCTTCGTTGTTAGTAGTTGTTAGTACATGGGATGGGAGTCCCGACCGGGTGGGCTGTAGACTAATCGACAGAATGATCAAGAGAGATGGGACAAGGGGACTACACAGAGAGTGGAGAATGAGAATGAAATGTACATGTTTTTAATTTGCTTTGTGCTCTCAGTTTTTTTTACATTTTTTGGTGGACTTCAACTATCCTTGAGAATGGAGACCTGTACAAAACTATCCTTGAGAATGGAGACCTGTACAAAACTATCCTTGAGAATGGAGACCTGTACAAAACTATCCTTGAGAATGGAGACCTGTACAAAACTATCCTTGAGAATGGAGACCTGTACAAAACTATCCTTGAGAATGGAGACCTGTACAAAACTATCCTTGAGAATGGAGACCTGTACAAAACTATCCTTGAGAATGGAGACCTGTACAAAACTATCCTTGAGAATGGAGACCTGTACAAAACTATCCTTGAGAATGGAGACCTGTACAAAACTATCCTTGAGAATGGAGACCTGTACAAAACTATCCTTGAGAATGGAGACCTGTACAAAACTATCCTTGAGAATGGAGACCTGTACAAAACTATCCTTGAGAATGGAGACCTGTACAAAACTATCCTTGAGAATGGAGACCTGTACAAAACTATCCTTGAGAATGGAGACCTGTACAAAACTATCCTTGAGAATGGAGACCTGTAAAAAACTATCCTTGAGAATGGAGACCTGTACAAAACTATCCTTGAGAATGGAGACCTGTACAAAACTATCCTTGAGAATGGAGACCTGTACAAAACTATCCTTGAGAATGGAGACCTGTACAAAACTATCCTTGAGAATGGAGACCTGTACAAAACTATCCTTGAGAATGGAGACCTGTACAAAACTATCCTTGAGAATGGAGACCTGTACAAAACTATCCTTGAGAATGGAGACCTGTACAAAACTATCCTTGAGAATGGAGACCTGTACAAAACTCAACATCCTTATTGAACATAAAAATCTTGCTTAATACATAGACACAAAAAGAAAAATATATTTTGACAAAGTAAAAACCGTGTTGAATTAATGAAGCAATTGAGAAAACATCTTAATTGTTATCCCAATTCCCTCCATTTTTATGGAATACAACTTTCGGATTTAAAACAAATTATGCTCCTCTCAAAGTTTGATTGTCAAAGCTCTAGTCATTAATTCATATTTGTGATTATTAATTATCGGCAGACACGTTACCGGGTTGGAGGACCCATTGGAGGTCTGAGAGCAGCGTCGTTGCTGAGAAAGACCCCCTGCGTTGGGTCCCATATTCGAGGCTTTCCTGAAATAGGGCTCCTGTTTGGCATTCTGAGTCCTGGTCAAACACATCATTAGGCAATTTCTCTTCAGATTTGTTTTCTTTAAGAGTAAAAAAAATAATCGTTGGTTTTTCATTAAGGAATAAGTAAAGAGATAGACAGATTCATTAAGGAATAAGTAAAGAGATAGACAGATTCATTAAGGAATAAGTAAAGAGATAGACAGATTCATTAAGGAATAAGTAAAGAGATAGACAGATTCATTAAGGAATAAGTAAAGAGATAGACAGATTCATTAAGGAATAAGTAAAGAGATAGACAGATTCATTAAGGAATAAGTAAAGAGATAGACATATTCATTAAGGAATAAGTAAAGAGATAGACAGATTCATTAAGGAATAAGTAAATAGATAGACAGATTCATTAAGGAATAAGTAAAGAGATAGACAGATTCATTAAGGAATAAGTAAAGAGATAGACAGATTCATTAAGGAATAAGTAAAGAGATAGACAGATTCATTAAGGAATAAGTAAAGAGATAGACAGATTCATTAAGGAATAAGTAAAGAGAAAGACAGATTCATTAAGGAATAAGTAAAGAGATAGACAGATTCATTTAGGAATAAGTAAAGAGATAGACAGATTCATTAAGGAATAAGTAAAGAGATAGGCAGATTCGTCAAGGAATAAGTAAAGAGATAGGCAGATTCGTCGGAAAATCCCTAGTTTTGCACGTTGAAGTTCGAAGATGTTATGAGAAAATTGAAAGTGTTTTATAAAAACTCGAATCTCTTGAAACTTGTTTATCAACCCGGTTTGACTTCTAAATTTTCGGAAAACTTCAGAGACTTTTGATATTAATGAGTATCGATTGTGTAGCTAATTCAAAAAATCTGAATTTAAAAATATTGTAGAAACCTTTCAAAACCCCCCTGAATACAGAGAAAGCGGTTCCTATCGACGGGAAAACCTTCTGGGTAACATTCAATTACATTCCCAGGCCAATTTACACCTCGACATTCAAATGCACACTTTTCTTCCCATTCCTAAGAGCTTCTCTGATATTATTTCCTCTTGTTGTGAACTCCCAAGAGAATTTTTTTCATTTCCCACCTAACTCTCTCTCTCTCTCTATCATAAACTGAACATTCCTTTTCTAGCTTTATTCTTGTTTTTTTCCAGTCAATTATCTCCTATTTTCCGTCATTCTCTCTCTCTTTCTCTTTCTCATCCTCTCCCCATCCGCCCGTCTTCCGAGCCTTTCCGCTTTTTTCTCCGAACTCTATTCAATTGCCCGCTTTCTAAGTGAGAAAAGAAATATGTCCCTATGTTCACTACTGAATTCTCAACAGCATGAAGAACTTGATGGGAACCACACAGATTCACTTCACTCGAAACCATACATATCTTAAATAACTCTATCAGTTTAACTCCAATTCTCGAGCCGAACTACTCGCTAATCAGAGGAACCCACACCCTCTCTTCCTTTTTCCTTGTATACCCTTCTTCAAACTTTTTCTTACAACCCGTGGAAGAAGATTGCAGACCAAAAAAACTGACTACAAGAAAACGGCACGCTTTCGAAAGATACTTAGTGCGTGCAATGAACCATGGGGAATCCCACACAAACACAGCAAATGTATCAGTAGCTTTACTGGTGATCGCATGAGTTTTTGAATAGATTTAAGCCAAAGTATGGGTTAGAGAAACACCCAGTCCTCTTCCCTATAACTGACCGGAAGGCTGCTTCATCTTCCACCCTAGAATCATCTCTGAGAACGGGAGCTGTCTGGGTATGATGTAGGGGATTGAAGTTATGTTGCTGCTGTTGTTGCATTCCGGCTGAGAGTAGAGGAATTGAGAGGGACAGAGGGGGAGAACGGGGTAAGGAGGAGGTTATTAGTCCTCTCTACGCACTAATTCAACTGAGTCGAGGGGGAACTCAGTACAGGAACAGAACAACTACTCTTTCTCTCTCTCTCTCTCTCTCTTAAACTCTTACGAATTGACTGTATAAGAAAGTAACTACATGCTTCATAGTTGCAAAAGAAAAGGCTTTTTTCTTTATTTTCCTTGCTCTCTCTCTCTCTCTCTCTCTCTTTCTTTCTTTCTTTACTTCTCTTTATTTGTTTCTTTTTCTGATTAACGTTTCATTTCGCCTCCGTTAGAATAAAACAATTTTGAGAAGATCGGAAAAGATTCAGTTTAGAAATTGAAAAGCCATCAAAAAAAGTTTAATTTATTATTATCCAAGTCGAACCTCTACTTCCCTTTGCAATTAAATCACTGAACGTGTTTACTGACCTTTCATTACACATTAAAAAAAATTTTTTTTAATTTAAAAAAAAACAAAAGGACCTGAAAAAACCTAACTTAAAAAAATAATAATTACTGGGATGCTTTCTATTGTATAAAATCCCTTCATTATGGTCGCGGAAACATTTATAAAGTGTTAAAAAAGGAACCTCCATGACCATTCAGCGCCATTCCATTCAGATGGGCGCCCGGTTCTTGATAGACTGCTTGCTCATCTGAACATCCCAATTCGAATATTGAATTGACCAAAAATGAGACCAACACAATCCACTACAAAGCTATATTTATACGTAACTTGGCACATTTCCGTCTTCTGAAGTGTGTTTTACATGTTTTGAGATACATAACCAATAACAACACCGAAGATTTATCCTGAGGAACTGCTAGAGTAAGTATCAGGTCGTCAATCATTTACGACCATAGCTTATCTACCTTTGTGAGATACTTTGAAGCGACCGCTCATTTAAGCGGGAGACCTAGAATAATGAAAAGCAAGCGAGAGAGAGGAGAGTATTAAGTCATATTAAACTTCCTTTTTTCCAATTCCTATTCATATTGCAGATTTGTATTTGAGCAAATTTCCTGTTTGGCAAGCTTGTGTGTCTTTTTGGATGCATATTAGAACCTGGGCCACTAACAGTGGCCGGATCCATTCTGCTGCATCGGCTGTGGTTGCATGCTTTTCTGCTGCACATGCGACCCCTGCGGCACTCCGCCATAGTTGTTGAATCTGGCCAGGCAATCGATCACCTCAATCCAAGACACATACATAGAATAAGCACACTAGAAAACTTTTTTGATAATTTTTGAGCTGAAAGTTCTTGAGTTGAGCCCCCCCCCCTCCCCGCTATTACTATTGAGTTGAGCCCCCCCCCTCCCCACTATTAATATCGTGTTCGAAAAATTGTTTTCCATTGGAGAGACCGCAAATTGAAAAAAGGAAATTTTCACAACAACAAACAATGTAATGTAATTCTAGACAGGAAAGCTAGTTGAAATACATGTTAAAAGAGCTCACTTGAAATGCAACACTCGCAAAATCTTTAGCGTCGTCTTCGCATCGAAAAAGCAGGCCGTGAACCTGAACGAAAATAGTTGAACAGAATATTGATCGCCATCATAATATTGAGGCAGAAAAGTTGTATGCAGTTTCGTACTCGTGATAAATTTTTACAGTTTGAATATTCATCCCCGCGGGCCCCTGTGTCTTTTTCAGACGAAATATGAAATCCTTGACTAAGATCATCTTTCTTCTTCTTCCTAACGTTCATCCCGCTGCCGGGCCGGGTCCGCTTTATAGACTGCCCCAGGCCATTTTACCTGATCAGCTGCTTCTTCAATCTTCAAAACGGTCTACTTCGATGCAGTCTCTCCAGCTAGTTTTGGGTCTGCTTCTGGGTCTTTTGTCCCTTACTTTGAGATTCCAGGACGATTGAGAAATGGAATGGGGATTTGTTCTCGTCACGAGCCGTGCATGATCTCGTCACGAGCCGTGCATGGCTAAGATCAATAATTCTTCAAAATAGCACTTTGAACAGTGAACAATTTTATTTCGAAAATAAATACACTGCCCTTCAAAAATTAAATATTATCGGAAAATTAGGTATTCAATTACTAAGTATAATTAATTATATGAATAAATTTAGAAGGTAACCGTTCTATGTTCATCCCTCCACGAGCAAAAAGTGGGATTCTGATCAGCTCGGTGGAACTTCAACTTGTAGTGCATTTTTGACTGCAGAAGCAGTTCCTGAAGTATTCCGATATGTTTAAAACCTCAATACGTTTTACTTATTGGGAGAAAAAAACTTCGCCATTTTTGTTACAATTTTTGAGCTTCAACGTCTGATTCTACAGTCTTGAATTTAATATTCTCTGATAATCTAAGAAAAGCAGACAATTTGTTCAGAACTACTCGTTTCAACGACAACTACTATCCTCAAAAACTGTATTCCTTCAAAACCTGAGATTAGCAAGTATCTTCCTGTGAATTAGCTGTCATCAGGTGTTTACTCGAACTTTTCTCTTTTTTCTCCTCCAAAGTCCATTGATCTTTCCTGCATCCCAGTTTTCATCGGAAGAGTTAATTAGCAATTAACACCCAATTTACAGTTTCAGCTCAGGAGGAGAGACCGAGTAAGAAAAGTGAGATACACTTACTCCAGTAAGAATGGAATAGAGAATACATAGACTAGAAGTTAATGATGCTCAAGGTCATTACTCCTACGAACTGAATGCTCGGGGCCCTCTTGGCTCTTCCCGTCGACATCCCCCCGCTCCCCTTTTTTCTCCATTCCTTCACCCATTACAACATTACTATGTGAACGGTCACAGCAAGAGATTAAGTCAATATAACAACAAAGATTTATATTGCTCTGATGGAAAGAGGCGGGGGGAGAGAGAGAGAGAGAGAGAAAGAGAGAGAGTGAGCGAGAGAGAGGAATGGAGAGAGGGGTCAAACGAACAGGCCACTTCAAGGAGAGAGAGAAAAATGGAGACAGAATGAGACTCAACAATCGAGGGAATGGAAGATAACGAATTCCGTGTAAACAAGAAAAAACGAAAACAGCTTTGCCATTACCAGCCTTTTGAAAGTGTCAAATAAGCGATAACCATAACGTGAGCCCCGTGGTTCCGACTTTTTCCCCAACATTCAAAAGCAAACCAGTTCCCAGTAAACTACCTAATTCATGTTAATCCCTTAGCACGGCTAACGGATTTGAGCTTGACTTGGGGAAAAACCTTGCGGTGTGCTCTTTTCCTCTATAAACTAATGTAGGAACTGGCTCTATAATAAATGAAAAACGAATGAACGAGCGATCGCATACACTTGCTTTTGAAAATTATATCTACGGATCAACAAGCAAATCATATCCGGGCGTGGCATAATGGTAATGTGCTCAAATATTGTGCAAAGAGTCCCAAGTTCAACTCCTACCCCTGAAATATCCAACCGAACCGAGAGGGTTAAGAAATGTTGGTTTTGCTCTGGCAGGAATCTGTTTCTCCCCACTGCTGATACGCACACTAGTAGTGATCAAGCGGGCAGCCATTGGTTCTACCAGGATAGGTCTGTTCCGCATCTCAGAGGAACGCGTTCAATGCCGCGAGGCGGGAAAAAGCGCGAGGAAGATTATCATATCAATGAGCAAATCATTTGGAAGCAGATAGTTTCGAATAAACCGCAACCCAGATAGGGGTTAAATGGAGCCGCCCTATTTGGGTTTACATGTATCCGCCGCTCAAAGTTTCGAGGAAAAAAGAAGAGGGGATTAAGGAAAAGGGTAAGAAAAGAGAGGGAGTTTTTTGTCAATAGTGTGTTTACATGTATCCACCGACGCGAAGGATCCGGTCACTATTTAACCCCTGAACCCATCTCGTCACTATTTAACCCCTGAACCCATCTCGTCACTATTTAACCCCTGAACCCATCTCGTCACTATTTAACCCCTGAACCCATCTCGTCACTATTTAACCCCTGAACCCATCTCGTCACTATTTAACCCCTGAACCCAGATACGATTTTATAGGTCATCATAAAAAATATTTGTCTTACACATCATAGGTATGGGAGATATTGAGAGGTTTTTCGGTCTCATATAAGCAAAAGCCGTTTTTGAGCCGTTCAAAAGTTCTGACCTCATTTCGATGCGCGACGATGTGGAAGTTGTTGTGTGAGTTCTGGATGATCTTGACGTAGACATGTTGATGTTCCCCCAGGACGTGTACCCAGTTCCCCGTTGTTCCATCATACTGCATCACCACCGCCTCCGATGATATCACGTAGTTCTCACTGCAAATCGATCTTTATTTTCTCATTAACAGAAAATTTCAACATAAAAATCAAACTAGAAATCCAGTTTTGATAAAAATTTTACTAAGCTTGATGTAGTTTTTAAAATTAGCTGATGGAGCGAGCGTTAAAATAAATAAAAAAGTGAAAGATAAGTGGAGCACCAGATTTGTACCTTTTTTATTAGTCTCACCACGAATTGCCGTGAAATGGCACTGGAATACGGTGTTTTTTTCATGTTGCTATTTTTGAGCGGAGCAATCACTTTCAAACAAGATTAAGCAATAAGAAAACACCGTAACCTACTGCCATTTTACGGCAATTCGTGGTGAGACTAAAGAAGGTACGAAAACGGTGCTCCACTCATCTTTCACTTTTATGAATTTTAACAGTCCATAAGACATTTCGAGGTTTAGTGAGCTAATACAAATAAAAAAAATATTTTTTTGGTTGAAATGCTTTTGTCTGGAATCTGCGGCTTATCACAACTTTTTTCCTTCCTTGTTTTGCTCGGACTGGTTGTTTTACGAAAAACCTACAAATATTGTTGCCCTTTTTTCGAAGATCTCCTTTTCCCCTTCAACTAGGTTATGAAGAAAGAAAACAATTACACTTCATTGTCGAAGTATACTAATACGCTCGAATCGCCTGCATGTCAGAGTTCCGTTCTCCTCCCCCCATATCAAGTGTCTTCTGTCTTCAAATGAATTTTCTTCAATCATGAATCCAGATTCTAAATGGGAAATGAAACTTAAACTGCTCCGTGGAATGAAACAGATTCCAGATTTCGTTTCCAATCCCTTACTCCTGAGAAGCGGAAGCACCCAAAAGTGAAGCGTCTGTGCTTCCTCATTATCCTTTTTCTCACTCTTCACTTCTCTTCTCTCCCTATCTATGTCCATCATGTATGGACGATATGCAAATTGCGGCTACACGAGAAACAAAGAGGAAAAGAAAAGGAAATAGAAAGAGAGGAAAGAAAGCAGAGCCCTACGTAGAGACATCGGAAATGCGAGAGGATTACAGAGAAGAGAGAACAATAGTGTACATCACCGAAAGAGAAACAGAGAACAAAGTTACAATCTCAAAAAGAAGATACATCGAATAACGAGTAAGATAGGAATAGAGATAAAAGAACTCGGTAAAAAAAAAGGAGCATATTGGAGGGGATTAACGCAGAACAACGCCGGCGAGTGTCAGAGCGGAAGGGAAAGAGGAGAATACAAGAGAAAAAATACAAAAGCAGACCAAAAGGGGCCATAACGGGTGAAAAAAGAACATTTGTTCCTAGCTCACTCCCATTCACCAAAAGGTTCAGCGATTATTTTGGTCACATCAAAGTAAACCTCGCACACTCCAACGCCTCTTTTAATGTTCAATAGATCCGCGGACCGAAATCCATTGCAAGAACATCGAGTACAAGGTGACTAACTTGTCCAACTGATAGCGTTCAACTAATAAAATTATTTGAATCCAGTGAACCTTTAGACTCAAACAGCTTAGCGCTTGGAGTAAGCATCAGCAGAAAAAGTGAGAGAAAAAATAGAGGCTCGTCTCTCTCGAGCTTTACTCAAGCATTTTTCACATACTATTTTAATTCATTTGAAAAGGGAGACCAAATTATAGCTGAACGTCCGGAAATGACTCGATCCTCGCATACCCAGTCCTTCTCAGTTCATCATTACCTGTAGTGCGTAATGCAGACTAAGCTCCGCGGTCTTCTTCTCCTGCGTTCTCTTTGTCCAGGCAACATTCCTTCTAACCACGCTCACGTGGTTAGAAGGAATGTGAAGATAGGAGGAGATGCTAGATAAGCAAGAAACAACTGCTTAGTTGAGCCTGCTTTTTTCCCTTTTTCAGCGGCACCGTGATGTAGTCCGTGTTCCTTTTAATTGAAGAGAGTCGTTGACCAAGTAACAACTTAGAAAGGTGGCAAAGCTTCAATGGAACCGCAGGAATCCAGAGTCAAGGACAGCCCAACTTCTACAACTCATGTTGTCCTTTCCTATATGTCGACGCATTCCTTCACTTGCTCCCTCTTCCACTCAACCTACTATCTCTCTTTTTCTGCTCTACTTTTTTCTTAAGCTGATTTAGTTTTCTCACTTTAGTTCTTCGCAGCGTAGGTTAGTCTTTTCTCACCCAAAAGTGCAGTCTTCATTTTGCTCTCTCCTATTTTCTTCCCCTACCTCCCTGGGTGGGATGAAGATCCAGAGTTGAGCATCCACAGAGAGATGCGCTTTTACTTTTTCCTCTCAAAAATTTCTTGGTTATCGGAGTAAAGAAAAAAGAAGAAGAGAAAGTAAAAGGAAGCTTAAACGAATCAAGTTCAATCTGCTTCCCCTCGGACACCATCGAGACACAAAGGCCTCAAACTTGTCTTTCAGTCCTTTTTATGTGAACTTGTCCTTCATTCCGCGCGCTCTCCCTCTTTTGTCTCTACCAGTTTTTCCTTTGATTCCTTTATGTCTTTCAAATCTCTCATTCTTCTGGAAATCAAGCGTTCTGAACTGAAATTGAAAAAGCGTTTTTTTTGTGTTGTTGTTTCAATCAAATTTTCACCTGCAGCATCCATTTGATAGATGCTTCCGTTTCTGAGACGCAAAAAGAAAAGAAGGGCTAAAATACATCCCATTTTCAACCGAGGGCTTGCTCGCGTTCGACGTGCGTTCCCTCGTTGCTCTGTGTCCCTTTTCAAGTGGACTATGAGGAATGCCATGGTAGCTCATTAGACTCCTTCTGTTCGGGGTCATGAGATATGCATGCTCCCCTTCGCTCACGCGACCCTCCGTTCCGGTTGTCTCATCATGAGATCGGCTGTCAGGGTATATACATACATTCACAACGAAATAATCCCTGTAGCTATCGCTCAGCCTTTTCCTCAGAGATGAGTAGAGTGCGTAGGGTCGCGAATGATGTAAGATCTGGAGGGATCAGTGCAGAAGGATGTGAGAGTAGAGACAGCTGTTCTCTTTTCTCCCGCCTCTTCTTCCAGAGGTATCATCTCGCTTCTCATCATTCCAAAGGCTTATGTGCAAAATGCACATAATTTCCATCGCGTGCTGGAGAATGGAAAAAAAAGTTGAGTTTGGCCGAGAAATCACGGAAAACTTGCATGTTTCTCATATGAGAAAAATGAAGAAGTAAACGAAAATGACATCCTTCAATGAGGAGTCAATGAGGAGAGAGAACGCAACATCTGTCAACACGTAAAGCTCTAGTAATGTTTTCTTGCATCTTCATGATCCTCCCGTCCTTTCAACCTCGTCCTATTCACTTATCCAAGTGAAGACCAAAAGAGATGCAACTAACTCAAAATAGGTCCTTTTTGGGGCGAAATCCGCTTGAAAATCTAAAACGATTTCGTTTTTTGAAGGATGTTCTTTTAAATATAAAACTATGTATTAAAAAAACGTGGAGTACCTTTTTCGATTCGATTACTGTAATCAAAACACAACCGAGTCTTTTTTCACATTCAAACTCATCTCCCGATTCGCCCTTTCCAAGCATTGCCCAAGTTTGATCGGGGTCCGCTTCTGTCACGCTTCCACCCCTTCTCTCCCTTTTTCAGTGTATCCTCATTTTTTATCACTCTCTTTGCCTATCTCGAGTCCATCCATGTTTTGATCTATTCTGCTGCTTTCTTTCTTCTTAATCTCTTCCTTCATCACGCATCCTCCTTCACTCTCTCGCCTTCTTCTTCTGCACGGAATAACTCTGTTTGTACTCACACACTTCTTCCCCTGCAAGCAGCAGACAACAGGAAGAAGAGCAAGAAGACGCTAGAGAATTCAGGGAGGCAGTCGGCCAGAGAGTGGACAACGCATCAGAGAACATAGACACATAAAAATCAGCCACGTTACGGACTGAGAAGGGCCTAGAGAGATCTCAGTGGTCCAAGCTTGTGGCCCATCGCGCAAAGAAAAGATAGAGAGAGTGAGGAAGAGAATAGAGAGAGAAACTTAGACAGAAAGAGAGCGCGAGGTGAAGAGCAACAAGAAAAGACAGATAAGAGTGGACATACAGAGAGAGCGCTTCAGAAAGAAGAGAGTCTTAGAGAGCGAGAGAGAGTGTAAGGAGTAAAGAGTAAGAAGGGAGATGAATCAGCCTGTGGTAAGGCCACAGGCACGAGGGAGAAAATGTTAGAAAGAGATAAAGAGAGGGGGAGAAAGAAAGAAAGAGAGTGAGAAAGTGTGGAGAGTACACATCGATTACTTCTGGTCCCTCCATGGGAGAATGGATGGACCTTGTCCAGCTACCACAATCCGCTGAGAAAGAAAATGGATGAGTCAATGGGAGCCGCTGTCACGATTGTCTGCCAGACTGAGTCAATTTCTCAATATCAGCCACAGTGACATTTATAGGTTCCAGTGACGGATGTCAACAAGTGATGCGAACGTGTAATCAAGATTATCATCATAATGGCTAACAATTCATGTCCATTACTCAACTATTTTAAAACTACTTTAGGCAGTATTCTGTACTCACCAGAAGACTCATAGTATATGGGAAAGACATAGGAGTTTTCTGGAATCCAGTGTATTTTCGTTCTTACATTATCAATTTTCCGTTTAAAACGAAAAACTAGAACCTTCTTTGTAACGAAATTCCTTTAAAAAAAACAGAGAAAATGGATTCAAGGTCTGTGAGCTTTGCTACGGCAGTTAAAAAGGTCGAACTCACCTCATGGTCGCCCTCTCGGTCCCTTCTGGGGCCCTACAGTGTCCTTATCCACCTGGTCACGTTCGCTGCAACTGGCGCCTTCTGATAGCCATGAAAATTGGAAGTCGGTCCGGCGGCGCAGTTAATAAATCTGGACTAGAGACTGTTCTTGAATGAATTGATGGCAGTTCTTGACAGCCCTAGAAAACCAAATTTAATCACGTGGTAAAAAAGAACAATTGAAAAAACTCATAAAAATGCTATTAAAATCGCGAAAGGATGAATTTTTTTCTCAGCGTTTGCAAGTCGTTTTTTCTACACAGAAAACTCTCGAGTTGAAGGTGTGAAAAGACGACGTTAATTCAACTGCAAGTTTTCGTCTCTAAATAGAAAAGTATGGGATTCTCTCGGAGATATTCGGAAGAGAGAAGAGATGGCAAGTTTTGAGCGGAAGAAAAGAAAGCACGCGCTTCTGCTATAATTTGTTGTTGCTTTGTTCTGGCATTCTGTATGGAAGTTGAGGCAAAAAGGAAGTTTCTCAGCAATAAACACACAAATGCACATTTTTGGAGACGAATGAACACAAAGAATTTTTTGTATAATTAAAGCACAAAGAGCCATTCCACTAAAAAAGAGGCACTTGAAGGCGCATAATGGAAGAAATAAACTCCCGGGCTTGACTTTTGGAGGGATGCAAGTACAAATACACTGTCTCAGTAGAGAATAAAGACGTAAATACGAACAGCAAATATGCCAGTAACATGGCAAGGGCTGCAGAAGAGAATTAGGCTGAGAAATGGAAGACGCAGAGTGAGGGAAAGAAAGAAAAATAAAAATATAGAGAATAGTTAGAAAGGAATTCCGAGAAATAGAGACGAATCAGAAGAGTGAGATTAGCGAGAAAATGACAGAAGAGATAAGAAAGTCCTAGATATAAAGTGGGAACAGATAAGAATGGAACCACAGTTCCTTCTCGCGGCATCAGCTTTGGAGGAGAAGGGCAGAAGACGCAGAGGGAGATGAAGAGTTGGAGAACAGTAGAGGTAGCCGGAGAGTGAGATGAAGAGAGGAGGAAAGACAGGAGAGTAAAAGAGAAAGAGAGAGTATGGAGAAGAAAGAGAGAAAAAGAGAGAGTAGAACAGAAAGAGAAAGAGAGAGAAAAGGAGACAGGAAGATCTAGAGAGGGAAAGGGAGGCAGAGCGATGGCGAATGCCTAGGTGTGAAGCAACGAACATCTGCTAAGGAGATTGCCAGCGTGTCGACCTTAATTCTCCAGAAAAGCGAAGGCCTAGAAGGTAACGAAATAGAGCGGTGCAAATTACGAAAAACGACTTGCCAGAGAATCTGGGATGAACAATGCACTATTGCATGCGTCTCTCACTCTCCCTGCCTCACTCTGCAGCTTCTCTCACCCTCTGGAGCGGTGATGAATCGGTCCTGCCATCTTATTCTTAACTTACAATCTATTCCTTTCCATTCTCTTCCTCTTTCTACATACTTCTCTCCAAAATCTGTGACTCTCTCACTTTTGATCAACATGAGGAGACAGAAAAATGTTGTATCAATGGGATAAGACTGAGAGGCCAGAGAGTGAACTTACGAGACAAAACCTGATATTTTATTTCTTTCTTCCTTCGTAAATGGTATCCTCAAATGATTGAGTTGCATCGTAATTGTAGCCCTCCACTTTGAAAAAAAAAATTTATATTTATCTCTTCATACATACAATCCATAAAGAGAAAAAGTCAACGTAAGATGGAATCATTTCATCAATAAAAAGTTCAGTCAAATATATCGACAGCTCAGTCTGTATCTGCGTGCTACATACATGAATGAGTTCTAGCCTTTTTCGCTACCACAATCCCCTCTCCATCCTTATAACCCCTTCTCTTGCTTTATTGCTCTTTATATCTTTCTCTATCTCTCTCTTCTTCTAAGTTTCACCGTCTCTCTTCTCTACTTCTCTCTCTCTCTCTCTCTTTCTCTCTGTTCATCTCTTTTTCTCAGCTTAAACAAACAGAGAGTAAATGTGTCATTCTGTTGACAAACCCCAGTTCTGGGACGGAAACACATTAATTAGAAAATGAAGGGAGACGGAAGGAATCAAATACAAAGATTCAGAAGCCGCTTAGCTGATATGCGTGGGATGAACGTCATACCTACAAACAAGGCGCATCAAGCGAAAGTGCACTATCGCGGTGCCAAATACAAATGATACACTAAGAATGATTCTAGTTTAAAGGCAGTGATTACGCCGCAAGTTCAGTAATTCCTCGCAACTATCATCTAGCACGGAAAATATAATAAAAACCTCAGTAATCGTCTGATGATGTTATTTGTAGAAAAAAAATTTTTAAACGGTGTACACAAGAAAAGACCGTTCCTCCTCTCCTTCCCTCTTTCTAGAGCTCTCCCCCCTCTATCCCGTCCCCCTTTAACCATCAGAATGGTTTTATTTCACATCAATGCATTAGGCGCATTCATGCGTTTACTCTCCCTACCCCCAACGTCCCGATTATGGCCAATAACCAGTACGATATATTCACAGGAACTTCCTCAGTCTCAAAACAATTTCAGCAAACGAATTAGCCGAAAAGTCAAAGTTCAACAGAGGTATCCGATTCTTTGAGTACGTTAGGAGCATTTTGAGGAGCATTTTCTATTTTTTTTTCTTTGAGTACGTTAGGAGCATTTTGAGGAGCCGATTCTTTGAGTACGTTAGGAGCATTTTGAGGAGCATTTTCTATATAGGAGCATTTTGAGGAGCATTTTCTATTGCAGTCAGAAAAAGATATAATATCTCAAAAGAAAAATGAATAGGAAAAGGCAACAAAGTAGCTGAATAAATTTATGTGCATCATATAAAAGCCCAAGGAGATGCAATACGCTTGGAAAGAAGAATTCACATCTTGTGAGGACCATACGATAACAAAAAAATATTTGAGACAAAGCGAAAAAACAAGCAACAACACATAAAAAGTCTCTCTCAATTATGGAATAGAAACACAGACAAAAAGAGATATCAGAAAATAAATCAGGCTTTCGGAATTATCGAGGCAGTGGTGAACCTGTTTGGATAGAGCGGATGGCAGGGTTATGACTCTGACCCTTTTGACCAAAACAACACGCGTGGCCGCCCCGCCTCTTCTCTTTGCAAATCAATACCACGTTTAAATGTTAGTGAGGGATGTTTTTCAGGCGCTTCTCTTGGTTAAACTTTTGTGTTACAGCATTGAGTTTTCACTTTTGGGATCTCATAGTTGAAAAATTAAACTCTATTCACTATATTTCAAAGTCTTGAAATGTTTTCATAAAACTTCATCGTTTTGGCGTTTAATGAAATTTTTCAAATCCAATGATTTTATGTTTTTCTAAAATTATTAGATTTACGATTTTGTTTCTTACATAAATTAGTTTTTTCCTAATTTAAGTAAAGACAAAAGCAAAAAAACAAGACAATAATTAGAACTTGGAAGGTTCTAGCGAAAAAGTTCAACCAAATTTGAAGAGAAAAAAAATCAAATCAGTCAATTGCAGAGCAGAGATGTTTTCTTGTGCTTTTTTCATCTCATTTATTAATAAAATGTTCAAGTATAATTAAAATTCGGCTCTTCTTCCAGGCAATTAACAAAGTGAGGCGTGAGGCATGAGGACGCCTAAAACACGGCCTGGCTGTTCTGCCTCGTTAGCTAAGCCGTACGGCCTCGTTAGCTAAGCCGTACGGCCTCGTTAGCTAAGCCGTACGGCCTCGTTAGCTAAGCCGTACGGCCTCGTTAGCTAAGCCGTACGGCTTAGGCTAACGGGACCGTATCCAAAAAATTCAGCTCTGCACTGTCTGGCGTCTATGTAGTACGCAATCAGGAGATAATGAATCATCAGGTAATAAGAGCCTAAAATTCAATTAATTACGTTGTGGAGTCAATGTCCAAGATTAGGTTCAGTTTTTTTCAAAATTCAGCCTCGTAGGGGGCTCGAACCCCTGACATTCAGATTAAAAGTCTGACGCTCTACCAACTGAGCTAACGAGGCTCGCCGGTTGGTTCCGAAAACATCAATACGAAGTAGTTCACTTCAGACATGCCAAATCAACAGAAAACGGCTCAAACTCGATAGTTTCAAAATTACATACAGATAAAATATGCATACACTTGATTGCACCTATTTTTTCGAAGTATAAATGGCGCGTCAACACTTGTCAATATCAACGTACTTGTAGAGAAGAATCACTAGTTCCTTCCGAATTCAATATTCCAAACATTTTCTTAAATTTTTCTAATGTTTGAATCTTCATTTCTGCGAGATATCCCAAGTTAAAAAAAATAGAAATTTCCTTCAGATTTTTCAATCAGTCCTTCAAAAATAATTACTTAACCACGATCTTATCAATTTTTGAAATTTTCTCGGATTTTTTACCATTCGTTGTTTTTCTCTTGAAAACCATAAGAGAAGAGCTTTGATAGCGACAACGAGTCACAAATTACCGATCAACAAAGTTCCGACTTCAGCTGATGAATCTTTTATTAGTCCTTAATGATTCATACGTACATACTTAGAGAACAGGACCAAAATTATTTTAATGGAAGCCTCGTAGGGGATCTTGACTGGACCAGAATTATCAAAGTTTAAACGAACCCCTGACATTCAGATTAAAAGTCTGACGCTCTACCAACTGACGAGGCCTCCCAATAGTTTTATGAGAGCATCATGACGAATATGCGCAGCTTGAGTTTAAATTAAACACAGCTTGTATAGATTATTTAAATTTTTGAGTTCCAAAATCATCATATTCTCGATTCCAGACCAACTTACCTCTTTTCTCACTTTGAAAAGTGTCACGCCTTGTTGTTGACACGAATCACTCCTCTATTTGATCCCCTACCTGCCCCTTCCGAAATCACCCTTGCGATAAATTATTATTATTATTATTAATTGTTTAGAAAGTAATGAAAGTACATGTATTTCAAATATAACACATCAAGAAAACAATAAAAGTATTTGACAAAAACTTGAAACACAAATTCGAAAAAAGTATTTTTCTTAACCTTTTTTCTACCATACTGATTAACAACTTTTAGAGGTCTTTTGCGCAAAATTTCTTATAACATGATGGTATTAACAGTAATTCATACGTTGCACAAGTACTTTAGTCGGCAAACTTACAGAAAGTTTCTAAGTAGACGTTTCAAAAAATAGTTTCGTTTTTATCGGTTTGTTGATAGAAGATGAGTTTTTTTTTGGCAATTTCCACTGCTGCTTTTTACAAAAATGCAATGATATAGCTGATTTGTCATCAATATCGTCGGCATGAACCTTCATAACTCGCTCCATCCCACTGCTGAGTTTTCATGTTCCAGATGTAGAACGTACAAGAACATGCAACGTAGAGACAAGGGAATGTCGAATATGGTTTCGAGCAAATGAGTCTGATTTCTCCGAGTGACTGAAATCAATCATCCTCGCTGTCGGAGAAATTTCTGGCTGAAATAATAACTGCTTTTTTTGCCGTGCCATCATGAGAACCGAACTTTCGACTGTGGAATTTCCAAACAGATAGCCTATTGCTCTGCTATGTAAGCCTTTTGCGGACTCATTTTTCGAGAAACTGATGTGAAGGGAAATTTTAACAACCCCGTGTTCCATCCAATGATTTAAAAATGTAGATTTTCAATTCTATCTTTGAGATATGATAATAACTATTAGGAACTACTCAGTCTTGATCATGTTCTTGTCAACAAAGAAGCTATCAAAATAATTTTGAGTTGAACCTGTTAGAAACTTTGTCATTCGGACGGAATAATCAAAGCACGTAAGCTCAAAAGAAGTTGACCGCTTCTCACAATTCAAACCGGAAAAAAGTTATTGTTCGTTTCCATGACTTACGCACGACTCGAACATTATATCTGAAAGTTTAAATTTCCGATACTCTGAAAATAGCATCTTAAATCTTTTACAATGCGTTTTTGAAAATGGAACTGCCGCATAAAACTGATGTGTTACCTCGAAAGACAAAAGGTATTTGTTCCTACTCCTCTTCGAAGCGGTATGTAGAATTATGACTCAAAGAATTAATAACTAATAATTTATAAGTCGAAAGAAATACCAAAGACATGAACGCTTAAATTTGAATATCTGTGTTGCTCATCGAGTCGCGTGTAGTCATTTTGGACGTATTGACTTTAGATAACAAAAGCGTTGTGTCAGCCTCGTAGGGGGCTCGAACCCCTGACATTCAGATTAAAAGTCTGACGCTCTACCAACTGAGCTAACGAGGCCTCTGGATGTTTTTCTGAGAGCATCATCACGAAAACTAGGCGCCAATGGAAAAAAAACACAACATACGTAGTGGAACAAAAACACAACATACAGGGTGACCATAAATTACCTGGACAAATGTAAATGTCTGTATTTCCTTTCAAAACGAAATTAATATCTTGGTATCATAACATACTTTATCACAATATATAACCAACAGTTATGCACAATCATGTTCGATATGGCCGCCTCTAGCGCGAACGCATGCCTTGAGACGACGCTCGTATCCACATGCCAGTGACCGCAGGTAGTCGTTGTCGAGTTCGTCCCATACCTTCAGAAAGGCGGCACGCAGAGAATCGAGAGTGTGGTGGTGTAAAGCTCCAACCTTTGCCTCCATGACGCTCCAGACGCTGAAGTCGAGTGGGTTCAGGTCGGGGGAATTCGATGGCCATTCGGAAGTGCTTGTGAAGTTTGGGGTGTGTGTGCGCAACCACTCTTGTGCGATTTTGGTCTTGTGGGCAGGTGCCGAGTCCTGTTGAAAGGTCCAATCAGCTCCATTATAGTGTGTCCTACTCCAGGGCTCTACCACGTCTTCGAGGATCTTCTTTATGTAGAAGTTGGCATCTATCTTCACACCAGAGTCGACGAAAACCAACGGCGTTTTGCCCGTTGCGCAAACACCTCCCCAAACCATGAGGTACTTGGAATGGCTGCTTCTTCCGACTGTGATTCCATGCTCAGCTGTTCCATTACTATCGTGAGCAAGTACTCTGTCGTTTTGAGAATTCACCGACATCTCAATGGTGAATATTTTTTCCATCAGTCCATATCGTACGGAAATGCTCGGCCCACGCACATCGTTGCAACAGATCTTTGCACCGTTGATGTCGAAGAAGCGTCTGTCGAGCATCCAATCCATGTCGTTTCTACATCCTGTAGGGGTACATCCCGAGACGGTAATTGATTATCAGTCGAGTTGATTCACGGGAGATACCGACCGACGAAGCGAGCTTCCTCATGGATCGTCGAGGATTGCGTGCGATGCGTTTCCGGAGAATGATCCTAATCTGGGGCGTGTCGGATGTCGGTGGACGACCTCTTCCTGCACGGTCCTTGCCATCGGCTGTCTCCCGAAGACGATCGATGGTGGCGTAAACAGTTGATCGTGGAGCATTGAGTCGTCGCGCGATGTCCTCTCTCGTTTGACCGGAGTTGTGCAGTGTAATGATCGCAGCACGAAGAGGACTTGATTTCACCATAACTGTACAAATAAAGCTAGAGTCATGAATCTTGAAACAAGAAACAACCAGTCTCAGAGCATTATCACGGAAAAAAGAAAACAAATATCGGTCTACTGTGTCGCGCAAAAGAGCGCGTTAAAAATTTGTCCAGGTAATTTATGGTCACCCTGTACACACTAACAGAACAGGTCTCAGAAGCTGATTTTGAACCTCGAGTGAGCATGTGAAAGTTTTGAGGGTCGCAAGTCTCTTCAACGGTCAATAGCTTCTTCTCATCGCTTGCTGTCCGTGCGATCAGTGCTCGGCACCTTTTGAGTCAATCGTCCTTGTGTAACGAAGAAACATTGAAAAAACATTCCACGATAAGATACAAATCTTAAGTCCCTTTCAACAACAATAGAATCGAGAGCAATTTCAAGCTCTCGCTCTATCTTTCTCATTCTCCTTTTCAAATTTCGGAAGACCTTCTTCTGGATGGTATAAGTGATCTCAGTAGTGCGTATCGAACAAGGAAGACCATTTTCGTCACGGTCAGCAACTGTACGAAGTTTTTTGTGTCGTTTGATCGTGTTCCAAGCACGCTAACGGCATTTTTTGTTTCTTGGAACAATGTGGAAATTTAATTTTTTCGTAAGTGAATCGCCTGTATCAAACTACGCGTGTGAATAGCAGTCGCCATTTTGTGATAACTTTAAGAATAATCATGATTTTTTCCACGTTTTGTAACAAGATATTGACAAATGATCACTCGAAATTTTTAAGCAAAAGGACTCAATATGCGATGAAAAACGCATTGGCGTACTTATGGTACTCCCTGTACCTATGCTGTAATATATTTACATATATGTATCTATACGTGTACATATGTATAGTATTATACAAGGTGGCCCATGTAATCTGCAACTAATCTTTCAAAGTTCATAATTCACTTCATAGTGTACGCTAATGTGTTTTTTCCGTAGTTAGAATTTCATCTCATTTGATCGATTCTTGGAATAATAGTGGCCGCTCATAGAGCACGCTCTATTATTCTGGATTTGCACAAACTTGGTCTATCGAATACGCAGAACGCTAAAAATCTCAACGTCTCTCGCAATCTCGTCTGGAAAACAATCAGAAGGCTTGAACAGGTCGGGTCGTACTCTTGCTGACTTCCCTCGAAGAGGTGGTCTATGATTATTGCGCACCCCTAACAAGATTGAGGCCGTGAGAAAGCGAGCTGGTAGAAATGCTAGGCGAAACATAAACAAAATGGTCTCCGGGATGAGCTTATCATGCAAGATTTTTCAAAGACTCTTTAAAGAAGATTTGAGGGGTGCAAGGCTCATTTTCCTGACTTCATCGAAGCTTTCCCACAGCGACTCCAGGTTGTAGGTTGTGCAAAAACAAACTGAATTGAATGAAATTTCTATACAATGTTTTTATTATTGTTAGCTCAAAAATTTAATAATTTGAACAATCTTTCTAAATTATTTACTGATATACACGTTTGCAAACGCGTTGCAAAATACATAGGCCCATCGCAACGGGGTGAAAAGGAAGGATGGATTCAGGTTGAAGATGTTGGCCCAAGCGTATCCCTTGTGTCATCAAAGTGATGGGAAAAGGAAAATATTGCAAAAGGAAGGCAGGTTGCGAAGATGTAGATGACATGCCTTCTTGTTGTTATAAAGTTTTGATATTGTTAGATAATATATGTATGAAACACCCGTTCGCGCAATGCAATATCTGCGATTTCCGACAAATATTCAGATTAGTTTTTTTTCAATTAGTAAGTAGATTACACATTTTACATTGACTACGTTTTAATACTTGACTATAGTACATCTACAGTACATTTTACATTGACTACGTTTTAATACTTGACTATAGTACATCTACAGTACAAAAATTAACGAACAATCAAGTTTTTCTTTGTTAAATTTTGATCGTATAAGATATGTAACCGCCATTCCTCTGAAATGTATCTAGAGCTTTGTGACATAATTCATATCGACGAGTGAATCGACTGTTCACGCTTCCATTACCCAAAAGAAGCGGGCAAAAAGTAGTAAAACATCTTCTGGCATCTATCAAGTCATTACACGCGTTCCCAAAAAAAAATCCAAGGCTGACCGGTAACGTTATCGACAGGCTGGTTCACCAGCTCTATGGAAACAAGGTTAGTTTTTCAGAATTTATAAATCACCTATCGACATTACTAATGAGTACATTTCTGCTATAAAATGGCGGCTGCGTCAATTTGAACTATTTGGACGTTGGCCGGTAAAGAAAACGCTGATCTCTGAGGAAACAGCGCCTGCAGTGGGTTAAAAACCACCTTCACTGGAGAAAAAAAACCAGAGAATGAATATGTTTTGATAGGAACTGACGGTACACAAAATTTAGAAAATCTGTACGTTGAAGACATCATCCTAAGTATAGGATTTCAACTGCGAACCATGGAGGTTTGGCACGCATTTCATGCAGCGGTCTCGGACCATTCTATAAAATTGATGGTATAATAAAGGAAGAACACTATCGAGAGATCATGAAGATCATAATGCTAACTGATGGAAGTGTTAACAAGGCTCGAAGATGATCGTTCAAGCGAGATAATGACTCGAGAAATACTTTGGTTTAGTCAAGAACTTGATCGGTCAGAGAATAATAAAGCTCCTGAACTGACCGAGCAAATCAGCTGACCTAAATTAACTTGAGCACTTGTGGGAAGAGCTGAGTAGAACCCTTCAAGGCGGCAAAACTGCGAGAAATTGGGTAGAAAAGTTTGTTCAACTAGAAGAAGCTTGGAGAAGACTACCTATGGCGACTCTGGCGAATCTAGTCGCTTCCACGCCTTGTAGATGATGTGCAGTGATATGAGCAAAGGGCATGGCAACTAAGTGTTGACTATATAATGATAATATATTATTGTATTATTGTTTTCGTTATAGTCATCGATCGATTGTTATAATTTTTCTTCTAATGCAGTCCGAAAATGGCCCTTTTGAATTTTTTTTTTGAAGCATTAGCTTTATTTACCAATTTTTCAATAAGATAGAATCAACTTCTGGGGATAAGATTCCATTTTGCTTTAAAACTTACCTGCAGACACTTGGTATGACTCCACCACGGCGAAAAGCTAGCCGTGTTCCTTCTTGTCCCACGCATTCCTCAGGTTGTCCAAATACGTATTAGACAGTAATTAGTTTACAGATTTCTACAGAAAAATTATCAAAAGATTCAGACCGGGCCGGAGGGTGGCAATTCCAGGTCGAAATGAAGTCGGGAACACTGTTTGGAAGCCAGTTCTAGGTAGTATCCCCCTTGTGAGCCGGTGCTGGATCTTGTTGAAAAGTCCAATGTGTGTCTTCGTAGTGTATATTGGCTGAGCGGTCTACCTCCTTTTCCAGAATCATCTCTTTGTAATATTTAGCACCCATCTTGACGCCGAGCTCGACCAAACCAAGCTTGGTCTACCCAGTTGCTCATATTCCCACCCAAACCATACCAACGATCGCCTCGGACAGCCATTGGAGTGTCTGAAGTAGGAATTTAGTCATTCTGACCAAAAAAACTTGTTCAATGGTGAAAATTTCTTCATCCGTGAACCGTGTTCTTCAGAGCTCACCAGTGAGTGTCGTACCTCAAGCGTCTGAAGGTCGTATATAAAAAAAAGGAAATCGTAAATGTTTCCAAACTAAGATCCTATTTTGTGTTTGAAAAAAAGTGTTAATGCACATGCTACAAAAAAAGAAGATATTCGCTTCCGTTTTGATTGAGATGATCGCTTAAAACCGCGATTCCGTGCTTTTGACACACCCTGTATATCTATATCTATACTTAAAACCAATTTAGTTTCTTTCAAATAGTAAATACCTTTTCATTGTTACTTTTTTTGCTTATTGGACAGAAAGAGATTTGCTTATCGCAATTTTTCTCTGGAGGTCATGGAGGAAGGAATGTTTCTTCTTACGAGGTTTCTTCTTCCGGTAAGGACTTGGCACTAAAACTGCTGGAGAGAATATGAGTCCGCCGAGAGCTCTAAGAGGAGTTGAACAAGGGGCTCAAAAGAAAAAGAAGTTTTGAAGATAGAGTGGGAGGATAGATAAGGGAAATTCTAAGACTGAAAGAGAAAGGAGGGGCTGAGAGGTATATCGCATGAGAGTTGGAGAGAAAAAGAGAAAGATAGAGAGAGAGAGATAAAACAGAAAGAAAAAAGAGCGAGAAAGCAAGTGAGAGAGAGAGGAAAAGCGAGAGGAACGGAGAGAGATTGAACAACACTGAAAGGAATAAGGAGTGAGTTTGTTGAGAGTATCTCAGGGAGGCTTATGAAGGGAGATCTTCTCCAGGAGCGAGTAATATCACTGTTTGCATTACCAAACTTGAAGGAACTGGCTATTTCATAAATATGTGAATTGTACTATTCGCTTTGTTCTTTTGTCGTTTCTTTTCCTCTTTTCTGCTCTTTTTCCACTGCAATAGTCCCTCATTTCAGCGTCTCTTCTTCTGTCTTTGTCCCTCTTTTCTCTGCTTTCTAATCAAATTTCTGTTTCAGCTCTCGAAGAATCTGTTTTACTCATCTGATCATTACTATCTCATCCACAATCCGTTATTCTCGATCATTGTCACACTTCTTATCGACAAGACTTTAATGTACAACAGAAGAAAACCACTATGTTACTGAAGATTAGAAAAGTTTTCGAAACTATTTTCAACGTATTGTTTGTTTCTGATAAGTATTAATTGTTTCAAACCTACCTTCAGGTAATTTTGACCTCACCGCGAACAGAATCATCGTTGAGCTGTTTCTGTGGCTAGGGGAAAAGTGTATTTATACATACTTCTGTGATTAAACAATGAATAACCGTGCTTAAACTTTTTACTTTCGATCTTTGGAATAGTAAAATCGCGGTATCTATGTGTATACCTTTAAAGTCTTCCTATAGATAGTTCACATACATATGTACGAACTTTCTAATCATCAAAAATTGTACTAATATGTATACATAAGAAAAAATGCAAATGGTCTCCGTGCATTTAAAATTCTTCATCGAATAAGATACGTGATAATTTAACACGTGTTCCGTTTTGAGATTCTTGAACGGTAACACTTCTATGGTTAAAATAATGAAAAAATAAACTACTTGACGATCGTATTCCTATTGATTGAAGATCATATTCCTATTTTCTGCTGAGATTGTAACCTCTGACTGTTTTCTAATGATATTTATCGACCACGAGTTTCACAATTAGTGTAGTTAAATCTCCTGGTACTGAAGAGGAATCAAGAATATTTCAGATCACCAGATTATGCAGCGGTGTATTCCGGTGCACTTGCTCCTGATCCTGGGCCTCCATCGGCATTTCGCCAAGCCAGATTCCGATTCCATCGCGGACGAAGAATCTTCTCTCTCACATGGCTCAACAACAGTATACCTCAAAAACAAATTGTTGAACAATCTGAACAACTTTTTCGATAAAGAAGAAGACGAGTTGGAGATACTCTCTGCAAATAAAGAAGCACAGGTTGGATCGAGACATCTTCTTTCAAAAAAGTAATACTTGCCAGGAATGATGAAATAATCGGTGAAGCATCAATTCCCACTGTTAGCCTGATATTTGAATCAGCCCATTCGTTGATTACTGGGAAGGTAAACGATTTAGTGTCTAAACTTTTTGTAATACCGGGTTCTCGAACTCTTAAGTTCGTTTTTTTCTGAAGCTAGCACGGAGTGAAAGAAAATTTAGTAAAGGATATGAAATGATTGTACGAGCTCATCATTTTATAATGAAAGAAAGCAACAAGGATTAAAGCTAATGCAAAAGTATTCAAAATTTAAAAAAAAACGTTTTAAGGAATAAAAGATAAGGAAAGTTTTGAAAATTAAATTACAAAGCGTTTTTTTCAGAAGAAATATAATTTTAATAAAATTTTGGTTGAAGACAAGCTTGTTTTACTGACTTTAATAGATGATGAATCAGTTAAACATTCAGTTGAACATTCACAGTTAAACATTCCCAAGTTTACTGAAACAGGAACCTAGAAGTGAAGAATGGGAGTCGGTTCCGGATGCTTCGCTCCACTTTCCTTTGCCCTCGATAACGCCCACAGCTCGGAGCGCTCCACTCTCCTTCGACCAACCTCCGATATTCCCGATACCTTCTCGGAAGAGAACCGCTCATACGAGCATCCGATCCCAAACCCAAGTCCCGCCGGCAAGCTTCACTAATCCCCCCGCTGAGCCCACTCCGCCGCCCATCCAAAACAACCCTGAAACTCTCCGCTCTGGATCTGTTTCATCGAGTCCGACAAAGAAGAAAAATAATCGGATTTCTCATGCACTTCCTCCTGCGCAGGAGCCGGATCCAAGAACCATACGTCGCCTGAAGTCTTTGAAGAGACAACTAACACATTCCTCACAGGTTCTATAAACTATTTTCGAACAAAAACTACTGTTTTATTATCAAAAAACAGAGCAAACTTAAAAACCACTCAGCATGGTTAAATTAAACTTTTTCGCTCGGAAAGGTCTCATTTTGTGCAGGTAAATCAAAAAATTACTTTAAAATATACCATCTAGTTAGTTAACTTGAAAAAAACTCAAGCTGGTTTTTTGAGTTCAATTGTTTAAGGTGGATAGCGAGGCAATTATAAAGTCTTCTCTGGTGGATGGAAGTCAGGAGAATGATCATCAGCAGAGCCAGAACGGAAAGAAAAAACGAAGAGAAGGGGTCTCCTCTGATGTAATTTCGACTATTCGCAAGTGGAGAAGAAGGCTCTACAAAGTTTGTTCTCACGCAATTGTTCTCAATCTGATTCGTTTCATCATCATCACAAAATCTTAACTAGTTCTACGTATTAATTATAAACCGCTTGGAGTATCATAACATAACCTGAATTTGTCCAGGCGAAGGAAGGGTCCAATGTGTGCAAGAATGATTATTAACTGATAGTTTTGTCATTTTGAGGCAATTAGGTAACACAATATTTGCAAGTTAAGGAAGAAACTCCAAAACAGTTCGTTCTCGCGTGATTGTTCTTTTTCGGATTCGATTGATCATCACAGAATCTTTCTCAGATCTACGTTTCACTCATAAACCGTTCGAAGTATCGTGAAATTACTTTCACAGGGAAAGAAAAAAATTTAATGTGTGCAGGGCTGAATACAAAATGACAATTTTTTTTGTTATTTTAATAACCTTTTTGTGCAATTATTGACTATTGGTGCTTCAAAAACACAAAACAGATATGGAAAAGTTTCACGCAGGCATTCAAGAAGAAAGAGGTTGAAAAGGGATCATCTCAGAAGATCACAAGAGTCATCACGAGCGAGGCATTTAGAGGTTAGAGAGTAACGCGGTGACTAGTTGAAATGTCATATCTATTCAGTAAAATAAGCTAATAAAAATAAAATATGTAAGAACAAAACCCATCTTCAATGTAGCCTAAGAAATGACGATACTTTCTCAGTTCTTACTTGTTTCGACCAACCGTTACTCTTATTTTTAAAGTTTTGATGTCAAATTAAATAATTTCACCATAATGCATTTTGACAGCGTTGCTAGGTTGTGAATATCAGGCGTACGAGAAAATTTCTTTTCGATGTCTCTAAATATTCTAATTATGACTGACTGACCTCAGAATTAGCTTATTTATTGTTGTGTGTGTAATTGTTTGATAGATCATGGTCAATGAGTAAAACTGTTCAGGGGACGGTGACCCCGAAGTTCTTGAGCTCAACGATATGACTCCGAGGGAGAAGGTTGAGAAGCCTTCTCGAGTGAGCAAAGAAAATGACCTTTTCAGCGATAAAAGAAAAGTAAGGACATTAGTTTACACAATTAATTTATATATAAACTCAAATATGTTGTCAAAACACATATGAAATAACGTTGATGGGAATGCTCGATGAAACCGAAGAAATTTATTATGTTTGAGGTTTTTTCGTTAGTTTCATATTTCATTAAAAAAAGTTTCATAAAAAGTTTTTTCGTTAGTTTCTTATTCAAGCTTTCGCATTCTCCAATGGCAGAGTCAATATTTCATTAAACTTCATATTTCATTTTAAATAATAAATCGAAAAGTTTGTTGAGAGTGCTCCTCTGTTCGGGATGGAAAAAAGTGGTTACAAATATCAACCTGACTCCTCTTCCATCCGGTTATTGCTTGCTTTTCTTTTGCAAAAAAAATTTACTATATTTCTGACGAAGCGTTAAAATTCAAAAAAGTGGAAGAAAAGTGGAGCAACGATTTTGTACCTTTTTCAGTCTCACCACGAATTGCCGTGAAATGGCAATGGAATAAAGTGTTTTTTGTTGCTACTTTTTGAACGGAGCAATCACTTAGGCTGCGCACTGTTTTGCTCACCGACCGTTTTTTACCGTCAAAAAGTAAAACTAATTTGCTCACCTATAGTCAGAAACATACGAGTTTTTTTTTGAATTTTTTTTGCGGGAGCTCCCTGATTAGCAATTTATATGAACGCTGTGACTGTTCAAATGGAGCAACTTATTGCATTTTGAAAGAAGATGATGCATTTGGACAGTCACAGCGTTCATAAAAATTGCTAATCAGGAAGCTCCCGCAAAAAAATTTTTTTTAAAAAACTCGTATGTTTCTGACTGTAGGTGAGCAAATTAGTTTTACTTTTTCACGGTAAAAAACGGTCGGTGAGCAAAACAGTGCGCAGCCTAATGAACAATTTTAAGCTACAAGAAAACACCGTAACCTATTGCCATTTAACGGTAATTCGTATAGAGACTAAATAAGGCACGAAATCGGTACTCCACTTATTTTCACTTTAAAAAATTTTTTTTAAACGTTTCATTAGTTTTACTCGATGTCCTGGTATCTTTTCTGAAGAGACCTAGAAAAAACTCCCAGAGTACTCTACCGCCAGCCATATATCCAAAACGTCCAAAATTTTTTAGACAAGACGCTCATTTGTTGAAGAAAATTTCCATCAAATTTCAGAAAATGAAGAAGAAAGTTTTTTTAATTGAGATTGAAGAACTCGTTTTTTTGACGAGTTTATCAGAAAACCAATCGCAAAAAAAAACAGCTCTACCCTGTATACAATTACACAGTCAGCAAAAATCATGAGAAAGAAACATTAGCACGCTTTGGTTTTTTTCATACGGTATAGGCATACCAATATCAATCATCTTTTACTTATAAAACTAAGAAAGCTCACTCACAACAACGTTCTCAATTGATATCGAAAAAAAGCCTCAAAAATCCCCCAATTATTTGTTTGCAATTTTTTTTAACCCTGATTGATAAAACATAAAATACAAAGCTACTCGTGTAATTTCGAACTATATTTTTTGTAACTTTCTGTCCGCACACATTATGGAGTGTTCGACCTGAATATGATAAAAATTGACTTTCCAGATTGGATTCGAGCCTACCTCCAATTCAATTCCAAAGAGATTCCAGTTCCCAGCACAAATCTCCCTTCCATCTTCCTATATTAGGTTTTTTTTCAACACCCGTCAGAGGCTAAAAGTTCCAAAAATTAGAGAAAATAACTTTTTTCATCAATAAGCTAAGCACAATTAACTCAGTTTTTGTTGATCTGAAGAAATTTTTTAAATCTTGATGAAAATCATGATTTCAAGTTTCTACTCAAAATCAAAACAAAATGAGTTCAAAATAGTTTCCTGGAAGTTTTTTCACAGTATAAAAATAAGCTTCTTGTTATTTTTCGAATTTTAAAAATAGTTTTGGATTCAGCACCTTTCGCACCTCCGCCCAATCTTCCACCTTTCCCCACACTGGCTCCATTCAACTTCGTAAGTTCATTATACATAATTTTGAAACTGTTAAAAGAAAAAATGGCTTAAGTTTTACTGAATATGAAAAGCTGTTGTCATTATTCATGTTGTAATCATCATCTTGAACGTCTTTGAACGACTTTGCTCACTGTTGCGATACGCGGAAACTCTTCTGACCATGCCATTTGAAATAGAAGTTCAAGACGATGATTTTGATTAGGAATTAAAAAACACTGAACAAATTAATCTAACGACAAGGTCTTCTATTGTGATCTCAAAAAGATGGTTCAAAAAACAACTCTTAAGTTTTTGCGCATATGTTTAAGCGCTTTTGAGCGTTATACGTACTTTCTCCCATCACTTTTCTTCTCTTTCTCCTACCCTTTCTCTCTCTAAGCAAAACTAAATTTTTCAGCAAAGCAGTCGTGTGCCTCCTCCGTCCCTCCCTCTCCCAACTCGTCCGTCCCCGTCCCCTGCCCCTGCCCCTCCTCCTACTCGTTTCCCTTCACTTCCCTCCCATTCCCAACATGCCTTCTCCTTCCCCTCTCCTCCGTCTGCCCCCTCCCAGATGCTTCCTTCTCTCATCACCCACCCTCCCCCCTCCCAAGTTTCTAATCCCGCAAGCTCCTCGCTCGGGTTTCAAACAGATCTCCCTGAGCCGTCGGATGTCGTCTTCGGGGAAATCATCAGGGAAGCTTCGGTTACAACTTCAATTATCTACTCTTTCAAAGCTTTTACTCGATTACATCATACCAACGACTTTTCTCTAGTTTTTAATTATACCAATTTACTGTTGTTTTTTTACCAAAAGTAACACTTATTAATGAAGTTGTTGTGCTTGGTTAAACGCATCTGATGGTGAATCCGGAGACAATACACTTATGTTCTGTGTCTTGCCTAGTTATGCGTTGGAGGAAACAGGAGAAGAATCGGACGTTTCGCTTTATCAAAGCATCATCAGCGATCAAATAGAACCTTAAAAACCAATGGTGAGCACGGCAACAATAATAATAGTCGAAAAGAATAAATTAATAATAATAAAGAACTAACCAAGAAAAGATGAGGATAATATGAGTAGAGAAGAGGTGGCTGTGAAGTATGGGAGGTCACAGATCAAAAGGCCACATTCAATATACAAAATGAAAAAGAGTGTTGAGCAAAAGGCCTGAGATGAGCGAGAGTAGATACATATCTTAAGGAAGAGGAAGAAGGGATAGATGTGCAAGCTCTTCGACTAGTTCCGTTTTGTTGTTAAGTTCGGGTTTGTTAGTCTCTATGAGCATGGCCTCAATTATTCTACGGCGAACAACATTAGGTTCAACATGCAGAATAGTACCGGTAAGTATACAATCTGTTGCCGTGCTCACCATTGGTTTTTAAGGTTCTATTTGATCGCTGATGATGCTTTGATAAAGCGAAACGTCCGATTCTTCTCCTGTTTCCTCCAACGCATAACTAGGCAAGACACAGAACATAAGTGTTACATTTATTAATCTGCTCAACAACTGTATTTTGTTGTTGAAAAGTTATGTGTGTACATTTAATTTACAATCAAAACTTGTAATAGAGAGAAGCGGCGGTCAATCCACTTCACGAGCAGCAAAACGAGGTGAACGAGGACGAGTGCAACAGCCTCCGACTTAAGGAGATCATACAGGCGGTTAACATTTCACACTGTTCAATTTATAGATATTCGTTGCAATCAGCAGTGGAAAAACTGGTCTCACTGAAAGGAGCACACAACTTTTGCATTTTCTGCCGTTATAAGTTTCTTAATGTGATGGAAGGAGGATTTAGGGAACTGGATCAACTAGAACCCGAGTGTTACTAAAAGCGAGAAGCTTTTAAAAAGTTAGCTACATACATATATCATATATCAAAATATATCGTCAGAACATCGTTCCCAACGACGCAGACTCCTCGAAAAAACGAGTTCAAGCGTCGTCTGAGCAGATTCTCGGACGATACTATGATACAATATGCGGCACTGGATTCTTCTCCTACATTGGTCAGTCAATATCATAAAAAATTCCGCTACTTTTGTTCTTAATTCAAGTATTATATTTACCGATTTTCTACTTTCAGTTAAAACCTTTCAATCGGTTAATAGAACCGGGTTGTAGCAAGTCTTCTTCACAAAGCTTAACTTTTTGTGCAGTTTTCTGTGAGAAAATTTTTTAACGTTCACTGTTGCAGTCAATGTAATTTTTATTGATATTTTTCGGTCTTTTGTTATTCATAAAAAGATTTACTATTTACAGCGCACACTGATGAGTTTTGCCAAGCGTCGGCTTTTGGGGTAAACTGTTACGTCTTTTCACCGGTGTGTTCCCCACCTGAGCTCTTTATGCCCTTCTCCAAGCAGAAAAGAGCAAAAGCTCTCATTAATAGAAACTAAGCTTTCTCGCTTCATCGCGGGGGTCTTTTGTTAAAAGTTAGTAGCGGGTATATTGATCGACTCGATGATCCAAAAGCCCTGTTTACTTCTTAGAAGTTGAGTTCCCTACGTTCGCTCAATCATACATTAACATCATTTGTATATACATACATATTTGTGTACTCATGGTGTACTTTTAGGCAAAATGCGGGTCAATTTTTTTTTTCGAGTAAAAATGTTTTGAGGTTTGATTTTATTTGAAATCGAAAACATCTATGATAAAAATCTGTGATTTGTGATCTGCGAAGAAGAAAATCTGCAACAATTCGGAACGCTTTTATGCCGTCGATACTCTGGAATGTTGTACTTCGGGTTGTTGGAAGAAATCTTTATGGAAAAAAAAAGCTTATTCCAGCTATGATTTCAAAAATGCTAGAGGTTCTCGAAGCAATCTCACGAACCGAAAACAATGATATTGACCCATAGATTGTAAAAAAAAATATAGTGAAACATTCACCAGCGCTTCAACCAGGTTTTTGGATACAGTATCGCAAACATTCGTGCCGGAAACCAAAAATTAAAAGACATTTGCACTACTGCGCTAGATTTCCAACAGAGATCTCACACTTCACAGGGTGAATGTACATAGGGCTGACTCAGTACTAAGAACGTGAATGAGAACATTGCATGAGAGTAAGAGCTTCACTTATTGAAGGCTAGATAATTCTTCAGTCATCTACCAAGTGTTCTTCCCGTCCTTTTTCTGGATTCTCTTCAGTGGCTCACCGACAAGGAAAGGATTCACCTTTGCTTCCTGGGTGTCGGCAGATCGCTTGCGACGGGGCATGTATGACTGAAAATAGCCTCTCTAGTTTTATTCCTTGGGCATAATGTCCCAAGTACAAACACACATTTATTCCGGGAGTTCTGAGTATATTTAAGCAGCTTTCGAACCGTTCTAATCTAGGACGACTAGAGAGTGAGAGAGAGAAAAAGGGAGACAAGGAGAGAAAGTATCGGGAGAGAGTGGGGGGAGAGCGAGAGAAAGAGAGAGTATAGAGATAAAGAGAGTAAAAATAGAAGAGAGAGAGAAAGAAAGAAAGAGAGAGAAAGAGAGAGAGAGAGAGAGAAAGAGGGTTAGAAAAATAAATAGATACTCAATCAAATCAGACTCAGTCACAAAATGAAACATTCGCACTCGAAATCACGTTGATATATGCACAATTGCAAATTAAACCGTCTTTGCAATAGGTCATACAAATGTATATCAACGATGAAAATGAAACTATCGTCTTCCAGTCTCATTTAATAAAGCTCTGGAGGAGGTTTTTTAAACTTAACTACATCACCAATACTAACCATACTTTATTTTCATCATGCCTATTGACTTGCTTTTTTGCCAGCTTGATCTGTATATGAGTCTGGATCATATCCAATCATTTTTCAAATTTTAAGACTTGCCTTTGAATTACAACAATTCAATTTCACGGCTCTCGGCGCAGTTTGGCGATGCTCCGAAGCTATTCAAAGAAACTTCTCGATCTAGTCTGGATAATTTTATATAATTATTCAACGCGTGTCTAAGACGTTGCATGTAAAAAAGTACACTCGGTCCACTAACTTCCGCGGATCTCTTCTGGTGGAACTTCTTGGCAATCATGTTCTGGTGGAGGCCGTTGTCCTGGAGCATCTCCTGTAGCGATTCTTCCGCCTCATCTGCCGATTTGTCCGCACAACTGAGAAAAAAAATCACCATAACTTGAGATTGCACCAGGCTTTTTGTTATCAAAGGTCATTGAACTATTTCAGTCTCTATCAGTCCACAAAATTAGTCTTCTCGATGAAGTTGACCCCGGATTTTGGTTTTAATAATCATACGCATTGGCGCCGTTCCGTTTAACTGATACATTTTTCCGAGCAATCGTTAACTTCCTTTTCTTTTTTTGCCATGTTTGTTGCCTCAATCTTTCCACATTAAAAATTAGCATTTTATAATGCTTTTTCTACCAATATGTGAAGGAATGCATCGAGATTACTTCAATGAACAGCTCATTTTATTATTTTATTCATTTATTTCACCCAGTTTACTAAACTTTATTTATATAAAAACAAAAATAAATTGAACTCAATACTACATTAGTTTTTTTAAGGTTTCTTTTGAATTTTGTGTCTTTTTGGTTGTTGTCATTGTATATTGTCATTGTATACAATTGCTTGGGCCCTCACTGATGAGTCTCATCGAGAGAGCACAAAAGTCTCTCTGGGCCCTCACTGATGAGTCTCATCGAGAGAGCACAAAAGTCTCTCTGGGCCCTCACTGATGAGTCTCATCGAGAGAGCACAAAAGTCTCTCTGGGCCCTCACTGATGAGTCTCATCGAGAGAGCACAAAAGTCTCTTTGGGCCCTCACTGATGAGTCTCATCGAGAGAGCACAAAAGTCTCTCTGGGCCCTCACTGACGAGTCTCATCGAGAGAGCACAAAAGTCTCTCTGGGCCCTCACTGATGAGTCTCATCGAGAGAGCACAAAAGTCTCTCTGGGCCCTCACTGATGAGTCTCATCGAGAGAGCACAAAAGTCTCTCTGGGCCCTCACTGATGAGTCTCATCGAGAGAGCATAAAAGTCTCTCTGGGACCTCACTGACGAGTCTCATCGAGAGAGCACAAAAGTCTCTCTGGGCCCTCACTGATGAGTCTCATCGAGAGAGCACAAAAGTCTCTCTGGGCCCTCACTGACGAGTCTCATCGAGAGAGCACAAAAGTCTCTCTAGGCCCTCACTGACGAGTCTCATCGAGAGAGCACAAAAGTCTCTCTGGGTCCTCACTGACGAGTCTCATCGAGAGAGCACAAAAGTCTCTCTGGGCCCTCACTGATGAGTCTCATCGAGAGAGCACAAAAGTCTCTCTGGGTCCTCACTGACGAGTCTCATCGAGAGAGCACAAAAGTCTCTCTGGGCCCTCACTGATGAGTCTCATCGAGAGAGCACAAAAGTCTCTCTGGGCCCTCACTGACGAGTCTCATCGAGAGAGCACAAAAGTCTGTCTGAGCAGAACGAAAAAGGCCTTTGTGATTTTACATAAAACAGTGATTGTTGTAAACTAAATTGTATTGATCTTTTCATTCTCCTAGTTTCACAATAATTGAACTACATTCTACATTATCTTACAAGACAACAAATCATATTGGATTATAAAATGTGTAGAAGAACGAGATTTAGAAAATAAAAGTTCTAGCGTGTTGCATATTACTTTCAAGTTGAGTACCTTTTTTCATAATATCTGTTCCCAGCCGCAAAAGATTTCTAGGACCTGATTTTGAAAATTTGTAATGAAATAATGAGTTTTACAAACCAATTTCTACTAATATGAATGAATCGAGGCGAGACGGGTCATCTTCATAATCAGCTCGCTTATCATATCATTACTTCAAATATACAACATGGACATGATAAGAGGCTAACTTGAACATGTGCTCGGTGTCGCAGATGCACTTTTGCTGAGACTGGAACTCGCGGGAGAACTCAGCTGTATTCTCGAACTCCTCCAGGCAGCCATTCGCTGACGTGAACCTTCAACGTGGAAAAAATGTAGCTAAGAAGATTATTTCATGTATGAAAGTCTTACTTTTATGTAACACAAATCTTTTTTGTTGTTGAAACTTCAGCAAAAATTGAGATATCACTAAATATATTTTAGATTTTTGCAATGTTTGATAGAAAAAGAACTGCAATATACGTGTTCGTAAACTAAAATTACTTTTTAAAATATTAGAATTTTTTCAGGGCTAAATATAAATATTTGCGAATCTTAAAAAATTTCTGCATACCTTTTTTATTATTAGAAAGTAGAAGAGAAAATGATGAAGAAGGAAAGGTTTTTTGAAACGGTTTCGAAAGATTTCGAAAGAAATTTGAGAAAAAAAAAGATTTTGTGAAACGGTACTCGGAAAATAATTCTCGCGCCAAGTGGAATGTCAATTGCTTTTCTGTAACTGAAATGGGAACGAACCCGGCGGGGCATGGGTTCGGGGGCTCACAGTATGCGGGAAGAACATTATCAGATTTCACCTGAAAACTACTTTTCGTTCCTAAGGGGTATAAACTTTTCACTAGTTTTCTCTCAAAGGAAGTCCAATAAAGAATACAAATGAGCTATTTGACAAATACAAACAAGAAAAAGAAAGAAACACACGTTGATTAATAAATAAATTTTCTTTAAAGTTTAGAAAAACTGAATAAGAGCATTTTATGACTATATGAATAAATAGTGTCTAATTAGTGAAGAAATATATCTCCACGTTGTCATAGCAGAAAGTATTGCTGCCCGATTATTTCTCATCTCTTTTTTTTCCCCAGCTAATGCTGAATGCCCTCAGCTTTTGGTGATTAACTTCGAACTTAATCAGCATGCGGTTTTATTTCTCGGCTCTTTTTATACTGTGAATCATGGTGAAACAACGCTGTAGGCACATTCAAAATGTATTCTGAATCCAAAGGTAAATAAAGTGTCTCATTCAATAAAGTTTCGATAGAAAAATTTAGAAATTAGTATAATTATGAAATTTCCATCAATATTACTGATAATCGATCGTGATTATATGTAGCTCAAATCCTTTATAGTAACTACAAATATTCCATATTGACTAAATTAGTTGGCTGCTGACCTGCTGCCTGTGTTTGAAGTCCTCCTCCTCGTTGAGTCTCTGCTCTCCTTCTCCCGCCCCTCCCGTCATGTACTTGTGCCCGAAGGCGATAGGACCGGGAATGGCTTCGGAGTCTCGTGCCATGAGTCCTATCAGCTCGTCACCCGATGACAGTCCGAGACCCGACTGAGCAGAGAAATTCACCTATTTAATCTCCAACTGGAAAATGTTTATAAATTCGATGTTTTCATGTAAAAAGCTCTTTTTTATTATGCAGGCCAAAACCACGGATACAGCAAAAAAACAAAAATTACTGAACTATGTAATGAAGATCTTTCTCGAAGCTTTACGCAATCGGTCTTATCCAAACTGACATCACCGAGTTTTTAGTTTTAAAAAAAATTTCTTCTATGATTCTTTAACTTTTTTCGTCTTAATTATACATCATATACATGAGTATAATTAAAACGGAAAAAGTACCATGTAAACATGGAAATTTTTTAACTGGTGAGGGAAGACTTTGATAGAATCGGGAAATTTAAGTTCCTATATAGCATTTTTTTGTGTTGAGAATAGTAGTTTAATAAGAAACTTCTGGTAAACTAACCATATCCAAGTGAGCAGCCAAGTCATTTGCTGCGATGAAAGTTGCAGCCGAAAGAGTAAGAAACACCGAGGTTGCAGCCCACATATTTTCAAGCTTCGCTTCGGCAAAAAGAGGCTTCGGCTTTGACTATGGAAGAGGAAAACAGACAGAAGAAGGAGGGCATGAAAAGTGGGAGAGTCAGAGAGTGAGAGAGAGAACTAGAGAGAGAGAGAGAGGGAGAGAGAGTGGAAGGGAAAAAAGCGTGAGAGGGTGTTTAGGAGAGAAAGAGAGATTCAGAAAACAGACATTAAGTGACGAACGAAGCCTTCGGGAGGCCTCGAGCTTATTGATTCCAGTCATAGAAATGAGTCCCTCGATTGTAGTTCTTCGCAGCATTGAGAAGGCTAGAGGTAAGAGGAATAAAGAGGGAAGAGTTCTGAGGGGGAGGGGTTTTAAATACGCTTCGATTATGATTCAGAGGTGGGGACGGAACTTTTGACAAATTAAAAAAATTTCCATTAATTAAAAACCGTTGAAGAAAAAAAAACTTAATTTAAGAGTAATCGAGAAAATGGAAGGTTTAAGTTCAATTTGAGGAAGGGAGATGGAGAAAAAGAAAGAGAGAAGATGGAGAGTTCAGAAAGTAACAAATTGACATAGACGACAAAAAAATTATAGCAGGGGGGAAAATATTATAGAAAACGACTAGAAACCGGGTGAGTAACCAAAAATTAAGATTTTTAATTGATTACAGAGAAGTAATAAAGGCTGGTTCACTTTTAAAAAAGGTAGGATTTGAAACCATCAAGGATTTTTTAAAGTTAAAAGCAAACGAAGATTTATTGCTTTCTGTGGAAAAAACTACATTTCATTTTGTATCTCAATAAACATATATGTATGTATACATATACACAGACTTCTAAGTAGACAATTGAAAGTTTGGCCATCTCAAAAGAGTGATTTTTCTTCTCGTGAAATTTTTTTTTGGTTTTTTTATTACCAACTTTTCTGACTGTATTTTCTCACTTAATCAAAATTTCAGATGTTCAGGAACCATCGAATTCGTGTTTTTTTCTCGTTTCCTTGTAGTTGGAAGTGAAAGTTCGAATTTGAACTTTATGGAATTGTTTGCGTGACACGGATGGTAGAACTTTAAACTGGACCTTGCAGGGTCGTCCAGAGGTCTATCCGCGGTCCTCTATTTCGAATTCGGTGAGTATCTGCTTCTCTTTAAGAGGCAAACTTTATCTCAATCCCTATTTTCTTTTGTTAAAACTAATTTCTATGTTCACGCATATTCCAGCTTACTGCAGGCTTTGATCACTGTAAGCAATATCATAAATCATTGTGCAATTCAAAGCCTGTACTAATCATTATGATTCCAGAGCCGGAGGCGGAGCTTGCTAAGAAGGAGGAGCCAAGAGCCAGAAGATAAAAGACGCCACGGAGAGCGAGCGAGGAGAGAGAGGGGGATGAACCCCAAGCCCTGACCACATGACCCCTTTCGTATCTTACGTCCCTGAATAAATATATATCTAATACCCAATGTGTTTTGGTGTTGGGGACACAATACAGGGGCAAGGGAGGGAGAGAACACTCGCGGGCAATGCCCAACATTACTTCACTTCTCGAACTTATATAAAGTTATAAAATTCCGTTAGAACAGCATGGAAGTTTTCGGGGTCAATATTCATCACATAAAGGGTTTTTAAAATGAACATCACATTCAATCATCAACACATAAGACCTTTCTAGCTGAAAACATGAAGACATGATAATTTTATGTGATTATTATATAATATATCGATGTTTACTTAGGAACACTTGATAAGATATCACGTACTCTGCAATATGTAAGTTTTTTCTTTACCAGTTACGATTAATGGAATATGAAGAGTATAAACTGAGAAAGAGGAGGAATACACGCTTCTGTACGCTGAATATATTGGCAATAGAACTATTTTTTTGGAGAGTATTAATGAATGAATATGAGCTGAAATACAAACATTCTGATTAATAAAAGTCATTATTCGAAGTGTGTTATGTATAGTCAGACCTTAATTGAATTTATTCTGAATATAAAAAGCCACGAGGTCAGATGTGTAGTGTATTGTCAGGTACAATTTTTAGAATATAAAGTTTAATTCAGTCTGTGTTCACTACACGTTCATAACGCTCTTGCTTTAGAGGTTCAGCATCGAAAATAATGTGTACTGTGCTTCCTACTAGTATGTCAACGCTATCTTCCTCCTTTATCAGTCGAATTGATATGAAGTTATGTATCTCACCCACGGTATCATCTAGTATGTCTTTTCAGAGGTTTAAATTGATAATAGAAAAAACTCGGCTCTTTGTTAATAAGGAAGGCGTGCTTTACTCGGGGGTCAGGTTACTTTGTACTGATTTTTTCGCACAGGCTTAGGTGAAATTTATGCTAACGAGGCCGTACGGCTTACAAGCTAGGCTGTTTTGATTAATTAGCCACAATATTGTTGTTTGAACCGGTCTAATTGAGGCAAGACAGCTATTTCCCCAGTTTTTCTCGCTAAACTTTAGGTAAAGGTTAAGCGAACGAGTCCGTACGCCTTAGGAACGAGAACGGATGGGCAAATTTCTCACATTATTAAATTTGAGAGAATGGTGTGATAAATACAGTAGTTTGAACACACTAAAAAAATTCTCCCTCAAGGAAAGCAGGCCCAGGAGGGGGTCCACTTGAAATTGTGCCAAAAACTTTTATGATGTTTTAATCTTTTTGTTAAAGATTCAAAATTTTTTTGTTGAAAAATTTTAAAAACTTTTAAGCTAGTAAACGGCTGATGATTTGTTGAATTTTAAGAGTTTTGTTTTCTATCTAAACACATTATACCATAGTTGCACCTATTAGGCTGCGCACTGTTTTGCTCACCGACCGTTTTTTACCGTCAAAAAGTAAAACTTTTTTTTACCGTCAAAAAGTAAAAATTTTATGAACGCTGTGACTGTCCAAATGCATCATCTTCTTTCAAAATGCAATAAGTTGCTCCATTTGGACAGTCACAGCGTTCATAAAAATTGCTTTTTAAAAAAAATTTAAAAAAAACTCGTATGTTTCTGACTGTAGGTGAGCAAATTAGTTTTACTTTTTCACGGTAAAAAACGGTCGGTGAGCAAAACAGTGCGCAGCCTTAGGCAATTGACAAATGAAGGGTAAGTGACTATAGTATTCTGGGTAAATTGTATATTGGGTCACACACTTAACACATAGTGGTATCCTTTCTAAGCCGTACGGCCTCATCAGCGTAATCTTTACCTAAGCCTAAGCGAAAGAAAAAAAACAGTGGAAAGGTACCTGAAAGCCTAAGCAAGAGCGAAAAAAATAAAATCTAAACTGAAATAAATATAGAATTTAAAAAGTTGCCTTAATACTGTAGTCACTTACCCTTCATTTGTCAATTGCCCAACTATTAAACAATGCTAGTTTACGGTAAACACTAAAACTCCGCTTTCAAAACTAGTACTGCGTCTGATACCATTAAAGTTGTGACAGCTAGCATGTGAGAGAATTTCTCGTGAATCAGTGTTTTTTTGTTGAAAATCTTCTGTTCAAATTCCTCCAATTTGTACTGTTTTCAGTTGGAAGAATTGGATGAAAACCAGTATTAGCGGCGTCATTCTACTATGGATTCCGTTGTTACGAAAACTGTTAAAAACAAAGCTCATCGAGGTGAGTTAAGTTTTTTTTTATTCAGAAAGATGGCTCTTATTCCCTGGTGGACATACCCTGCGTCTTGTCTTATTCATAACTAAGAATTACCTAATTACATGTACAATATGTATGCATACATGTATGGACGAAATTTTTTAGATCTTTAATCAATATTCGGGTAATTCGTTTTCTTGTTTTCTGAGAAGCTCGACAATATTCTTATTAATTTTTACAACGGCTTACTATAATCACAATTATCGCAGACTCAGTTATTAAAAGTTTTAACAACAACAAAAAAACACACAAACTCAGAAACCTCTCCATTTGACTGATTTACAACCTGCCTCATCAACAATCATTGTTTCGATACATTATAACCATTATTAAGCTTTCCCACAAGAGCTTCCATTTAAAACGTTTGATGAGAAGAACACATTATGTATGTATGTCTTGCAGACATTGGCACGATGCTTTTTTTTTAACATAATTTTTTTGATATGGACTCGTAAGCCTAAGCCGTACGGCCTCGTTAGCGTAAACTTCTACTAAGCCTAAGCGTTTTAATGTAAAAATAATGTTTTGATGTAAAAAATTTTTTCAAGAACCTGAGTCCCTGATGCTCAAAGGCCGTATGCATGGAACAATCCAAAAGGATTAAGAGCTTGGATTAGAAGTTATCCAAATACATTTCACTAATCCGGTATGCATGGAAGCTATAATACTTTTGCATTTGAGATAATCCGACAAAATTCGTAACCCTACTCCGGAGGTGGGTTAGCGAGCAATCCGAAAGGATTTGAGGCTCAATTTGACCCATTCCGTTCATGTTGCTCTTTTTGAAGTGTGACCCATTCCGTTCATGTTGCTCTTTTTTAGTGTTTAGAGTGCATTTAGTTATCGACAATTACAGTTTTTAGAGTGCATTTTGATGCATTTTAGTGCTTCCGCTTGTCTTTCCGCGTCCTTTTTGACAATAATCCAAGTTTAAGAAATCTGACATCCATGCATACCGATTTTCCTAATCCTAAATTTTTTAAACTTTTTTGGATTTTCTAATCCTTGGATTTGACTAATCCAGATTGTTCTAATCTGTTTTCCATGCATACGGCCTCAAAAGGATCACCTATAAAGAAAATTTCCGAAACCGTAGCGTTTAAAGCCAATTTTTCGTCTAGTATTCCAATGTCTGAAAGACAAGACGCAGGGTATGGTATGCTCATCAGGGAATGCGATCCAGAAAGACTAAAGAAAGCCTTTTTAACCAGTTTTTTACGACTTTTCTTTGCAGCACACAAAACAGGAGGTAAAGTCAAAAAAACGATCATCAAAACGAAAGGGAACAATGTGAAGGCGTTCACATTCAAGTCTGCTAATCGGGCTGGGAACTCAATCAGGAGGTTCACATTTAGTTTCTTCTTTCATGTTTTCATAAGAGTTTTCTTATATTATATGTTCTGTGAAACACTGCCCAGCACGGTGTTTCTTTCACCCGCACTGCGGGTGAAAAAATCTATGCGCTCTTCAAAAAGTACGAAGATCATACAAATCTATGCACTCGAAAGAAGAAATTTTCGATTTTTATCTAAGAGAGTTCAAATCTTTGAATAAAATAATTCCAAACTCTTCTAAATTCTGGAAATCTATGCGCTCGAGAAAAATTATGCGGTTGGTAAGAAACACCCCGCTGCCCAGTTGTGTCGGTTGAGAACGTTATTTTTTTAATTAAAGGGCGGCTGATTTATCGGAAAGAAAGAAGCATATCCCAGTGATAGATCGGACTCCAGTTCTCCCGCCGCCAATCGTAGTGGCCATTGTGGGACCCAGCAAGGTTTTAACTTTGATTCATCTTACCTGCTCACGAATATGTGCTCATTATTAACATTAATGCTGCTTATAGTTTTGAAATTCGTTTTCAAAAAACAATTACATGTTAATTATTCTAATTTAACAAACTGAAAAAAACTTTATAATTTCTATTTTATAAGTTTTTTATCTTTATAAATATCAATGATTAATCCACAGTTTTTTTTAAAAACCTTTTTCTAATTTTCAAGCTAAATGAGATTTCATCAGTGTATTTCCCTGACCCGCACTTCGTGCAACAAAAAAAATCTATTCGCTATCTAAAAACCCCGAAAAACACAAATCTATGCGCTTGGAAAAGTTTTTTCTCGGATTTTTCGTAGGGAAAGTCTAAATCACTGGAAAAAATGAATGTTTAACTCTAAAATTTTAAAAGTCTATGCGCTCGGAAAAACTTCTGCGGTTGCTAAGAAACACCCTGGACATTTTGAAGTTTTAGTTGTTCTCTGTTTTCTTCTAAGTTCTCGTTTTGAAGTCACATAGTTCACATAGGATATTAAAAGTCAAGTGAAGTTCAACTGGGCTCTTCGATGGACGTTAAATATTCTAGAGAGGCTCTAAGAAAAACAATTTTCCAGGTTGGCAAAAGTGTGCTGCTCAAGTGTTTGGTAAAACATTATGTTCGGTCCAATCTCGGAGAAATCAAAGGTTATTTGTTTATATTTTACTCAATTTGAGTCTAATGTGGCCAATTTAGATGGAAAAGGCTACAGGATAGAGACTAGGGAAGAAATTTGTCCACTTTATCGCGGAATTTCCGTTGATAGTTTCAGCGGAAATCTACAGGAATTCGTTATATTAAAATTTCCAGGTCCCATCACGATTGTTTCTGGCAAAACGCGTCGGATTACATTCGTAGAAGTGAAGAATGATGTGAATCACATGATTGACATAGCGAAAGTTGCTGACTTGGTTAGTTTATGCAACTTTGACCGCCTCTCTTTTAATAGTCACTGATGAGTAATGTTGTTTCTTCCATCAGTCAGCCTTATCGGAATAATAGCAGGGATTTTAAACTGCGTCCGAAAAAGACAGATACCCGAAAAAAAACCGTAATTTCACTAAACAGAGACCCGCAAATACCGTTTAGCTATGAGTAACCGTTTATACGAGAAATATTTTCTCTTATACGAGAAATATAGGAAAAAAAAGATTTCACGTGAAGTTCTGTTTTCGAAATGGAAATAGAGACCCGTAGAAAGTCGAATTAGAGGCCCGCTAACAGACAATTGGACTCGATCATTTAAGCCCTGACTGTTAGCATATCTATTCACCCTCTCTTCATGTCTCCTGTCTATCCTTTGTATATCTTTCTCCTCTCTCTCTTCATCCATTGCTCTCTCACTCTCTTCACTTTTTTCTCTCTCTCTCTCTCTCTCTCTTGTTCTCTTCTTCTCTTTCACATTTTTTCTCTATTCCTCTCGGTTCTGAATACTATCAGAAACTCTTTAAGGTACTTCTTATGGTTGACGCATCATATGGCTTCGAGATGGAAACGTTCGAATTCCTCAACATTTGCCAGGTCCTTCAATTTTCAATATAACATTATTTTTCGATTTCTAACTGCTTCTACTTCAATTTATCATCTCTTAATTCACATGCGCCAAAAGTCACACGAGCACCGTTAAGAGTTTTGAAAAACTACCGTTTTTGAGCGGTAGAGTCTGAAATGATGAGAAAGTTTTCTTCTCCAATTTTCTCTTTAAGCTCTCTTCTCATTATATCAGACTCCCAGGTGTTTTTTAGTATGCAAGAGAAAGGTACAGACGCGCGCAAAAAAATGAAAAAATTTCACATAAGGGTCCCCCTTATGATAAAAAAAGACGCCCGCCAAATTTTTTTCTAGTTTTACATAAGGTTCCCCCATGATTTGGAAAAACATAGGCCCGCCGACAGAAGGTCTGACATGACTAACTAACCTCTGCAGACTCCCCCGCTCGAATCTGAAAAGAACGACCGCTAGAAGAGCAGTAATTTTTTTCAAATTTTCAACAGTTATAATAGATACACTTTGATCTGTGTCTTGCCTTGTTGATGCGTTGTTGAGAAGAATAGGATTTCGAACGTTTCGCTTTATAAAAGCATCGTCAGCGAAATTAATCACCTAAACACAATGGTGAGCACAGCAGAAATATGTATCAAAAAGGATAAGAAAAACAAATACAAATCAAAATAACGAACCAAATAATGGTGATATAGCCAGAAGAGGTGGCTGTGATATAGAACACAATTGATGAACCACCGAAGAAATAATACGAGAAAAAACAAACAGAAAACAGAAAAAAAATATAGATCAAAACAAGCGAGATGATCCTAAGGAAGGGGCAGGAGGGAGAGATGAGAGAGCTCTTCTGCCATTTCGCTCTTGTTGTTAAGGTCAGGTTTGTGAGTATCAATCAGCAAAGCCTCAATAATTCTACGGCGAACAATATTAGTTTCAACATGCAGGATAGAACCGGTGAGTACAACTGTTTCATTAGGATGAGAAACAAGAACGTGCTGAGAAAAGGCATTAGTTGCGTAGGAAGGGGCCTTCGGGTTCTTAGTAGCACGTATATGTTCCGTGGCCCTGATATGAACTGGACGGCCTGTGTGTCCGATATAAAACATTCCACAAGAGCATGATATCTTATATATTGCACCTACTGTACAACAGACACCGGATCTCGCAGAAGGGCAGAGAATGCATGTTTCTGTATTGTAGCAAAGACGGTCATTATTGCGATTTCTACATAACAAGGTCTGAAGGGAGGCCGGCGACCTCTCTAAAACATCAACATCGTCTAACCCTACATCACGAACAGCACAGCGAATATCTCTAGTAAAGGCATCAGAGATGAATGGTATAGAAAAGATAGCTCTGCTGTTTCGTTCTGTGGGTAGGATTGCCCTTCGGCTGTGAGGCTTCTTGGAACAATTGTACCCATTTTGGTTAAGAATGCTTTTAGCTTTGGCTATAGATGCAGAACGAAACTCAGCAGAGCTAACCTTTGAGGCTGTTAGGATAGTGTTTTTCACGATTGCACGTTTGACGTGAAGAGGATGGTTAGATGTGTTATGTAAGAGAATGTTTTTGTTAGCAGCCTTCCTGTACCATTTGGTAAGTACACGTTCTCCTGATGAAGTTAGTGTTACATTTAGAAATGGTAGACAGTTGTTAACAGCAGCTTCTCTGGTGAGATGAATCTGGGTGGCCTGAGCGTTGAGATAATCGAAGAGGGTATCGATTGCTGTTTGATCCCTGCTTATCACGATGTAGTCATCGATGTACCGCTTCAGAAGCACAATATCACGACGAGGAGCTGCGCGCTCTAGGAGGTGCATGTAGGAAACTGCTAGTAGTGGGGCGAGTCGGTTGCCCATGGCTAGGCCTCGGCGTTGTGAGTAGAAGATCCCGGCGAATGCAAATATGTTACATGACAAACAAGAAATTAGTAATGACTTGACATCCTCGACACTGAATCCCAAAAGGTTGAATGATTCACTGTTAGATTCTATAATATCAACAACCGCATCAACAGCATCATTGTTAGACACATTAGTGTAAAGAGATTCCACATCAAAGCTCTCATAAATTACGTTACCAGCAGTGATATTCTGTAAATCTCCAAGGAGTTGACTGGTATTGATGAGATGAGTGGGTATGCAGTCGAACACAGGGTTGAGAATTTTAGAAAGAAGCCAAGATATCCTATCAGTTGGACCTCCGCATCCAGAGATTATGGGTCTGATCTTGAACTGGTTGATATCGGTCACGGCAGATGTTAGATCAAATTTGTGAGTCTTGATGAGAGTATAAATAACAGGTATTCGAGGATGATTGTCAACAAGGCGTTTAATAATACTAGTAGGCAAAGTATTATTTTTGTTAGAGAGATAATGAAACTGAGTGAGAAGAAATTTATGAGTTCGTGTGAAGGCCGCTCTATTGGATAGAGTATACAATGAACGATCAGAGAGATGCAATTCTGTTAGCTTTTTGTCCATTTCTGCATTGATGACAACAAATTCACCACCTTTGTCACTTCTAGTTACACGTATATTGTTAGTCCGAACAAGGCCCTCAAGAGCTTTCAAAGCTATGTTTTCCTTCGGGGTCAAGTTGCGAGGAATTTTAGTATTTTTGTGATTAATCACAATGTCGCGAATCTTGGAAGCGAGTGTTAGTACAGCTCTATCAGAGGGAGCGTATTTCGGAGGAAAGGCGGTAAACATGCGAGGGAATGGACAAGTGGAGGCTAATTTGCTAGTAATAGAATCTGCAGAACTCGTGGGTTGTATAGAGAAAAGAGCTCGCCATCTTAGAGTTTGACTCAATTGATGGAGAGAGACTTGCATCAAAAAGTCGATATTACGCGGGAATCCTGTACTGGGTATAAAAGAGGGTCCGAAACTGAGTATAGAGGTGGAATCATCTGGCAGGACAGTACTTTCCACAACAGAAACACGTTCTGATGAAATTATGGGTGTTTGGGTGAGGGGCACAGGACGAGCAGTTGGGGCTATGTTGCACAATTTCTTGTATAGCCTTTGTCGAGCGGCCGAACGGATGCTATCTCCTACTGATTTGGACAATTTCAGAAAATCTTCGTATACCGAACTAGGCATTTTGGATCTTAATAGATTATCGTAATAACGGCAATTAGTTGAGTAAGTGGAGATAACTCTACGAGTAGAACGAATATGAAATGAGAGAAGTTTGAGTGCAAGTTGGTTAATAGATCTTGTAAGAGAAACAGTGCTAGTAGGAATGTGAGAGAGCTGATTGAATATGAAATTAGGAATAACATTATAACGTTTGCATTCAGTTAAAAAATAAAGAGATTGACGGGCCTTAATGAGTTTTTGGCGCGCTCCAACAGAGGTCAGGATGATTTCACGGACGGATCGGCATGATCCACTTCGGTTTAAGAAGTCAATGAAGAATTTGTGCTGAGTTAAAGTTATAATAGACGAAGTCAATGAAGAATTTGTGCTGAGTTTAAGTTATAATAGACCTTCGGTGAACTATGAGACACACTTCCGTGATCTTAGCCCTAACCTGGTACAGTCAGTTGCTACTTCCAATGTCACTACAAGTGTAGCAAGGAGGAAGCAGGATACGATCAAACACTTACGACATCATTTGAAAAATTTTTCGGCAAACTCACCCACATTTCGGGCTAAAAACACGGTTTAATGCTCGTTTCGAGAAAAAAAACATAGAAACCATAGAAAACTAAGTTTTAAATTGCGACGCCTTTTTGAAAAAAGAAGAGTTCAGGCTCACGGGATGCCACGCATCATGGGTGTTCTTAATCATCTGGATCTCATCAAGGTTGGAAGTATTCGAAGTTAAACTATAATGCTATAAAGCTTCAGAATTCTTAAAGATTTCTGCCTATTCTTGCAAAGCTTCGCTTCTACGAAATGAGACAAAATTATCAGGAGAAGTCACGTCTGAAAGCGACCAAGAAAATGCTGAAACATCGATTCTGGACGGAAGTTTATCAGGTTCGTGAGAATTTAGAATTCAAGTTTTGATTGACTTTAGCATTTTGGGGTTTTCCGTGAAAAAACTGTGATTGTCGCAATTTGAGATATAATCTACTGAAGTATTTCACACGTTGTGACAACTCAAATAGCCTTCATTTTATCCACTCAATCATTGGCATAGTCACTTTGGTATCGATTTATTAAGCTAGCTGGGATGAATTTGACTGAAATAAAACTTGAATTGATTGATTCGGAAATTGGAGATACTGAATGATTTAGAAAGTGGGGATTTGAAATTGTTTAGACCAGGGTTTTCTTAGTGCGCAAGAAAAAGGTGCAGACGCCCGCGAAAGGTGGAAATAATTTTCAACATAAGATTCTTCCCATTGGATAAAAAAACAGACCCGCGAAAAAAATTTTTTCACACAAATGTCCCCCCGTATGGTTTGGAAAGACGGAGGCCCGCCGACAGAGGCCCCGCCCCCTGGTTGAGACAAATAGAGTATCAATTCAGTGATACTACTGAAAAATTGATTAGTAAGAACCAGGGTGTTTCTTAGCACCCGCACAACTTTTTTCGAGAGATTAGATTTTTAAATTTTCAGAGTTCAACTTTATGTTTTTCCAATTATTTAGACTTTCCCTACGAAAAAAAGAGAGAACTTTTTTTACAAGCGCATAGATTTCAATGATTTTCGAAGTGTTTTTGGAGAGCGCATAGATTTTTTTAACCCGCGGTGCGGGTTAGAGAAACGCCCTGGTAAGAACAATTGGGAACTTTTTATTTTTTTTTTCGGTGGAAACGAAAGGGAACTAGTGTAAATCTCTTTTTCAGTATTAACGAGTGAAGTTCAGTAAAAAAAATATTGTTCAGAAAAATAGTAAACATATATATGAGATATTTGTGCTGCAGGGCTGCAAAATGTTCTACATGTCGGGTATCATTCACGAACACTACCTAAAAACCGAAGTGCACAACTTGGCAAGGTTCATAATTATTTATAATTTTTTACTTGTTGAAAATCCTTGTGGCTGTTGAATCCGAGTATGAGACAAAAAAGCTTAAGGTTCATTTCGGTCATCAAATTCCGCCCTCTTTTGTGGAGAGAAGCCCATCCCTACATGCTGTGTGACCGATACGAAGATATGACGGATCCAGAAGTTGGTTTTCAAAAAGATCCAGAAGTTGGTTTTCAAAAGATCCAGAAGTTGGTTTTCAAAAGATCCAGAAGTTGGTTTTCAAAATATCCAGAAGTTGGTTTTCAAAATATCCAGAAGTTGGTTTTCAAAATATCCAGAAGTTGGTTTTCAAAAGATCCAGAAGTTGGTTTTCAAAAGATCCAGAAGTTGGTTTTCAAAAGATCCAGAAGTTGGTTTTCAAAGGATTCAAAGAAGTTGATAGATTTTTTTTTTCATCTAGCAGAATTTCGTTCGTGTTTTTTGTTCTTTAGATAATTTTATTTGAAAAGAAAAACAAAGTTTTTGTTTTCGAAAAGTCAATAATTCAATATTGGATGAAATTGTATAAATGTATTGTATCTTTTGAATGGTGTAATTAGAGTTTGGTTAAGATAACAAGGCGTGATCCTACTTCGAATCGGAGTGTCTGCTTGTATGGTTGGGTGCGGGGGACGAATCTACGTGCGGGTAGTGCAATTCACATACCCGGCATTGGAGACTTCCGAGCTAAAGAGGTTCCTTGATGTTATTTGTTTCTGAAGCAAAACATTTTTGGAAGGTCACTAGAGTTCGGCTCACACAAGAGTGGGAAGTTCTTACGTGGTGAATAACAAAAGTAAATTATAATGATGATATGTTTATTTTTGTGATACATTAGCGCTGAGGATATTTTATTGCGAAAAGTTTTTGTTTTTGTGGAATTATCTTCCATAACTGAACAGAAGAAGAACGAAATGACTTGAAGTATCAGAGCTGATATCATGAAATAAACGGATGAGATTGACACGTATTCAGATTACATCATTGCCCGATCCTTGCCCTTTCCCAGACAAAACTTCGAAAATGCGGTCACTCAACGACAAGGTTAACTTGAAATTGTTAACTAACAAAAATCATTGAACGTGACTTTTGTTCCTTGGCAAAGAGAGTTTAATTTCGATCTAAACTAAACAGAGAGAACCAAGAATTATTTAACGGCTTTGTCAAAAGTACAAAATCCAGATTAACAGATGAAGCAATTGCAGGAACGTGTGGTTTACGCGCCTTTCTCAGGCATTGGCGGAATTGTCTACGATAAAGACGCCGTCTACATTGAGACCAAGGGCGTACAGGGTTTTAGCAAAAACGTTGGCAATTTTTCCTCTCGCAATTTTGCTTTTTTCATGATCTTTCAGTTTTTGAATTATTTTCCTACAATCATATTGTTTTAAGCCTTTTTTAGGGTATTTATTACCACCGCACAATTTTCCTCAAGCGCATAGATTTTGAAATTTTCCCAAAAGTTCAACATTTTCGTTTTTCTATTACTTTAAATTCCCTTGAATTGAAACCAAAAAAGTTTCCGAGTGCATAGATTCGAACTTTTTTCCGGATTTCTCAGGGAGCGCATAGATTTGTTTTCACGCGCAGTGCGGGTGAGAGAAACACCCTGCTTTTTTTTCCCATTTCAAATAATTTTTGCATTATGGCAGTTTTCTAGTCTCTCTTTTCGCTCATTGATGTAGACGATTGCAGCGGAAGAGAGATGGTCTGGTGGTTGCCTTGGAGAAAGTGAAGTCGGGTATGGACGAGAAGATGGAGAAGGCAGGGATGCGACTGCTTAACGGGAGCCAGATGGAGGTCGCGCAGCCAGATCAGCTTGATGAACAAGTAAAATCATTCATTCATTCTTCCGTTAGCACCATGCGTATGAGTGAGCTCATAGGTTACCAAGCGGTACAAAAAACTCCCGGCCCAACTTTTGCATTCATGTTTTTTTTAAAAACTTTCATAAGCTTTTATCCGATACAGTTATAGTTTGTTATGCAGTGTTTGATAAATTACCAAGCAGTCCATTCATCTAGTATTCTATTCAATTTAGATAAGTTATGGTCAAAAATCAATTGAGAAGTCGCTTATAATAACACTTTGCTGGTAACCAAAATATTTTTCATTATTTACCTAGAAATAATTTCTAAGTACAATGAAGAATAAAAATTTCACACAGAATTAAGAAAATATTTTTTTCACCGTCTGGCCTGCCGCCTGCGAAATCTTTTGTGACAATTTTAGGTGACCTATGAGTGAGCTCAATCTTTGTGCTACATTTGATACAAAACTTTGAGTAAAAGAGAACGCGAAGGACTTGACGTTTTTTTTCGAACAACAATGGAGGATTTTTATGAGTGAGATGAGAATATATTTTTTTTTGTTTCATTGTTTTATATTTTCAAGTTAGAATAAGTACGTCAGTTAGGGCTATTTAGTAAAATTCATGTAAAAGTTCAGATATGAACTGTGTCAAAGACATGAAAACGGTTTTTCTAAGGTCTGGAGCGGTTATGAAAGTTGTAATGATGAGGGTACGGTTATTGAGCGATACCTGTGATTCTAGATCAATAAATAAAGAGCCATAACTGCGCGTATGTGCAACTTAGAGAGTGAATGAGAATATCTGTGTTCTGAGCAGGCTATAAATGGTCGAAGGCATGTTTGTACGCGCCGAGAGAGTTGAAAAAGGGATGGGGAAAGGTAAGAAAAGTGAAAAGAGAAGTAGAGGAAAAGTAAAATAGAACGGAAGGAGAAGAGAATGTAGATCATTTTCGGCGCGAACATGTATGCGCCAGGTTCGAAAACAGGATAGCTGGTCCGGTAACTATTTAACCTCTGGTTCTGAGACATTACAGATAGAAGAAGTAGATCCTTGGAGCTCAGACGACGAAGAGAGGGAGGAGTATGAGGGAGAGTATTCAGAAGGAGAACTCGACGATGAACAGAAGGAGGAGGAGAGTGACGAAGAAGGTATGGTAATCAGGAACACCGGTTTTCAGAGTCCTTGAACTTTGAAAGATAGCAAAAAGTCGATTGTTCAGATGAAGACTGGAAGGTTGCTGCAGAAGGATTTGCGTTGGATAAAAGTACTGAAGGAAAAGCAGGAAATGAGTCTGACAGGTTAGAAATATAATATTATGTTAATTCATCTTTGAGCATGTCCACAGTCCCACTCTTTATTTCAATATCTTTCTCTGGAGCGAAAAATATTCATTTCGTTTTTGAGGTTCGGCGATTGGTCGGGTCTCGCGCAGAAAGCTCTACTGTATAAACCAAAAGAGAACAAGAAGATCAATTGGAACAGAATTGTTTATGGAGAGGGTTCGTATAAGATTTGTTACGAGGTTTTTTGGTTTTCTAAATGCTACCGAAATTCTGCCACTTTCTCTTCACTATAAACAAATCAGTTTTGGGTACCCAATTAGGATCAGGGTTTAAATAGTCATGTCAGACCTTCTGTGGGCGGGCCTCTGCTTTTCCGAATTATAAGGGGGGACCCTTGTGTAAAACAAAACAAAATTTTTCAGCAAGCTTCTGTTTTTCAATCATAAGGGGGACCCTTATGTGAAAAAAATTTCCGCCTTAGGCGGGCGTCTTTACTTTTTCTCACACACTAAAAAACCCCTAATTAGGATGAACTGGCATCCAAAGACCATATCGGATGATGTCAGATTCGAGTTTGAATGGGCGGAGCAAGAGAGAGGAGAAAGAATCGGAGATGGCAGGGGGACTCCTCACTCTCAACAAAAAGAGCAGCGGGATCAGACCCATCGAGGTTCTAACCACGGTTTTGTAGCATGTCCGAAAAGAAAACAGAGGCCCACGGAAAATAAGAGTATTAATAAACAGAGAAAGAGAAAGAGAGAGAGAGAGAGACTCACCCGTGGTGAAAGAAATCATTCCATTTAGAGAGAAAAAGTTTTCATGTGTAATTCTACTCATGATATGGTACCCGCTATATTTCAACACAGAGTCATATCCAAAGGTCTAAGTATGTCACCATTAAACCCTTGGTTTTTTACGGAATACTTTATAGAGTTTTTCCTGCAGATTGACAGACGCGTCTGTATAGATAACGCATGTCCGCTCGGAGATTTGTACATGACTATGCACCTTGAAAAGTACTAGAGTCTTCTCTGGAGACTGGCTAGTAATACGAGCTTCCAAGTAGATTGACTTGTATCTAGTTCGTTAACGAATTCGTTGAAAAAATTTTTCTCAGGCAGTTAAAATAAAGATACATCATAAGTAAACTGCCCACTGGAAAAAAAGTTTCTCGGGCGACCGCCCTACCGACCCTCTCATTCACTCAAAATTAATGTATCACAGTTTTCACATATAAAATTGGAAGAAAAAAAACTTCATTCCTTTACATAAATAGAACGTTTCATTATCCATAACTCAGCCTCAACCGGTTTTGTAGAGTTAAAAGTGAAACTTTTAGTCTACTTTAGCGATCGACCTATTGAAAAATCAAGACATATTTTACCTATGAAGAGACATTATTACTAAGAATCTTCTTCTTCTTCTTCCTAGCGTTATTCCCTCTGAAGAGTGGGGTCCGCTGTGTAGGTAGCACTTCGCCACATCATACGATTCGAGGCGTCTTCGGCTATCAGCCCGATAGCCGCCATGTCTTGTTCTATGGTGTCTCTCAATCTGAGCTTCGGTCTACCTCTTGTTCTTCTACCCTGGATTTCTATGTTCCAAGCAGACTTGGGAACGGAGTCAGGATTGGATCTCAGCATGTGTCCGTACCACCTAAGCCTTGACTCTCTGAGTTTTTCGGGTATCGGGGCAACTCCTTAACGAGCTCTTATCTTTTCGTTGCGCATGATGTCTTTCCGGATGACTCCGAGGCTTCATCTCAACATCTTTTTTTTATACTAAGAATGTCTCTCAAAAATGAAGGGTTCCCCACGTATAAGGATACTTTTGGTTTCATCCGAAAGAAGTTTTGGTTGAGCAGGAGGAGAACTTATATTATCAACTGGCTGCGTCAACGTCGGCAACAAGTCTGAACTGGTCGGAAGAGGAGATTAAAGACAGCATCAAAGATTGCTTTGTGACTGGTAAATGGGACGATGATGACGTAGCTCAGGCTAAGCTCCAAGGTTATTCATTGAGTTATGAGTACTCGAGCCTTTCAGCTTCGAAAAGCATACTTTCTAAGAAGATTCTTCATAAGTGGAAAATTATAATTTATAAGTATAACTTATAAGTATTACTAAGAAAACACCCTCGGCATAGACGAACTGATATTAGTCCTTCTTGAGAAGCTTAACGAAAAGTTTTGAATTTTTTCGAGCTGAGTTTTGAATCTATTTTGTGAGTATCAAACCTAAAATGTATAGCAGAAGCAAGATGGGGTTAAGATGAAATCGAAGCAGAAGACCCTTCGGATGTTGATGTGGATATGGATGATGTGGACGATGAGGATGTTGGAGATGATGAGGAAGGAGAGGGGAAGAAGAACAAGAAAGGTCATCAAGGAGGTCAGTTATACTTCAAAAATTAAATTAAAGAAAAAAATGGATTCAGATAGGAAATGAGTTTTTTTTTCAAGATAAATAGAAACATAACTTCAAAGTAAATATTCACATTTAAATTGCAGGGAAATATAACTATTAACATTAAGGTTATGATCAGAATTTATAGAGTTTAGTTTATAAAACTAGTGTATTTATAGAACCTCTAAAAATATGCGTGAAATTTTCTGAGTTTGAGGTATATGGCCTGCAAGTTAGTAGGTCAAAAAAGCCCTTCTCCACTCATTATCTCACCCCTTCTAAGTGAGATGATGATCAAGGAGGGGCGAAATCAATCAAATAGAGTCCACTCTCTTCATTCTTTTTTCTGTTTCAATAACTGAGAGGTTTAAGAGAGCAAACATTTAGTTTTTTTTATATTTAATATAGTTATTTACCTTGAAAATGTGTTTGAGGTTGTCACAACAGTGCTTAATATTTTGATTTCAGTTCGAAAAATTCGAAAAACATCCTCTGAGTCAAGGATTCTATTTTATTAGTGTCAAAAATCGAGGGATCAATGTTTTTGAGGGATATAGTGGTTGTGTGATCGTAGAAAGAGCTATGTTATACTTCATGAACAGGCAAGAAGCTATGTTATACTTTAATGAATGAAATCCATGTTATACTTACTTCATATTCAATGAACAGGCAAGAAAGAAGACGAAGAAAAGGCTGAGGAGCGGAGAAAGAATGCCAAATTGAAGTTGAAGAAGCGCTTCGACGATGAATATGATGAGACGAACGAACACTTCAACCATTTAAAGGTAAAGAAGTCTTCGGCTGGAGTTTTTAGATCTTATTCGTGGGTTTTGCTAGCTACTATGGAATTGAAGTTAGCGTTGTGAGACCAAGTATTTCAAAAAGGTTTTCAAAAAATGTAATTATCGGGTTTAGATACATGTCAGGCTGTTTCTTCCGACCCACAGAAATGATGTCTAAACAAATATGGCTAATCTGGAGGGAACGGCTGGCCTTTGAGAAAGCGCGATAACGTGTGATGTAAAAGAGAGGATGCAGACGATCATATCATTTGTATCATTAGCTTTTTTAGATAGCGCATAGATTTTACCAGCACCTGCGGGTTAGAGAAACACACTCGTGCATGTTCAAAGCGCAGTTTTGAAACATCATAAAAAAATTTGTGGTAAATCAAATCAATTCAATTTAGATTCAATTTAATTTCAATTTAGATTCACTAATCATTCGACGACTCCGTTCTGATTTATTGGTAGTTTTTCGTCTACTTTCTGATAGAGCGGATTGTCAGACGTGCAAAAAAGAGCTGAAGTTAAGAACTGAAACCAATCTCCGCACTTCAGACCGAACCTCCAAATTAACTCTGATGAACTTTAAACGATACAATGATCCACATTCTTTCTTTTCTAGAGCAATTGCTTTATGGAATAAAGTTACAGATAATTTCAAAGATATTCAAGATATCGAGGCATTCGGCAAGGCTCTAGAAGAAATCGACCTCTCGAATGTCATAGTTTTACCGAACTTTCTGTTGTCAACAGCAAGAGTGGACACCAACGAAAATTGACCGTCTTATTCCTCATTATTCCCCTTATTATTTCATGATTCCATATAAGCGATGGCCTTACAAGCTATCCTATGGTAATAATAAAGAACTAAAAAAAAATCACGACTTTATCAAAAACTTATTCTATCAAGGGGAATTGGTAATAAGTCATCAACCAAATTATGTATCGCTGTTCGACCAAACTATAATTTTACAGGAAGAGTTGGATGTGCAATCGAGATTGAACAAGAGTATCTTTGAAGGGTTGGATGAAAGTGAAAGAGAAAACCTGGAAGGATTCCGAGCGGGAAGGTTGGTATTGGGAAGATGATCGAGGTATACGGCTGAGTTTCTGATACCACTATCTTTCTAGCGAACACTGGTTTAATGTAGCCGATCAGCTTTATATTGATTATTTTTTATTATAATGATATGGTTAAACATTTTTTAGGTACAGCCCAGGCTCTTCACTTACATTAGCGACATCGAATGAAATAGAAATTTAGAAGAAAAAAAGAGAAGTTTTTCATCATTTTTTATTTACTTCATTATTTGTTAAATAAGTCGAATTCATGAGACGCGTAAATAATTGTATGTACTAACATAGATTAACACTTATTTACTTAGTTTAAACTTAATTGTTTAAAAAAATTTGTTTTGAGGTATGTACGAGTTATGCTGGACTCAATGCCGGTGGAATTCATAACGAACTTCGATCCCTGCGCGCCTTACATCATTGGGGGCCTGCTAACGGGAGAACAGAACATCGGATGTGTACAGGTAGATGGATCGCTTCCTCATGAGTTGTCACTAACATAGTTTGGATCGAATCTCGATCAGTAGATCAAGTGGCTCTTTTGATTTATGCGCCCCTATGTGGTATTTGGTTAGGTCTATTGGTCATAGGTCAGCTTTTCCGTTAAAAAATTGAGATAACGGCCACTTGGCGAGTGAGGGGGAATGGCCTGGAAGAATTTACATAAAGTGAGCCAATCTCTACCAATTTTACTGCATGAAATCTCTCACTATTTGATCTTTTTATGGCCTTTCCTTACTCTGTAAGCCGTGGAGTTTTCTCTTAAGTTTTTAACATTTGCAGGTGATGTTGATAATGATGTAATGTTATTTTTTTTAGAAATTTATGTTTTTTTTTAAATTTTAAAGTTGTTTTTATAATTAACAAACTTAATTAGTTTTGAAGAATTTGTGCTGAGTTAATTAGTTTTAATGAGAATTACGTCGAGTTTTGTTATTCTTGTTGCTTAACTCGGAATGAATTGGAGAGAGTCGATTTACTGAGTCCAAGGACGTAGAAGGATTCTTTCCCTTAAGGTCCGCATCAAGAAGCATCGTTGGCATGAACGTGTGTTGAAGTCTTCCGACCCTCTCATCATCAGCTGTGGGTGGCGGCGCTTCCAGACTGTCGTTATATATTCGATGCAAGTAGGTGTTATCGATTGGAATTGATTGCTGAATAATTTGGGAGGATATTTGAGGACCCAGTTCATGAAAAAGGCAAAATACAAAGGACATTTGCGGAGTGAAGATTACATCGTAGATATTTGAGGATAATGAAAGAGCCGTCCACACCTTTAAAATTCCCTTTAAATGTTTTGTTGGTTAATATCGTTACTATGTATCTTATGATCCATCTTTCATGACTCTTCTGTCTTAATTGTGAATTATGGAGCTATGCTCCATTCACGACGCTTTCGCTTCATGAGCATGCTTATCTCAGAGAGCAAGGTAATTGAGTCTTTCATATAACCTTATCACACGGAATAGCAATGTGTCATCGTGGTGTGATGGTAACGCCCTTGCTCCCGGATTGACAAGAGATGACTGGATGATGGTAACGCCCTTGCTCCCGGATTGACAAGAGATGACTGGATGATGGTAACGCCCTTGCTCCCGGATTGACAAGAGATGACTGGATGATGGTAACGCCCTTGCTCCCGGATTGACAAGAGATGACTGGATGATGGTAACGCCCTTGCTCCCGGATTGACAAGAGATGACTGGATGATGGTAACGCCCTTGCTCCCGGATTGACAAGAGATGACTGGATGATGGTAACGCCCTTGCTCCCGGATTGACAAGAGATGACTGGATGATGGTAACGCCCTTGCTCCCGGATTGACAAGAGATGACTGGATGATGGTAACGCCCTTGCTCCCGGATTGACAAGAGATGACTGGATGATGGTAACGCCCTTGCTCCCGGATTGACAAGAGATGACTGGATGATGGTAACGCCCTTGCTCCCGGATTGACAAGAGATAACTGGATGCGATCCCGCCCCGTGAAAAACAGCTTTTTGCCGTGCGATGGTATAATCAAGTAAGAATATGTACATATTTTACTCTCGCTTTCAAACAAAGCAACCATTTGAAAAGTTATTAGAGATTGTGGGAATCTTTTTGCCTTTTTTATGTGAATGTGAAGTTATGAGTGGCAGGACCACAACATGCGCCATCGCTTCCTGAAGTACACTCCGCAGCACATGCATTGCCACGGGCACTTCTGGGGACCAATCACCGCCCAGAACACGGGGTTCTGCGCCGTGCAGTCCGTTGATGAGAAGATGGTGCGTTTTGATCAGGGTCACTTGTTAGTTTAATGCTTCGTACTTTGGGTGGAAAGTAGGGTGTTTCCCTAACCCGCGTATCGGGTGAAATCTATGCACAATCGAAATCGGCTAGTGATGCGAATTGTCGGTTTGTATGCGCCATCGGTCTCTGTCTCCTAAGTCTGAGATTTTCTCAAGAATAGATTTGTTTGTTTTTTTTATAAAGACGCTTCTTTGGGGAGTTGTAAGACACAGATTGATGAAAAGCCAATAAAAATTGTTGTTCAGAAGCTTTTTGTATTGTTGTTATAATTTTGTGATTTACAGAAAAGTTTTCGAATAGCAGCCACGGGAGTTGTTCTAAACGTGGACAAAGCTTCACAGGTTAGAAAACTTCTTAATTATTTTTTTGAAGTTTTCTTAATTTTGATGTTTTAAAACATTCACCTGAGGTTGACAAGAGATACTTGCTTCTATCAAGCAGCCATTCACGTTGGATAGTAGAAGTATGTAAAAATTAGATTTCTTGATAGATATAGCGGTCTCTTTTACATTCCACGCATTCGATTAGACTGATTTATCAAGTTTTTTCTTGGAGTTGGGTTTTTATAACGTTAGAACACTTAAGGTAGGTAAGTGGGTTAAAATTACAACTCCTAGCAAATCTATTTATGAACAGGTTGTGAAAAAACTGAAGCTAGTCGGAACTCCAGAGAAGATCTTCAAGAAAAGCGCATTTATAAAGGTGAGATTCGTTAGTCAAATAATTGTAATTACCTTACGAGGAAGTTATCCGTGAATACAAATGATTTACAAACACGTTTCCCGAGTCAAGTTTTGTCATTAGTTTTCAGGGAGTATTGCAAGTTTACCTTATCTTGGTATGTAATTTAAAAAAATCTAATTTTAATTTTTGTATTTATCAGGGAATGTTCAATTCGGAGTTGGAAGTGGCCAAGTTTGAGGGAGCAACTATCCGCACTGTCGCAGGTTGATGCTTTAAAAAATTGAGCCAAGCTGTTTCTAACCGCCCGTAGAGAAGTGGGTAGATCAGAAATAGTACGGGGTAGATCAGAAATATTAGTAGTAAAGGAAGACGCTTAGAAAACAAATAAATAATGTGTTGTCAAAAGACAGAAACATATAAAACGACTAGGGTATGAGAGAACAGCGGTAAAAACTAATTTTTATGTTGATATTTTTTCATTAAAGAAGCGCTCTTTTTAGAATAAAGGAAAACCATAAATCAATATCTGAGATTTATACGCTGATGCAATGTGCGTTTTTACCCCGCGTTCCTACTTTGCTATCTTTCTGAGTTGCCGTCTCTTATCTTCAGAGCGTGCTCTCTGAATATCAATATCATAAGTAAAACTCTGTTTTACCAATTTTTTTCGATTTGAAAAACCTCATGAATTACAGTAATACCATGACGCCTTTCTATACTGGTTATTCCACCCTTCTGTCGTGGGAAAACGATCAAGAAATGGCGAAATTATTGTGAAGCGATCCAATACAGTCCACTCTCAGCTTTCCGCTCTCTGTCCAGAATGACGTTGAGTGGTCTTAGAGGGCGGAACATTTCAACCAGAATGACGTTGAGGGGTCTTAGAGGGCGGAACATTTCAACCAGAATGACGTTGAGGGGTCTTAGAGGGCGGAACATTTCAACCAGAATGACGTTGAGGGGTCTTAGAGGGCGGAACATTTCAACCAGAATGACGTTGAGGGGTCTTAGACGGTGGAACATTTCAACCAGAATTACGTTGAGGGGTCTTAGAGGGCGGAACATTTCAACCAGAATGACGTTGAGGGGTCTTAGAGGGCGGAACATTTCAACGTCACCAATAATATTTTCTCTTGCGTTGATCGTATCCTCGTCTATATACATAATTATTTTGTTGGCAAATCTTTCTTCTTTTTGAATATTGAGTTCGCTCATCAATTTTATTATTTTTCTTTTCTTTGATACACGGAATCATTTTTTTACTTGTCTTGAAAGAATAGGATTATGTTTGAAGGCATCCGCGGGCAAGTCAAGAAAGCCATCAAAGCGCCTCCCGGAGCTTTCCGTGCTACATTCGAGGACAAAATTCTGATGAAAGGTTACAGTCATGGGTTAAATGAACAAGTCATACCGTCTGTTAACGGGCATCTGTTTAAACTTTTGCGGGTGTCTGTTTCCAATTCAAGAGCAGAACTTCACGTGAAAACCCATTTAATATTAATGAAGTGACCCTCTATAGTCACCGGCGAGTCTCTGTACGGGCAAATTTTTACCTTTCGGTGAAGATCTGTGTCCTTTTCGGACATATTATAAAATCCCTGGTTACAGTACTCTTGTGATTTTTTGAGACCGAAGTGTTGCAGATATTGTTTTCCTTCGTTCATGGGTTGTAGTGCCGCTGCCGCGCTTCTACACTCCCGTCATCGATAGGTCAGTCTGGCAGTCATGACTAATGTTATAGTCATGACACTGTTATAGTCGTGAAATAAGATTCAGAGTTTTCCTGACAGTTAGGTCATGTCTTGTAAGTTGACTATTCAGAATTTTCTCGCAAATTTGGTCATATAATTTTTGTAGTTTTTCGGTAAAAATTATAGAAATGTAGTTCAAATAAACAAAAATAGTCATCAAAGGGTGGGTACTCGTTATATAAAAATAGTCATCAAAGGGTGGGTACTCGTTATAAATATGAAAATTCAATGAGAATTTTCCCGACAGTCTAATCAAAGCAGTAATGAGATAAAAGCTCCTGAATTGCATGTTCAGACTTCTTCCGGCGGACACGGCGTGGGAGGGAATGAAGACGGTGGGAAGGATGAGATACGAGAAGGGAATCCATGTGCCAGTCAAGCAAGACTCTCTCTACCAGGTGAGGAGGCATCGTCACTCGAAGAAGTAGTCGAACCTAGAACCAGGGTTTTCGAAAGACCTCTGAGGTCCGTCGGGATGGGAAGACTGAAAGATGAAGACTGTAATGGTTGCGCTAATCTTGAAAAATTTGAGTGGAGTGATTTGGATAAATAGAGAAAAGAGACAAAGAAGATAAGAAGAAAGAGCAAAAGTTTCATGTAGCTGAGTCTGCCTCTGGTTCTCAATATTCGGGTTAAGTAAAGGCTGTAATCAGTGGCTTCTACGGATGAGGCGTCTCAGTCGCGGAGCCACCCCAGACAGCAACATCGACCGGGCCAACAGCATCCAACCCCCCCCCCGCTCATGCATCAATCGTTTTTTTTCGATTGAGGCTTGTGACCCACCTGGTCTCATACTACTACTGTAAGCAGTATGTAACTAATATCATTTCAGCCAAGCCAGCAGCGAGAGTTCGATCCAGCCCCTCTGGTAATACCCAAAAAATTGGAAGGGAAACTTCCTTTCAAACTCAAGCCGAAGCATATGGAAGAGAAAAAGGTACGGAATATGTTATTTAGTGAATGAAACGAAGAGGTTAGGTGGAAGAAAGAGAAAGCAACATGAAAAAGTATTTTTAGAATGCAAAAAATCAGGTAAACGAGCTCTTTCTCTCGATTTGTGCAGAGATGTGCCATAAAACATGAGTTATTTACAGAATATTTCTCTCACCCCCACTTCGGGTGAAAAAATCTATGCGCTCATCAAAAACACCGGAAAACCTTCAGATCTATGCGCTCGGAATTTCTCGAAACCTCAGGGAATTTGAAAAGTCATTGCGAAAAACACTTCGAAATTTTGAAAATTTATGCGCTCGAAAAAATTGTGCGGAAACGCCCTGGTTATTTAGGTAAACCAGGGTGTTTCTTAGCTCCCGCACAACTTTTTTCGAGTGCATAGATTTTCAAAATTTCAGAGTTAAACATTTAAAAAATTTCCAATTAATTGAACTTTCCCTACGAAAAATCCGTAACAAAATTTTCAAAGCGCATAGATTTCAATTTTTTGGGGTTTTCGAAAAGCGAACAGACTTTTTTACCCGCAATGCGGGTGAGAGAAACACCCTTAGATGAAAGCGTGGTAGAGAACAGGAGAGAACTAAGTGTCCAAAAAGTTCAAGTATTTACTTGGGAAGCGTGTACAGTTCTGGCATACATTTTATCGGCAATGCGGATAAAAAAATTCTTCTACAGTATGCGAATTGTTGGATGCTTGTTTTGAAAAGAAGAACGATCAATGCCCCCAAATAGCAAAGTTTTGTGCTTCGAAAGAGAAACGAAGTGATGTCCTTAGCGTTTCATGTAAAGTACTTCCTACTGGAATTGAGCTACCAAGTACGCGATTCCTCGCAGTTACGGAGATCTATCGACAGAGCAAATGGTGATTTGTTGAGGAGCAAAAGGGTCGCCTGGAAGAGAAGCACACGGCTCTCATTCTGGAGCCAGCGGAGGCTAAGAGACTGCGCATGATGGAGGTCATTCGCACGCTAAATCGGTACGGAGTTCTGATAAAAAATTTCTTTGAAAATAAGCTTTGTGAGTACAAATTATTGAAAATAAGCACAAATTGTGAGGTCCTGAGAATGAACTCTGCTCTGGAAAGTTCTTCTAAATGAGTGAAACAGATATGAATGGTGATATTCGACACATTTTGACACGTAATAATAATCTTCCTCGCGCTTGTTCCGCCTCGTGGCATGGTACGCGCTCCCCTGAGATGCAGGAAAGACCTAGCCTGGTAGAACCAGTCGCAACCCGCTGGTTCACTGCTAGTGTGAATTGCAGCAGTGGGGAGATTCAGGTTCGTGCATGAGCACTACCAACATTTCTTAACCCCCTTGGTTTGAGTGGATCTGTCCGGGGTGGAAGTCGAACTCGGGACTCTTCGCACAATAGTAGAACACACTACTACCATTATGCCACGTTTTGACACATGTATTGTAGATAGATAGTTTGAAGAGTTTGAATAAGGAAAACATACATCAAACTATACATTAAGATCAGAAGTTAAATAGTAATGTAAGATCTTCTGTCGGCGAACCTCTGTTTTCCAAATCATAAGGGGGGACCCTTATGTGAAAAAAAGATAAGGAGGACCCTTATGTGAAAAAAAGATAAGGGGGACCCTTATGTGAGAAAAAAAAGAAAAAAATTTCCGCCCTAAGGGGGACCCTTATGTGAAAAAAAATTTTCCGCCTTCGGCGGGCCTCTGTTTTCCCAAATCATAAGGGGGAACCTTATGTGAAAAAAATTTTCCCGCCTTCGGCGGGCGTCTGTCCCTTTTTCTTGCACACTAAAAAACCCCTGATTAAGATTATTTTACGTTACAGGGAACGGGAGAAGAAAGAGAAAGCAGCGATGGATGCAAGGCAAAAGAAATACCAGTTAGTTAGTTTCGCCATTTCGGGCACTTAGGAACACATTGTGGTTCAATTCGTGCCAGTAGAATATTTTTATTCGTTGCCAACCAGGATGTTTCTCTGACCCGCACTGCGGGTAAAAAATCTATGCACTTTCCAAAAACCCTAAAATATAGGCGCTTGAAAAAATTTTCTCGGAATTTTCGTAGGAAAAGTCCTAAATCATTGGAAAATTGAATTTTGAACTTTGAGATCTTAAAAGTCTATGCGCTCGAAAAAAGTGTGGGTGCCAAGAAACACCCTGTTGCCAACAGAATGTTTCTTCCCACACTCAGAAAGAGTGTGTAGATCAATATGACTATTCATGAGGGAACGGCAGACCTTTGGAAGAACGTGAGAGCGTGTGATGCAAAAGAGATGATTAGAGCATTTTTATCACTAATTTTTCTAGGAAAGCGCAAAGATTCGCGCATTGCGGGTTAGAGAAACACATTGGGTGCCAATTACGGTGATGAATCCTGAACTGCGAGAAAAATACGGTAGTCAAAAATTTATCTATAATTAATCGTAGCGTTTTTTGAAGTCATGTTAATCTGCGTTCTATCTAGTAAGGATGTGTATATTGTAGCTGGATAAGTGCACTTGTTAAAAAAAGTACAGATTAACGGCAACTAGTAAACGGTTTTCGGGTTTGCAGGTTTTTTCTTTTTTGTTTAACGCTATACTATCTCTCTCTCTCTCTCCCTCTCTCTCTCTCTCTCTCTCTGTTGTTGTTGTTGTTGTTGTTGTTGTTGTTGTTGTTGTTGTTGTTGTTGTTGCCGGCAAACGTCTCGCGTCGAAGAGAGTTGGCTATGTGGAGCCGCTCTCTCCCTCACTCACTCTCTCTCTCTCTCTCTCTCTCTCTCTCTCTCTAAAAAGTGAGAACTTGAACTAAACAAAAATTCAGTTTGTGTTCTTCAGGGCGGAAAAGGCAGAATTCGAAGCGAAGAGAGCGAAGCACATGAAAGAGCACAAGAAAGCGATCTGCAGAACGATGTCTAGAAGAGAAGCCCTGAAAGTGAGGAAGGCCATTGACGAGAGTTAGCTGGTTACAGCTGAAGTGGCTTGACAGAGAATGATGAGTGGTGAAGTTTACGATCAGGCAGACAGTTTATAGCTGATAATACGTTGTTTGCCTTATTTTATTGACGTTATTGAAATATTGGAAATTGAGAAGAACTGTTGATAGGCTACCATTTTCTGCCGTTCAGTTGAGTTTTGTTGTCTGATGTGTTGATGATATGGAGGGATTCGTTGTTTAAATCCTCCGTGCTGAAGTTTGTTGTTGATCAGTCGAAGTTTTTCACATTTGTAGAGTTTCTGTGATAAAAGTTTATGAAAATGTCGACTTGTATCTACAACAGAAAAATTCAAGGTCACTTGAGCCATTCGATACCAGCGGAGAGGAAGCTTTTGAGCCGACGGCTTCTCTGTAGAATAATATGATAGAACACAAAAGACGCATTTGGCAAGTCAAAATGATGTACTAATGTTATCAGAAAGTTATTTTAGGTATTTCGTGACCAAAAACTGAAATCAGGAGGAAAAAAATTCCATTCGTTAATTTTAAAACCGGGATTCATGTATCATGGACTACAGAAAAGTTTTTAGTATCAACTACTTCATCTAAAATAGATCACACAATAGTTCGGGAAAGTCGCGCGAATTTTCTCAATGATGTTATTCTCAGCCCGAGAAAGAAAGAAAACAACAAGATGGTACTTGGATTCGAGTCTTGGTTCTGGAATTTTACGCAGCTCTCGAGAAAAGTGATGTCACCGGAGGTATGAAGAAGAAATTCAGAGTCAAGTTCGCGCTCTCTTGCAGCCTTGAAGAGAAGATGGTGGAACGAGGCCTTTGATTGAAAACATTTTCTTTGTGATTATTTAATAGAAAAATTGGTTCAAGTTCTATTTTCTTTTCTTTCCCTTCGCCTTTCTTTGATGTTCAACAGCCCAAGTTTTCTCTTTTCCTTCCTCTCTATCTGTTTTCCTTTTCTCTCTCTCTATCTTTCTTCTCTCTCTCTCTCTCTCTCTCTCTCTCTCTCTCTCTTTCTTTCCCCTTTTCTCTGTTTTAACGGCCGCAATTAAAGTGATTCCTGAGTATCCTAGCTGGTCGCCGACATCCCACGACCATACGGGGAGCTGGCAATCTACGGCTTGTGGAAGGGCGGAGAAACTGCTGCAGTATTGGGTTACCCTCTGCTTTCTGAAACACATTATTGGTTTGAGTGGATAAAAAGATAAGATTATCGCACGGCTTAGCAGTGTCTCTTCGGTAAGTCGTGAGGTTCTTGCTCCCGGTGAGAGTGAGAGATGACAGGTTCGATTCTGCCCTGAGGACTAGTTTTTTTTGTTCTTACGAAAGTACAACTATACATATTTCGTCTCAATCACGAGCCTCGGTCTGAACTGTTAATTCGAGCGTTTGATGATTTCTGATAAGAAGATTTGCTGAAGGAGGTCTGATTATGCATCCGATCTACCGTCTCATCCTAACGAGAAGACTCGCCACTCAACAAACGACCCCCAACTCGTATAAGATCATTACTAAGGCTTGCAGACTATTACAGGTTGTTGAATTTACTCCGAATTCGCTCATATTATCGCCGTAGTAAATCGATGCAACAAAATACTCAAAAAGAATTGTTAGTTTAAATCAAATACAGCTTTAAATGAAACACAGAAAACATAATAATAATAATAATAATTTTACAATTAAGTATTTCGATTAAGTACAATTAAGTATTTCACAAACATACAATCAAGTATTTCGCACATAAAGGGTCATTCAAGTTGAGAAAGATTACCGTTTTCGTCAAAATATACATATCCTTGTTTTTTATTGTTTGCAAAAAAGTCAATAGCCAGCTGTCAATAAACAGTTGAAAGATCGGTTGTTGTTGTTGTGTGACTCCTTGAAATCTCTCTCTCTCTCTGTTCTAGGGAAGAGTCTTATTAGCCGGCCTCGCCATCGGTCCAGCCACTGCCCTATTATGGGCTCAAGGTTATTTGTGCCATTTCTCGAGGACATAACCGGTTGTTTTAAAACGTAAAAAGTTTCTCAATTGCAGGGCAAACGTCATCAGAAGTCAGAGCCAAGTGTTTCGAAATACGAAGGAATAGCAGTGAATTGACCATAGTATGAATTTGATTTTAAAGTATAGACTGATGCCAAATATTGATTTTGAGTGAATCAATACGAAGAATGGATGTACGTTACTCTTGTGATGAACAGCATCTAGATCAAGTTTCATACAGATTGAAAAAAATTTTTCTCAGTAAAAAAAAAGAAAAAGGGTAAACAACCAAACAATCTTCTGCTTTCCAGCATAGGAATTGAACTCTTACCTCGAAAACTGTTAGATTGATTATCTATTTACTGATCTACCGATTAAGTCAGTCGTTAGTTTTCCATGTATATGTCCCTATTTCTTTCCTCCCACATCTCCCCCTCAATGATGTCATTATCGCTTTAATAATCATCAACACGTTATTCAATTCAATTCTTTATTCCAGTCAAACATTTACAAAGAAGTATGCATGACAAGGATACTGCCACGGATGTGAGTTCAGTGTTTAGATAGATAAGTTGAGTATTCACAGAAGAAACAAAAAAAACTATTCAAGGAGAAAGATAAGTCTAAATACGTAGACGTGTTTTAGGGACTATGATATCAACTGTTAAATTCTGTATAGATTTCTTGAAAGCAATGGAGGATTTTAATGTTACTACATTTTCAGGCAAATTATTCCAGATATCAATAACACGAGAGGCACAAGTGTTATTCGAGTGTGAGTTTCTGAAGGGAAGTACTAATCGTAGTGAGTGCGATGACCTATTAGGATAAGGTGAGGGTAAGATCGTAAATAGAGAAGAGTAATCCATCACAAAGTTGCCATGAATACATTTGTGCACGAAACAAAGATCAGCAATAGTTCTTCTGTATTCAAGGGTGTTGAGGTTAAGTAAATGAATACGAGAACTGTAACTCAAATTAGTTTGGCCAGTTCTATATAGTATTCTACGTGTGAAGGTTCTCTGAACCCTTTCCAGATCATTAACTAGGCCAATAGACACAGGGGACCAGATTTCCGTCCCATACTCGAGTATAGGCAGAATATAGGACTTGTATGCTCGTATTAAGACCGAAATAGAAGATGTTTTTAAAGCCCTTAAGATTAGATTTATGCACTTGAGAGCCTTATTTACGGTTACATTAATATGGTTAGTAAAACTGAGCTTCTCATTGAAAAGTATGCCCAGGTCTTTGATTGTACTAGATGAAGGTAGTATATTGCCGTTAATGAAGTATATTGACTTTGGATTACGAGGGCCACAGTTGGTAACGAAGCATTTAGGTATGGAGATGGTAAGGCTCCAATTAAGAGCGTAGTCAACAATCGAGTTAATAGCTGCTTGCATTAAAATTGGGCATTCAGAAAAAAGTTTTATGTCATCAGCATACAAAAAACAATGTACACCATGAGGTATAACATCGACAATATCATTAATAAAGATTGAGAAGAATAATGGCCCCAAGGAACTGCCTTGGGGTACACCATTAGGATAAGTTCTACTGTTAGATAGTGAGGAAGCGATTAGAACTCGAGAACTACGGTTAGTGAGAAACGATTCAATTAGTCTGAGAAAGGAAGAATTAATTCCTAGTGATGCTATTTTGTGAATTAGTAGTCTATGGTTAATTGAATCAAAAGCCTTAGAAAAGTCTATAAGACAAATAGCAAAGGACTTATTCTGTGCAATGAGAGAGAGATAAAGGGAATGCGAATGAACTAAAGAAGTAACAGTTGAACGTTTGTGTCTGAAGCCAGATTGACAGGGATTCAAAAGACTATTCGATTCGAGATGATTGTAAACAGTGTCATGTATGAACTTTTCAAACAACTTCGAAAGCGAACAAACGAGTGTTATTGGTCGAAAATTGTTAATATCAGAATTACTGCCTTTTTTGTGAATTGGAATGATGATGCCTTCTTTCCATTTGGAAGGGTAATATCCTGCGTTGATACTATTAGAGAAAATGATTGATAGTGGAATTGTTAACGAATGGTGACAATTCTTGACTAACAAATTAGGAACAGAGTCAGGTGAGCTGTTAATTCTAGGGCGAATCTTGCTAATTAATTTATTTATGTCAAACGGTGAAACAGGATGAGTACACTCGAGAACATGCAAAGGGCGAGATTTTGGAAGGGGAAAATTAGTAGTTACAGAATCGAGTGAATTGAAAAAATCAGAGAAAGCATTTGCTACTTCCAGAGGATCCGTCAAAGTTTGATTTTGTACTTTGAGAGCGGATGGGCTAGTTTTAGTTTTGATACGGTTAGATAAAGAATGAAAGAATAGCTTATAATTCTTAGGCATCGCTAGAGATTCTTCTCTCTTGCACTCAAATTTGAAAATTTCTCTATGCAACTTGTTACAATAGCGTTTGGTTAAGGACGATTGTGATGAACGCTTTTTTGATCTCTGAAGAAAACTATATATATCTGACGGATTTTACGCGGGTATCGGAAATGGGGTTTTAGAGGCTTTTTGTGAGGAACGTGGAGCAAGATAAGGTTAGTGATAGTATCAGTGAGTGCTTCAACACATTCATCAACAGTGAGACATGAAAACATGATCGTCCAATCAATGCTCGAGATATGAAAATTAATGGCCGCCCAATTGGCCTTACTCCAGACAGGTCTAGTTAGTGGAGGTTTGCATGCTTTCATATTACATTTGGATACAGAGAAGGATATTGATGCGTGATCACTATTTGCAAAAGGAGGTATGGTCTTGCAATCAATGATGATATCTCTATTACAAAGTACATAGTCGAGTATATTGTGAGCACGTGTCGCGGAAACTACATGCTGGGGGGTGAAATGATTATCACATGTTAATTGTAAAAAAGATTGAGAGATAAAACAGTTAGTGGGTGCTGATAGAGAGGGCCAGTGAATATGAGGGAGATTGAGATCTCCACATAGTAAAGTAGGATATGACAAAGAGCAGTGATGAGAGCTATAGGATATGAAACTATCGACAGAATTTCGAGAAGTGTTAGGTGAACGATAGGACGAAATAAGCCTTATGGCAGGGAAAGAGAGATGAAGAGAAGAGTTAGGATATATATCAACGATTACGCATTCAATACAGTTATGTGAGTAATGGTCAATCAAAACGGAAGAAATGGAGTTATGCACTAATATTGCTGTGCCTCCACCGCGATCTTGGTTCCGATCGCTTCTAAATACATTAAAGGGAAGATTGTCAGTGAGAATAGAGTTAGGATCTGAGTTAGAGAGCCAGGTTTCCGATAAAAACAAAATGAAAGCACCAGATTGACGAAGTAAATAATACAAACCATACAGCTTGTTCTTAACGGATCTACAGTTAAATGCTAGACAATGTAAATGCTTCGATGAACTCACACCCTTCCCGGCCTATGGTGAAAAACGCTTGGGTGCGTTAATTCTCCGACGGCATTTTCTGACATTGGACTGCGGAGGAGCGGCAGGATTAGTGGAGATCACGGGGGAAGTACTAGCAGATATAGTAGTAGAGCGGGGAGGGCTGTGAGATCTGTCGATGGGGAAGCGAAGAGGACGAGACGTCGTAGTAGAGATTGCTTTAGTCGAGGGGCCTAGTAGAGAGACGTCAGACTGTTTCATGACCTGTTGAGTGGAGAAAACATGACGAGGGGTGCGAGACGGTCTATCGAAGACAGGAGGAATATGGACGAGATGTGCATCGACCACTTTGACGGGAGGATGTGTGGGGTCATTGTGAATGCGATGACATTCTCTTTCAGCAATCAATTCGATGGGAGATAAGTCTGCCCTTGCGTAGCAACCAGAAGGAAGAGGTTTTTTTGTTTTCCTATAGAGTTGCAGGAAGACGTTGCGCTTGTCGGAAGAGGAAAACTCAATCTTCAGAGGTCGACCATTAACGAAGCCAAGGCGAGGTTTGCTGGCGGGGTGACGATGAAATGTTATCAGTCCCCTTTCGAAATCGTCTTGAAGAACGTCAGATCCAAGTTTCTCGAGAAGTCTAGAGATCGTGTCGAGATCTCTAGCTGTAGTTTCGTCCTCCGATTTACCCTCTTTCAGTTTGAGAATGACTGCTCTTCTAGACTTGCAGTCGAGCATGGTCCACTGCTGAGTAGAGATGGGGCCAAAGCGTTGCTGGAGACATCCGGTACTTAAGTTCAGCCATTTGACTACTAATTAGTTGAAGTTGACTTGCCTGATCCGCAATCATTTTGTGGAGAGGTAAGACAGCTTTAGTGACGATCTCTTGCAGAATAGAGCTGATGTATGGAAGTGGCACCATGGGAATGTCGATTTCCATGAGTTTGGGTTTATTTTTTATATTTGATAAGAGAGGGTGAAGGAGGTCACCACTCATCATGAGACACAAACGATCTATGAGACACAAACGATCTATGAGACACAAACGATCTATGAGACACAAACGATCTATGAGACACGTTATGTGAGACTATATATTGAAAATTATATTAATGATGTTATCCCTGATTCAGGATCGCTGCTCCCTTTGCTGTGGTTTCATCGGGTGGTACTGGCGCAGATTTCAAGGGGCGGTAGATGGCATCAATGTCGGCATCGCATATGGATTGTTCAATAACAAGGTTAACGGGAATGATAAAACTCGTTTCAACATAAATAGTATGGCATTTTCCAAAGTTTTTGTTGTTCAAGTAAGCGGAAGCCTCCAATCTTCGATAGTAGATCATCTTGTTACGATTTCGAAGTAGGTTTAACAAAATATAAGGAGGTAAATAGCCTCAATATTTGATGACTTTCAATTCGCTCATGTGCTCATATCTGTTCCTTTTAGATAATTGAGTTCAGCACCGCTTTCGATGTTAAAACTTTAAGAGAAAAAACTTGAAAGTAGGAGGCAAGGTCCAATGTGTTCACCGAAACAGGTTCTGGCTCCGAATACGTCACCGATGCTCCGAGATGCGATTCCTTCTGATTCTCATTGGTCGAGTGTTGAGGAAGCATTGGTTAGTTTCTCTCTTCTTCAAGTTCACTCAATTAATAACGTGCTTTTTTATCGATTTTTCTGGTAGTTTTTGAGTTTTTCCCTTGTGATAAAATGCATTTTTTTATTTTCAGGAAAGAAGAACAAAACTGCACGCTTTTCTCGCGGACAAGGAAAAAGAAGAAAGGGAAAACCGAAAAGGCTGAAGAAGAGAAAGAGAAAAATCGAGAGATTGCTCATCTTTTTCTGAAGTGGAGAACGATGCTCACGTCATGTAACACCTCAATAGAATCTCGTACCTTCTATAGAAGTAAATTTTCGAATTCTTTCGGCATCTCACTGATCAAAGCTCAAAATAGGATTTCATGGAAGTTTTCTCCAACTGGGTTCACCGGAAGTTCTCTTATAGGATTCCAACCTTAACTTAGCATTCGAACGAAAGAAACACAAGAATTTTTCTTCAGCTCAAACACGGCTGTTTTGTGTACAGTAAGCTAGGAATATTACAATTTTTGTGTGCCACTTCTGAAAATGAGGCGGAATTGTAATTGTTCATTGGTTCCTCAGTCTCTCCCGTGATTTCATTGTAAATAATACACTTTGATTAAATCACGGATTAAGCTCTGTGTGCTTTCTTTGTTAGCTGAACACACACATACTCTCTCTCTCTCTCTCTCTCTCTCTCTCTCTCTCTCTCTCTCTCTCTCTCTCTCTCTCTCTCTCTCTCTCTCTCTCTCTCTCTCTCTCTCTCTCTCTCTCTCTCTCTCTCTCTCTCTCTCTCCCTCACTCTCACTCTCTATCTATATATATGTGTTTGTATATTTTCCATTGAGTTGCACCAAATTGATGAACCTCAAGACAAACAATTTGAGTAGATTAGAGCGTGGAGAAATGATATGCCAGAGTTGCGGCCTATTTTAACTCCGAGAGTACAGAAGAAGTGTCTTAGAGTAGTTTACTTTTTAAAGTATGATTCAATGAAAAATATTGAAACTTGCTTGTAACAATAAAAATGTTATATGTATATTATTCATTTCTCACTCGTTCAAAGTCATATTTTTAATAGAATTCTGATCATAGAAGAGAAATAAAGATTATAAGAACAGTTGTTGCTTGCGTTTTTTCAACAAAACAAAGTTTTTATTATAAAGGAAAATGAGAAGTGCTCATATCAATATTAGTTCTTTATGTAGCAAACAGTCATGAGAAATGACTGCTTTCAACTTCTTTACATAAGACTGGTAGATTTAGGCAGACTTCTTCTTCTTCCTCGCGCTTGTTCCCGCCTCGCGGCAGGGTACGCGCTCCCCCGAGATGCAGGACAGACCTATCCTGGTAGAACCAGTGGCTGCCTGCTAGATCACTGCTAGTGTGATTAGCAGCAGTGGGGAGAGTTAGATTCGTGCATGAGCACTACAAAGCACTACCAGCACAAAGATTTAGGCAGACTATGAAAACTTAATCTGAGTAGGTCATTCATATGATAGCCAGATGAAGCTGGTACCATGGATGAAGTGTCACCCACTCTCTCTCACACACCCCTCTCTCTCTCTCTTCCTCTCTATCCCTCTATCTCTTCCTCTCTCACTTCCTTTCGCTCTTCCCCTCTCTCTCTCTTCCTCTCTCTCTCTCTCTCTCTCTCTCTCTCTCTCTCTCTCTCTCTCTCTCTCTCTCTCTCTCTCTCTCTCTCTCTCTCTATTCCTCTATCTCTTCCTCTCTCTGTTTCGCTCTTTCTTTTTGCTTCTTGGGGTCTCCAAGAGATCCCAATTGTTTCACTTCTCCTATAACCATGAAAGTGAGTTTTGCAGGAATAGCGAGAAGATTAATGCAAGTTCTTTGTTTGCGCATAACTTGTGAGGCTGAGGTAGTCCAGTAAGTTTTTCCCGGAAGGGGAGAAGGAAACGAAGTTGGACTGAAGTGGTAAAGTAGAGAGTTTGCTGGGATTGCTTTATATCATATTTGAGAGGGAACCATACATCACATAACATGCTCAATTCATATAATACGTACTGTCGAACATGAGGTTGAGAATATCGATCTCTTTTTTCTTGTATTCAATTGACTGAGTGATCGTTTCTCTTTTCATTTCGTTGCTTATTTATGTAGAGGCAAGAAGTGAGAGGTATGAAGTGTGCTTACATTAGTACCTAAAAGAAGTGAGAGGTATAAAGTGTACTGACATTAGTACCTAAAAGAAGTGAGAGGGATAAAGTGTACTGACATTAGTACCAAAAAGAAGTGAGAGGTATAAAGTGTACTGACATTAGTACCTAAAAGAAGTGAGAGGTATAAAGTGTACTGACATTATTACCTAAAAGAAGTGAGAGGTATAAAGTGTACTGACATTAGTACCTAAAAGAAGTGAGATGTAAAAAGTTTACTGACATTAGTACCTAAAAGAAGTGAGAGGTATAAAGTGTACTGACATTAGTACCTAAAAGAAGTGAGAGGTATAAAGTGTACTGACATTAGTACCTAAAAGAAGTGAGAGGTGTAAGTGTACTGACATTAGTACCTAAAAGAAGTGAGAGGTATAAAGTGTACTGACATTAGTACCTAAAAGAAGTGAGAGGTATAAAGTGTACTGACATTAGTACCTAAAAGAAGTGAGAGGTATAAAGTGTACTGACATTAGTACCTAAAATAAGTGAGAGGTATAAAGTGTACTGACATTAGTACCTAAAAGAAGTGAGAAATATAAAGTGTACTGACATTAGTACTTAAAAGAAGTGAGAGGTATAAAGTGTACTGACATTAGTACCTAAAAGAAGTGAGAGGTATAAAGTGTACCGACATTAGTACCTAAAAGAAGTGAGAGGTATAAAGTGTACCGACATTAGTACCTAAAATAAGTGAGAGGTATAAAGTGTACTGACATCAGTACCTAAAAGAAGTGAGTGGTATTAAGTGTACTGACATTATAACCTAAAAGAAGTGAGAGGTATGAAGTGTACTGACATTAGTACCTAAAAGAAGTGAGAGGTATAAAGTGTACTGACATAAGTACCTAAAAGAAGTGAGAGGTATAAAGTGTACTGACATTAGTACCTGAAAGAAGTGAGAGGTATAAAGCGTACTGACATTAGTACCTAAAAATGTCCATCGCCAATTTTTTGTGTTGTTTTTAGTCTGAATTGGCTTACATATAATAACTGATATTCCACTTTCTATTTTCCCTCTTCCTTCCTCTTTCCTTTGTTATTTTTTTTTCTCTCGACTGCTCTAAATCTTCCTTTTCATTTTCTCACCAATATCTAGTTAAGCATTTTATTTAGCGAATGTTTTTTTTGAAGTTTTTCGCGCAAAGAAGGAGATATATTCATGTAAAAACTCAAGAGTGAATGAAGTAGAATAAGAAACGACCTCTTCTTAGACATTAGCCTCTTAGACTTGCGAGTATCACAACCAACCGTTATGCATCAGACTACTGTCCAAACAAAGAGGAAGATGTCGAATGCACTCTCTTCATTGAAGATTGCTCAGAAAGTCTTGATCGAGAAGTCTTCCGGATTAGTTGAAGTTAAAACTAAGATCTCATCGCCAAGATTAATGCGAAGAGTTCACCTCGTAAACTAGTTTAGCTTAAGGACTTGAATCCCTTAGAGTCGATTTCGCGAAATTTAATAGTATCAAAAGTTGCATGTGTCCATATTTCCTATAATATCATCAGTGATAAGGTCTTCAATCAAGGTATCTTAATCCTGCAAAAGACCGTGTTGCTTCTTGAGCAGAATTAGAATCAGAGGAAAGACGATAGCTGCATGTTGCGTGGCAAAATTGTTTCGACTACCCGTAATGATCTGTCTATTCTCAACGGTAGTGCAAAAAAGCCGCAGAATTTTTGTAGTCTAATCCTTCGTTTTGGCGTCTTCTCTAAGTATTCACCGACTATCGTAAACAGAAAACCGGAATGACTGACTACTAGTTCCCGTTCACTTTCTGAATGAATCAGACGTGCCTCTAATATCTTCTTAATATTTGAAGAGACGCTCGCAGAAGTTGTCAAAAACATCTTCTCGCTTAATCTCATTTTTTTTGTTATTGAACTCGGTCTAAAAACTGATTTTATTCTACAACTAGAGTGATTTGCACACTACAGTACGGTTCTCTCCAGCCTGGCTGAGTCACGCATTCGCTGTAAGACCGCAGTCACGAGACCAAGTCGCTTTTAAGTTCGTTTCGAACAGACATTCATTCTCGTCTATTTCCTAATCTTATTGTCCTTCTAAGGAATATTTTCTTGATGCGTACATTGGAGGGCGAAGATGAGTAAGCAAAATATACACATGCATTATCATAAACGGAAAACAACTACCACGAAAAGGGGTGAGAAAGGGTACGAGAGGAAAAGAGAGCAAGACAGAAAGAGCGACCGGGAAAGAAAGAGATAAAGAAAGAGAAAATGAGTGATGGATAGTAAAGAGAGAGAGAGAGAGAGAGAGAGAGAGAGAGAGAGAGAGAGAGAGAGAGAGAGAGAGAGAGAGAGGGGGGGGAAGAGAGAAAGTTAGAGAGAGAGAGAAAGAGAGAGAGAGAGACTGAGATAGTTAGCGCTTCGAATTGATGAATAAGGCATTGTGAGGTCAGAAGAGCAAACGAAAAATAAAAATCAGAAGAGAGCATGAATCAACCGAATTGGAAGAAACCAATATAATCGTAGAATTCCTCGAATGTAAAGAAAGAGTCGCAGAAATATGGTTGATAAACGAGAGAAGAGAAAAGAGCATGGAATTGGGAGAGGGCAGAGCTATTTATTTTATTTGCTCTTATTTTGTGATACAAGTAGAGGGATTGGAGAGAGGAAACTATATAGCTTTTTCCATCTGCAGTCTCTTCAAGTTCCACTCTCTCTTGAATAGGAGGTAGACAATCTGTATTTCTCTGAACTTAAGAGGGTTTGGCAGGACAGGGGGGGGGGCGTCTCAGACGGTTGAGATCAGGCATTTAGTACTTTCTCATGGAGAAGAAGTAGAGGGCGTTCACTGTTCGCTTCTTCACCAGAGTCGGATACTTTATTTCACTCCAGTTATTCTTCTCTTTTCTGTTTTCTCTAGTAGCTCATTAACTTGCTCACACAAAAATTCGAAATAAAGTTACACACTTAGTTTCAATATCACTATTTAAAGTAGTATTCATTAGCAATATTGAAAGTTTAATAGTTCATTTCATATTTCGAATGGACTTGCTGCCTTGAAGCTGTAAAACCAAGCATTTGAAACTGCATTAGTACATATTTTAAGTAATACTTTTTTCATTATTTAAAAAAATATATAAACTGTCAACTATGATAAAAGCTAGGAAAGAGTAAAAGGTTCTTGAAACTTATGTTTTTAATTCTTAAATTTTTATTTTTCTATAGAAATCTACCGTATGATCAGTTCGAAAAATTACGAGGAATGAGTGTACCGTACTGTTATGGTTTAGAAACGTTATTTTGAGATTTTTTTTCTGGGCTATATTGTATAACTGCGAAAATTTTAAGAGCTTTGCAATTTTGTTTTTCTTCTTGAAAACCTATTGGCTTTTATTTGTTCACTATAAAAGACTTGAAGGCGAATGATTTACTCAGATTTAAGCGATATATGTAGATGAATTGACTGTTACGATCGATCGCTCTATTTCATTCAATTCAGAACAGTACTTTTCGAGAAATTAGAATGGTCTTGGAAAACCTTATTTGTAATTTTTCACGAAGAACAAATGAAGAAAGAGAGAATACAGTTAAGAACGACAAAAAATATGGAATGAAACAGAGAGAAATGAAAAAGGAAGAAAGAGACAGGAGAGAAACGAGGAAGGAAAAAGGAACAGATAGAAAAGAAAAAAGGGTAAAAAAGAGAGAAAATGGACTTGTTGTTAACACCACCGGAAGTGAATAGTAACATGAATAAACAATGTTATTTTCCTAGGAAATGAATTTGAATGCATTTACCCTACGCAATGATCAGGCTTTAGTTTGAAAAAGTAACTTTCCGCTTAGGACTCAGTCAGAGTGTTAACTGAGAGCATCCCTCGTAGAGAGTGGCAGCCTGCATTGAAAGAGGATACTCCAAAGTAAAGGGCTTTCGGTGCAGGGAAACCGCCCCTAGCAAACTTTTTTGTTCGCTAAACTTGTTTCTGTGTCTTCACTCATTCCCTTACATATCATTTGTATTGGTCATCTTAGTACCTCATGTGAATGTATATTATGACAATTGAATGATTTTCACAGTCACAATACGTATATTTTTTTAAAGAGTTTTTCCCAATGTTTGGAACAAAGTTATTGATTGACTAGTCCACTCAGTTATAATCAATCAAATCGTACAAATGTATGGAGCGACATGTAACGAAGGTTTTTTAATCATAAAAATGAATTTGAAGCTTTCGGTGAGTAATTGCAGTGCCGAATTGTAAATTTTCAGGCCTGAAATGTTGAAACGGATCTTTTCCTTCTCCGTGCTATCTGTGCTCCTTGTGCTCCCTTTCTCAGTGCTCTCCCTCCGATGCTATGACTACATGCGCTCCTCAGGAATGAATAATCCTCCGCGATCGGACCTGGTAAGAATTCAAAGATGAGGCATTTATGAAGTGTCTTTTATTCAAGAATGTAAATTTTGAAGATTCTCATTCACTAAGGTTCAATGTCTCATTCACTCAAGCTCGTTCGAGCATATTATCTCTTCTTTTTTCCTGCTATTCAAAACGAATTGTGTTCAGCAATGCCCACCCGGAGCACAGTTCTGCATGAAAAGCTTCGTTCAAAACCAAGACCAGGCTGGGTTTGTGAATTGGGTCGAAAACCGGAACTGCGCCAACTTCAACGTCTGTCAGGTGTAACATTTGCGATTCATACGCTATCGAATTCTTTATGGAGTTAAAAGATACAAATAGCGAATTATAGAATTTTGAAAACTTTTTCACCTTTTTTCCATCAGAAATCGTTTACGTAACGACAATATTATTGTTTTGAGTGGATTGATGTTTTAGTTTCAATCGTGGCTTCTGCGTTAGTAGTTATATGAGTATTGTTTCTTGTGAGCGTTATGGAGTTTCCTGTTTCCAGGGAGAAGGCTGCTTTGGTACTGCCTTTGATACAGTGTGCTGTTGTAAAGGAGATTACTGTAATTCATCTCCTGCAAAGGTTAAAAAATAAATTTATGTTTGACTTTCTTCCACGCTCATTCTTACGACTTACCTCTTTTTTATTTTGTTTTTTCAACAAGAGCATCCAATTCAAAGTTATTTTTCATTAAAAAAACTGCAGATTCAATTTGTGGATTTTTGATTGTTTTAATTAAATTGATTGAATTTTTTCCATGTTACATTGACGATGCCGCATGTATGTATTCCATAGAATATATAGTTAGGTTTCAAACAAAAGACAGGGTTTTTTAGCAGAACTGTTTTTGTAAATGACAGATCACGGAGTATAATTTAAAATAGCCTACTTTTTGAATCTCTTTGCTGCATTCATAAACGCCTTTTCTGTTTCAGATAAGCTCCACCGCTCTTCTCTTGCCCGTCGCTTACTTGGTATCGATAATCATGTGATCGAATATTAAATCAAAGAACTTTTTTCCACTAAGATCGTTTGCGTGTTTTGTGTTTAAAAACTTCAATCGTGCTTTTGTATCGTTTTCTGAAGGCGTTAACGCATTTTTTTAATCATCAGTCGCCGTATCAAAAGTATGATTAACTGAAAAGGCGTTATTTGAATGTACTTTCAGACAATCAGACTCAAGTTGCCAGAATAACTACATGAATTATATTTTCTAATTGTTGATCAAATTTTAGTGAGAAATGTTATCAGGAAGCCACAGTATTTCTGCGATTCAAAAGCAATGCGTTCAATGAAACACTTGTATTCTTTTTTGAAGAAACCATGTCCTCCTTTATCTTGATTTGATCGACCCTTTCGAACATAATTCGATAATTACTCCAGTTTTCGCATAAGAAACGTGGTTTCCTATGCGAAATAATTTCTACAAAAAAAAGTTATTTTCTACAAAAAGGGAAGTGCTTTGGAAATGTGCTTAGTATTGATTTCTAAAAGGCTGAAATAATAAGAAAACACGAATAACTGCTCCGCCCGATAATTTTTTATGGGTTTTCTGTCTAACGTTAAAAAAATTAACGTAAATCCGGAAAAAGTTGTAATTTTGTTGTTCTAATCGATGATCAGCAAGGCTTTTGTTAGCTTTTTTTGTTAAAAAGCCTTCATACCTAGAGATTCAGTTTAGCATGTACTTTTATTGTTAATATTTCACAATTTAATTACTTTGCTCACTTTTTTCTTCACTTTTTCGAAATGAAAAATCGAACCGAGCGAGTCAAAACAAGAAAATACTTTTCTCAAAAATATCTCAACAACAAAAAGGCCCAACGTTACTTGGGTAGGCCGCGCTTCACTTCAGGGGGGTGCACTTTACTTGGAGGGGAGTCAGTTGAACTTTTTCAGACTTTTTCGCTTAGGCTTAGGTGAATTTTATGTACTGCTTAGGAACGAGACTATACGGCTAAAAACGAAGACGTATGGTTAAACGAGAACAAGTCTAATTGAGGAAATCCAGTTATTTTACACGGTTTTTTCTCGCTCAAACTTGGGCAGAAGTTACGCTAACGAGGCCGTATGGCTTAGGAAAGAGACCGCATGAAAATTTACTTTCATTTTTAATTTTTTTCCGATTCAGTGGCTGAATATCTTTTTTTTCATAGAGAAAATGATGTATTAAATACAATAGTATGAACAAACTAAAAACGAAATTCCCCCTTAAGTAAAGCTTCTCTCCTCAGAAAATTGCGCCCAAAAACTGATAAATTACCCAGTTATCTTTATCTTTTAGCTGAAATGGTTAAAAATGTGTGGAGAAAAAGTAATAAAAGCTCTTTTAAATTTCGTTTTTCAATAATTGCTTGTCATCGTCAGAAAACAATGTGGAACTGGGTAGCCTCCACAAATTTTTCTTTTCCTTCTATCTGTATCTTTACAACTTCCTCTCTTCAAGTTATGAAAAAAACGCCCAACCCGAATTAATTTTGATGAAAAAGGAGCCTTGAAAAAATACTTGACCTAATCCCAAAACACAAAGTTTGCTCAATCAGGACTCTGGCCAGTCGTCTCCAGTCGCGAAATACTCTCGGTGATCCAGCTCGTGGCGTTGAATATTTAAAAATACAAAACTCGAGAGCTATGAATTTATAGTTTAAAAAATTTGTACGAAGATGAATATTTAAAAACTGTGAGTAGGCTGGTGATTACTCTCTGTTTCTTATTATATTCCCCATCCTTGACATTATTGATTTTCTTTTTGGCCAAGTTACCTTCACTTTAGGTTCGACTTATATTAAATGATTTTGTCTAAGTCGAAGGTTCAAGCAGATACCGAATTGACTGAAATTTGAAAAATCATGCGGTAAGCAGCCGGTTTAGGAAGAAAGCTTTAGAAATTTTCGAGATGCACGGAATTAGAACACTCGCTGTGTGTGTGAAAAAGGTAAAATATTCTTCTTCTTTTTTTCAAAAGCATTCTAATATTCAGATGGAAAAGCATCAAGGTGTTTCGAAATTTTGGTGACGAGCGAAAAAGTTCTCTTTTTTATTTTTTTAAAATGCTTTCTTTTTATCTTTCAGCAGTGTCCAACTAAGAAAAAACATTAAGAATACTGTACAAACCGGAAAGATTTCTCGGTTGACTTGTTTGCTATGGCTCAATTTTTTTTTATCATTATGCTTTTCTTCTTCAATGTTTTATTTCTCTTATTATGCATGATGTTTTCTATGCTGTAGTATTTCGGAGGAAATCACAAAGTTCGGCATACAAACTATGAATGAAAAGAAGAAGATGGAAAACATTTCAGGAAAGTATTAGAGAGATAAAAGGAAGATGAAGAGAGAAACAAAGAGAAAACGTAAAGAGAATGAGAGAGAGAGATCAAAATAGAGAGAGAAGGAAAGAGATAGTTCAAAAGAGAGAGAGAGAAGTAAAGAGAGAGAGAGAGAAGGAAAGAAATAGTTCAAAAAAGAGAGAAGTAAAGAGAGAGAGAAGGAAAGAGAGAGATCAAAAGAGAGAGAAAAAAGAAAGAGAGAGAAGGAAAGAGAGAGATTAAAAGAGAGAGAGACAGAAGGAAAGCGAGAGATCAAAAGAGAGGTTGAGTGTGGCGGTACTTATTGTTAACTAAATGTGGTTTCTGATGTATAGCTTGGGTACATAAGAAAATAAGCGGCATAACAGCTTTCAATAGGCACTTTTTGCCATAATCACAGCATTCTCCGCAAAAAGCCGATCTTCTCTATAGAATTTTTGTCCCGAAGTGCTTCATACATACATCTTCAATGAAAATTTAAAAAATTCCGAAGTTTTTATCGTTAATGGAGTATTGACTACTGAACCTGAATCTTCTCTGAATACATGAAGAGTGCCGTTGATTTTCATATGACGTAATACCCGAACAACGTTCTATCGGGAAAAAAAGTTAGTACTATAAGAAAAACAAGTATGAAACTTGTTTTTTCAAATGATGTAGATGCTTGATCTTCTCAAGTTGCACGGCCAGTTGCTTGGAGAGAGAAAAACTACTTCCAGCATGGATCTCATAAACTTGATCGGATCACGAGTAGAAGCCAAATGAGTGGGAAAAGAAGCCTTTGGATGAGGTTGCTCGTAGCACAGGTCAGCTGCATTTCTGGCAAGCAGCTACCGTCTACATCACCGATGCGTCGCGCTATTTGTGTGGCTGCAAAGTTAAAATCTTACAGCGATTAGATCATCTACTAGCTCAAAATTTCGCATCAGATTTATTAGTGGTGTAAGCAGATTCTTTTAGCCGTCACCTTCAACTGCGCTCGCTGTAGTGATAGAATTTTTTTTGAGAAAGGAGAAAAGAAGGGGCTATCTCTCATGTTTGCATTAATATTATAGACATGTGGTGTTGAACATGAGGCTATTGAAAGAGCTTTTGAAAAAACGTTCTGTTTAAAAAAAGCACAAACTATGAAACAAAATGAGGGTCGGTTATTAAAAAGTAAGAAACTAGTCGAGTTTAAACATGTAACTAAAAATTAGACACAGTGAATAACTTATGCGATTTGATCATAACTTGCTTTTTGAGAATGAAGCAGAGCTGAAATGAGTCTTGAAAAACATATATTGGTTCGTTCATTCAGAAGTCTTGGTGAAACGAAAAACCCGTAGGTTTCTGAAGACTTGGTTCATCATGTTTGGTGGAATAAAATAGGGGCGAACAAAACCTTTAAAAATTAGGGGTAAACAAAATCAGGGGTGAACAAAATCTGTTTAAAAAACTATATCAGTCGGTTCTATCAGTCGGTACAAAGATGTTCACTAGGACTGAAGAATATGTACATTTTTATGGCGAGGAAAAACATTGGCGAAGATCGAGAAGCTCGAAAGCATACTTGCACTGCAGATTGCATAGGCAGCGGATGGTCCGCACTCTCTCGTCATGCCGTCTCTGACGCAGGCCAGAGAAGTTAAGGCATTCCTACGATGAGTCAAATGAAAAAATCTCCTTACTTCACCGAGTTTTTACTTCAATGTTTCGCTTGTTTTTCGTTTTGGTTGTTTATCGATTGATTTTATCGATTGATTCGGTTGTTGGTTGTTTAACGATTGTTTAACGATTTGGTCGCTTCCACTTTTCAGAAGACGTATCAATGATAAAAAATATCAACCTTTTCGAAAATAACTTAACTCGGTTCCCAATTCACCTATGTGTGTGATTGAAACGCGATCTTGCCTATTTTTCAAGCAAAGTCATTAATAGCCTCTAGGCATACAGCATATGATGGAAGTCTGCCCAAATGGTAAGTGAGTCATAGAATACACGTGTTGCGTACGTGTGACAATCATTCTTGTTACTGTTTGTGTAGAGACTGTCATCCAACTCATCCATGCATTCAACATTCTCTGTTATACCTTTATGTGTCTTACAGTCTCTCGGTTTCTCTCTTCTTCCTACTAACTCTAACAGACTCCCATTCTCGCCTTCTTCATTATCTATACTTATTCTAGTCTTACTATCAAAGTTAAACTTTTCCATCATACGATTCTTTCTTATCACAAAAAATAACAATCCAAATTCTGATTTACAAAAATTTGTGATTTGGTTCACGATAAGACCCAATTGATGATTGAATCCCGACTAGACCCTTCGAGGTTCGAATTCATAATGGAACACTCACGCGCAATAGTAAGAAGGGTCGGGTGAGAGTGGATCCTGACCACCACAGTCGAGAATCCTTCTGGAGACAGGTGAAGCTGTCAGAGAACGAGATAGACAGTCTTCGTTGGCTGTGAAGTCTGCAACAATAAAAATTCAATTTTAGAATTTAATTTAAAAATCTGATTTGAAATACAACACACATACATAGTTTGAGAGAGGGTTGACATGATTTTATGGTAATTTACTCCACTTTCTGAGTAACTAGTACTATTAGGAATAGAAAAATATTATTCAACGATCTGTTCCATCGAACAGTGATTACATAGGTAAATCATAGTAGAGTGCCAGTCAAATCCATGTTTCGATACAATCTCTTTTTTACGATGTTTTTTCTTCTCTCTTTTTCTCTCTGCTGATTCATTTCTCTAGTTCATCTTTTCTATGCTTTTTTTCTTCTGTTGTTCTCTCTTTCTCTTCCTCGATCTTTCAATTTTTTTTGCTCGGATACTCATATTTTTTATGAAAACCTTATAGGTGGAATGCAAAACATGGTCATTTAATGGGTTTTCAAATAGAAAAGAGATGATTATATGTATGTACATATATGTACATCTATGAGCCTTTCATATAACACTATCGCACGGAACAACAATGTGTCCCCGCGGTCTAATGGTAACGCGCGCTCCCGGTTTGAATCGAGATGGCTGGGTTCGATCCCGTCCGGTAGACTAGCTTTTTTCTGTTCGATATTTCAATCATTTATATGTACATCTCTTGCGGTTTAACGAAGTTATGGTACTGCTTGTATCAAGCATCAGATTATCTCCAATGACACCCCAAAGGGTTCAAACGCATTCCGAGACAAAAATATCGTCACGACTTTGAAAAGGATTAGTAATGATTTGGATTACTTGAAAATATATTGAAGTAATTTTTTTTGTTAAACGGGTATAAAACAGGGCCGAATATGTTTCTTGTGAGGTGTAATTCGAAAAGAATACATCATTCGTATGTATTTATTTGAATAGTCTGTATACATAGTGGAATTGTACGCACATATACAGATCTCACTACATATAACTCGACATGCATACATATGTATGTATGTGTGGACATATAACTTACAAGCATTCCCTGCCCCGCAGGCGTACTCAAAGAAGGCGTGATTCTCGACGTAATCGGCCGCATCTCTAGGAGAGTTCGTGATCTGAAGCTTATTCTCCATGAATGAGTGCACTATTCGAGATTCGTATATGTATACATATCATCCAAATTATAACTGGTGGGCTACAGCTCAGTTTGACGGCTTAAAGGATGATTTCACCAATGATATCACGAATATGTGCCTTAATCTGTTTTCATATCGAGAAAAAAAAAGAGTTTGCAGTTGTTTTCGAGTTGTTTCTCAGGCGTTCACAACACATTTCAACAGTTATTAGAGAATCGCTAACAAATACATTTGTCTTTTCTCTTACCTGTCTTTACAGTAACCTGTCTTTACAGTAACTAGGAAACCTTTTCAGAATAACAATTTATTTTCTGTCTTTTTCTTTACACTTTAGATCTATTTTTCACTGTTGTATGGAAGACTTTTTTGTACGTAAAGTTATCGTTTCAGAACTCTTCATTTTTTGGATTGCATGATTTTCAGAACTATTCAACAGAAAACAGTTTGCGTTTTACTCAGTGAAACATTTAGCAATCTAAGTCATTGAAACTATTATTTTCTTGTGATTATGAACCGATTTTTTTGAAGACAAAAGAAAAAATCTAGAACCTCATTGAAAGCTGATCGATTAATGCAGAGTAGAGAGATTGGCCCAATGCAGGACTCAACCACTGACCAGGTCCTGTAAATAACTTCTAATTTCACGTTAGGCTTAGCTATTTTCTATCAGAACGAGAAGCGCCGCTCTACGCTCATTTCCGATTTCAAAGGATGAGCCCCTTCTGAATTAGATGTTTATTTTGAGGTATCTTTGTGACATTTATTGCAATATGAATATTCAAATTAAAGCGTCATTATATCCGATCATTTTTATTTTTAGGAAATCTGATTAATTTAACAAGATAAGTTTTTTAGCCGAAAGAATTCGCATAACTCCAAAACGAAAACGGATATGTGGCAGATCAGTTGGAATTTTTAAACGAACATCGATTGCTTCATACAAAAAACCATTTATGTCTTAACATTCCGTTATATATATTAGGTTATTCTTGCCATTTCTGTGAGAAAGCATAATAGCCCGTTGTATAGTTGTGCCTTTCAGTGTTTTAATGAGCTTTAAGGTAGAAGATTAGAAAACTTACAACAAAATCCTTTAATTGAAAAACTGGAAAAAAGTTTTAAAAAGAAACTGGAAATTGGGTACAGAATCAACTGACGAGCAGATTTGAGCGAGTGGCGAGGACATGATTCTGTAGGAGAGGAGAGAGAATCGAGGGAGCACGGATCGAAAGTTTGTCTGCTCCACTTGTAGGTCGTAGAGGGAGAGGAAGCGGGCATAGCAGGAGAGGACATCCTGTCAGGTGCAAGGCTTCTGGGTAAACCCTTATCGGTTCATGGCATAGACTCCCCCGGTCAAAAACGTAGAGTTCTCCTGATTTAGGGTATAGCCTACTCCAGTGCAAGATATAGACTACTGCGGTTGAAAATAGGGGCTTTCGGATTAAAAGTATAAACTTTCACCAGTAAGAATCATCATGGTTTTTTTCTTCTTGAAAACAAAAAATAAATACACATGAAAAGATTGTCGGTTAGTTTTTTTTTATCATAAAAAGACGCATACGCAAATTGCAAAAAACTTGACAAGTTTTTGAAATCTTCGAACCTGAATCACTGAAAATCGTCTACACTAGTTATTATAAATTCCTTTTGTATTTCTTACTTCACGTTTTGCTATTAATTCAATCACCCACGTTAGAGATATGCATGAAAAGACATCGCGTTATAATTTAGCCAGAAATTTCGTTCAAAAGGTTGTTTCCAAAAACTTTCGGGCATACGAGTTGAAAAGGAAAGCTGACGTTAATCTGCGACGGCGTGCAGACGGGATCTGATTTTGCGATGAGATTTGCGGAAGGAATGCTCTTGATGATGGGCGGGAGCTCGTTTTGACCGGCAACCAACTCTGCCAGTACGGGGAAAAGCAGCAGCTTCAGGCGGAATTCTGAAGATTTTCGAACAATTCAGAAGACTTCTGGCAGGAAGATGATACATAGAACTTTGAGTTTAGAAGCGACTCAAGGGATGCGCTTACTCAAGCAGCGTCTCACTAAAAAAAGGAGTTCTAACCCATTTCAGCTTATAATGTTGTTATTGCTGATGACAAGTGTTGTCGAGTAACCGCGCAATTTGGTCACTGAAGAGATTGTTCAGAATGAATGGTTAAGGATGGAATACAATTGGGTGCGTGACAAAGAGAAAGAGAGAGAGATAGAGAGAGAGATAGAGAGAGAGAGAGAGAGAGAGAGAGAGAGAGAGAGAGAGAGAGAGAGAGAGAGAGAGAATAGCAGAGTTGCAGAATCACAGAGGCGTAACATTTGCCTCTTGAGAGCCCTTTCACAAGAGCAGAGGGTATCCTTCTGATGTAATGGAACCGATTTGGTATATGTATGAAGCAGAGATGGGCTGAAGAGATGGTAGAACCAGAGAATGCAGAGCACAGGTTGAAAGGTAGAAATGACGAAGACTGTCAAAGAGCAAACTTAGCGTGACTCATCAAAGTGAACGATTCGCTTATTTTTCGATGATATAATAGGATATTCATTTTGTGTGCACTCAAATCCGACTGGTTTTATATCAAATGTTTGCCATGTCAACTATATGTACTTTCTTATGAAAGTAGCAACAATACTCTACTTTTCTAGTTTTGCTTTCCCCCATTCATTGAGTTTTTATGCGTTCACTCCGGAAATATTTTTTTTGTCTTCGAAACCCCCACTTCCTGTTCATGTTCGCTTCAATGTTTGATGAAGAAATTTTTGATGTTCAATCAAAATGATAAAACTTTTTAATCTTGAGAAACTGCACACACAATACACGAAAGAAAACTTATACCCATAAGAAGTTGACTCAAGCGAGTTAATAAAACAACAATACAATGTTATTACTACAAAAACTATAGACATTGTTGTTTTATAATCAATGAAATTATTAAAACTTTCATGAAAAATCTTTTATTGTAACACAATGAAATTCATGAAGTACATTCATCGAGTTGCCACTTAGAAAATGATATCAAGTTTTTGATTCTCAAACAAAACATCGGGGTAATAAACAATGAACTGTCTTAATAAAATGTGAAGCACATGGATCAAAATGAATCTTATCGTCGCTTCTTTTTTTAAAAATCATTTTTATTGGAACTTTTTGTAATACGTAATGGACTGAAACATTCAATGTCATTTCGAAAACTAGACAAATCCTAGAAATTTTAGACCGTTGAGCTGTCCCAGTGATCGATTTGGCCAATCAGCTTCAACCGACTGACTCACTGTGGAATGCATGGGACAAAAGGACCTATTCTCTTTAAAATTCATTCAATATCTGATGCAAAAAATAGGCCAACAAAGCTTTTTTGGTCGCGAAATTTATTGAAAATTTCAATGTAGTCAGCATAACAAAACGTGAGTTAGAACAAGAACAATAAACATGGCGATCAAATCCTTTGTGTAGTCCACTCACTGAGACTCCCTTTCGATAAGTCGTTGATCCTTGACATCGATCAATCAATGATCCTCCCTTCCAATCAATCAATAATTCTTCCTCCCGATGAATCAATGATCAATCAATCAATTAATCAATGAAACTCCCTTCAAATCATTCACTGTCCTCTTCTTTGTCCCCCTCGCTACTGGATGGTGATGAAGAAGATTTGCTGCTTTCCTCTGCAAATAAATTTGAAAAGAAACGACTAAACCGATTATTTCTTCTAAAAATATTTTAAAACTGCATTTCTGAAAATTAATGTAATCAACATAACTCCAATTAAATCCGGCTTGAAACCGCTTTTTTCAAGGTACGTTTTCCTTCTTACCCTTCTTGAATATCTTGTTTCAATTACTTCCGGTGTACTACATTTTCTCGTTTCTGTCTTCAAACTAAGTAATTGCAATTATTCATTCGTGTATTAACTCTTCAAAACTTGTAATTGAAAACTTGTTGATGTATTGTTTTAAAAATATAATTGTAAATCTTACTACCTTCCTTGTCCTTGCTCTCTCCCTCCTCGGGTTGTTCACTCATCTCTGCGTCCGCCTCGGCTTCAGGGCCCTCTTCTCCCCCACTCTCCTCCGCTTCATCGTCTTCTTTCGCGTCGAATGGTCTGGAGAAAAGACTCGAACCGAATCAAAATCTCTATTCTCTTCTAGCTAATCAAGTTCTTATTCCCTAATACGAAAATCGAACTAAAGTTAGATCGTCTTGTTAATACAAGACTGTACCAAACTTCTCCTGGTTATCAGTAGAGTCAATTAATTGTTCGTACCAAACTGACTGTAATGACTATATCAAACTTCTCCTGGTTATCAGTAGAGTCAAATAATTGTTCTTACCAAACTGACTGTAATGACTATATCAAACTTCTCCTGGTTATCGGTACGGGTCAAATAATTGTTCGTACCAAACTGACTGTAATGACTATATCAAACTTCTCCTGGTTATCAGTAGAGTCAAATAATTGTTCGTACCAAACTGACTGTAATGACTATATCAAACTTCTCCTGGTTATCAGTAGAGTCAAATAATTGTTCTTACCAAACTGACTGTAATGACTATATCAAACTTCTCCTGGTTATCGGTACGGGTCAAATAATTGTTCGTACCAAACTGACTGTAATGACTATATCAAACTTCTCCTGGTTATCAGTAGAGTCAATTAATTGTTCGTACCAAACTGACTGTAATGACTATATCAAACTTCTCCTGGTTATCGGTACGGGTCAAATAATTGTTCGTACCAAACTGACTGTAATGACTATATCAAACTTCTCCTGGTTATCAGTAGAGTCAAATAATTGTTCGTACCAAACTGACTGTAATGACTATATCAAACTTCTCCTGGTTATCAGTAGAGTCAAATAATTGTTCGTACCAAACTGACTGTAATGACTATATCAAACTTCTCCTGGTTATCAGTAGAGTCAATTAATTGTTCCTACCAAACTGACTGTAATGACTATATCAAACTTCTCCTGGTTATCGGTACGGGTCAAATAATTGTTCGTACCAAACTGACTGTAATGACTATATCAAACTTCTTCTGGTTATAAGTAGAGTCAAATAATTGTTCGTACCAAACTGACTGTAATGACTATATCAAACTTTTCCTGGTTATCAGTAGAGTCAAATAATTGTTCGTACCAAACTGACTGTAATGACTATATCAAACTTCTCCTGGTTATCAGTAGAGTCAAATAATTGTTCGTACCAAACTGACTGTAATGACTATATCAAACTTCTCCTGGTTATCAGTAGAGTCAAATAATTGTTCGTACTAAACTGACTGTAATGACTATATCAAACTTCTCCTGGTTATCAGTAGAGTCAAATAATTGTTCGTACCAAACTGACTGTAATGACTATATCAAACTTTTCCTGGTTATCAGTAGAGTCAAATAATTGTTCGTACCAAACTGACTGTAATGACTATATCAAACTTCTCCTGGTTATCAGTAGAGTCAATTAATTGTTCCTACCAAACTGACTGTAATGACTATATCAAACTTCTCCTGGTTATCGGTACGGGTCAAATAATTGTTCGTACCAAACTGACTGTAATGACTATATCAAACTTCTTCTGGTTATAAGTAGAGTCAAATAATTGTTCGTACCAAACTGACTGTAATGACTATATCAAACTTTTCCTGGTTATCAGTAGAGTCAAATAATTGTTCGTACCAAACTGACTGTAATGACTATATCAAACTTCTCCTGGTTATCAGTAGAGTCAAATAATTGTTCGTACCAAACTGACTGTAATGACTATATCAAACTTCTCCTGGTTATCAGTAGAGTCAAATAATTGTTCGTACTAAACTGACTGTAATGACTATATCAAACTTCTCCTGGTTATCAGTAGAGTCAAATAATTGTTCGTACTAAACTGACTGTAATGACTATATCAAACTTCTCCTGGTTATCAGTAGAGTCAAATAATTGTTCGTACCAAACTGAATGTAATGACTATATCAAACTTTTCCTGGTTATCAGTAGAGTCAAATAATTGTTCGTACCAAACTGACTGTAATGACTATATCAAACTTCTCCTGGTTATCAGTAGAGTCAAATAATTGTTGGTACTAAACTGACTGTAATGACTATATCAAACTTCTCCTGGTTATCAGTAGAGTCAAATAATTGTTGGTACTAAACTGACTGTAATGACTATATCAAACTTCTCCTGGTTATCAGTAGAGTCAATTAATTGTTCCTACCAAACTGACTGTAATGACTATATCAAACTTTTCCTGGTTATCAGTAGAGTCAAATAATTGTTCGTACCAAACTGACTGTAATGACTATATCAAACTTCTTCTGGTTATAAGTAGAGTCAAATAATTGTTCGTACCAAACTGACTGTAATGACTATATCAAACTTTTCCTGGTTATCAGTAGAGTCAAATAATTGTTCGTACCAAACTGACTGTAATGACTATATCAAACTTTTCCTGGTTATCAGTAGAGTCAAATAATTGTTCGTACCAAACTGACTGTAATGACTATATCAAACTTCTCCTGGTTATCAGTAGAGTCAAATAATTGTTGGTACTAAACTGACTGTAATGACTATATCAAACTTCTCCTGGTTATCAGTAGAGTCAAATAATTGTTCGTACTAAACTGACTGTAATGACTATATCAAACTTCTCCTGGTTATCAGTAGAGTCAAATAATTGTTCGTACCAAACTGACTGTAATGACTATATCAAACTTCTCCTGGTTATCAGTAGAGTCAAATAATTGTTCTTACCAAACTGACTGTAATGACTATATCAAACTTCTCCTGGTTATCAGTAGAGTCAAATAATTGTTCGTACTAAACTGACTGTAATGACTATATCAAACTTCTCCTGGTTATCAGTAGAGTCAAATAATTGTTCTTACCAAACTGACTGTAATGACTATATCAAACTTCTCCTGGTTATCAGTAGAGTCAAATAATTGTTCGTACCAAACTGACTGTAATGACTATATCAAACTTCTCCTGGTTATCAGTAGAGTCAAATAATTGTTCTTACCAAACTGACTGTAATGACTATATCAAACTTCTCCTGGTTATCAGTAGAGTCAAATAATTGTTCGTACCAAACTGACTGTAATGACTATATCAAACTTCTCCTGGTTATCAGTAGAGTCAAATAATTGTTCGTACCAAACTGACTGTAATGACTATATCAAACTTCTCCTGGTTATCAGTAGAGTCAAATAATTGTTCGTACTAAACTGACTGTAATGACTATATCAAACTTCTCCTGGTTATCAGTAGAGTCAAATAATTGTTCGTACTAAACTGACTGTAATGACTATATCAAACTTCTCCTGGTTATCAGTAGAGTCAAATAATTGTTCGTACCAAACTGACTGTAATGACTATATCAAACTTTTCCTGGTTATCAGTAGAGTCAAATAATTGTTCGTACCAAACTGACTGTAATGACTATATCAAACTTCTCCTGGTTATCAGTAGAGTCAAATAATTGTTGGTACTAAACTGACTGTAATGACTATATCAAACTTCTCCTGGTTATCAGTAGAGTCAAATAATTGTTCGTACTAAACTGACTGTAATGACTATATCAAACTTCTCCTGGTTATCAGTAGAGTAAATTAATTGTTCGTACCAAACTGACTGTAATGACTATATCAAACTTCTCCTGGTTATCAGTAGAGTCAAATAATTGTTCTTACCAAACTGACTGTAATGACTATATCAAACTTCTCCTGGTTATCGGTACGGGTCAAATAATTGTTGGTACTAAACTGACTGTAATGACTATATCAAACTTCTCCTGGTTATCAGTAGAGTCAAATAATTGTTCGTACTAAACTGACTGTAATGACTATATCAAACTTCTCCTGGTTATCAGTAGAGTCAAATAATTGTTCGTACCAAACTGACTGTAATGACTATATCAAACTTTTCCTGGTTATCAGTAGAGTCAAATAATTGTTCGTACCAAACTGACTGTAATGACTATATCAAACTTCTCCTGGTTATCAGTAGAGTCAAATAATTGTTCGTACCAAACTGACTGTAATGACTATATCAAACTTTTCCTGGTTATCAGTAGAGTCAAATAATTGTTCGTACCAAACTGACTGTAATGACTATATCAAACTTCTCCTGGTTATCAGTAGAGTCAAATAATTGTTCGTACTAAACTGACTGTAATGACTATATCAAACTTCTCCTGGTTATCAGTAGAGTCAAATAATTGTTCGTACCAAACTGACTGTAATGACTATATCAAACTTCTCCTGGTTATCAGTAGAGTCAAATAATTGTTCGTACTAAACTGACTGTAATGACTATATCAAACTTCTCCTGGTTATCAGTAGAGTCAAATAATTGTTCGTACTAAACTGACTGTAATGACTATATCAAACTTCTCCTGGTTATCAGTAGAGTCAAATAATTGTTCGTACCAAACTGACTGTAATGACTATATCAAACTTCTCCTGGTTATCAGTAGAGTCAAATAATTGTTCGTACCAAACTGACTGTAATGACTATATCAAACTTTTCCTGGTTATCAGTAGAGTCAAATAATTGTTCGTACCAAACTGACTGTAATGACTATATCAAACTTCTCCTGGTTATCAGTCGAGTCAAATAATTGTTCGTACCAAACTGACTGTAATGACTATATCAAACTTTTCCTGGTTATCAGTAGAGTCAAATAATTGTTCGTACCAAACTGACTGTAATGACTATATCAAACTTCTCCTGGTTATCAGTAGAGTCAAATAATTGTTCATACTAAACTGACTGTAATGACTATATCAAACTTCTCCTGGTTATCAGTAGAGTCAAATAATTGTTCGTACCAAACTGACTGTAATGACTATATCAAACTTCTCCTGGTTATCAGTAGAGTCAAATAATTGTTCGTACTAAACTGACTGTAATGACTATATCAAACTTCTCCTGGTTATCTGTAGAGTCAAATAATTGTTCGTACCAAACTGACTGTAATGACTATATCAAACTTCTCCTGGTTATCAGTAGAGTCAAATAATTGTTCGTACTAAACTGACTGTAATGACTATATCAAACTTCTCCTGGTTATCAGTAGAGTCAAATAATTGTTCGTACTAAACTGACTGTAATGACTATATCAAACTTCTCCTGGTTATCAGTAGAGTCAAATAATTGTTCGTACCAAACTGACTGTAATGACTATATCAAACTTTTCCTGGTTATCAGTAGAGTCAAATAATTGTTCGTACCAAACTGACTGTAATGACTATATCAAACTTCTCCTGGTTATCAGTAGAGTCAATTAATTGTTCGTACCAAACTGACTGTAATGACTATATCAAACTTCTCCTGGTTATCGGTACGGGTCAAATAATTGTTCGTACCAAACTGACTGTAATGACTATATCAAACTTCTTCTGGTTATCAGTAGAGTCAAATAATTGTTCGTACCAAACTGACTGTAATGACTATATCAAACTTTTCCTGGTTATCAGTAGAGTCAAATAATTGTTCGTACCAAACTGACTGTAATGACTATATCAAACTTCTCCTGGTTATCAGTAGAGTCAAATAATTGTTCGTACTAAACTGACTGTAATGACCATATCAAACTTCTCCTGGTTATCAGTAGAGTCAAATAATTGTTCGTACTAAACTGACTGTAATGACTATATCAAACTTCTCCTGGTTATCGGTACGGGTCAAATAATTGTTCGTACCAAACTGACTGTGATGACTATATCAAACTTCTCCAGGTTATCGGTACGGGTCAAATAATTGTTCGTACCAAACTGACTGTAATGACTATATCAAACTTCTTCTGGTTATCAGTAGAGTCAAATAATTGTTCGTACCAAACTGACTGTAATGACTATATCAAACTTTTCCTGGTTATCAGTAGAGTCAAATAATTGTTCGTACCAAACTGACTGTAATGACTATATCAAACTTCTCCTGGTTATCAGTAGAGTCAATTAATTGTTCCTACCAAACTGACTGTAATGACTATATCAAACTTCTCCTGGTTATCGGTACGGGTCAAATAATTGTTCGTACCAAACTGACTGTAATGACTATATCAAACTTCTTCTGGTTATAAGTAGAGTCAAATAATTGTTCGTACCAAACTGACTGTAATGACTATATCAAACTTTTCCTGGTTATCAGTAGAGTCAAATAATTGTTCGTACCAAACTGACTGTAATGACTATATCAAACTTCTCCTGGTTATCAGTAGAGTCAAATAATTGTTCGTACCAAACTGACTGTAATGACTATATCAAACTTCTCCTGGTTATCAGTAGAGTCAAATAATTGTTCGTACTAAACTGACTGTAATGACTATATCAAACTTCTCCTGGTTATCAGTAGAGTCAAATAATTGTTCGTACTAAACTGACTGTAATGACTATATCAAACTTCTCCTGGTTATCAGTAGAGTCAAATAATTGTTCGTACCAAACTGAATGTAATGACTATATCAAACTTTTCCTGGTTATCAGTAGAGTCAAATAATTGTTCGTACCAAACTGACTGTAATGACTATATCAAACTTCTCCTGGTTATCAGTAGAGTCAAATAATTGTTGGTACTAAACTGACTGTAATGACTATATCAAACTTCTCCTGGTTATCAGTAGAGTCAAATAATTGTTGGTACTAAACTGACTGTAATGACTATATCAAACTTCTCCTGGTTATCAGTAGAGTCAATTAATTGTTCCTACCAAACTGACTGTAATGACTATATCAAACTTTTCCTGGTTATCAGTAGAGTCAAATAATTGTTCGTACCAAACTGACTGTAATGACTATATCAAACTTCTTCTGGTTATAAGTAGAGTCAAATAATTGTTCGTACCAAACTGACTGTAATGACTATATCAAACTTTTCCTGGTTATCAGTAGAGTCAAATAATTGTTCGTACCAAACTGACTGTAATGACTATATCAAACTTTTCCTGGTTATCAGTAGAGTCAAATAATTGTTCGTACCAAACTGACTGTAATGACTATATCAAACTTCTCCTGGTTATCAGTAGAGTCAAATAATTGTTGGTACTAAACTGACTGTAATGACTATATCAAACTTCTCCTGGTTATCAGTAGAGTCAAATAATTGTTCGTACTAAACTGACTGTAATGACTATATCAAACTTCTCCTGGTTATCAGTAGAGTCAAATAATTGTTCGTACCAAACTGACTGTAATGACTATATCAAACTTCTCCTGGTTATCAGTAGAGTCAAATAATTGTTCTTACCAAACTGACTGTAATGACTATATCAAACTTCTCCTGGTTATCAGTAGAGTCAAATAATTGTTCGTACTAAACTGACTGTAATGACTATATCAAACTTCTCCTGGTTATCAGTAGAGTCAAATAATTGTTCTTACCAAACTGACTGTAATGACTATATCAAACTTCTCCTGGTTATCAGTAGAGTCAAATAATTGTTCGTACCAAACTGACTGTAATGACTATATCAAACTTCTCCTGGTTATCAGTAGAGTCAAATAATTGTTCTTACCAAACTGACTGTAATGACTATATCAAACTTCTCCTGGTTATCAGTAGAGTCAAATAATTGTTCGTACCAAACTGACTGTAATGACTATATCAAACTTCTCCTGGTTATCAGTAGAGTCAAATAATTGTTCGTACCAAACTGACTGTAATGACTATATCAAACTTCTCCTGGTTATCAGTAGAGTCAAATAATTGTTCGTACTAAACTGACTGTAATGACTATATCAAACTTCTCCTGGTTATCAGTAGAGTCAAATAATTGTTCGTACTAAACTGACTGTAATGACTATATCAAACTTCTCCTGGTTATCAGTAGAGTCAAATAATTGTTCGTACCAAACTGACTGTAATGACTATATCAAACTTTTCCTGGTTATCAGTAGAGTCAAATAATTGTTCGTACCAAACTGACTGTAATGACTATATCAAACTTCTCCTGGTTATCAGTAGAGTCAAATAATTGTTGGTACTAAACTGACTGTAATGACTATATCAAACTTCTCCTGGTTATCAGTAGAGTCAAATAATTGTTCGTACTAAACTGACTGTAATGACTATATCAAACTTCTCCTGGTTATCAGTAGAGTAAATTAATTGTTCGTACCAAACTGACTGTAATGACTATATCAAACTTCTCCTGGTTATCAGTAGAGTCAAATAATTGTTCTTACCAAACTGACTGTAATGACTATATCAAACTTCTCCTGGTTATCGGTACGGGTCAAATAATTGTTGGTACTAAACTGACTGTAATGACTATATCAAACTTCTCCTGGTTATCAGTAGAGTCAAATAATTGTTCGTACTAAACTGACTGTAATGACTATATCAAACTTCTCCTGGTTATCAGTAGAGTCAAATAATTGTTCGTACCAAACTGACTGTAATGACTATATCAAACTTTTCCTGGTTATCAGTAGAGTCAAATAATTGTTCGTACCAAACTGACTGTAATGACTATATCAAACTTCTCCTGGTTATCAGTAGAGTCAAATAATTGTTCGTACCAAACTGACTGTAATGACTATATCAAACTTTTCCTGGTTATCAGTAGAGTCAAATAATTGTTCGTACCAAACTGACTGTAATGACTATATCAAACTTCTCCTGGTTATCAGTAGAGTCAAATAATTGTTCGTACTAAACTGACTGTAATGACTATATCAAACTTCTCCTGGTTATCAGTAGAGTCAAATAATTGTTCGTACCAAACTGACTGTAATGACTATATCAAACTTCTCCTGGTTATCAGTAGAGTCAAATAATTGTTCGTACTAAACTGACTGTAATGACTATATCAAACTTCTCCTGGTTATCAGTAGAGTCAAATAATTGTTCGTACTAAACTGACTGTAATGACTATATCAAACTTCTCCTGGTTATCAGTAGAGTCAAATAATTGTTCGTACCAAACTGACTGTAATGACTATATCAAACTTCTCCTGGTTATCAGTAGAGTCAAATAATTGTTCGTACCAAACTGACTGTAATGACTATATCAAACTTTTCCTGGTTATCAGTAGAGTCAAATAATTGTTCGTACCAAACTGACTGTAATGACTATATCAAACTTCTCCTGGTTATCAGTCGAGTCAAATAATTGTTCGTACCAAACTGACTGTAATGACTATATCAAACTTTTCCTGGTTATCAGTAGAGTCAAATAATTGTTCGTACCAAACTGACTGTAATGACTATATCAAACTTCTCCTGGTTATCAGTAGAGTCAAATAATTGTTCATACTAAACTGACTGTAATGACTATATCAAACTTCTCCTGGTTATCAGTAGAGTCAAATAATTGTTCGTACCAAACTGACTGTAATGACTATATCAAACTTCTCCTGGTTATCAGTAGAGTCAAATAATTGTTCGTACTAAACTGACTGTAATGACTATATCAAACTTCTCCTGGTTATCTGTAGAGTCAAATAATTGTTCGTACCAAACTGACTGTAATGACTATATCAAACTTCTCCTGGTTATCAGTAGAGTCAAATAATTGTTCGTACTAAACTGACTGTAATGACTATATCAAACTTCTCCTGGTTATCAGTAGAGTCAAATAATTGTTCGTACTAAACTGACTGTAATGACTATATCAAACTTCTCCTGGTTATCAGTAGAGTCAAATAATTGTTCGTACCAAACTGACTGTAATGACTATATCAAACTTTTCCTGGTTATCAGTAGAGTCAAATAATTGTTCGTACCAAACTGACTGTAATGACTATATCAAACTTCTCCTGGTTATCAGTAGAGTCAATTAATTGTTCGTACCAAACTGACTGTAATGACTATATCAAACTTCTCCTGGTTATCGGTACGGGTCAAATAATTGTTCGTACCAAACTGACTGTAATGACTATATCAAACTTCTTCTGGTTATCAGTAGAGTCAAATAATTGTTCGTACCAAACTGACTGTAATGACTATATCAAACTTTTCCTGGTTATCAGTAGAGTCAAATAATTGTTCGTACCAAACTGACTGTAATGACTATATCAAACTTCTCCTGGTTATCAGTAGAGTCAAATAATTGTTCGTACTAAACTGACTGTAATGACCATATCAAACTTCTCCTGGTTATCAGTAGAGTCAAATAATTGTTCGTACTAAACTGACTGTAATGACTATATCAAACTTCTCCTGGTTATCGGTACGGGTCAAATAATTGTTCGTACCAAACTGACTGTGATGACTATATCAAACTTCTCCAGGTTATCGGTACGGGTCAAATAATTGTTCGTACCAAACTGACTGTAATGACTATATCAAACTTCTTCTGGTTATCAGTAGAGTCAAATAATTGTTCGTACCAAACTGACTGTAATGACTATATCAAACTTTTCCTGGTTATCAGTAGAGTCAAATAATTGTTCGTACCAAACTGACTGTAATGACTATATCAAACTTCTCCTGGTTATCAGTAGAGTCAAATAATTGTTCATACTAAACTGACTGTAATGACTATATCAAACTTCTCCTGGTTATCAGTAGAGTCAAATAATTGTTCGTACCAAACTGACTGTAATGACTATATCAAACTTCTCCTGGTTATCAGTAGAGTCAAATAATTGTTCGTACTAAACTGACTGTAATGACTATATCAAACTTCTCCTGGTTATCAGTAGAGTCAAATAATTGTTCGTACCAAACTGACTGTAATGACTATATCAAACTTCTCCTGGTTATCAGTAGAGTCAAATAATTGTTCGTACTAAACTGACTGTAATGACTATATCAAACTTCTCCTGGTTATCAGTAGAGTCAAATAATTGTTCGTACTAAACTGACTGTAATGACTATATCAAACTTCTCCTGGTTATCAGTAGAGTCAAATAATTGTTCGTACCAAACTGACTGTAATGACTATATCAAACTTTTCCTGGTTATCAGTAGAGTCAAATAATTGTTCGTACCAAACTGACTGTAATGACTATATCAAACTTCTCCTGGTTATCAGTAGAGTCAATTAATTGTTCGTACCAAACTGACTGTAATGACTATATCAAACTTCTCCTGGTTATCGGTACGGGTCAAATAATTGTTCGTACCAAACTGACTGTAATGACTATATCAAACTTCTTCTGGTTATCAGTAGAGTCAAATAATTGTTCGTACCAAACTGACTGTAATGACTATATCAAACTTTTCCTGGTTATCAGTAGAGTCAAATAATTGTTCGTACCAAACTGACTGTAATGACTATATCAAACTTCTCCTGGTTATCAGTAGAGTCAAATAATTGTTCGTACTAAACTGACTGTAATGACCATATCAAACTTCTCCTGGTTATCAGTAGAGTCAAATAATTGTTCGTACTAAACTGACTGTAATGACTATATCAAACTTCTCCTGGTTATCGGTACGGGTCAAATAATTGTTCGTACCAAACTGACTGTGATGACTATATCAAACTTCTCCTGGTTATCGGTACGGGTCAAATAATTGTTCGTACCAAACTGACTGTAATGACTATATCAAACTTCTTCTGGTTATCAGTAGAGTCAAATAATTGTTCGTACCAAACTGACTGTAATGACTATATCAAACTTTTCCTGGTTATCAGTAGAGTCAATTAATTGTTCGTACCAAACTGACTGTAATGACTATATCAAACTTCTCCTGGTTATCGGTACGGGTCAAATAATTGTTCGTACCAAACTGACTTCTTCTTCTTCTTCCTAGCGTTTATCCCGCCGCCGGGCAGGGTCCGCTTAGTATAAAGAGCAGGGGGGAAAGGGCGGAACCTTGATGAACTCCTACAGCAACCTTGAATGACTCCGAAGTACCCGCTGGACTTCTCACGGTACTTCTAGAGTCAGTATACATCATTTGAATCCATCTTATGTACTCTTCTGGGACTAGGTGGTCTCGAAGAGAGAACCATATCAGCTCATGAGGCACACGGTCGAAAGCTTTCTCCAAGTCAAGGAAAGCGCAATGGACTGACTTCGCCTTTTCCCTGTGTTTCTCTAGATAAAGACGAATGGCGAAAATAGCATCTGTTGTTCCACTTCCTTTGACGAAGCCACACTGATTGACGGTTGTGCTTACAATTTTGCGGAGCCGTGCTTCGATGATCTTTTCCAAGATCATTGTGGTATGAGGAATGATTCTTATCGGCCGGTAGTTGGAGCATATTGTGACATCTCCTTTTCCTTTGTAGATGGGTATTGTAGATGATCTACTCCAGTCTTCGGGATACTCCAGGCGAGCAGTGGCTTTTTGAAAGAGGGTCGTAAGATGGAAAAGTCCACAATCACCTGCGAGTCTCCATGCAGAGGCGGCAAGATCATCTGGCCCACATGCCTTTCCGTGCTTCATTTTCTGAAGGGCTTCTCTTACTTCAATCTCTGAGATGGTGGGAACTGGTCCTTCTACTGGTAGGGACAGCGGGACGGGAGGGTGGTCGAACTCGATGTTCGAGATTTCCTCGAAGTGTTCTCTCCATCGCTGACAAATTTCGACATTGGATCGGAGTAGTATGCCGTCCCGGTTCTTGATTGTCCGCACGTGAGAAAGGTCTTTTGCTGCTGTGGCTCGTGCTTTGCAAATCCGGAAAATTTCCTTCTCTCCTTGAGGCGTGTCGAGCTTACTGTAGATTTCTTGGATGGCTGAGGAGCGTGCCTTCGCTACGGCTCTCTTAGCTTCTCTCTTCATACATAGGTACAGAGCTCGGTCAGCTTCGGTTCCGGATCGTTTCCATTGCTTGAGAGCCACTTTCTTCTCCTTGACAGCAGTTTGAACGTCTTCGTTCCACCACCATGTCTCCTTGTCTACAATGCGTTTGCGACCTGGTTTTGTTAAGCCCAGATTGACTTCTCCTACCGCCTTCATCTTGTCTCGAACGAACCTCCAGTGCTCCTCAATGGAGTCAGGGAACGTTTTTTGGAGAGTGTCCGGGGATAGGGCGAGAAGAAGCTGATGCATGAAGCGAACCTTGTTGTCACGTACCTTCCACCATTTTATCCGAGAAACTTCGTTCAGAGGCTTTACGTTGCATTGCTTCTGGGAAAATCGGAGATCGATTATAACTGGATGGTGCTGCGAGGAGACGTTATCGCTCGGAATCACCTTGCAATCAGTGATGAGTCTCAGATTGGTTCTTTGCGTCATCCAGAAGTCGATTTGGGTTTTCCTTCCACCACTGCAATACGTGGTGAGGTGAGACTCTCGTTTGCAGAAGAAGGTATTGCAGATGGAAAGATCGTGCTCTTCGGCAAAACTCAAGATTCGCTCTCCTTCTGCATTCGGCAAACCATAGCCGTTGCCTCCATGAGCTCTCTTATGGGCTTCGCATCTTCTTCCTACGTGCCCGTTCAAGTCTCCTCCGATCATGAGAGTTTCTTCCGGAGAGCATTTTCTGATGACGTCATCGAAGTCTTCCCAAAACCCGTCTTTCTCGGAGTCGCTGCATCCTGCCTGCGGTGCGTAAGCACTGACTATTTTGAAGAGTTTGCCATTGCATTCCAAGGAGATGGACATCAAACGATCTGAGATTCGACAAACTTCCGTGACGGATGTGGCAAGGTAGGAGGCAGCGATAATTCCGACGCCATTGCGGGCTGCTGATGAAGTATTGCCCGAGTACCACAGCTTATACCTCCCGTCGAGCTGCTTTGCTTTCCCTCCTTTCCACCTAGTTTCCTGGAGGCATGCCAGATGTACTCTTCTTTTTGCCAGCATGTCACAGACTTCCATGGACTTCCCCGAGAGACTTCCGACGTTCAAGGTAGCTAGTCGGAGGCGTGTAGGCACTGCTATTTGATTAAACCGAGGACGCGGCCTATTATTCCTCGAAGACCCTCGCATATTTCTCACGTCGATCGGGATTCGACGCGCGTCGCTTGAAGGGGACGCCCTAGCATTGGGGTTACTCTGATGGTGCATCTTGGGGGGGATGCGACGGTTTCTTCATAGACCGGCTTGTCGCACGAACATCCAAGTCGATAGTTCAGCCTGACGTCCGTTTACGACCCTTTGGGCCACATAACCCGGGATTTTGGGCTATGTGGGCTAGAGGTTATTTTTTGGACACGCCTCTTGACCGTGTCCCTTAGGCCAGTGAGAGAGATCGTACCAAACTGACTGTAATGACTATATCAAACTTCTTCTGGTTATCAGTAGAGTCAAATAATTGTTCGTACCAAACTGACTGTAATGACTATATCAAACTTTTCCTGGTTATCAGTAGAGTCAAATAATTGTTCGTACCAAACTGACTGTAATGACTATATCAAACTTCTCCTGGTTATCAGTAGAGTCAAATAATTGTTCGTACCAAACTGACTGTGATGACTATATCAAACTTTTCCTGGTTATCAGTAGAGTCAAATAATTGTTCGTACCAAACTGACTGTAATGACTATATCAAACTTCTCCTGGTTATCAGTAGAGTCAAATAATTGTTCGTACCAAACTGACTGTGATGACTATATCAAACTTCTCCTGGTTATCAGTAGAGTCAAATAATTGTTCGTACCAAACTGACTGTAATGACTATATCAAACTTTTCCTGGTTATCAGTAGAGTCAAATAATTGTTCGTACCAAACTGACTGTAATGACTATATCAAACTTCTCCTGGTTATCAGTAGAGTCAAATAATTGTTCGTACCAAACTGACTGTGATGACTATATCAAACTTCTCCTGGTTATCAGTAGAGTCAAATAATTGTTCGTACCAAACTGACTGTAATGACTATATCAAACTTCTCCTGGTTATCAGTAGAGTCAAATAATTTTTCGTACCAAACTGACTGTAATGACTATATCAAACTTTTCCTGGTTATCAGTAGAGTCAAATAATTGTTCGTACCAAACTGACTGTAATGACTATATCAAACTTCTCCTGGTTATCAGTAGAGTCAAATAATTGTTCGTACTAAACTGACTGTAATGACTATATCAAACTTCTCCTGGTTATCAGTAGAGTCAAATAATTGTTCGTACTAAACTGACTGTAATGACTATATCAAACTTCTCCTGGTTATCAGTAGAGTCAAATAATTGTTCGTACTAAACTGACTGTAATGACTATATCAAACTTCTCCTGGTTATCAGTAGAGTCAAATAATTGTTCGTACCAAACTGACTGTAATGACTATATCAAACTTCTCCTGGTTATCAGTAGAGTCAAATAATTGTTCGTACTAAACTGACTGTAATGACTATATCAAACTTCTCCTGGTTATCAGTAGAGTCAAATAATTGTTCGTACCAAACTGACTGTAATGACTATATCAAACTTCTCCTGGTTATCAGTAGAGTCAAATAATTGTTCGTACTAAACTGACTGTAATGACTATATCAAACTTCTCCTGGTTATCAGTAGAGTCAAATAATTGTTCGTACTAAACTGACTGTAATGACTATATCAAACTTCTCCTGGTTATCAGTAGAGTCAAATAATTGTTCGTACTAAACTGACTGTAATGACTATATCAAACTTCTCCTGGTTATCAGTAGAGTCAAATAATTGTTCGTACTAAACTGACTGTAATGACTATATCAAACTTCTCCTGGTTATCAGTAGAGTCAAATAATTGTTCGTACCAAACTGACTGTAATGACTATATCAAACTTTTCCTGGTTATCAGTAGAGTCAAATAATTGTTCGTACCAAACTGACTGTAATGACTATATCAAACTTCTCCTGGTTATCAGTAGAGTCAAATAATTGTTCGTACTAAACTGACTGTAATGACTATATCAAACTTCTCCTGGTTATCAGTAGAGTCA
>OZ057406.1:21988734-22196973 GCA_964056735.1 Allodiplogaster pararmata | reverse complement strand
CGAAAGAACTTTATTGACGAGACATTTCGGTAAACAAACAACAACAATAGTTAGTTATTAAAGATATTTAATCGCTAATCACATGTGGAATTTTCGCGGCAGATAGACATTCAGTTTGAAATTTATTTGTTTTTTTTTGTTCTGCAAAAAGAAAAAAACAGTTTTTTCCATCTCCTAAGTTTTGAATGCTTTCTTTTCGATGTTATAAATCACGAAGCATTTTTTTGACTGACTATTCGATTCTTACGTAACTGATTTGTAATGAGTTAAGGACGTAAAAGGCAGACTGACATGTCGGTCAAGTTTCTGACTTTATTGCCTACGAAGTTATTCAAATCGCGCTAAAAAGCTGTGTTTTTTACCGGCGCAAAAAAATTGGGAAGTGAGAAGAAAGTTGAATTAAAACCTTTATCTTTCTCAAGGGGGTACGGGTAATGTTACAGTGTGATACAGTTATCATCATGATACAGTATGATAAGGTTATGATTTTGACACAATCTTTCGGTTCAGATCTGGCTTTTAAGTAACAATGGACTGCGGTACACGGTGCATATGCTCGTTTATTTCGCTCAGGAGAATTTGGCGCGTCACTTGAGTAAGAACCACATACATAGATCAAGTGAGTTATACATTTTCTATTTCTCTCTTTCTCCCTCTCTCTCTCTGTTACTCTCTATTGTATCTTTTCTCTATCTATGTATTCATCTTCGATTTTCGATTTTATTCAGAAAAGCATTATCACTTTATGATTCCAGAAAAAAACTCCTTGAGCTGATTGACTACTTGCTTACCCTAGCTTCGTACCTTCTGCAGACTGCGTGTGATGCGGAGACGCTGGTGGAGAAAGACTTCGTTTTAGATGTTAGTCCCCCTTTCTCTTTCTCTCTCTTTCTCTTCACAAATTAATCTCTCTTTCTCTGTTTATTACTCTCTTTCTCTTCACAATTTCATCTCTCTCTCTTCATTTTTTCCTGATCGCTAACTATCTCGTTCCATCTCTCTCCGCCTCTCTATCTATTTCTATGATTTTTTTTAAATTCCGTCTTCACGATTTTGTTTTTTTTCCCAAATAAACTTACCGTCAAGAATCACGTATAAAAAGGTTTATTTTTGTTAGAAATCTTGATAAGCAAATTGGTTTTATGTGATCAGAAATTTTTTGGCTCCTGAAGACAAGTTGCTTCGAGTCGTTAGCGTAAACTTTTACTAAGCCTGAGCGTTTTTGATGTAAAAATAATTTTTTAATGTAAATTTTTTCTCTCACGAATTTGAGTCTCTGATGCTCAAATTGATCACATGTGAAGAAAATTTGGCCCGCAACAAAAAGATAGCTCTCCGCAAGTGTGTTATTAATGTGAGTTATTGTTCAATGTTGTTCTACAATGATATTATTCAATAGTTATACATAAATTGTCAATCTTGAGTATTTATTTTCGACAAGTTAAGTTATCATGTTCATTTTGTAACAAACTTATGTCTTCAAATATGGCCTATACTTTCAAAAACATGAAAATGTTGAGGCAATATGTTTGCTTTTTGCAAAGTTATGTTCGAAATGTGCTTTGGTTGGACTTTGTCACGGTAATGAATATCTTTCCGCTTTTTCATTCATTTTTGTGTTTATAGCTGTTCATCACGTTATTCAAGGACGTGGTCTCGTCTAATGAGCGCGGTCTCGGAGAAAGAGAAGAAAAATTCAATTCTCTGATGGAAGTGCAGTCACTCGCCATAAACAATAGCAATGAGACTATCGTCACCCTCATAGCGTAGACCATCGACTTTATCCTACGTTTTCTAATTATAATATTATTCTTTTTCTCATGGGTCATACTTGAAATTATAAATATTCATGGTTTTATCATCGAAATAAACTTTGTCCAGATTTCTGCAAGAGAAACGTTGATGAACGTGTGTTTAAAATAGGCGGTTTTTATGTTTATCATGGAAATCAAAGTTTAGTGAAGTCGTGATAGTCAGGAAGGCTGGGAGTATGAAAGCTATATTTAAGTATTTCATGATAGTATTGAAAGAATATAGAGTATTCTTGAAAGTCTTTTGCATAGAGTAGTAATGATGGATCACATGGAGTATTGAGTATTCATGAATAAGTATAGAGTGTTCGTCATAGTCATGATGGTATTTTTTTACTATTGAGGGTCGTGTTGAGGTATTTAGATAGAAGTCAAGATGGAGTATAGAGTAGTCATTAAGTATATACTAGTCATGAATAAGAATAGAGAATCATGATAGAGTTTAGATTAGTCTTGATGATTATTATTGCAGGTAATGCCCTCTCGGGACGTGTGGGAACAAAACGAGTTCCTGTTTCGATCTTTCACCGCACTTCTGCAGTTCTTGGATATGAGCGAAGTTCTTGCGGCTTCTCTCGCCTTCTACTCAAGGTCTGTGCAGTACCTCAAGTTCAAAGGACCTTTATAAGGACACTTGACCAAGTGCATTGGTAGCTGAGAGGGAAAGTTGAAAAAAATGACTTGGTGTGCCAAGGTCGGACAGGTTCGGTCTCCGTCCAACCCATAACTTTTGTAAGAGTTATAGCCATCATAGTCATTGCCAACTTTTTCCAGGTAAATGCGAGAAATGTCAAAAAAAACTTGATGAAAAAAAGATGGACATTCGGAAGGGGAAACCATGTAATAGAGCAACAGTGTTTATATTAATGAAAGATTCACCGAAGCTTTGTAATCGAGAGTTTCCGAGTTACCGATCGAGAAGTAAGGGCTCAAAAACTGCGCTTTGATAGGACCAATTTGGCTGTAGAACACAGGAGCTAGGATTAGCTAAGTTTTGTTTATAGTATATTTGATGTGATCAGTTACAGTTTTTCTGAGATGGTCAAGCTACAGTATATATATTCTGAGATGGTCAATATTCGAGATGATCGCTACAGTATATAACGGGATAAAGTTTAAGTTAAGGATGATTTCAGGAGAAGCTCCGGTCGTTTCCCTCTGAATGTACTGTTCTCAAAACGAATCTTCTCTATCAACTCAGACAATATTCTTCGGAGAATGGCAAGTTAGTAGGGAGTAATTCGCTACTTGAAGAAATCTATTCAAGTAGTGAACCCTTGTTTTCGGTTTTCAGTCATCGGTAGTCTGTTTTCACTTGTTCAGCCTTTTGAAGGTTTGAAGCGACTCGAAACGAGATGTTGCAGATATTGAACACGGTGCGTACGCTAGTTTATTTCGCTCAGGAGAAATTGGCGCTTCACTTGAGTAAGAAAAAATACATTTTCTATTTCTCTCTTTCTCTCTCTTTCTCCCTCTCTCTCTGTTACTCTCAATTGTCTCTTTTCTCTATCTATGTATTCATCTTCGAATTTATTCAGAAAGTCATTATCATTTTATGATTCCAGAAAAAACTCCTTGAGCTGATTGACTACTTGCTTACCCTAGCTTCGTACCTTCTGCAGACTGCGTGTGATGCGGAGACGCTGGTGGAGAAAGACTTCGTTTTAGAAGTTCGTCCCCCTTTCTCTTTCTCTCTCTCTCTTTCTCTTCACAAATTCATCTCTCTTTCTCTGTTTATTACTCTCTTTCTCTTCACAATTTCATCTCCCACTCTCTCTCTCTCTCTCTCCATCTCTCTCTCTTCATTTTTTCCTGATCGCTAACTATCTCGTTCCATCTCTCTCCGCCTCTCTATCTATTTCTATGAATTTTTTAAAATTCCTTCTTCACGATTTTCTTTTTTTTTCCAAATAAACTTACCGTCAAGAATCACGTATAAAAAGGTCTATTTTTGTTAGAAATCTTGATAAGCAAATTGGTTTTATGTGATCAGAAATTTTATGATTCATTTCATAGGATTGGTTGAAATTTCATTTATCGGGCGGTGCCGTTCGACTGAAGGGGAAGAAGAGTCATCAACTAAATTTTTTTCGAAATTGGAGTCAAGGCCCGAGTTTTACATCCAAAATTTCGTTAGCTTACGAATATTTAGTTGTTTTTTTACAAATTAACCAACGTCTGTGATATTTTTCACTGGTTTAAAAAAACTTCTGAGAGACTGGACGGGCGACAGGGACAAATTTTACAAGTTTGGTGAGGTTCAGTTGTCAACCTTATTCAGATAGGAATGATAGGAATGCGCGCATTGTTTTGGCTCCTGACGACAAGTTGCTTCGAGCCTGTGGCCCGCAACAATAAGATAGATCTCCGCAAGCGTGTTATTAATGTGAGTTATTGTTCAATGTTGTTCTACAATGATGTTATTCAGTAGTTATACATCAATTGTCAATCTTGAATATTCCTTTTCGACAAGGCAGGTCATTTATTCATGGTTTAAGTTATAATGTTCATTTTGTAACAAACTTATGTCTTCGAATATGGCCTATACTTTCAAAAGCAAACACAAAAACACGAAAATGTTGAGGCAATATGTTCGCTTTTTGCAAAGTTATGTTCGAAAATGTGCTTTGGATGGACTTTGTCACGGTAATGAATATCTTTCTTCTTGTTCATTCATTTTTGTGTTTATAGCTGTTCATCGCGCTCTTCATGAACGTGGTCTAGTCTGATAAGCGCGGTCCCGAAGAAGGAGAAGAAAAATTCAATTGTCTGATGAAAGTGATGTCACGCGCCTTGAACAATACTGATGACACAATCGTCACCCTCATAACGTGGACCATCGACAATATCGTACGTTTTCTAAACCTGATATTATTCTTTTTCGCATGGGTCATACTTGAAATGACAAATATTCATGGTTTTATCATCGAAATAAACTTTGTCCAGATTTCTGCAAGAGAAACGTTAATGAACGTGTGTTTAAAATAGGCGGTTTTTATGTTTATCATGGAAATCAAAGTGTAGTGAAGTCGTGATAGTCAGGAAGGCTGGGAGTATATTCTTGAAAGTCTTTTGCATAGAGTAGTCATGATAAATCACATGGAGTGTTGAGTATTCATGAATAAGTATAGAGTGTTCGATGGTATTTTTTAACTATTGAGGGTCGTGTTGAGGTATGTATGTAGATAGAAGTCAAGATGGAGTAAAGAGTAGTTATTTATTTATTTATTTATTGAAATACATTTTGCAATGTAACAACACGAGGAAGACTCTGCTGACAAAACTAAAGATAATAAAATAAAAATAAACAGAAAAAAACAAACAACGAGAACGAGAATGAACGACTATTATAAACTTAAATTGATGTTTAAATCGATGTTATGAAGTATATACTAGTCATGAATAAGAATAGAGAATCATGATAGAGTTTAGAGTAGTCTTGATGATTATTCTTGCAGGTAATGCCCTCTCGGGACGTGTGGGAACAGTACGAGTTCCTGGTTCGATCTTTCACCGCACTTATGCAGTTCTTGGATATGAGCGAAGTTCTTGCGGCTTCTCTCGCCTTCTACTCAAGGTCTGTGCAGTACCTCAAGTACAACGTGACTCAAACTGGTAGAAACACGAGATCGAGCACCTATAGGAGCATAAGTATCTTTTGCTAAATGTTTTGTTTCTTAGATAAAGTAATTTTTACAGCCTGGGAATTACACCAACTTTAAATTAACTGTGGATAACTGTTTTTGTTCTAGATGTAGCTTGAGAGTGGTTCCCTTGCAGCTTTACTCACCTTTTCTATGGTTTTCCCGGCAGTTTTGCTGTTGAATTTCGCATGTAAAATATTGATTCAAATTAATTTTAACCAAACATATTTAAACTTCATCAAAACTCTGTACACACTGTACACAATGAAATAGCTCGTCGATACCATTAGTTAGTATTAGAAAAACAAATGCACGATCACTTCTAGTGCTGAACGCATTAGAAAAAAATGTGTGTAATAAATTTGTTTGGCGTTAGACTGCTTACCACAATTTCTTTGAAAACATTCTCGTTTGGAGTGTACACGAGTTTGTCGACTCTTGTCCATATCGAATCTTTCCCAATCTTGCTTGGAGAGATCTGCAATTTAGAACACTTTCGGTTGTATTCTCATTGTTCCTGTTCAGCTTGCATCAAAAATTCTATTTAATATTCACTTGAAAGTGAAATTTCCCTGAATAAAAAAGAATAGTTTGGGTGTGTGTCACGATAATATCTTACAATTTTATTGAATAAAGATCATCAAATAAGTCATTATAATATTGAGTTATTACTATATAATACCTAATGTTAATCATCATTATCGCTTATTCAATCGATTACTTAAAAGTCACTTGAAATCGAATGTTGAGAAAACTCGATAAAAATGGACCATAGGTCACCTAAAATTTTCAACAAAAAAATTCGCGGGCGGAGGGCCGGGAGGGGTTTTGTGTACAAATTCGATTTCTTATTGTATTTTTTTTAAAGAATTGCATTCGAGTAATGAAACAAATTGAAGTTTACAGCGGAGTGTTATTGAAAGTAATTTCTCAATTGAGTTTCTGACCGTAACTTCTTCAACTTAAATGAAAAGGTGAATGGACTGCTACATACTTTATCAAACACCACAAACACCATAATAAAACATGAGAAAATAAATCTGCTTAGGAGTAAAGCTTATGAAAGTGAGAAAAAAATTTCCTTCCTGGGCGGGGGGGGGGTAGGAGGTTTTTTGTACCCCGTGGTTACCTATGTTCTCAGCGCGAACAGGTATGCGCCAACAAGGCTGGTCCGGTAACATGTATGCGCCAACATAGCTGGTCCGGTAACTATTCAATCCCTGTATACACGCTCTTGATGCGGATGGGAGGCCTTTAGCAAGGCGCTCCCACGCACCCACACGCCCACGCGTCTGCGGGCGCACCCACGCGTCAGCGGAACCTAAAACACGGCCTCAACTTAAAAACGGCTTAGCTCTAGTAATTACATTCATGACTTTCATGACTGCTATTCGTCAGGACTGGTGTTGTGTTCCCATTGTTTTCAATGTATTTATTCGTTATTCGTCTGGAGTGTCTGGAGTGTGATTTGTTAAAGGCCCTTCTGCAGAAGCTTCGTTTAGCCGAAGTTTTCATTGCTTTCGGTGAAATTGGATTCTCATCGTAGTGTTAAATACTCCATTTTTGTGTTGTTTCCGTTCTCGGTGCAGTGGTTTTAACGCGGCGTCAACCTTCAAGTTCAAGGTTAAACACGCTCAAGATCAACTTTTTTGGCACATGTTAAGATATGGGGGATGACCGAGATGAAGAGAGCATGGAAGAAATTCTCTGCAGCTTCTGCTGCATTCAGCTCAGAAAGGAAGTGCGCATTCGGTGCACAGAGTGCACTGCCATCCTCTGCATTCATGTAAGTCAATGTTTGAATTATCTGGTGATTTCCTTGTTTTTGGTACTTGTCCAGATCAACGTAGGCTCCGCTCCTCTCCCTCGGGAGTCGGAATCACGGATTTATGACTAATTTTTGGTACGGTCGCGTAAGCTTAAGCTGTACGGCCTCGTTCGCGTAAACTATTACTAAGCCTAAGCGTATTTTAGTTTAAAAATAACAGGGAGAGGGGTTAGAAAGAGAGGAAAATGAGAGAGAACAAAAGCAACATCGTGCAGCAAAATGCAGGGGAGAGGAGCCTACGTCGAACTAGACAAGTGCCGTTTTTTGTCATAGAGAATACCGGAAGTGGTCAGAGGGTGAACATAATAATTATTGGCTTAATCTCTTCCGTATTTTTTCTCTGTATTTCTTTCGAGTGATTAGGAACCTGAACGAAGAAGATTTTAACTCTAAGAAACCGTTTGAGGCTGAGTTATTGCTAATGAAACGTTCTATTCATCCAAAGGAATGAAGAAATTTTCTTCCAATTTTAGCCGTTTTTAAAAGTTCTCTTTAGTGTAGGTTACTCATGAGTCATGACGTGAAGGCACATAAAAGTTGTGGGCTAGCTTTTGTGATGAGTTCGAATATTTCGATTAAGGTTCCGAGTTCGTTCGTTAGTTTTTTTTGTTACACCGATGCACATAAATATGTAAAAACTGAAGTTGGGACGAGGGATGAGATTTGTAAATTGAGGGATGAGATTGCGAGAAGTGTGAAGCGAAGTCTCAACTCCCGCGAAGCGCGAAACTACTTCGAAAATTATTTTCTCAGATGAACGATTGGCAAAATCGCTATGAAGGTTTCTACTACGTGAAGGGGTTTTTAAGTATGCAATAAAGAGTGGCAGACACCCGCCGAAGGCGGGATAATTTGTTTCACATAAGGTCCCCCTTTACGATTCTTCAAACCGCGGTTTGAGAATAATCTGAAATAGTTTTGCAAAAAAATAACAGAACGGCGAGTTCATAGAACATTATGTTTCTGAGCTGAGTTAGCTACTTATTGTTCAAAACTCATCTGTATATGCTCAATGTTTATAGCAATGGCGTTTATAGCAAACTTTGAAATTTTAAGATGTGACCTCGTGATGTTGTTTATCCATCGTGTACACTCAAATTATGTGGAGTTTTTTGTTGTTGATTATCTCGATTCGCGTATTGAAAGTTTGATTTATTTGCAAGTAAATAAATAAAAGTCTCATTCAACAAAAAATGTTCTACATAGAGTTTCAATAAATAAAGGTGACAATCAACAAAAACAGAAATCAAAACAGTTTTCATAGGAGACTAGAGTCCTCTTCTATTACTCGTTGGAATATATACAAATTATAGGAAGAAAAAACTGATGGTGAAATTATTCCGTTCCTACACATTAATATACATATAGTTTAAACAGCCACAAAAAACATGAAATATCAACACATACATTCTTTGAGAGTTAGCGTTCATAAAACTTATGAGTCATTACATAATTGGTTGAGGTGAGTTGCAAGAATTTTTCGGTTTTCTGGCTTTCGCAGAATAGGATAAACAGGATACCCTTACAACTGGTAACGCGCTAGTACTCCTGGTCAGAGACAGTCATGGTTGAGTTCTATCCCAGCTCATGGAATAGCTCTTTTGTATTAAATACTTTTCATACAAATATTAATTAGTCAAAGTGAGATAACTTTATATCACAAAAAGCGAGATAACTTCAATACATGAGAACTCTTTTGTTGACCTACCTGATTTAAGGATAAAATCACTTCAAGCGCGAAAAATGCATCGATAGCACAATCTCGAAACACCACATTGACCTAGGAAGTTGTTACAATTCATAAGAAGCATTTCACACCTAGTTGAAAGAAAGCAGCGGCAGAATCAGTTTGTGAATTTCATTACAAGCAAATAAAAAAGCGAACATATAATCGTTCGGTATCGAAATAGTTTGTTCCGTTCATGTTTGTCAAAACAGTTAAGTTTCATTAATTCGCAGAGTAACCAACGCTACTTTCTCATCTTTGCAGAATTAACTATGCATATGCCATTGCTCACCTGCATGTCTAACAAAACTTGATAGCGAGCGCTTACCCAAGCGGGGGACCTATGAAGTTTTCAGAATTAAAAAGATTTAGGTTCATTAGCGAATCAAATATGAAGCAGTTGGAATACAAGATGGAACTTTGTCTGTTAATGAGATAAGGAATAACAAACGTCTCATTGCTTCTTCGAGTAAGTCCACCATGTCTTGGGCGCCCATTCTGAAATCTAATCCCAGTTTCAACAGGTTGTTGATGCACTCGATGGTGTTTGTCGTCGTTAGAAGTAGACCGTGGCCTCCTTCTAATCGACGAGGGAGGCCATGGCGTTCAAACCAGCGGGCGGCCCTGCTTCGCAGCCTTGAAATGTGAGAGAATATCGTCGAAAAATAATTTGTAAGAAATTGTAAAGAATTTAATTTAAAACTCATTATTTGAGATAGCTTGTTTTTTTCACCAAAACAATAAAAAAAAACGAATTTCTAACCACTCGGTTTGTGTTTCGTCGAGATTGAGACCTACGAGTCCATTCTCCATTTTGGCGACAAAATCTTCAAGAGAGGGGGCATCTAGTGCGGCTAACGTGCGTTCTCCGTTCTCATCCAAGGAGCCAACCAAAGCCTAGGTTTTTGAATATACAAAAAAACCTGGATCATTTTTTTAGTGATAATAGTTAACCAGAGCCTTCAACAAACCTTGGTTTGCTAAAGGGCGTTAACCAAGTTTAAAGATAGTTTAAAACCAAATTAGGCAATTGCACTTACAATAATAATTTTTTCAGCCAGGCTTTTCGGGAAGACACTTCTAATGTTGCTTCTTAGATGCTCCACGCAGTAGTTGCGCACAGCAAGAGAGAAAAGATCTCCCTAAAAACTGGTTTTTAAAAATATTCAACAGTGATTTAATTTTAAGTGATTGATTTAGTTAAGTGATTTTAAAATTCGTACTTGCATGGTGTAATCGATGCTCTTCTCTTGATCACCCATCAAACTGCGAATTACCGACACTTTGTACCGCGTCACTTTGTATACGACACTTTGTATACGACACTTTGTACCCCGTCACTTTGTACCGCGACACTTTGTACCGCGTACGGCCTCGTTAGCTAAGCCGTACGGCCTCGTTATCGTAAACTTTTACTAAGCCTAAGCGTTTTTTTAATGTAAAAATATGTTTTAATGTAAAAATAAAACGCGCGGCCTCACTCAAGTCGCGGTACAAAGTGTCACGGTACAAAGTGTCGCGGTACAAAGTGACGGGGTACAAAGTGTCGGGTACAAAGTGTCGTATACAAAGTGACGCGGTACAAAGTGTCGTGATACGTCAAACTGCGTATCCTCTTGTTCGGCCATCTTCAATGTGGGAGCGTGGGTGCGTGGAAGCGCCTTGCTAAAGGCCACATGAATGCAGAGGATGGCAGTGCACTCTGTGCACCGAATGCGCACTTCCTTTCTGAGCTGAATGCAGCAGAAGCTGCAGAGAATTTCTTCCATGCTCTCTTCACCTCGGTCATCCCCCATATCTTAACATGTGCCAAAAAGTTGATCTTGAGCGTGTTTAACCTTGAACTTGAAGGTTGACGCCGCGTTAAAACCACTGTACCGAGAACGGAAACAACACAAAAATGGAGTATTTAACACTACGATGAGAATCCAATTTCACAGAAAGCAATGAAAACTTCGGCTAAACGAAGCTTCTGCAGAAGGGCCTTTAACAAATCACACTCCAGACACTCCAGACGAATAACGAATAAATACATTCAAAACAATGGGAACACAACACCAGTCCTGACGAATAGCAGTCATGAAAGTCATGAATGTAATTAATAGAGCTAAGCCGTTTTTAAGTTGAGGCCGTGTTTTAGGTTTCGCTGATGCGTGGGTGCGCCCGCAGACGCGTGGGAGCGCCTTGCTAAAGGCCGGATGGGAAGAAACATGTTGCACAATGGGTTTTTTCACTGACCTGGTCTTTCTCTGTCTTGATAAGCAGTGGTTTTGTTAGTTCGTTAATTATTCGTTCGCTGGTTCTGTGAATAAACCTGTAAAGGCTATCTTTGGAAGTCCCGCGTGGCAGGCAAGACAAGAAAAGGTTTTCAAGCCCGAATTGTATCTACAAGAAATCTGGTGTCCTTGAGGGAGTATCCCTTATCATCCAGATCTAACACACAACCGAAAAGACTTTATAGACCCATTTTCATCGCAATCTGACCCAATAAAACACCGATGCTCTACCGTACCTATATCTTCACTCAGACAGGGCACTTCAATATAATATTTTTTTTAGTCATTCATGTTTTTACTTTTTTGTAATGTTTTTTTTCTTCTTGATGAGTAAAAAAATTTAAATAGGAAAAGTTTCCTTTCGAATATTTTCTTGAAAATTTCCCCTTCGCGCTGCGGTCTCTAATTAAAATTTTATGAAATGGAGGTTAAAACCCCGAAACTACTTTTCAAAGGGGTAAAATTTGCCGAATGAAATGAATTTCCAAGAACCAACTTGCAGCTGATGGAAATTGCAGCTAATGAAAATTGCAGCTGATCAAACTGCAGCTGATGAAATTTTCAACATCAAAGCTATTTAGGAGCTCAGTTCTTCTGAAAAATATCAAAAATGTTGGAATAAATCTCATCAAAAGTTCATAGTTCTATGGATATGTTGGCGGAGCCCAAGCACGAATGTAAGCGAATTTCGCATGACTCATCACGGCTTCGCGGACATTCCTTGAAGTCAACTATGATACTCTTGAACATATAAAAAATAGTCAATGCAAAGAATGTTTTAGACTAAGTGTGACCTTTCAAAAATCAACGGGGGAAAAATAAGACGAAAACACGATCAAAAGAGAAGGGGAAATGATTCTAACGGATTTGAAAAAGTTTCGAAATTACTTTCACACAGAACATTAGGACTCGAAGTGTCTATAACACAGATGAATGATTGATATATAGGCAATTAACGAAAGGAGGCAAGAGGGAGGCAAGAAACCGGGAGGCATGAGGGAGGACGCGCGTTTCATTTTTATATTAAAATATATTTTTACATTAAAAAACGCTTAGGCTTAGTAAAAGTTTACGATAACGAGGCCGTACGGCTTAGCTAACGAGGCCGTACGGCTTAGCTAACGAGGCGTCCTCCCTCATGCCTCCCGGTTTCTTGCCTCCCTCTTGCCTCCTTTCGGTAATTGCCGTCTAGACGACTCGAAAAATCAATACCTCGAATATTACTTCGAGTCTTAATTTTAAGAACCAGACGTCTCAGAATGAATTGATCAGTGTTCATGACTGGCGAGTAAGAGAGCGATAGAAATAGATCAAACACACAACCGCGGGTTCTGTAAGCAACAAGCAACATCATAAATCATTGTGCAATTCAAAGCCTGTAGTAATCATTATGATTCCAGAGCAGGAGGCGGAGCTTGCTAAGAAGGAGGAGCCAAGAGCCAGGAGGATAAAAGAGGCCACAGAGAGGATCGAGGGGAGAGAGGGGGACGAACCCCAAGCCCCGCCCACAGACCCCAACGAGATCCCGATCAGTGGACCGAGCCCGTGACTGACCCCTCCCCATTTCTATTTCGCCGTAACGATGCACATGCCTTAAAAGCCAATAAATGGATCATTGAATACTTTGTTTGTGTCTGGGGTACATTCACATTGGGGCCGAAACGCACACTTCCCTCACTGGTAGCAGCGAGTGGTTGACCTAGTCGCGAATAGGTCAGTCACCGCCTCTCTCTCTTTCAACCCCCCTCTTTCAACCTTTTTCATAAATCATTGTGCAATTCAAAGCCTGTAGTAATCATTATGATTCCAGAGCAGGAGGCGGAGCTTGCTAAGAAGGAGGAGCCAAGAGCCAGGAGGATAAAAGAGGCCACAGAGAGGATCGAGGGGAGAGAGGGGGACGAACCCCAAGCCCCGCCCACAGACCCCAACGAGATCCCGATCAGTGGACCGAGCCCGTGACTGACCCCTCCCCATTTCTATTTCGCCGTAACGATGCAGATGCCTTAAAAGCCAATAAATGGATCATTGAATACTTTGTTTGTGTCTGGGGTACATTCACATTGGGGCCGAAACGCACACTTCCCTCACTGTTCCAGTCTTATTGGCATACCAGGGCCCGTATGCAGAGTCATGGACCTAGTTATAGGGTAAATCATAGTCTACAAAACAGTGTGATAAACAAGAGAAAAAGAATCGAGCTTTTTGCATTGATTCGAGTCTCTCGCCTTGTTCTCTCTCCAACTCACTATTTTGTAGGCTATATTTTATCTTAGATTTTGATGCACGACTACGGGCCCAGGTCTTAAAAAAACTGATCGAAAAAAGATACTCCCCGAAAAAAAGATACTCCTCAAAAAGTCCCTTTTTTACGTAGGACTGGGACAACTTTTTGAGCTCGCACAAAAACTCTTCCAAGTTCTACGTAAATTCATCGCTTTTTGAAGGCTAGTCGTTCAAAAAAGGGCCGTTACAGAATTACACCGTGCACACTGTGCGCACTGTACACCGTACAAATGTACACCGTACACTGCGGCCGTTGCAGAATTACACCGTGCAAAAAAAAGCGTCTGCTAAGTCGATGTTTTTCTCTCTGAACTGGTAAAAGAACCCTTCTGGACCTTCTCGGAACTGTTCCATCAGACCTGAAAAATTACGATGATGCGAATAACTTACTGATTTACTCAAAACTAGATATATTTCAATTATTGAAACTAATTCTAAACCGAAAATTTATACTTCGTCAATGGTTTATTAAACTTTCGCACGTTTGCTGCTTGATATGGCATGATATTATTGAAGAAAATTCATATTTTTTGGAGGAAATTAATTATAGTGTGAAACAATATAGTGCGTCAAACACTCATGCAAATTTAAGTGTGCACGGTGTAATTCTGTAACGGCCCAAAAAGGAGCAATATTGACGTATTCCCATTTTTATCTATGCGACCCTCCGAACTACACACTTGAAGATTACGGTATATATAATTTCTAAAGGTCATTACAAGTTGTAACGGTCATTTTAATAACAAATTGAAAAACTTTTGAAAACTTTTTTCAATTTTGTTATAATTTTTTTTGTGATTCTTTAAAAAAATTTAAATTTTTAAAATTATATTTAATTTATGTTTTTATCTCTAATGTTGAAAATTATTCTTGTCTTTTTTTCTCGAGTATTTTTCTCTAACCTTCTCTCTTTTTACACACTATTTCTTCGCGCATTCTAACGTGTGTTTTTCTCTAATTGTCTCTCATTTTTCAAACTGTTTCTTCGAGCAATCTTACGCATTTTTTATTCTAACCGTCTCTTCTTTTACACATTATGCTTAGCGCGCTCTGACGCGTGTTTTTCTCTAAACGTCGGTCGTCTCTATTTCTACACACTAATCTCTCTCTCTCTCTCTCTCTCTCTCTCTCTCTCTCTCTAACCTTCCCACCTTCTCTTAGAGAATTTTTACTGTGACCGATGGCCGCCTCTCTCTTAACATATTCTATTTCTCCTCTCTCTTTTCTCACTTCTTTACTATCCTCTTAAAAGTATTTATCCGACTCTCTGCTTCTTGTATATTGTTTCTTCACGCACTTTCTGCCGCGTATTCTTACACTTTCATACACGTTATATTCCCACACAAAAAAACGAAGACTCATTTTTTGACCGCTTGAAATCACAATCTTAGTTTTAATCAGTGGATAGGAGCGGAATCTCAAGAAGTTTTTGTTTGTTCTTTTGGTAAATGAAAACACATGCTGTATTCTTTGTGCCACATCTGAGTTGGGTGCAATTCTTTATCAAAAACATAGTTTTAAGTGAAAACTTTCCTAAAAGTAACATGACATGATAGTTAACTGGAGAAGACACCTATACAATCTCGCTGTAAGCAACCCAAGCAGTCACAGATCTCCTGGCTGATATTGTCACGTGTAACCACCCTTGAGTTTTAATGGGTGATTTTAATTTTGCAGACATTACTTGGACCTCCTCTCCGCCTTCCTTTTCAAGTAACAGCTCGCAATTGTTTCTCGATTTTTTTTCGACCACGCAAATGACACAATTTATAGAAAAGCCCACAAGAGGTGTTCATATACTAGATCTCCTTTTGTCAAATTGCCAGAGTCTGATCCAAAAATTCGAGTGTCACTGGATCTTTCAGTAATTCTGACTACGAGTCAATCATGTTCGAGCTCTCTTTATTTCATGATTTGCCTCTGTATTCCTATGTTGTTGTTGTCTTGCCCATAAGTCCTGTCGAGGGGAGTCCTTTTGGGATAGGTTGGTGGTGAGGATCCTTTTGAGTCCGGAGAGATTTTCTCAGTCTACACTCGCACCGCAGTCGGCGATCCTCTTGGCGAGACCCATTATTCCTCTGTATTCCTATCGCCAAATTTACAATAAAATCGACTACTCTCTTGTAGTACCTCTATTATGTAATGTGGACTGGTCCTCTATCTTTAGCCGTTTGAAAGATACCAATTCCATGTACGAGTTATTCCTAAGTCTGGCAACTCATGCGACTCTCACTTCTCATATCGAAAGAGCTCAACGTAAACGTTTTCTCCTCTGGAAGCAATACGTCTCCAGTGGACTTATCAGTGATTATGACGCCTCCAGAAGTGGAAAATATTTCGGGCAGATTCATACATTGTCAATGACGCCTAATCGACTTTAGCCGTCCAATGATTTTTTTTCTGAGAAAGAGATTTTATTCATGAAAACTCCCTTCCCCTCTTTCTCCTTAGGGCCCCATTTCCCCCCTTTATGGCCCCCCTTACCCCTCCCCCTCTCCCCCTAGGGCCCCTACCTACCACCTCCCTTCGCTTAGGTAGGGCCCTCTCCCTCCCCCTACCCCCTTTAGGGCCCCCTCCCTTCCCTGCTCTTTCCTTTCTGCAAAATTTAAAAAGATAACTTGAAGAAAAAGAAAAGAAAGAGAAATAAATAAATAAGAGAAAAAAGAAAGAAAAAACAAGTAAGAAAAAAAGAATTTATTAGAGCCAGGCCGTGTTTTAGGGGAGTTAAGCAACGCATACTGTAAAATTTCACAAGTGTTTAGCTATAAATCTGCGATGCGAATTAAAAATACTTGTGAAATTTTACAGTATGTACGGCTACACGGCTATTCTTCCACCCTCCTCTGCTCCCCTAAAACACTGCCTGGCTCTATTAAATTCTTTTTTCTTTCTCTTTCTTTTATTTTCTTTTTAAATTATCTTTATAAATTTTGGGGAAGGGAAAGTGGGGAGGGGGGGTTTACCTAAGCAGGGAAGGGAGGGAAGGGCCCTAAAGGTAGAAGGGGGAGGAAGAGGGCCCTACCGAAGCGAAAGGGGGGAGGGGTAGGGGCCCTAGGGGTGGAGGGGGAAGGGGGGCCCTAAGGAGAAAGGGGGGGGGGGAGAGTTTTCATGAATAAAATCTCTTCCTGAGAAAAAAATCTTTGCACTGCTAAAGTTGATTAAAGCCAACTTTTTACTAAGCCTAAGCGTTTTTTAATGTATTTTTTAAAATAACTTTCTGATGTAAAAATAAAATTTTGCAAAACTTGCTCACTAGAGCGAATCCGAACTCTCACCGAGCTACTCACAGTCAAGAACACTAACCCCTAAACTTAAGTGCCTCGTAGTTGAGTAGACAGAATATCAGTGATGAACATAATTAATTGGGAGCAGAGGGGGATGGAATGGTAGCCGTGTGCCGTTTAGCCGTACGTACTGTAAAATTTCACAAGTACGAAAAATAGCTGAGCCCTTTTTGATATTCATTTTTCTCATGTACCGTTCGAATTAAAATTCACATTGACCCATTCAAATGTGTATTTTAATTCGAACGTCAAATGTCAAATGTTCAATGAGAATTTTAATTCGAACGGATACACTTCCACTGTTTATAAAGAAGGAACTGTGCGTTTATGCTTCTTCCCTACCAGAGGTTCCATGGGTCAGATGAGGCTGGCACTTTTTGATACGGTCTCGTTAGCTTAAGCCGTACGGCCTCGTTAGCGTAAACTTTTACCTAAGCGTTTTTTTAATGTAAGAATAATTTTTGTAAATGTAAATATGTCAGACGTATGACCCATGGAACCTCTGGTAGGGGGGGGGGCATAAACGCAAACAATATCATACTTTCACAAACATATTAGTAAAAAAATCCAGAAGTATATACGTAAACCTCATTATTTCTTTCTGATTGTGAGATGTCGACGGATGTCACTGCTGTCCCTGCACCCGCAGCGTCCGCTCAGGACGAGTCTGCCACTGTGAACGCAGAACAGAAGCAGTTGCTGAATCTGGTCTTCCGCTCTATGAAGAGAACAGCCGATCTCTTCGCCAATGACTACGCTGTTTTCCCGGGTACTGAGCAAGAGTCAGTTCTCTTCTTCTTTGTTTCATTCTCCCCTATTATGGTAAAAGATACAAATAGCAAGTTCATCGATCTCACGATTTTTTTTTCATTTTCAACTTTTTTCTTCTCAGTTACTTATCAGAAAGCCCATTTTAACTACCTTCTATTAAAGTACTAAGCATGATTTTCCATTTAAAAATAATGAAGATGTGTAGAAAAGTTGAAAGTTTGGAATTTTAAACAGATAATGAAGAAATTAAGCTCCGAGAAGGAAGGAAGTCTTGAGATTGATTGACTGTGTGAGCGTGATGTCAAACCCTTAGAAGAAAAAAGTCTTGAGATTGATTGACTGTGTCAGCGTCATTTCAAACCCTTAGAATTAAATGGTTTTTTTTTCCGAAGAAACAGAACTCTAGTCGTAAGGAGTTAAAACCCTTTTCGTTTTTTTCTCGTCTACTTATATGGTGTTTCGTTTCAAGGTGGTGAATAATTTAGAGGAGACCTATTGATGAAAGCAGTAAAGAGGCGCCATGAATATGGCCATGTGGTAAAGGCGGCAGAGGACGCGAAGAAAAAAAAAGAGGCGGAGATGCTCTCGCTGCCTTCTTCACAGGTGATGATAATAATAATAATAATAATAATAATAATAATAATAATAATAATAATCTTCCTCGCGCTTGTTTCCGCCTCGCGGCGTGGCAGATGATAATAATGTTGGAATTTTTTTAGTATACGTATTTTACAAAACTTGAATGTATTTTTTTTCAAAATTCGTAATAAAAGTTATATTGATTTCATTATCAAAAACTTTTTAGTTTTTTTCTCTTTTCTACTGGTTCTATTTGTTGAATATTCAAACATATTAAAAACATCTGAATAATTTTGTTGCATTTACTAGAGATTTGACAGTGAGCTCAATTAAACTTGAATGTTTGAGAGAATTTATAAAAATATAAATCTCTCTGGTTGAACTTTCGTATCTAAAACGATTAGTTTAAGATAATGAAAAACTTTTTTTTTTTCTATTCGTGTTCATAGGTCACCGGCAGGGGTTAAATTGCCATGTCAGAACTTCTGTCGGCGGGCCTCTGCTTATCCAAATCATAAGGGGAAACCCTTACGTAAAACACAAAAAAAAATTCCCGAGCTTCTTTTTTATCATAAGGGGAGGGGGCTCCTTATGTGAAAATTTTTTTTCCGATTTCGGCGGGCGTCTGTACCTTTTTCTTGCACATTAAAAAACCCCTGGTCACCGGCACTCTTGAGAGTCTTGAAACCAACCGTTCTTTCAGCGATAAAGTCTAGAATAATGACTAGCTCTTCCTTTTCTGCTCTGCACATTCAACTCGCCTCTCATTATTTCAGACTTCAGCGCTCAAAAAGCTGTCGTTTTTTTCACATTCTCAGCAGTTACACTAATTTTTGGTTGTGTTCCAGCAAAGCATCGGAAGTGGTTCTGTTGTATTGAACAGCGGAATTCTATCGATTGGCGGGCCCACGGGGAAAGACTCCAAAAAGAACCCGTTATTTTTTCAAACCAGTTTTTGAGATTTCTTTTGTGTATTCTAACGTCTGTTATTTTCTCTACAAAAAAAAATCTCATTGGCTTTTTTGAATGGTACTCAACAAAAGCTCACTCACTCATAACAAAGGCAGTGACGCCTGAACTGGACGAAATGTTTCCGCTCTACTAGAAGTGTATGGTAACGAAATAGCGCACTCGGTTAGAAAAGAGAGCCTGGGTTCGATCCCGTTGCTTCATAATTTTGATTCATTTTTTATTATGATTCAAGTAATATAACTATTTCTTGTATTAAAAAGCATGAGTGAGTATATTTATATTTCGTTGTAAAAAAACGGAATAAATTGATTACTATGACGTTGCAGAGAGATGCTGCCCGTGTTGCCAGTCGGCAGCTCCCAGAACCGCGGACCAGAGGACAACACGACCAAAGCCATGCTGCCAGCCAAGGCACCAATGATGGTGAAGCCAAAGTGGCACGCGCCCTGGAAGCTTTACCGAGTCATTTCTGGTGGGTTTTTAATGTGAAAGTGCTGCTAGAGAAGAGAACGGTTTAAGTAATGATAATGTGCGACTGATCGAAATATTGGAATTTGGTTTACGGCCAGAAAAAAAGAGGGTATGAATACCGTATCTAGAATCATTCAAAGCTTTTTTCTTTCCCATCACGTTTACACTTGAAAGATAAGTTACGTGAACCAGTTTAGTATTAAGATTGAACATTTTCAAGTGCGAATGAATAGTCAGGACAGTTTACCAAGGGGTACAAACAGGGGTTTATTAGTGTGCAAGAAAAAGGTACAGACGCCCGTCGAAAGCGGAAAAGTTTTTTTTACATAAGGGTCCCCCTTACAATAAAAAAGATACCCGTGAATTTTTTTTGTTTTACATAAGGGTCCCCCTTATGATTTGGTGAAGAATGGGCTCGTCGACAGAAGGTCGACAAAAAAATAGAGTCGAAAACTCACTAAAGAAGTCGCTTAACATTTCGCTGCAAACTAAAATTTTCTTTATTTACCTTGAAGTTTAATCTAAGAAACTACAATAAGAAATTGAATTATACACGAAGTCCGAAAAAAAAGGATTAATCGACCGTTTTTGACAATTTCAGGTGACCTATGACTACATCATAACTTTGTTAAACTTAGGTCATACGGGATGGGTGCGAGCGATAGATGTTGAGCCAGAGAATCAGTGGTTCGTTACTGGCGGGGCGGATCGAATCGTCAAGGTTCGTCTTCAGTTTGTGAAAGGGAGAGGGAAGTGCTAGAAAATGTTCCGTTTTTACTGAGTATGGGAGAAGAGCGAGTGCTACCTAGAAACCGCCGAATGCAGAGACAAACTTTTTTGTTTTTCATGGCACGTTTGGCTAAAATATTACTTACATAGTTTTTTTCTAGAAAAAAAGGTTCAATCTAAAGTATCTCGGCAAATATAGAGATAAAAATGCTTTGTACGTCCATATTCACTCTTTTACATCACACACCTGCCGGTCTCTCGTAGTCAGTCATATTGATATACACATTCTTTCTGCGGGTGGGAACAAACAGTCTTGTTTGAATGAGGAACAAGAAAAAAGTTTTGGAGAAGATTCTTGCAGATCTGGGATCTCTTCTCGGGCAAGCTTCGTATTTCTCTCACCGGTCACGTCTCGTCTGTTCGAGCAGTGAAAGTATCATATAGAAATCCGTTTCTCTTCTCGGCGGGCGAAGATAAGCAAGTCGGTTTTTTAAAATCATGTCTAGGTCAATCATTCAAAATTTTCTGTAAAATAACTTTTTTGTCTGCTTTAGCCCTCTATATACTTCAGACTTCATGTTAACAACTGATGCAGTTGATGAAAACAGTTAACTTGAGCAGATTATACAACTTTTGAGAATAATAGTGTATAAAGAACCATGCGAAAGCAATAAAAAATAGGTAGACAGAAAGAGATTGTTAAGAGCAATATTTATCGGAAAATCGGAGGAAATAACGTTTATAGAAGAAAAAAAATTTATGTGAAAAGCAGGAGTTAATAGTCATGTCAGACTTTCTGTCGACGGGACTCTGTTATTTTTTTCAAATCATAAGGAGAGACCATAATGTGAAAAAAATTTCGCCTTCGGCAGGCGTCTGTACCTTTTTCTTGCAAACTAAAAACACTTGGTGAAAAGTGAGGGTGTTGTTGTTAAGGTAAAATGCTGGGATCTCGAGTACAACAAAGTGATCCGTCACTACCACGGCCATCTTTCCGCCGTGCAGTCTATGGCCCTTCATCCTACACTCGACATTCTCGTCACATGTGCCAGAGACTCCACCGCTAGGGTCAGTCTCCGCAACCCACCTCATCATTTATAGTGTGCTACCGAAAAGGAGACAAAGGCCGAGAAGACCAAAAGCCATGTTGGATCAGTTACATTCATAGAAATGAATTCATGTTTTGTTTACCGGTATACCTTGAAATTCATTGAAGAAATTAGTCGTCCAATTTTTTTTTTACAAAGTTTAAAGAACAGAAGTTCTATAAAACATCGAAGTTTTCATGGACAAATTTTTTTTGAGGTTGAAAAACGAGGAGGTTTTTTTCGATTACAAACTGTGGATGGTGGTCTCAAAAATCTATTTTAAGGTATGGGATATGCGGACGAAGGCACAAATACACTGCCTGGGCGGGCACACCAACACAGTCGCCGACGTTCTCTGCCAAGCCTCTGATCCCCAGGTGATCTTTCTCGATTAATCCCCCGTCAGTCATTAGTCATGACTCATAAGTTGAGGTGAAGTCATGTTTGGTGTAGTCAGTTTCGAATAATCTCATTATTCTGTTATCTGAGTGTTAGAAATGGTTGTGTCAAGTCCTTTTGTTTTCCAATAACTTTCGATCCTTCTCTATGGACGACACATCTACAACGTCTATGGTTTCTTTGCCGATGCTTTTGAAATTATGAGATGAAGTGTGTAACCTTCATCAATGGCTCTTCTCAACTTGTTTCAATCCTCATTCACTTTTCCCCTTCCCATGTTAGTGACGGGGAGAACAACCTGTGCTTTAGTGAATAAATCAATCATGTAGATTCATTGTTGATGTGACATTACTTTGGGGCCTCGGAGAGAAGAGAGGTAGATTATTTGAAATTTTTGAAGGTAATCACGGCTTCCCACGACTCAACCATTCGCTTGTGGGATCTGGCTGCTGGAAGAAGCATGTGCACGCTCACTCATCATAAGGTCACCCACGGATTTGCGTTCGAAACTTTTGCTTTCCCTCTTCTTTCTTTTGATTCTCTCTCTTTTTCTCTCTCTCTCTCTCTCTTTCTTTGTCTCTTTTTTTTCGGAAACAAAAAGTTTGATTTCTCAAGCCATAGATCGAGTGCCACGAGTACCGTTCTGTCAGATGGCTTCTTTTGGTTGAAGCCGTTTGCGATGTGTATCGATAGTTGGAGGAGGGCTGTCGTCGTGGAGTGCTTTGCTCTAAAGCCATGCTGATGAGTGGCGGGCTCCAAATGTTCCTGTAGAGACGGTAGTGAGAAAGGTTCGAGTAGTTTGGCTGTGGGACAGAGGAGTGAGATAGGGCGGTATGAGCTGCTGAGCTTTGGGTCCTTTCCTGGTTTGAGGAGTGAGATGATGAATGACTTTTTCTAAATGGCGGGTATGTAGCACTGTTCAAGGGAGGTGTTGAGGAGATTGGTGAGGAACCTGAGTCCCACTGGTCCCAAGTGCTGTAGGTGTATGATGGAAATAGAGTCGGTTCCCAAGGCTTTGGACTTTCTGGACAAAGTATCGTTTGAATTGTTTGAGAAACATTGAAATGTTTTTCAACTGAATACAAAAGCGTTTGCCGAGTCCCGGGGTTTACCGGGTAAGTAGAAAAGGCTCGTTAATTTCAGAAGTCAGTGCGTGCTCTGACTTGGCATCCGAGGCTGAATATGTTCGCATCAGCTTCTCCTGATAACATCAAACAGTGGAAGTGCCCAAACGGTTACTCTTCTTTATTGATTGAAAAATCACCAAATACTATTCTACTGATTTTTGATGTATTGGGTGCGCAAGAAAATAACCTCGGTTTTTTTATCTTTTTATTAATTATTTATTAAGTCAAACAAGAACCTCAATCAACAAAGTATGATACATCATGGTTGAGTATGTGTTGCCATCGCGTGGGCAGATCGTGGATGCCCTTGTGGTAGAACGACGGAGAGAGCGATTCGAAGAAGTCTTGCAACCATGATTTTACCTCAGCTTCTTTCTCAAAATTTTTCTCTGCGAGGTGGTTCTGCAGCGAGCAGAATAGGTTGTAGTCAGAAGGTGCCATGTCGGGCGAGTACGGTGGATGAGGCGTCAACTCCCATCCCAGCTCCAACAGCTTCGGAACCGTATTTTTCGCAATGTGTTGTCGGGCGTTGTCATGTAGGAATCGAATCTTGGCGCTCTCTTCGCCTCGAGCCACCATAGCTTGCTGCACCCGGTCGAGTTGTGCACAGTAGACATCTGCTGTAACAGTCATGCCGTTAGGTAGCAGCTCCCAGTAGACGATACCGCGTGAGTTCCACCAAACACACAGCATCACCTTCATCGGGTGCAGTCCGGGTTTCGGAATCACTTCTGGCGGATCGCCCTTGCTGAGCCACTGGCGCTTGCGTGTAACATTGCAGTAGGTGACCCACTTCTCGTCTCCAGTTAGCAATGTGTCCAGCCACTCGTCTCTTCTTTTGTAGGAGATAAGTTGTGAGGCGGCCGCGACTCGTCGGTTCCTGTCGAGTGGCCTCAGGTCGTGTGGCACCCATTGCCCGAGCTTGTGTACTTTACCGAGCTCGTGAAGCCCGTTCTCGATGGTGATGTGAGAGACCGTCTCTGCAATCTCGTAACAAGTTCGTTTGGAATCGGCTTCGACGAAGATCCTCAAGATCGAGCCGGCGAGGCCGTCCTGGACGGTCCATGTCTTCCAGCATATGGTTGCCTTGCTTAAACCGACTGAACCAAGCGTAGCACTTTCGTTCACTAAGGCATCCTTGCCCGTATGCCTGACATAATTTTCGATGTGCTGTGGCAGCGCTCTCCCCCAGCTTGAAGCAGAAGAGAAGAGAGGCCCCTAGTCAGGAGGTAAATAGTCATGTAAGACCCTCTGTCAGCGGCTCTCAGTTTTTTTTCAAATCACAAGAGTCCCTTATGCGAAAAGAAAGTTCCCTTATCAAATCTCTTATGCGAAAAGAAAAACACTTTCGTGGGTGTTTGTTTTATTTGAAAAACATAAAGGGGACCCGAAACCAACCTGCAACAACAAAAAGTCAGGTTAATTTTGCCAAACTTTTTTTCTCCAACCGCGGGTCTCTGTTTGTAAAATCGTAAGGGAGGACTCATATGTAAAATTTTTTTTCCATCTTTGGCGGGCGTCTGTACCTTTTTCTTGCACATTAAAAAACCCCTGCCCGTAGTATCATTTTTTCGAGCTCGCACCGTTGAGCCATTTGAAAAGCTAACAGAATGAGATGACTGAGAAAAAAAACATGAAAGTGAGAACTTTATATACCTTTACTAAAGAAAGTTTTAGAAAACTTAGGAAAAAATAATTGACTTTTTTAAACCGAGATTATTTTCTTGCGCACCCAATATTTTGGAATGATTCTTGAGAATGCATGCTTCAGTTTTTCATTCGCATTCATTGAACCACGAGTTATTCTAGAACGAAGGTTTCTTCTGTAATTGGGTTACAATTTGGGGAGAAATACAAATTGTAATGCGGAAGCGGGGGAAGGGAAAAGAAATTTATGTTGTTGTTGTTGCCGGCAAACGTCTCGCGTCGAAGAGAGTTGGCTATGGAGAGCCGCTCCCTCCCTCTCTCTCCTCTCTTTTTTAAAAAAATTAGCATTTTCTTCTTTTCTTCACAATAGTCTCAGAAATGAGGCTACTTCTTTTGGTTTCATCCAGAGATCTTCCAACGTGAGTCTTATTGGAGACGTCTAGCGCATTTGAAGAGATGGGCCACGTCGTGAGGTCCATTGAGACAGTCTGGGCAGTAGTCAGGTATCGAGTCATCGATCTGGTGTAAGTAGTGGTTGGTGTACGTGCTGTAGCCTGAGCGGAGTTGGCTCAGCGTGCAGCGGGCGTTTCTGGAGAGGTCCACTTCTTCTTCATTTATGTTCGGTGGTGGTCGGCCGCCCAGTGTGACTGGACCTTGGATGGTTTCCTTTTCTTCTGAGACCATGTTTGTGTGGACTCGGTTGGCGACACTTTTCCCGTTGTTCTTCTCTGCTGTTTCCGACAGGGCTCTTTCAACAGTGCTTCTGCATGCGATGTAAAGATCAGCTTTCATGTTGCGTGGTGGGGTCCTTGGAGAAATAATCCGTGATGGAAGTGAGTTTGGCTCAAGGTCCTTGCCAAGTATTGGGCTGATAGCATGTGAAGGTGCGATTTCGATCTCATAAGCATGTGAAGGTGCGATTTCGATCTCATAACTTTAGCTTCAGCATGTATGTGGTCGACGCTGGCCATTTGATGGTTTCCTGTTACGATACGCAGGCCATTGTTCTGTCCTCGTTGAGTTTTGGTATGTGCTGAGGAGGAGAGAAAGCTGGCCCAGGCTGGAGCTGCGTAGCTGTATATGGATTGGCAAATGGCTTTGTACGTGAGACGGAGTGTCTCCTTTTGGTTGCCCCATGTACTGCCGGCTAGCGCCTTCAGTACATTGTTACGTTGCGACATTCGGCCTGCTATGTCAAAAGAAATTTATGAAATCTAGCGCTTGAAAAAGCGTCGTGAAGATGAAGAGATCCATCTAAATAATAAAAAAAAATTTACAGAACAAAGACCACATGAAAACAAAATTTGGTGGAGGTTGACATCTTTTTTTATATGGAAACGCACTCACTCTTCTCTTCTCTCATTATTTGAATGGCCTTTGTTTTTTTGTTTTTTTAAAGTTTCTCAATAAACTATGAAGAACACAGAAACGTAAAAAGCCGATAAAGATGCCCTTCCCCAAAAAGGTCATTTACCTTTGAGCGCTAATGATGGTCTCAAAAAAGTGATCTACAGAGAGGTTTTCTTGAGAGAGTATGATGGATGTTGCAGGTGAGTTTATGCAGAATCTGCCCGGTCATAACGCCATCGTCAACTCGATCGTCTGCAATGATGATGGGGTCTTGGTTTCAGGAGGTATGGTGGTTATAGATCGAATCTTTCTGATCAATTTAAAATGAAAGTCGTTTAAAGTATAACCTGCTCGTGTCAAAGGTTCCAAAAACGACCGCTCATGTGAGCGGGTGCCTATGGCAAGGAATCTTTCTATCGTCTGCCTAATATATCTTGCTTGCTTCCTAATACTCTAGGTCTCCCGCCGAAATGAGCGGTCGCTTTTTAATTTTCTGCTGATGAGCTATGAACTATTATATAGATAAGTTTTAATTAATAGTGCAGGATCGAACTCGGTAATCTCTCTGAGTTCGGAAACAGTTATTCCACATTGATTACGATTACCAGAAAGGCTCAATTGTACTTTGAAGACATTAAAAGTAGGGTTAGCCTGAAAAAAGCCCTATCACTGAACAAAGAGTTTTTTCTTTATTGAAACACAAAGTTGATAATGGCAGGAGACAATGGATCGTTGAACTGGTGGGATTGGAGATCAGGATTCTGCTTTCAAAAAGAGCAGACCAAACCGCAGCCGGGATCGATCGATTCTGGTCAGTTCTTTTTAAGATGATATATCAATCGAGTTGACAATTAAATCAGTCGTTTGATTTTTCTCATGACATGAGTTTTTTCAACCTGAACATTTTATCTTTCTAAATACGTTCTTTTTCTCAGAATCGGGTATTTATGCGATGACATTCGATCGAACAGGCACCCGGCTTTTGACAGCGGAGGCAGACAAGACCATCAAGTGCTACAAAATAGACGACGAAGCGGTTAGTTATCGTCTTTATTTGATATTTGATCATATTGAATGTTAGTTTATGCAGTCACAAAGTTAGAGAGGAAAAAAATGCTGAACATTTGTTGAGCTTTCAATGCTAGTTGATCGATTTTATTTATCATGATGATCAATTGGTTTCCAAGCTTTGCTCACCAGAATAAGGCTTTAAACCTCATTAAAAGTTGCGAAGTGTTGACGGTTAGAATGCTTGGTGATATCGACACTCTAAGTTTTTTTCTGAAGCATTCCAAATTATAATTAGTATTCCAACATGATCTGAGACGATTTCATATTGGCTTCATATGAGAGTTAGCTAGCCAAAAAATTCTCGAGGTGTGTTTCAGGTGGCGTTTTTCTAGTCAGGGTTTTCCACACTGGTTAATGTCCACTGTGGATCACACAGTGTAATGAACTTCATTGTATTACATTATCAAACCAGGGAGTGTTCAAGAAAGTTCTGGTGATTTCAGACTGAAGAGTCTCATCCGATTGTGTGGAGGCCGGAGATTATCAAGAGGAAAGTGTACTGATCCAAGTGGAAGTGAATGTTGTTGTTAATGAAGATTCCTGATGAAGCTTTTGAGCATTGATAATGTTTTTTATTAATCGCCCGAACAAAGTCGTTGAGAAGCTATTCGCTGGAGTTCCCACTAATGACTTCAAGACATAGCCTAAGTCACATAAGTCACCAGCACTCTTGAAAATTTTGAGGAACGACCGTTTTTTAAGCGAAAAAGTCTATAAGAATGACTAACTCTACCTTCTCCGCTCTTCATTTGCAGCTATTATCTCATTACTCCAGATTCCCTCGCTTGAAAAGTGATGGTTCTTCTTATATTTTCAATAACTAAAGCTGAATCTTTGGTGAACTATGCTTCAAAAAAGAAGTTCATGAGTCTGTTGAATATTTATGAAATGTGTTTGCTTCCTAACGGCAAGGGAAGGCGTCAAAAGTTTTTAATGAAAACACTTAAATTCTCATTGTTGAATTGTATATATTCATTAACTTTGTTTTGGTATACTGAGTTTTCCGTTGTTTGAATGTCAGATCTCAAATAAAAAAAATTCAAACAAAGGCTGTTGCAAGAAAACCGATTCGATTTTTCATTCAAAGCTCATATTTGGAAGAATACAAAAACAACGAAAAAGATAACGGTAGAACAACGTAGATCGAGGGTTTTTCAGGGACAAAATTATCTCTTGTAATAATTATTGTTTTGCTCCGCAAGCAAGCACAGCTGTACTTCTATGACAGTTTAAATAGATAATCTCATCTTTCTCAAATGTCAACGAGAGAAGATTTAAGGTTGTCAAAGCATCGATCGATAAGTGAACGAACATCGCATCGAGCTAACACTGCTGGTCACATTGAACCCCCACTGACAGAAGAGTAACACTGCTGGTCACATTGAACCCCCACTGACAGAAGAGTAACACTGCTGGTCACATTGAACCCCCCACAGACAGAAGAGTAATGGCCAATCGAACCGTGAAGGAAGCTGTCACTGTCAAGGGAACCAACCCGCAGTTTCTGGTGGAGAAGATCATCCGATCTCGTATTTATGACTGCAAGTTCTGGAAGGAGGAATGCTTCGCTTTAACTGGTTAGACGCTTTGGTTAGAGATAGGGCTCGATACCAAAGACCATTCGGAGGCTCGATGCTTGAGGGCTAATATGAAACCCGCTTCTTTTCTCTCTGCCGCAAAATCGAACCGACAGTTTTTAATTGCCTTGGTCGCTTGTCTGGCTAAGATGTCCCTAGTAGGGATATTTTCCCGATCACCCCGTATTTAACTCGTTTTCCTCGCTCTTCATGGTCTGGCTCTTACTTGATAGCCTGATCCCTCGTCCCTGAATGCCTTCGAAAATCTCGTTCATAAGTTCATTGTTCTTTCTCTCTCTTCAGCTTTGTTGATTTCTGACGCAGGTTTACTCATTCATTTATTATATTGTGTAACTCTGGAGCGAAGTTTTGAGCTGAATAAATATGTTGACTGGCAGTTATTCATATGAATATTGCAGCGGAGTTGATTGTGGACAAGGGAATGGAATTGCGATATCTAGGAGGAATATATGCAGGTTCATTTCTGCAGCTCTTCTCCTCTTAGTGTTTCCTTTTTTGTGTTAATGAGGCTTTTTGTGATCTGTAGTTAAGTGTGGAAAAACAAATTTAAGTTTTTTTTTGTTGCTGCAAAAGTTCCATTTTGAAGAATATTATCGAGGTTGATCTCAGGAAATGTGAAATCGACGCCCTTTCTGTGTCTGCTGCTGAAGATGCTGCAGATTCAGCCGGAGAAGGACATTGCGGTGGAGTTTATCAAGCAGGATGACTTCAAGTCAGCTCATTTTCTTCTATGCTATTTTCAACATCACCATGGAAGCTCGAACTGTTTCCATGTCGAGCCCCTCACCACTATTCTAAACGAGCAGCACAACATGCTCATTCAAACATATGATCAATATCTCTAGAACAAAACGCCTGATCTTGTCCAAAATGTAAGGAAAAAAGTACGGATTAATACTGCGAGGATAGGGAAGAGGGGGTAGAGTACTGGGAAGGGAAGAGGGGGGTAGAGTAATGGGAAGGGAAGAGGGGGGGGGTAGAGAAATGGGAAGATAAGAGGGGGTAGAGTACTGGGAAGGGAAGAGGGGGGGTAGAGTACTGGGAAGGGAAGAGGGGGTAGAGTACTCGGAAGGGAAGAGGAGGGGTAGAGTACTGGGAAGGGAAAAGGGGGTAGAGTACTGGGAAGGGAAGAGGGATTAGAGTACTGGGAAGGGAAGAGGGGGTAGAGTACTGGGAAGGGAAGAGGGGGGGTAGAGTACTGGGAAGGGAAGAGGGGGGTAGAGTACTGGGAAGGGGAGAGGGGGGTAGAGTACTGGGAAGGGAAGAGGGGGGTAGAGTACTGGGAAGGGAAGAGGGGGGTAGAGTACTGGGAAGGGAAGAGGGGGTAGAGTACTGGGAAGGGAAGAGAAGGGGGTAGAGTACTGGGAAGGGAAGGGGGTAGAGTACTGGGAAGAGAAGGGAGGTAGAGTACTGGGAAGGGAAGAGGGGGGATAGAGTACTGAGAACGGAAGAGGGGGTAGAGTACTGGGAAGGGAAGAGGGGGGTAGAGTACTGGGAAGGGAAGAGGGGGGTAGAGTACTTGGAAGGGTAGTTGGGGGTAGATTATTGGGAAGGGAAGACGGGGGGTAGAGTACTGGGAAGGGAAGAGGGGGATAGAGTACTGGGAAGGGAAGGGGGTAGAGTACTGGGAAGGGAAGAGGGGGTGGAGTACTGGGAAGGGAAGGTGGGATAGAGTATTGGGAAGGGAAGGGGGTAGAGTACTGGGAAGGAAAGGGGGGGGGTAGAGTATTGGAAAGGGAAGAGGGGGGTAGAGTACTGGGAAGGGAAGGGTGGGGTAGAGTACTGGGAAGGGAAGAGGGGGGTAGAGTACTGGGAAGGGAAGAGGGGGTAGAGTACTGGGAAGGGAAGGGGGGATAGAGTACTGGGAAGGGAAGGGGGTAGAGTACTGGGAAGGAAAGAGGGGGTAGAGTATTGGAAAGGGAAGAGGGGGGTAGAGTACTGGGAAGGGAAGGGTGGGGTAGAGTACTGGGAAGGTAAGAGGGGGATAGAGTACTGGGAAGGGAAGATGGGGGATAGAGTACTGGGAAGGGAGGGGGGTAGAGTACTGAGAAGGGAAGAGGGGGTAGAGCACTGGAAAGGGAAGAGGGGGGTAGAGTACTGGGAAGGGAAGAGGGGGTAGAGTACTGGGAAGGGAAGAGGATGGGTAGAGTACTGGGAAGGGAAGGGGGTAGAGTACTGGGAAGGGAAGAGGGGGGGTAGAGTACTGGGAAGGGTAGTTGGGGGTAGAGTACTGGGAAGGGAAGACGGGGGGTAGAGTACTGGGAAGGGAAGAGGGGGATAGAGTACTGGGAAGGGAGGGGGGTAGAGTATTGGAAAGGGAAGAGGGGGGTAGAGTACTGGGAAGGGAAGGGTGGGGTAGAGTACTGGGAAGGGAAGAGGGGGGGGTAGAGTACTGGGAAGGAAAGAGGGGGTAGAGTACTGGGAAGGGAAGAGGGGGGGTAGAGTACTGGGAAGGGAAGAGGTGGGGTAGAGTACTGGGAAGGGAAGTTGAGGGGTAGAGTACTGGGAAGGGAAGTGGGGGGGGTAGAGTACTGGGAAGTGAAGAGGGGGTAGAGTACTGAGAAGGGAAGAGGGGGGGGTAGAGTACTGGGAAGGGAAGAGGAGGGGGTAGAGTACTGGGAAGGGAAGAGGGGGGATAGAGTACTGGGAAGGGAAGGGGGTTAGAGTACTGGGAAGGGAAGGGGGTTAGAGTACTGGGAAGGGAAGGGGGGTTAGAGTACTGGGAAGGGAAGGGGGGTTAGAGTACTGGGAAGGGAAGATGGGGGATAGAGTACTGGGAAGGGAGGGGGAAGTGGTAGAGTACTGGGAAGGGAATGGGGGTTAGAGTACTGAGAAGGGAAGAGGGGGGTAGAGTACTGGGAAGGGGAGAGGGGGGATAGAGTACTGGGAAGGGAAGGGGGGTTAGAGTACTGAGAAGGGAAGAGGGGGTAGAGTACTGTGAAGGGAAGAGGGGGTAGAGTACTGAGAAGGGAAGAGGGGGTAGAGTACTGGGAAGGGAAGAGGGGGGTTAGAGTACTGGGAAGGGAAGAGGGGTTAAAGTACTGGGAAGGGAAGAGGGGGTAGAGTACTGAGAAGGGAAGATGGGGGATAGAGTACTGGGAAGGGAGGGGGGTAGAGTACTGAGAAGGGACGAGGGGGTAGAGTACTGGGAAGGGAAGAGGCGGGGTAGAGTACTGGGAAGGGAATGGGGGTTAGAGTACTGAGAAGGGAAGAGGGGGGGGTAGAGTACTGGGAAAAAGGGAGAGGGTAAATTTTAATTGGAAGTGAAAGATTTAGTTATGAAAATAAGCGTCAAGTTGGGTAAGCGAGCGAAAATCGCGATGTATTGGCACGGGGCCCATTTTGAGATACGTTAGTTCGCTTCTGAGTGCATGAGTTTCTTAAGGTATCTAAGAGCACTGGGAGCTACTTACATCCGCCTAACACTTCCATCGGTGGAGATCTACCGTCTTCTGGAGCCATTGTACAATGATTACCGTAAGCTGAGATGGATGGATGGAACTGGAAGTAAGTGCACATTACAAATTGTGGGATGAACTAGATAAAATTAATCTGAGGTGATCAAAAGTTGACGTTTTGATGTGTGAAAACTTTGTGAGTGATGTAGAAAAATTTTCGTCGCCAATTTTTCATAATTTCTTGCAGAGTTCTCAATCGTACACATGGATGAGTTCATTGATAATTTGCTGAGAGAAGAGCGCTATTGTGACATTCAACTTCCCAGATTACAGGTATATATCATTCTTTTTTGAAAACATTCTTCGTTTTTTGCATTTATTCAAAGACAGCGGAGCCCACTCCAAATTCGGCCGGCGCGGGACAACCCTAGGAGGAAGAAGCATTCGTTCAATGAGACAACTTCAATAGTCAATGAAAAGTTGCTTTACAGAAGAGAGAAGCTCTGGAGTTAATCAATGAACTGGAGATGTACAAATCACTACTTGATGAGGTTAATTAATGAACAATTCAAACATTTTTTCACTAATTCAAAAGTATATTTGTTGCGAGTTAAAAAATTAGTTGAGAATCTAGTTTCTAGCAGGGTTTTTTTATAGTGTGCATGAAAAAGGTACAGACGCCCGCCGAAGGCGGAAAAACTTTTTTAAGCATAAGGGTTCCCCCTTTATGATTAAAAAAAACAGAAACTTGCGCAAAATTTTTTTTTTGTTCCACATAAGGGTCGGGTCACCCCTTATCATTTGGAAAAACAGAGGCCTGCCCACAGAAGGTCTGACATGACTATTTAACCTCTGGTTCCTAGTTTTAAAAAATTCAGTGAAAGATCGTTTGAAGAAGAATCTGCATAAAAATCATGTGAATTTGTTTGGTTATGGAACGAATCCGGGTGAATATTATGCGTTGGTCTGGCATCAAACTCGTGTTTTACGCTTCTAGGCGATGCTGTTGTCCTCTTAGCTACCAATGATTTCTCGATTCTAAAGTTTGTTTGACTTCAATGCTAACAGTTCGTTTTTACAGGATTTGGACAAAGTCTCCGATTCGGATTCATCAGACGGAGAAGAAAGAATACGCAAGAAGGAGAGACCTAAGCTTGTGTCAAGAAGACGAGACAGATCGAGAGAGAGGGAGAAAGCGGAGAAAGACCGGAGAAGTCGCAGCAGAGACAGGGATAGGAGAAAGCGAGGAGACGAAAGAGACAGGAAGGCTGATAGAGATGCAGACAGAATGAGAGAGCGAGACAAGACAAGGGAGAGGAACAGAGGTCAGGAATTATGAGGAAGAAAAAACAATGTATGAAAAGGTACTTTTTAAAAGCGTAGAACATAATTATCAAAATATTTGGTTATCTAAATAATACGAGGTTGGGTAAACTTCGTCTTTTAGATCTGCTTGGTATACAATTACCTAATCTCTGAAACAGAATAACGAGTTCTCTAATTGTTCTCATTCTTCTCCGTGTTTAAAAAAATTTCATTTCGATTGTGTTTTCACATTTTAAATAATGTATGAATAAATAAACAAATGTTGCATGAAATTTTTGATTCTTTTAAAATGAAGCGGTTTATGTTTTAGTCATTAACCCGAACGATTTTGGAGAAAGACCCTGGTGATGATGTGAATTAAGATGACCGGAGAGGTAAAGAAAAGGATCGCAAGAGAGGAGGGCGACACTCAGAAGAGCGAGAGATCGAGGAACAGAATGCACTTCGCTCCAAGTTGGGAATGGCCCCGCTGCGGTGAATTTGATCATCAATCAATCGAATTTTCGCACATTCTCATCCTACATGGTCTCTCTCTTTCTCTCTCTCTCTTTCTCTCTCTCTCTATCTCTCTCCCTCCCTGTCGTCAGTATTCTTTGTTAATTAATCGTTGTTTATATTTAATTTGAAGAATAAAGTGATCTCTTATGGTTTTGAACGAATGAATAAATGTTTTTGCTCTTAGCTCGGTGATGATACAATGTACGAGGTGATGATACAATTTACGAGGTGATGATACAATGTACGAGGTGATGATACAATGTACGAGGTGATGATACAATGTACGAGGCAAACGCGGAAAATTTACAAAAATTATTCTCGATTTAAACAAAAAAACAAGCTTTATTAGCAACTCAATTAGAGTTGCTGGGGTCGAAAGCAAGGGCTTTCTCAAGGAGCAACACAAGTTGCTTGCTTAATTTATATTATTGACACGTAAACAAGTTGAGCAGTGAAAATAATTTAGACGAAAATTGCTCATATTTGTTTAGCTTTGGACGAAATTGATGTAGATAAAAATACCAAATATTATTTAATTCAGCCTTTATGATATTGTGAAGCTTACAGTATTCATTCGATATTGTGAAGCTTACAGTATTCATTCGATATTGTGAAGCTTACAGTATTCATTCGATATTGTGAAGCTTACAGTATTCATTCGATATTGTGAAGCTTACAGTATTCATTCGATATTGTGAAGCTTACAGTATTCATTCGATATTGTGAAGCTTACAGTATTCATTCGATATTGTGAAGCTTACAGTATTCATTCGATATTGTGAAGCTTACAGTATTCATTCGATATTGTGAAGCTTACAGTATTCATTCGATATTGTGAAGCTTACAGTATTCATTCGATATTGTGAAGCTTACAGTATTCATTCGATATTGTGAAGCTTACAGTATTCATTCGATATTGTGAAGCTTACAGTATTCATTCGATATTGTGAAGCTTACAGTATTCATTCGATATTGTGAAGCTTACAGTATTCATTCGATATTGTGAAGCTTACAGTATTCATTCGATATTGTGAAGCTTACAGTATTCATTCGATATTGTGAAGCTTACAGTATTCATTCGATATTGTGAAGCTTACAGTATTCATTCGATATTGTGAAGCTTACAGTATTCATTCGATATTGTGAAGCTTACAGTATTCATTCGATATTGTGAAGCTTACAGTGTTCATTCGATATTGTGAAGCTTACAGTATTCATTCGATATTGTGAAGCTTACAGTATTCATTCGATATTGTGAAGCTTACAGTATTCATTCGATATTGTGAAGCTTACAGTATTCATTCGATATTGTGAAGCTCACAGTATTCATTCGATATTGTGAAGCTTACAGTATTCATTCGATATTGTGAAGCTCACAGTATTCATTCGATATTGTGAAGCTTACAGTATTCATTCGATATTGTGAAGCTTACAGTATTCATTCGATATTGTGAAGCTCACAGTATTCATTCGATATTGTGAAGCTTACAGTATTCATTCGATATTGTGAAGCTCACAGTATTCATTCGATATTGTGAAGCTTACAGTATTCATTCGATATTGTGAAGCTCACAGTATTCATTCGATATTGTGAAGCTTACAGTATTCATTCGATAATGTGAAGCTTACAGTATTCATTCGATATTGTGAAGCTCACAGTATTCATTCTACATTAAACCCAAATATTCTCATTAACTTACTAATGACTAGCAAGCATCTAATTATTCAATTTATCGACTGATGTGAGAAGCTGTCAAAAACTTGTTTTCGGTGTGATTCGATCCCACAACCCTTTCTTTCATCCTATGGTCTGCGGTATTTTCGTTTTCAAATTACTTCGAACATTGGATAAATAGCCAATAGCCTAAAGTTATCTTTGTTAATATTCGAAGCGAAAAATTTTTTAATTCTTTTTTTCGAATACATTTTCACGGCATATCCTGGAGACTGTCTAGCTGCAGGCTGCAGATTCAAACTCGCCCAAATCTTTTGTGACAAATCACATCTATCACATAGAGCGATTCATAACACCATGTTAAACCATTCTGCTCTTTTTTATGAGTTATAACATTCTATTACTCACTAAGTTCCTTCTCGATCTCAGTGACGTTAGGTTCAAAATACAAGCTGGGCGTCTAAAGGCGGCCGTATCGTCCGAACTTCTCTCTAAGTTCTCAAACTATACTTTAAGAAGCGGAAACTCTTGAATCAACGGCGCAGCATGCCCTATTACATCCATGAAAAATCATTTCAGCTCTAATTTGAATAACTACAAAAATTTTGCTTCTATATATTTCACTCTTCCCTATTCACTTTCTCATAGAATGTCAGTCGCGACTGGTTGCCTCACGGGACAGGATGAAGCGATGAAGAATGAAATGATTAGATCGGCGCATCTTCGGTTCGATGACGGTGTCGAGGTTCTTTATTGATACATGGGATTGAGAACGGTTCGATGACGGTGTCGAGGTTCTTTATTGATACATGGGATTGAGAACGGTTCGATGACGGTGTCGAGGTTCTTTATTGATACATGGGATTGAGAACGGTTCGATGACGGTGTCGAGGTTCTTTATTGATACATGGGATTGAGAACGGTTCGATGACGGTGTCGAGGTTCTTTATTGATACATGGGATTGAGAACGGTTCGATGACGGTGTCGAGGTTCTTTATTGATACATGGGATTGAGAACGGTTCGATGACGGTGTCGAGGTTCTTTATTGATACATGGGATTGAGAACGCGACTAAAAAATTCACTAAGACAATGAACAAAAGCTGTTGAAAAAACATTTCTTACATAGCTGGAAGTTAACGTCTTCGTTCTCTCTTCCTACTCGCCTTACTTCCGCGCTCTTTTCTACGGTGGATTCGGACAGTCTACAGATGGATGTTACAGGTTTAGAAAACAGTAAATCAAAAAATTCGTAAGAGCAATTACAGCGAATTAGAAAGTAAGAGCAATTACAGCGCATATAGCAAAAGGAGGTAATACAGTAACCATACAGTAAGAATTGCTTCTGAGAGATTCGAAGAAACGTTTTGCAGCCTTTTGCACGTGTCTTCGATTCACTTCCGGAGGTGCCTGGAGCTGTTGAATCGTGACAAGATCGAACTGACTGAAATGGATCTATCTACTGCAGTTCTTGTCAATTAGATGAATTTTTAAATACATTCCTTGTCCATCATAAAGGTTTAGAGAAGCATAGATACATCTTCTAAAAATTAACTCAAGTGCTTCTCAAAACACTCTGAATAAGTCTTCATGTATAATGAGATTCTCGGAAGACTATGAAGAAATTATTGAAGTAGAAGACTTAGCAAAATTTTATATTTCGATAAGTCGATAAGTCTGTTTCGGTTCTAATTTTCAAGGTTTTTAGAGAATGAAGTTCTAAAGTTTAACGGAGTGTTAGAATTCAACTTTTCACTTTGCAAAGTAATCTCTGCAAAGTGATCCCGTTAAACGCTTAACGGGATGCGGCCGGGATGCGGCCTAGAGCGTTTAACGGGTCCACTTTGCAGAGATTACTTTGCAAGGTTAAAAGTTGATTTCTAACGCTCCATAGGTTTGAAAAAACGATCAAGGAACGAAAATGGAAGTTGCAGACACTGGAAACGGCTTGCTTCGTTTCTTTCTCCAAGTTGGAATCCCTTCTGGTGAACATCATCTGCGAGTTGATAACCAAGGACTTTCTAGTCGAAGTATGCCTTTCATATCAATTTAATCGATTTGTCCACCGGAAAATTCGCCGAAACAAAAAGTCCGCTGAAAAAAATTAAAAAAAGGCACTTTTAAAATTCTATTGTAAACTGATTTGGTACTGGATTTTGCTTAAACGCAACTGCAATTTGAATTTTTTTATATCTAATTGCGTGTTTCACACTTTGTTATGAAGATCTTGTCATTTAATAAGAACAAACTTCGAACAGTATAACACAAAATAAAAATAGGGCTTTTGATTTGGTTGATATTTTTAAATAATGAGAAGACAACAGAGAATAGTGATAGGTCGCGGAATAAAGAAAGGATGCGACTTTTAAGTGAGGTAAAGTCATCGTAAAATAAGAAGTACGTTTGAAAGAACTCGGTCATTTCTGGTGACCTTCGTCGATATCAAAGTTTTTCAGGCTTGGATGCTTATAAGACATTGATTAATACAAAATAGTAAACTTATTATACCTAGCACTGGCTTGAGGGATACGAACCATATGAAGGGTGTAGTTCAGAGTTAGAGACTATGATGCACTACTAATTAGAAAACTTATCATATTCAAAAGTTATTCTACAGTAGACAGAGAAAGTGTTAAGGTGTACCAGAGATGTCTCATCAGCTGTGAACCCCTTGCTGATCGCCTTTGGCGAATGATTATTCATAACTTCGATGCTGTCCGTTGAATATTTACTTTTTGATCAGAACTTTATAAATCTAACTTCTCAACCTCGCTAAAAAAATTATCCTGAACAGGCTTGCTCGAAAAAAAGTCGAAAACTTTTTTTTCGGAAAATGTCGGAAAAAACGGAAAAACCAAAAAAAATGAAAATGTGCAACCCTGGTCCTGAAACAGCTTTTTTCTCTTTATGATTTGAAGTTAAAGTTATAAATGTCTCTTTTCTGAGTGACAAGAAAAAACAATATTTATCCGAGTTTTCCTGCACCAAGTTCTTCTAGTTTTTGTAAAAGCATTCGAACGCAGATTTCAGACATCCCTGCCGGAAAGATAATCATGAGGAAATTTGTGGTTCTTTTTGGTTCGGGATGGTTCTTAAAAAGATGAGAAAGATCAAACTATGAGATTCGTAACAAAATGGTTATTGGCAATCAGCTCTTAGTTCTATGAGATTTTGCATTTGGTTCCTGATGAAGAACAGAGAAATTGACTTGGAAGGTCGTCGAGAATGAGACGTATCTATCACTTACGACGCAGCAAATGGAGCTGCTTCTGCAAGAACCAACCCTGAGGATTAAACCCGAGCAGGAGAGAGCAGCATTTCTTACATGGGCGAAAGTTCGTTGAATGTTTAGAGAAGCTTGAAACAAAATTAACTGTGCAAAAACGATGGAATGAGTCTAACGTGAAGTCTTCATCACAAGTAAAAATTTAAACGACACTGTACGTCTCATTTTTATTAGAAGTTGATGAAAGGAAATAAAAAATTGTACAGTTGATGTGTAGGTAATGTAACTTGTATTTTCATCGTAGTAGCCTTGATTTTTTTCAAAAAAGCATCCAATTTTTCTCGAAAGCATGGCTTTGAGTGACTGGGCTCTTCAAGTACTCACACAACACAAAATAAGTTAAATTTTTGTTCGTATGAAGGAACAGGGAAAAAAGGATACAGAATCAGTGCACGAACTCGAACTAAATGGGTGTTGATATTGACTGCTCGACTTATCTCTGCCCACTACGTATAGCAGTGGTACACGGAGTAGCCACTGGTTCAATCACATTAGCTCTGCTGTTTTTTTCTCGAAGGAGCGCGTACACGACCACGAGGCGGTGATGAATCAATAAAGATCTCATTGTGAGCATCAAGCCATCTTTAAACTACATACCTTTTATAGGTTCAAGGAGAAGAAGAGCGAGTGAAGATGGAAGAGAAGCTGAAAGAATTCTCCCATGCTCAGAAGCTCATGGGAAGTTGTCGGGGGCTCATGAGAAGATATCCCAACAGTATATTGTGCAATATCGGTCACTCTTTTCTGTATTTGTCATTCTTTTCTCAAAACACCATATGTTGCATCTTTCTTGAAGCTTCTAATTTTTTGCAAATACGAATCTCACCAAATTCGAGCTTTATAACTCTTTTTGATCATCGGAATAACCCTTTAGAATTTTTGGAACCTTTCACGGTTAAAATGTGTTTCAAAGCGGGGTAAAAATGTTGTGATCCATGAACTTTTGATGTTTTTTGATTATACCACTTCAATGTAAAGAAAAAGCGAACTGACTCAATATCTGTTCGCAGGCGGTTGGAGCTCTCAAGGAGTGAGCGATGCAACGGAGTGCTACAGTGAGCGATGCACTAAATGGGTTTCCTCCAAGGCGGCCTTCCGCCCAGTGCCCATTGCCTACCAGAGTCTGCTGCTGCGACCAGAGGGCATCTTCATGGTGGGCGGCTTCAACGGAAGGGTCTACCATGACACTCTACAAGTATTTTTATTCAACAAACAGGTTGGATACTTTCAAATTGATACTTGAGCAAGAATCTTCAATTTTCCATTAGAAAATAGAGCTATTTACGAGGGAAGATCTTCACAACGATAAGAAAACTTATTCACAATTTTTTCAATACTTAAATTGGATCAAAAAACCATAGAAGTGCTCCTTCTATGATTCTTTCTTTTTTAAAATGTTTATCTCACCCTTTTTTCTCACTATCTCTTAATCTCCATATCTTTCTTGCTCTCTCTCTATCTCTCTCCCTCTCTTTCTCTTCCTCTGATTCTATTTGAACGTCTCTTTTCTTCTCTTTCTATGTCTCTAACACTTTCTTTCTCGCGCTCGAGATTTTCCCAAACTGAAAAGCTTTTTTATGCGAAAAAATGCTAATAGTGGGGGTGACCTTCGAGAAAAGGTCAACTTGTTTCTAATTTTTTCATTAACAAAACATGGATAGCATGTGAAAAATTAATTCAGTTGTGGTCACACAAAAACTATGAAATTTCAAAATGTTGGTAAGACGTGGGAGAACCTCGAACCAATGGCGGTACGTCGAAGCTACAGCTCCGCAGCTTTTCTCGGAGAGGCACAGAGTACACGATTCATCGTGTTGGGAGGGTATGATTCTATATGGTTGAAAAGGGGAGATAACTTTCAGCGTGATACTGAGACTCATTTTATGGGGAGAGTCCATAGTCAGGGAAAGGTGATTCCGATGAAAAGAGTCATTCAGATTAGGGATTGTGAAAACATGACTTGAAGTTGAATAATAAAAAATTTTAAGCTTGATATACTTAAGCTTCTCTTCTGAAAGAATACCGTTCAATTCTGAATAGCTTGATTTTAAAACTCATGTTACGATATTTATAATAGAATTTGTTAAAAGGATTAGGTGCGTGGAAGAGTCTAACTTTCTGGTATATATAATCCAGCGTGAGCAAAACATTCATTAGAAGCCAGAGAGAGTCATGACATGTTTTACATATTCAAGGGATGCCTTATATAGTCAAGGTCTATCTTATATAGTCAAGGGATGTCTTATATAGTCAAGGCATATCTTATATAGTCAAGGGATGTCTTATATAGTCAAGCCATGTCTTATAAAAGCTGAGAAAAGAATAGGAGTGGTTAAGGTTCAATGGAATAGAGCGACTCGACTCTGTGGAAATGTATGACATAGCTGCGGAAGAATGGAAGTTTTTGCCTCACATGAACTATGCCAGGTTAAACATTAATTCAAAGTGATGGAGTGTAAGTGACTCATGAGTGACTCTCTACTCTTTCAGGTACTGATATCAATATATTTCTTCAATATGATAAGACAGAAGGCTCTAGTCAGCATTAGAATAGTAAGCATTTAGCTTAGAAGCCTTGCCAAGAGGCTCACAAGTCTTTATGACCAGGAGGCCACACATTAATTTGCTTCCATCGTCACAGCAGTATCGTGTTTTTGATCAACAAAAGCACTCTTTCCTTTTTTTCTTATCTGTTGAACAGGGAAGGTACTTTAGATCAGACGGAGCTGCGGTTTCGTTGCGAGGTCGAGTTTGGGCGATCGGTGGCTACGATGGATCGAAAATGCATCCCCACATAGAGTTCTTCGATCCGTTTAAGCAAAGCTGGTCAGCTTCTGGAGATTGGACAGTAAACAAACGCGTTCTCTGACCAACACTGGAAATTTATATTTTATGTATACTGCGTGGGAAATTTATCAGCAACTTTCGGTACTGAATTCAACATGTCTTCGACTCTTTTACGCAGTATAGCTAAAATATGTCTTGATTTTTCAATAGGTTGTCGTCGGTCGCTAAAGTAGTGGAAAGTTTCACATTTAACTTCACGAAACCGGTTGAGGCTGAGTTAAGGCTAATGAAACGTTCTTTTTTGTGAAGTTTTTTCTTTCAATTTTCAATTTTTTTTCAAAATGAAGTTTTTTCTTTCAATTTGAGCTGGGAAAACTGATACATTCATTTCGAGCAGGGGAGAAGGTCGGTCGGTCCGTCGGTCACCCAAGAGACTTTTTTTGCCAGTTGGCAGTTTACCTATGTTTATGCTACCGATTCTTTCAACAGGGAAATGTGCTCAAAAGCAATGCACACGGCGCGAACTGGAGTAAATGCTATTGCGCTAGGTGATGACGTCATTGCAGTTCTAGGAGGATTCAATGGCAATAAAAGACTTAGGTCAGTCTCGCTCTCTCTATATGTCTCCCTTTTGCCAAAGGTCACCAGGACTGTTGATAATTTTTAAAAAATACAATTCTTTGATAGATGAAGTCTGTATATAATGTGTAATAAGCTCTCCGCTATTCCAGACTTCATAGCTCAAAAAGCGGTTGTCCTTGCAATTTTACAAAAATTGCGAGAGACCTTTGTTGAACTGTCTTTTGCTCTCTTTTTGATTCTACGTATATCGTTTTGTTTCTATCTCTCCCTTCTCAAAAAGTATTTCTCTAACTTATTTCTTTTTTTTTTTGCTTCATCTTTCGATGATTCACCACAATAACACCTCTTAGATGCATTCTCTTATGTCTATTCCGTTTCACTTCTTATGACTCATTTATACCTTACAAGTGTTGTCACATTTTGATAATGTACTTTCAAAAACATTTTTCAACTCCACGTTTTAGGTCTGTCGAATTGTACGACATCAGAGAAGGAATATGGCATCGCGTCAATGACATGATAACTCCCAGGTTTTTCATAGGTCACCAGTAATGTTTTGAATTCGTAAAATACCGTTCTTCAAACAAAGAAGTCTAAAATAACGAGTTGATTTCTCATGTTATACATTGGGCTCGATTTTCATAATTTTTAGACTTTCTAGCTCGAAGAACAGTCGTTAAAAAAAGAATTTTTAACAATCGCAAGCGGCCTTTGTTAAATTATGCTCTTCAGAAAAATGATTTTTTATAGCAGTTTTTAAACTGCAATAACTGAAACTTTTTGATTATCGGTCGAATACTATTCGTTAAAGTGCAAAAGCTTCAAAATGAATAATTTCATCATCAACAACAACAATATAAAATATTTGGCCTTGTTCAGATCGAATTTCTGTGTGGAAACTTACGACGCTACGGTAGTTGTCGCAGGGGGATACAATGGGTCGAGAACGACCGCGGCTGTTGAGAGTTGGGACCCTCGCACTAACAAATGGCAGGTTAGAATACCATATTGATGAGCCTTCTCAAAGGTCTCATTTTATACAACAATATAAAAAGTAAGTCAAGCTTTTAAGTAACTTGAAACAAGTTTCAACGGAAAAAGAGGTTCAGAAGTCGTCGGAGTTGATTATTCAAAACTCTGAAAGATGAAACAAACCGAAGAAATTTTGATTGCTACTCAAGTATTTTACTTGCATGTTTTCGGTATTTTTACAGTTCTTCAAAGATCATAAACTTTTACTCGCTTAAAACGAACCTTTTAATTCTGATGAACGCAGTTTTTCAAAATTTTTTTATCCAATTCATCAATAATTTAAACAACAAAAAATAAACAGAATATTCTCTTTTTAGAGCTTTCCGAATCTTGTTGTGGACAGATCGGCTTTGAGGATGACTCGAGTAGATGACTGCGAAGCCATTCAGTCTCTGATTGATCCCATTTGACCCCAGATACTTGACTGACTCAAACACAATACTTTCAGACGATAAGATAAAATATCTCAAAAATGATGCTGACACACTAAAAAATCTCAGCGAAAACTATTTTCAGAGGAGCATCAAAAAGACCGCACGATTCAAGCTAAATTTTCTTGTCAAAATGTCTTCATAAATTGATCGCAGTATGTCAATATTTTGCGAAAAGCGTTTCATCCATCGATCATTATTTCACTGTCATATTCGTTCGACATTTTCTGTCATTGTGAACGCACACGTTCAGTTTGTGAAGGTTTTCTTGTCAGGATGTGGCCACAATAAATAATTATAGCTTCATTGCCTATTGAAGGGAAGTTGTACTATAATACAATAGAATGAAGTGGGAGCTTTACAGATATATTGTCAGAATTGAGAAGTGCCTTTCATGCAGTCTTTTCCTCGTAGAAAACAGTTCCCTGCTTGCGACTGCATGTGAAGATCTTCAACGTGTAGTTGTTTAAATAACAGGAAAAGTGAAAATTTTCGATTTTTTAATTGTTGTTGCTTTTTTCCATCTAAGTTTCTCACTTTCTGCTTATGAGTAGAAACTGGTTAGTGCTAGTTAGCGAGCAATAGAGAGCGAAAAAATTATATTAACAATTATAACATACAATTTTTCTCAATATAATATATTAAATTAGTTCTACATCTTGTATATTTATTAGAAACTTGTTTCAAACTGTACATAAAAAGAATAGGTCTATTGCTTCAATTGAGCTTCTAACAACTAGAAATGAGATGCGTTTCCAAACATGCTAATAATTTATCTTCAAAATTTTTGGCCCACGAAGCAAAGATCATTCGGTCTTCCTAGGAGAACTTTATTTTTTTGAGAAAATGTAAGATTCCCCGATTTCTATTGAGATTAGAAAATTCCCCAATTACCTTTTTAAAACTAAAAAGATTCATTAACTTCAATAAGTTTGAGGTAGCCCTATTGTACATAGCATCAAATGTTTCATAATGTCATAACGTTTAGAACGTTATTTCTAGAAGCCTGAATGACCTTTTTTTTAACGCAAGCTGATAAAAATCCATAGAGAGCGAAAAAACAGATCAGAATCGATGAAATTAACAAACCTTCTTGCCGATTCGAACAGTAGAATCGATGTTGATGGAAATGTTCTCGTTGATGACACAGTTGAGGATGATGACTGCTCCAGTGGGCGTGCACTTCTTCGTGAACTTATCCTCGTAAATCCATCTGTACGGATTACATGCATTTTTATTTGACAATAGTAGGGTATGTGATCTCATGATAGTATGGTATGTGATGGGTTTTTTAAAAATGAAATTTTAGAGTGGAAACATTATATATTACCCAATGCACCGAGAGCGACCACCCACTCTGATCAGATCGGCTTTTTTATCAATTGTCACAGCTCAGCAGCCTTTAAGATGAATAAACTTTTTCGCAGATCTGGGTACTTTTTTCTTAAAGGGTAATTTAAAGAATTTTTTTAATTGAAATTGCAAACGTTTCCTCCGGATTCCTCATCATTCCGTTGTCATCCACACAGAAAATTTCTTGCTTAGTAGGGCTCGTCTGAAACAGACAAATCAAAAAGCTTTTCCTAAGTTTTTGTTTTTGGTGTGCAAATTCATGTTAATCGTTTTTTTGTGACCGTTTTCAATTTTGAATTTTCTCTCAAGTTTCCAATTGTTTTTCTTTTTTAAAACTATATAAGCTTTCGCCTCTAGATTTTCGCCGAGCTCTTCAAAAGTCTTTCATCGCTAGGGCCAGCAGCCCAAGGCTGAAGCATACGGCATTCATTCTTAGGCCCTTCCTTTCCAAGAAGGGGGGGGGGTTTAGAAAAGTCGCACTCGATCATTGTTGTGGTGAGTTCTTACATGGACTTGAAATTTGCACGGGAAAAAGAAAATTCCGTCTAATAATCTCATCACATCCTATCTGGATCGAGTTTATAAATGAAGTTCATTCTCATTACATATGTAATTATCTTTCAATGATCTATTTTGATGCACGTTTCTCTTTTTTCACTTCCTCTTCGTTTTTCTCTCTTTATTTTTCTTTATGTGATCCTCTTTCTTCTTTATTTTCTCACTAGAAACATCGGGAGGAATAGTAATAAAAACAGAGGAAGACCGCTCGTGTGAGAAAGGTTTTGAACCAAAATTATAAGGGAAAAGGTTAGCAAGGCTTCCAACCAGAAAATTCGTGAGAACGGCCTCGTTCTCTGAAGACGAGTCAGATGTTTCGCCTCCGTTTCCTTGCTTAATTTGTCTTTTAAACAAACATTAAAACATTATTTCAAGAAGTTTTCAAAATTAGGATATTTGTAGCTCGACATTTTTTCGAAAAATTCCTTCGATTAAAACAATCATATTTTTTCTTCACATACAAATTTATGCATTCAAAGTAAAAAAACTGCAATATTTTAGGTCAACAATTTTTTAAAGCTTTTCACGCAGAAAAAGGAAAACATCATTATAAAAAATTACTTTCTGATTAAAGTGTGGGGGAGGAATGATGGCGGGCGGTTGAGCCCGGCTCAGTGGGAACCGGGGCTGGAAGGGCTCGGAGGGAGGTAACGGACCAAAAGGTACTTCTGGCCTCCTCATCACATTCGTCTTTCTTTCAAGGATCACCATTCCGTTGCCGTTCTCGGTGCATCTCAACCACAAAGCATTTGATCAAAGTTTTCTTTAGCTTTAATTTAATCGTTCTTGAAGGCTGATCTTACCCCAAGGACAAACTTTTTCCATGTTACCAGTTAATCAAAACCAAGAGGTTGAGGAATGTTGTTATAATTCGTGCAATTCGTGGTGAGGCTGAAGCAGGTACGAATTGGGGGCCTGCTAATCTCATACCAGAAAAGTACGTTTTTCAATTTCAACGCTCCATAAGTCGTTTTTCTAATTTATATCAGGCAAGCGCCTACCCTGGGGCGAGAAAAATTGTTTTCGGAAAATCGAGAATGATTATTCATCCTTTGAAGTGTGAGATTGAATTGAAATGAGTTCTAAAACTGCAATTGAATTTAGTTAAGGTTTGGGTGTAACATTTTAGAAAAGCCATAATGGTAAGTTCAGACATTAGTCTTATAAGCAAACAAGGCATTTAGCTAACGAGTAAATGACGTTCGATTCTGTGAAAGTTGAGCTGAGCGCGAGAGGCGTTCCATTGTCTGTGAGGCAGTTCATTATGCGAATTGCACCGTCCGCCTCGCAGCTCTTGTTGAAATTTTTTTTCGAAATCCAAGACTCACCTAAAAAAAGAAATTTTTTGTTTGCATATTCTTTTCCTTTTATTTTTGAAATGACCTAAAATTTAATCATTGTGATTTTCATCGTGCGACTTGATCTTTCAACGATGCAAAATTAAGTGCCGTTGTAAATGTTTTCCGTTATTGTCAATAATCAAAAGAATTTCAAAACTGAATTTTAAAAAAAATTATGAAACTTACCGATCGCATGCCCGTCACAAATCGCTTCGGGGGCGAAATGCGTATTCATTTCAATATTACCGCTGTTCCCAATTCCGCATTCAAAGACCTAAAAAGATCGTATTACTCATTCACTTTTTTCATTATTCAATTGCTTCCTTTTTTCTCATTTGTTTCAACGACACTCTGATCTTGTAAACTTTTTGAAATTGAAGTAAAAGGCTGGGTGGTCTTCCAAAAAAATTCAAAGGTCTCAACCACAATGGCTCTGAAGAAGTCACTTTTCGGCGACGAAGCAATCAAATTTCATATAATTTCAAGACATCTGAAACTCAATTTAAATTGCTGAGGGGTTTTCCCCCATTATTCACAAGTTTTTCTGGATCCTTACTGTTTTTTTTTTGAATTCGCTTATTTGACTTGCTTATTAATCAAGGTCCTTTTGCAAATAAACTAGGTTTTATGTAAGTACCCTAATTCTATCACACATTATATGGTGCCAACTACATACAAGTGCGAAAAACCTTAAATCGAGAACCAACAAAGTTGTTTGAAAACATAAATTGTTGAATCCCAGAAACATGTCAGTTATACTGATGAGAGGAGGATAGTATAGAATGAGTAACAACTTCTCTTATGTCAGTCAAAATGGGTACTACACCCACGATTTGAAAGCGGTTCGACTTATAGTTTGATGCTTTACGTATTAAGCCGGCCCTGTGTCTATGATGGCGAGTTTTCTTGCAGGCAACGCTCTCTGTTTTTGTGTCAGTTAAGTGCTTTTTGATGGTCATAAACTCTGACTTGTCCTGTTTTCAACATCTAATGGTTCAAGTGTTACTACCTGGTCACCCTCAATCGCATTCTCTCCAGTTCGAATTGTACTTCCTTGAGGCGTCAAGCAGCCAACAACCGTAGTGAACCATGAATCGTCAGGTCGAATGGTACATCTCATCAGAAATGATCGCACAACCTTCAAAGTTGAAATCAAGGGTCTTTTACAAAAAGAGATGGGGGACTAAGAGTATGTGAAAGACAAGGAGACAGAAAGAAACAAGAGATCAGGTGAGAGAAAGAGATGAAGAGAGAAAAAAAGAGTAAAAGAGAGATAAAAGAAAGAGAAAGAGAGAGGGAAAAAGATATAAACTGACCCAAGTCTCTCCATCAACCTTCTGCTGATTTCCGTACATACATCCGTAAGCAGAAGCCGCCATACACAAAAGCAACACACTGATATTAATGAAAAGCATCTGAAAACGATTACCATAGTGTTTTTCTGAACTGAAATAGAAGAAAATCAACCATGTATTGAAAATATCATTTAAAGCATTTGTTTTGACATATTAAATTCACGATGGATAACACAAAAAAACCTATATTAGTGCAGATTATACATTCGCAGCGCTCTAGTTGTGAGTCTAGTAAAGCAGAGGTGATCTCTAACGGAACTGTTCATCGAGATAAATCCTTCAATGTTTTCAACGAACCCTTTCGCTTCATTTACTAGAAGAGAGTTCTTATTTTTCAACATTCATGTTGTTCTTATGGACAGAACGGAACGCACACAAGACTGCTAAGCAAAACACGGAAAAATGAAGTGATGATCTCTCTTGTAAATAGGCTGGAGAGGCTGAGAGCAATCGTGCTTTCTTAAAGCAGCGCCAGTCTGTGCCTGTTCTCTTGATAGTAAAGGTACAATAACACATAGAATGCAGCAGTATTTAAGTGGTGGGAGACGGAAGTTTTCATTTCTTTCTCCCTCTGTCTACCCCCGAACAGTTCCTTTTTTGCTCCCACAGAAACACAACAAGCACGATGAAATAGCTTACACACTCTCGCGTTATATCCGTTCAAGGTTTTTCTGAGCTGTTACTTTGGAGGTGATAGTGTGTAGTAACTTTGAGTGAGAAAAATCTGCTGACAAGACGAAAGAGTGGTCATTCGAAAGTGAAACAGAGATGAGATAAGATTAAGGAGATGAAGAGAGTGAGAACCGTAGAGAGAAGAAATAGAGATAAAGGAACAGAAGAGATATAGAAAAAGTAAGTAAAAATGAAGAGAGTATGCGCAGATGCGGGCTAATGACCGGGTGGCGCCATCTAATATCCCTCTATGTCATTTTCAATGCCATCTAACATCCCTCTATGTCATTTTCAATTACCCATGTCTTCCGTATCAACAAAACAAATCTTCTTTTCAATATTTTATTAATTTTACGTGCTTAAGAATGTTCTAAAATATCTTTTGACATTTCAAGGAAGATGAAAATTTAAGAAAAAAACTAATTAAGAAACCGAATTCAGAGCACCTCATATTAGATCGAAATTTCCATTTGCTGATGTAAATAAATATCACATGGCTGAACCAGATGAATAACCAGATGTATAAATATTTCAAATATTTCGTGAAATGTATTCTCCTATGTATAACTCTGTTAGTCTAATACCAGGCATAATTTAAAGGAAATGATTCATACCTATTATCCTTACGCAAGAGTAAGCCAAAGTTTCTCAACATGTTAATTTAAGTAACGTTCACGAAATGAGGTATTATAATATATTATTAATAAACAATTGAAATATATTATAAATAAACAATTAAACTTTGATTTGGAAAACTTGTATTTGATGACAAAATGTACAAAAGTAAGAGAGCCAAACATTTGAGGTGTTAATTCCCCGGTCGACGCTTTTCTTCATCTGTTGGCGCACTCTTGGTGACAGTTCTGGCACACCCGAACGGGATTCTTGTGTGAAGCTATTTTGGCTGTCTTGTCACTACACGCTGCACAGAATATGAAGCCGCAGACTCGGCAGTGATGCTTCCGGACGGTGAGGGTGAACAGCTGCAGAAGAGGATGGGGAGTCAGACAACATGTACTCTCATAGAGAGAAGAGGGTCAGAGAGAGAGAAAGAGAAAGAGAGAGAGAGAAAGAAGAATATGAAGACAGAGAGAGTTGAAGAGGAAGAAAAAGAGATAAAAAGGGATAGGAAGAAAGAGAGAGAGATATAAAGAGAGAAAGACAAACTTAGAAAGAAAACTTCAAATTTTTATTCAGTTTTTTTTAAAGAGAGAAAAAAGAGCTATTGAAAAAGAGAAATATGAAAAGAGGTAGAAACAGAAATTAAAAGGTAGAGATAAAAAAATTAATTGAAAAGAGATAAAGAGAGTGAGCGAGTAAAAAAAGAAGAGGAAGGGAAACCTTTCCGCAAGTTGTACAATTTAAAGCCTCTGCGTCATCGAGCCATTTTCTGGTGGAATGCTTCGAAATGTCGATCTACAATATCATCATCTTCTTCTTTTACTACAATCAAATCTCCATCACCACAAATCATCAGGAAAAAAATCTTTTGTTTTTTTCTTCCGCAGAAGTAAGAATTATATGGTTACAACATTCCGAAAAGGATTTGTCCAGAAATACCTATAAAATGATGTGAATTTTTGGCTTTTACTAAATCACACAACGCACGCCATTAACGCGAGTTCATTACTAATGCACGCCACTGCGCGGTAAAATTCTTAACTTCGCCCCATGCGCTTTATTTAATTTTTCCAAGTTTTTCATGTTTTTTTCTGCTTAGGCTTAGAAAAAATTTATGCTTACGAGGCCGTACGACTTAGGCTAACCAGACCGTATCAAAAAATTAAGTAGTGCGTCAAACACTTTTTCTCTCTTTCCCGCGCATTGGCGTGCATTAGTAATGAACTGGCTTGAATGGCGTGAATGCGTGGCGTGCTTTAGTAATGGCCGATGTTCTTATAGAAAGAACTTTTTAGTTAAGTTTTCAGGCAAACTTGAGCAACATTCGAGAAAAGGAGTAGTAACCAGAAGGGACTGGTTGGCCCTGCCCAACTCCTGCATCCCCGAAACGGCATCATCGAATCGCTGCTTGTTCTCAACCGCCCTCTCTCGCTCGAAATCGAGGTCGGACTCCGTGTTGAGACATCTCAACCATTCCCTTTATTAAGCAGACTCTCCTTAATTTTCGCACTGATAGAAAAATAGAGAGAGAAAGATAATGAATGATTGAAATAAGCCATAAAACCTTTCAATAAGCGCATTCTTCTCTTCTTCCCATGCAATTACTCCTTGTTCCAACTCTGCAATCAATCAACTTTTTTAAAAGATAATTTCTTTTCAAATGTTTCAAATCTTTCTAAAAATTAACAAACCCATATTCTTAGTTGTGAGCGCCTCGAGTGCTCTCTCCAAATCCGACCTCTTCCTCTTCTCTTCTTCACAATCTCGGACACTTTCCTCACAGGACCGAACAGCCTTTTCCCTTAACAAACCATTAAAATAGAAGAAGAAAAGTCAATCCATACTAAAAAAAATTCCGTGCAATCTTGTGAAAAAATTTCGTTTCTTTTTCAATTCGCCATGATGGTAACATAGTCATCACATGTCCCAAAGCGTGCATAAATGAATAAAACCTCGCTCTCTGCAGCGCTTCTTCTTTCTCTCTCCATTCGTCTTCTTGTTCTGCTGCTTTATGAATCGCGACCTGCAGCATAATCATTCAATTTGGAATCAGTTCTCATGCAATTTATTTTCCTATTCAGTACCCTGAAAAGCTTTCGTCATTTTCCGGAAATTTACAATAAAACTTGTTAAAATTCCCCAATGTTCAGGTTCCCAGTTCACAGGCAGCGAAGCAGGGACAAAACCTAGTTTACGATGCGAGAACTCAAACCTCGCTTTTTCCAACTTGCCAGCTACAAGCTGTTACCACTCCCTTACGTAGGACAAATCGCTAATCTTTGTGTTGTATGGGCCTTAAAATGTGCATTATCATGTGTGCGTGTGTAGCTCAGTGGGTAAGAGCGTTCGCCCGGAGTGCGAGAGGTCGCGGGTTCGGTTCCCGTCATACCAAACGATTTTTGCACAAGTTTCTGCGAACAATCCGCTCCTCTGCTAGGTATAAAAATCCGTTGCTTGAGATCAATGGAGTAGGGTATACTCCAAATTTACACCTGTGACAGTGCTATATGAGAGGCACATCAATCTTGTTCAATCGATTAATCCTGCACGCTCAGAGCAGAAGAGCTCAACTCTACAATTCCCGATCTAGTAAAGAAGAACATATCAAACCCTAAGTTGGTCCTTACCTAAACCCATTGTATTCAGTTTTATATCTTTATAATCGGCTAATTTTCAAATGGAAACTCATCTTATTTCCTTTTTTTGAAAATAATTATCTGGGGTTCATATTATTTTTAAAAAATTATTCGCTCCTCACAAAGCGAAAAAAAGCGTTTGTCGACTCCTATACTTTATCGTTACAATAACTACTAAAATTGCAAAGCTCGGATTGAACATATCACGGGACTCTTCGACAACGTGAGGTTGAGATATCAAATGATCTACCAGAAATCCAGATTTGCTTTTGCTCACTCCAATCTTCAGTCAGCTTTTCCAGGGTTTTTCCTCTGCTTTTGAGCCATTTAAGTGATGACCTAACCAGTTATACTTTGGTCAAGTTTGAATTGTTTGTGTATACCTCAAGTTGGGCTGTTTTCTCAGCCAGTTTTCTCTCGCCGTCTTCTTTCAAATCCTGTACCAATCTCTTCATATCTTCTCCTTTCTTTTCCAACTGAAATTGTGCACTGTTCTCATACGAAATTTGCAATTACTAAATAGACTCGAGAGAAAAAACGAGAATAATTGACTTCTCACCTTCGTTTTCCACAAAAGTTTCAAAAACCACGTCAAACTTTGTTTTTTCGTCATTAAACAACCTGAATGCGATGAAATATTGTTATTTTAAAAAGTATACCTTAATCAAATTAGTATGAAATCTCAACAAACTTCTCTGTTTACATCCACAAGCAGTGCACTCTTTTTCTCCGCTGCTTCCAATTCCTTCGACAATTCATCTTCTCGAGCATTTTTCGAACCAATGACACTCTCTAACTGAAAGAAAAATTAATAAAAATTAGCGATGAAGTCGTTGAATGGAGACAAAAAAAGGATGAAAAAGAGAACCTCTCGTACTTTCCCTTCGAGACTTTCCACCTCCCTGTTTTTCACACTCAACTCTTCTTCGAACTTCCTCTGAAAACAGGAAAAAAATTAAATAAAACATAAGAAAAATGTCAGACTCAGGCTTTTCATGTTGACGGGAGGCAACGCAGTTCTCTTATTCTATGGACAGTATTAACTTACTAGAATCAGTGATTGGTCACTCGGTCATCGCTAGTAAGTATAGCAAAGGAAAGGGGGAGGGGGCTCACCATACGTCGCCAGCAATAATAATAATCTTCCTCGCGCTTGTTTCCGCCTTGCGGCAGGGTGCGCACTCCCCTGAGATGCAGGACAGACATATCCTGGTAGAACCAGTGGCTGCCTGCTAGATCACTGCTAGTGTGAATAGCAGCAGTGGTGAGAGTCAGATTCGTGCATGACCACTATGAAATTTTTTTAAACCTTCTTGGTTTGGGTGGAGTCGAACACACTACCATTATGTCACGCCCTGACCATAGCAGAAGTTAAAAATTCAAAGAACGACCGCTCTCTGAGCGGAAGAAAGTCTAGAGTGATGAGAGAGAGCTAAAGGTGTGAGATAAAAGAAATAAAATAATAAGCATTTTAGAGACTAATTTTAGAGACTAACTTTTCACTTTGCAAAGCAATCTCTGCAAAGTGATCCCGTTAAACGCTTAACGGGATGCGGCCTAGAGCGTTTAACGGGATCACTTTGCAGAGATTACTTTGCAAAGTGAAAAGTTGAATTCTAACGCTCCATAAGACTGGCTCGCCTAACATTCTAGGGCTATTCGCCAATACAACAGTTGTTTTTGTTCTCTAAATTTACCCCAATACAGGCGACTTATGTTTGGGCCCCATTCCACAGTGGTTATACATATTACTACTTCCACGCCACACTCGGACACTCTTCTGAGAAGCTTTCTCATTGATTGCTGCCTCACCACCACGCTGTTTCTCACTACCTGCCAAACAATCCTGTAGATCAGAAAGACCAATCATGAGGCAACGACAGAATCAGAAAAAAAGACCCATTCTCTCTTAGAGAACGTGTAAAAAAAGTAGAGAACACATACGAACAAAAACTTCTCATCAACTGAATTTTTTCCCTAGCGCATAGACTTGCGCATCCTTCCCTAGCCCCAATACCTCAAAGTCGGTGGGAAGGTGTAAACTCACTCAGCCCTACTACCGTGATTGCCGGAATCACGACGTTCTGAGTGAGGCTAAAATTGGGCCCCCTTTGGACGAGTCCACTTCCGGCAGTGGTTCTATCCGCCAGATGGCCAGGCGGAGAGGGGTTAGTCCAGGCCACACGAGTCGAGGCGTCTTTTCGATTAACCTTCTGCTTTTCTACGGTCAAGGATTAGCAGGAACTCCCGACAAACACGTTCCGCGATGCCAGGCTGGATTGACCATCCACTCAACAGGCCGATCGCATGAATACCCTTGTTGTAAACCATGGCTTCAAGTTCTTCAAGATCTATCACCAAAGCTAGGGCGTCCCCCGGAAGCGACGCGGTCTTACCTTGTCCGCTAGGACCGTCAAATATGCGAGGACAAGCAGCTACCCATGGGCGGGGTATGTCTGCGCGGCGTACAGCCCAAATTCGCCTCGTCACATTGAATGTTGGAACACTGACGGGACGCAGTAGAGAGCTGGCCGCAATGCTAGAAACAAGAAGGGTTGACATTGCTGCTGTACAGGAAACGAAATGGAGAGGAAGCAAGTCGAAGCCGATAGGAGACGGATACAAGTTGATATACCATGGCACGTCATCAACAAGAAATGGTGTTGGCATCATCCTCTCCTCGAAAATTGTTGATGATGTAACCGAAGTCATTCGCTCTACAGATCGAGTCATGGCCGTCCGAATTTCTTCGTCCAACAATCACTTCCTTGTCGTCTCAGCATATGCACCTCAACAAGGATGTAGCGACGCTGATAAGGAGGACTTCTACGACTCTCTAGAGGAAGTTATCAAACTCCGAGAGTCTCATGAAGACATCTTAATCGGCGGAGATTTTAACGCTCACATCGGTTCAGATCGACAAGGTCGTGAGAGAGAACATGGAGGACATGGAATCGGAACCATCAATGCTGAGGGTCAACGGCTACTTGACTTCTGTGCTCGATGCGATCTAGCAGTCGTGAACTCCTTTTTCAAAAAGAGACGATCTCACGGACTCACATACGAGAGCGGAAGAAATCAGAGTCAAATTGACTTTTGGTTAATCCTGAGAGCAAAGCTGCGGAACGCGAAAGATGCAAAGGTCATTCCATCAGACCATGTTGCATCTCAGCACCACCCTCTCTTTATGGACTACAGCGTATTGAAGTCGAAGAAACAGCCTTCTCGTAATCCTGAATGCACACGTGTCAAATGGTGGCGCTCGACTGGGAAAGCAGAACGTCTCTCTCTCATGCACATCATCCATCGCAATCTACTCCCTCCTGCACTCTACAAGCAGTTTCCAGAGGACATAAATGAACACTGGAAGCTTCTTGAAGACAGCATCAGAGCACCCGCCGCAAGCATCCTCGGAAAGACGAAACCCGGAAAGCCAAGAATCGAGAAAGACACCTGGTTTTTCACCTCCGAAGTTCAGGATGCGATCAAGGCGAAAAAGAATGCCTACAAGAGATGGAGGACGTCAAATGAGGCTGACGACCGCGCTGCATACAGCTCAGCCAAGAAAGCCGCCAAAAGAGCTGTCGCAGTTTCAAAAGCCTCCTACTTCCGCGATCTCTATGAGAAGATGAACCAACCAGGAGGCGATAAAGCCATCTATCGGCTTGCCAAGGCTCGACACCGCAACACCTTGGACATCCAGAGAGCAGCCACGATAAGGGACAAACAAGGAAAGCTCGTCATTGACCCTTTAAAAGTCAGAAACAGGTGGCGCGAACATTTCGAAGAAATGAGCGGCCAAGAGTTTGAGCACCCTCCCATCCCTACTTCCCACGCCATACAAGGACCCGTGCCAACCATCACGGCCGAGGAAGTGAAGAAGGCACTCTCTAAGATGAAGACTGGGAAAGCGGCTGGACCGGACGACATGGCCACCGAAGCCTGGAAACTTGCGGGTGATGTTGGACTAGCACATCTCGTGCACCTGTTCAACACCATCGTAAAGCAAGGCCAAATCCCACATAACTGGCGCTACTCCACGACCGTTCCAGTCTTCAAAGGAAAAGGCGATGCCAGAGTGTGCAGCAACTACCGTCCAATACGTCTTCTCAACCACACTATGAAGATATTTGAGAGGATACTGGATTCACGCATACGAGATATCGTCGATATTCCAGCTCAGCAATGCGGGTTCGTGAACGGAAGAGGCACAACAGATGCAATATTTGCACTCCGTTTACTCGTCGAGAAGCACGCAGAGAAAAGATCATCTCTCCATCTGACCTACCTCGATTTGGAAAAGGCGTTCGACAGAGTCCCCCATGATCTTATTTCATATGCATTGCGCGATCATCAGGTTCCTGAAGAGTACATTCGATAGACAATGGCGATGTACGATGATTCAAAGAGTACTGTCAGAACTCCGGTCGGCATCACATCACGGTATCACGGTACAACTCCGGTCGGCATCACGGTCGGAATGGCTCATTCGCAGTAAACGTTGGAGTGCACCAAGGGAGTGCTTTGTCTCCCCTTCTCTTCATTTTGGTTATGGATACCGTCACGCGTCCTCTACTGACTCCGGCTCCGTCAACCATCGCATACGCCGACGACATTCTCTTTGCTGCTCCTACACGTGCCGAAATCGAGAAACGCACCCAAGAATGGAATGACGCTCTTAGTAGGCATGGCTTACGCCTCAACATCAAGAAGACCGAGTACCAGGAAATCGGAGTGCAAACGTCGGGAACTGTTCACATCAGCGGTGAACCGCTCCCGAAGACCTCCGAATTCAAGTACCTTGGTTCTGTCATCTCCTCAGACACGTCAACAAATGCAGCGGCACGCCAAAGAGTAAATGCAGCTTGGATGAAATGGAGAGAAGCTACAGGTGTCCTCTGTGATAGGAATATCACAGCTGGCATACGCGGAAAGATGTATAAAACAGCAATCCATCCCGTGCTTCTCTATTCGACGGAGACCTGGCCTACAACGCGTATAACCGAGAACATTATCCACACGAATGAGATGAAAATGTTACGCTGGACACTAGGACTGACTCGCCTAGATTGTGTGCGTAACACGATTGTGAGAGGGAGACTCGGCGTTGCCCCAATACAAGACAAGATGCGAGAAGGGAGAGTTAGATGGTATGGACACGTGATGCGAAGAGACGCGACCAACATCGCAAGACACGCCCTTGACATGGAAGTACCAGGCAAACGCCCGCGAGGCAAACCGAAGACAAGATATATGGATACGCTCAACCAAGACCTGCGCCTTGCAAGACTCCACTCGGAAGACGCAACGGACAGATGTTTCTGGAGAGCTAGAAGCCGTACAGCGGACCCTACTCCGACCTCGGCCGGCGCGGGACAACGCTAAGAAGAAGAAGAAGCATAGACTTGCGCATAGACTTGAGCGGCTAAGAGAAACACCCTGCTGAGATAGGTTAGAAAGTCAAATCCCACCATTTGTTCGCGGGTCTCTGTTTCCTTCTTCGCGGGTCTCTTATAACATAACAAGAGTAGAATTTCACGTGAGACACTATTATTTTCTCTTAATAAAACAACATTTCATTTCCACCCGTGGGTCTCTTCTGTTCAGGCTAATTTCTGCTTTTGGCGGTCCTCTGGGTCCTTTTGGGACGCAATAAACCCTATGACTGCTTACCACTCTCGTATCGAATCCCTCCATCTCTAGTGTTCTTTCATCAATTTCCGTATGCTGCTTCTCTATTATTTCGCGCTGCTTCATAATTTCCTGTAAAAGCACAATGAACATTCCAACGAATCCATCGAGCTTTCACCAAAAAAGTTTCTGATGCCTAAAAACAAAAACCGACAGTTCGGATTCTAGTAAATTCAATCTTTCGAAAAAAATCATAAGTTAAAAATCGTAGTTAAGATAGAACGTTAAAAATGCTCAGCGAACAAAAAGAAGAAGAAGAAAAATTTCCACCCAAGCCACAACTCAAAAACGAACTCAAAGGTGAAAATGAAAGCCCAGAAGCTTTTGGCCAAGAAAAAAGTGAATACTAGGATTTAAAAAGCCTGGTTTCTCGATGTAGAAGTCTCTTTCCATCTAAAAAACCAGTATTTTTTCAGATGATGTCCGACCTCCTTGGCAGATTCCATCTGCGTCCCCATCTCCGCCCATCTCTCTTTCGTCTGCGCTCTCTCCGCTTCCCATACTATTCTTCTTTCTTCCCATTTTTCACTTTCTTCTCTCAGGTTATTTTCAGCTTCTGCCAATCGTTCCTCTATTTCCTGTAACGTTTCCGCTCTTAGAAGTTATTTTATTTTTTGTATTGATCATCAAACTTCAATAAAATAAAAAAAATATCAAACTAAACCCACAAAAACAAACTGAATAATAGGAAAACAATTAAAAAGAGATTGAGCAAATTTGTGCTAATGGACAGCAAAATGAAGGGATAAAGTAATGGAGGGCGAATAAGCGAATATACACAAGAAATACACAAAAATGAACTTCTCGTTTGTTCCCTTCCACCGCGACTTTTTCTTTCCACTCTGAGAGAGTCGATTGCAGAGATTCTCGCTCATTCAACTCAAAATCAAATGTCTTTTTGAATGCTCAAAATTAGAATTTTGAAGCATTTAACGTAACTGGGATATAGTATGATTATACAATACATGACACCTTATTGACGAGTCGAGGGGCCAGAAAAATAGCCTCTTGCCGTTCTCCGGTTAACGAATGGGTCTCGTAAAGAGGATCGCCGACTGCAAGTGTCGACGGAGAAAATTTCTCCGGACTCAAAAGGATCCTAACCAACCCAAGGGACTCCCCTCGACAGGACCTATGGGCAAACAGCAACAACAACAACAACACTTGAAGAACTGGACCTCCTAAAAAGTGTATTTTAATTAACAGGCTGCTATTATAAGCTTCAATACCGTGTTCTACATATTCAGAAGATTGCTATTAAGAAAACTTGTACTTTTTTGGCGAGGTTGAGCAGTATGCACTATAACTATACAGTACACCATGCAAAACAGTAGGGTTAACCGAACCAGGCTGTCATTGGCTTCGGATAACTGCTGCATTCGGGTGTTTTGCTCTGAGATGACAGTATCCAACTCAGCCGCCCGCCCCATCAGCTCGTTCTCTCTTTGGAGAGCTTCTTCTAGTTGTATCTAAACAATTATATTTATGAACTCCTATCCTTCTCAGCTTATGAACTGACCATTCATTGAAGTAAAAGATCAACTTTTAGACTGTTCTTCGAAAAGATGACGAAATTTTTAAAGAAAGTTATGAAAACTCAAAGGAGTAATTATAAACAGAGATTGTATAATGCCTACGAAAAGGGGAGAGGAACCCGCCAAACGCGGCGATTTGCCAGAACGGAGACCCGCGAATGGCAATTAGAAGTCATTATTATTACAAAACAGAGAGTTGCACTGAATAATCTGCCTTCGAATATGGGCCCGTATGCAGAATCTTGTATCAAAATATAGTATAAAATATAGCCTACGAAATAGTGAGTTGAAGGAGAGAACAATGCGAGAGACTCGAATCAATGCAAGAAGCTCCATTCTTTTTCTCTTGTTTATCACACTGTTTTGTGGACTATAATTGACCCTATAACTTGGTCCATGACTCTGCATACAGGCCCTGATCAGAGACCTGCACAAGTTTGAAACAAAGACCCGCCATGATACGGTAACACTCGACCAAACACAGACCCGCCATGATACGGTAACACTCGACCATTTAACCACTGATTATAAAGCATTTGTCAGGGTTTCTACAACCTAACTTCAGTAGCTGTTCAAAGCCTGTTAGTTATTGCAAGATAATTTTTTTAATTGAAACAATCTATCATTAACAGTTTAAATCGAAAACTGGAAGAGAGAGAGAGAGAGAGAGAGAGAGAGAGAGAGAGAGAGAGAGAGAGAGAGAGAGAGAGAGAAGAGAGAGAGAGAAATAAAGAGAGAGAGAAAGAGAGAGAAAGAAAGAAGAGGGAAGAGAGAGCAAACCTGTTTGGAGTTGAGCTCCTTTTGGAGCGCCCCGAGTCCCTCGGCCGTTTCCTTGTTCTGCTCCATCAACTCCTCGTTAATCCTCTCATTCGCTTCCTTCTGAGTTTCCCATTCCACAGACTTCGATTTCCAGTGCTTTTCTCGTTCCGCTAGCTCCTCTCAAGAACTTACCACCGTTAGCATTGGTTACTTATTTTCTAGAAGAATCTATTCGAAAATTATGAATCAAATACCATTCGAGGGCCAAACTTGGATTAGGGCTGGGTCAAAGTAACTTCAAAGTGGTTCCCAATCCTCAATTACCAATTCGAATATCATGAAGAATGGTAAACATGAAAGCAGAAGGAGAATCCAGCATAAACCATAAGGGAAGCGATCTGTAACCTTGAGCCTTGACGAGTTCTGCCACTAGAGAGTCCTTCTCTTCCTTAAGAGAGGCGAAGGCGGTGGCTTTCTCTTCCGCCTCCCCTGCCAACTGCAAGAGATACTTCAAACCAACAGTCACCAAGACCTATTCATCCTGTGAATGTCGAAGACTCATTTCAAGACAAGTGTTCATTCGCAGAAAAAAACCCTAGAAAAAGAAATGCATGGAAGCAGTGGTCTAATCATTTGGCACGGCAGTGCATGAAACAAGAAACAAGTCTTCTACAGCCACTCACCTGTGCGATCTTCTCCTCGATTTCGTGCGCCCTGAGGTGACTCTCTTCCAATTCCTTCCTCAGCCCCATTTCTCTCTCACTTCTCTTTGACAGCGAAGAATTGCTGATTTCCAGTTGCATGCTCTAGAAAAACCTCCAGTTTTTTTGTTAAAAGAAAACAAAAATTTGAGTTTTCATAAAATAGTCTTGTCTTCTCTGTCTTTCTTTCCTTCAGGTATAGTCTTGCCCTTCCGTCCTTTTCAAGTCTCCGAGTTTGAACTATCAGTTTCGAAACAGAAGAGAAAGAGAGAGAGAAAGAAAGAGAGTAAGAGAGAGAAAGGGAGCCATTTGCAACGAGGAGTATCAACTCCTTCCCCTTTCCAGATACCCATATGAATAAACCTACTAGATTGCGAGCCTTAGTTTCAGCTTCTTGTACCCTCACAAGCGCTTCTTCGATCCTGCCCTTGGACTCCTCCAGATGCTTCTCCTTCACTGACAGCTCCTCTCTCAACTTTTCCAGCAAGTCATCCGTCTGTAATACTTCGGTCAAGGCAAGAAATTCAACATTATCGCCCTTCTAGCGCCGTTTTGAATAGTTGACTATAAAACTCCTATTACAGCGATCTATTTTCCGAAGTGTACCTATTAAACCATGAGCTGTGTTCTCCCACAGTAATCAAAGAGACCTTCTCGCTCTGCTCGGCAAGCTCCTTGAGTTGTGCCTCTCCCTTGTTGATGGCCTTCTTCATAACCTCCATTCTGCTGGCCGTCTTTTCTCTCTCCTCCTCTGCTTCTCTCTCCATATCGGCAAATCTATCACTCTGAAAGAAACTTTAAATTAACAAATAACAAAAAAATCAGATTCTCTATCAAGCATGTTTCGTCCTCAGGGGTCAGAAATTCATGTTCAGACTTAATCTGTGATTTTCCGTAGCCACCATGAGACTCATTCAGGCGGCTATCCTCACTTAACCGAAAATCAAATCGATAGTGAAATGTTTTGAGAGGGCCTGCATCGGTTCTCTATACCACCCCTTCCAATAGGGTATTTCCCATTCTCATGGATTCTGGCAAATACACTTAGAGCAATTGAAAAAGTCTTGAAATTTACCAGAAAAGATCCATAAAAATATACTGATTTGATTGATTCCTCCTCCATTTCCCGAATCCTTTCCTTCAGCTCCTGTACTTGTTCCTTCAACTTTTTCTCTTTCTCCAGTCCATCTCTTTCCAAATCCCGCAACTTCTTATCTGATTCCGCTAATTTCGCCGCGAATTCTTCTTTCTAAAACAATCTAACTCTATTTGCCAGCAATACAAATTCGACTATATCCAGTCATTGGGATAAGGCTAGAACTGGAAGATTTACTAGAAAGAGGCTAGATTCGTAACAGTCACTAAAATCAGAACTTGAGAGATCAAGGCCATTACTCAAACACGCCACGCACGCCAGTTTATTACTAATGCACGCCAATGCAGAGAAAGAGTGTTTGAAGAACTATTATGTTGATTTTTTGATACGGTCTCGTTAGCCTAAGCCGTACGGCCTCGTCAGCGTGAACTTTTGCCTAAGCATAAGCTGAAAAATCATGAAAAACTTGAAAAAAATTAAATAAAGCGCATGGGGCAATTTTAAGAATTTAACGGCGCAGTGGCGTGCATTAGTAATGAACTAGCGTACATGCCGTGCGTAGGGTGCGTGACGTGCTTTAGTAATAGCCGTAATCGAACATCATTCTAGTTTCTTGTTGTTGATGAAAGATTGCACGTTTGGAACCGATTTAAATTCATCTCATCTGATCTTTTTCCTACCTTATTCCTTTACAATAACCAATAGATATAGTCATTGAGCCCGACTATTATGCAAAGAGTCCCAGGTTAATCCCCTTCCGGACAGATCCACCCAACCCAAGGAGGTTGGGAAATTTTGGTTGTACTCTGACACGAATCTGGTTCTCCCCACCACTGCTATTCTCACCAGCAGTGATCTAGAGCAGCCACTGGTTCTACCAGGATAGGTCTATGCCGCATTTTAGGAGAGCGCGTACCCCGCCGCGAGTATGATTTGAAAAAAATTATAATCAAGTCACTGAGCCTACATGTGTGATTGTATATCCGCTTCTTTTTGCGTCGGACTGGAAAGGAACAATGATTGTGTGAGTTAACATTCTAACAGTCTGCCGCATGGTTTCCGCCATTAGCTGCACGTCCATAGCAAGCCTGGCCTTGTCCTGTTCGAGATGTTCCATGGCCACCTTGGCTCCTCCCTCTCCTTCCGTCATCTGCAAACAGACCCCTTTTTTCCTGGTCAGCATCTATTATATCATCCTCTGATCTCTCATTCAGTTCTTTGCATTAGAAGGGGTCCTCTGTGATATTTCAATGATAATCTTTTTGAGAACGTAGACAGTTTTCCGGTCTTTTTATGTATTCATACATTCAAGTCGAAGCAAGACCATGCAAAACGGCCCGACTTTTCTATTCGCTGTTCTCTTACCGCCCGACTCTTCTATTCGCTGTTCTCTTACCGCCCGACTCTTCTATTCGCTGTTCTCTTACCGCCCAACTCTTCTATTCGCTGTTCTCTTACCGCCCGACTCTTCTATTCGCTGTTCTCTTACCGCCCGACTCTTCTATTCGCTGTTCTCTTACCACCCGACTCTTCTATTCGCTGTTCTCTTACCTTCTGTCGCAGTTGCTCTGCGTTGTCTCTCATGATATTCATCTCACTTTGCATTGCCTGGGCTGCCGATCGATGCTCATCTCTTTCTCTGAAATGGTTATTCTTGCAACAGACTGGGCTTCTCCATCTTTTCTCAGCGGAGCGCATAATCTGCCACGAAGTGGAACCAAGCTCAAGGAAGACTATTATGTAGAGTGGTGTATATATATCTCCAGTTGACCAGAAAAGAAAAGTCGGAGGAACCTTTCGATCTTAGCCTTTTCCTCTCTCTCTCCCGCCAAAACATCCTCGAGCTGACGCAATCTCTGCTCCTTTTCATGCAATTCCGTTTCCTGAAAAGAACTCATTATCTGAGCAAAAATTTGGAAAAAATTAGTTATTTAATTCTTATAACGAAAGATCAAACAAAAACGTAGACGATAAAAACACGAAGGTCTCTATGATGATTTTACTTCATGTATGCACACAAAAAGTAACTAATAAAATCCTAGCTAAATCACTACTATGACTTATCCTTTGTCCTTTATCGTATGCAAAGTAATTAATAAATGTAACGAATAAAAAGCCACAAATTTGAACAATTTCTTACCTTTGCTTCGCTCTTCTGCTTCTCCTTCTCAAGTGAGCTCTTCATCGCTGATATCACATTCGTGAGCTCCGCGTTCGTCTCTTCCAGCTGCAAAATAATCTCTTCAGTTGGATGCAGAGTTCCAACCATGGTGTTTCTCTGACCCGCACCGCGGGTAAAACAAATCTATGCGCTCTTTGAAACCCCGAAAAATATTGAAATCTATGCACTCGGAAAAAATTTTCTCGGATTTTTGTAGGTAAAGTTCAAATCATTGGAAAAATTGAAAGTTGAACTCTGAAATTTAAAAAAAATCTATGCGTTCGAAAAAAGATGTGCTGGTGCTAAGAAACACCCTGGTTCCAACTTTACAAAATCACAAAAAAAAACTTGACATCTTCCATCACAAATCTTTATTCCACGTTTCATACTTGTATGGTACATGGATAGGCACACAAAGTGGATAACTGATCTCAGTTGAGAGGTAATACAAGCAAGCACCGAGTATCAGTTGAGGTAATACAAGCAAGCACCGAGTATCAGTTGAGGTAATACAAGCAAGCACCGAGTATAAGTTGAGGTAATACAAGCAAGCACCGAGTATTTCAACTTTAAAAAGGTCATAAAAATTTAAAGAGAAAGGTGGCTCATCCTACTAGCTTGTTCTCATACAAACACTAGCCTCCCCTTTTGGTACGCTTGTCACTCTCTTGTTAGCCAATATATTTGGTTAGCCTAAGCTTCCCTGCCTGAATTCCCATGTTCCTCTCTTTGTACAAACATATCTGATTGAGAATGGGGACTGTTAACGAATCAATATTTTTATTCATTCGAATTGTTTTTTGATTTGGAATTGAAAAACTGGCGAACCGTTTTGATGTCGCGCTCTTGCTGTTCACTCTTCTTCTCACAAGAACAGAGATCCTCGTCTGCTTTGCTTTTCTCTCCTTGCATCTGGAAAGAAAATCGATCTAAAAAATATCGATCGAATTCGAGAATGAATGAAAATTTATCTAACTACGACTTTGACAAGTATATGAGCCTCAGTTTTTCCCCCAACTACTACTTGTATACCAACGCGGCTTTTTCTCATAAAAGAGACCCCTATTATATTCAAGCTGACCAGGATCTGTTCACGGGGCAACCTTTAGCGAACTGAGGGATGTGGTAGGAGCGAAAATAAGTCAAAATTTTTCCGTCTGTTTTCACATTTGACTGATCTTTTTTCGCGTAGCTGTAATTGGAGTTTGAAGTTAGAGTTTTTGTTTACTTATGAGCATTTTTGGTGAGCTATGAATATCTTGAGTTTATTGTATGTTAACATCATACGAAAACTTGGGCTTACACGTTCGTTTAAAAAGAGAAATTGTACCGCTGATTTAGATCAGCATTTCCATTTCAATAACAAGGTTGAAAGCTTCGGTCAAAACCTTTTAGAAAAAGAGTAGAGAAAGACAGACTTGAAGATAAATAAAGACTTAAATTGAGAATAGTAAAGAGGTAAAAGGAAGACAGTTAGAGACAAACGCAAAGTAGATAGGGATACACAGAGAGAAAGACAGAGAGAGAAAGAGAAAGAGAGAAAGACAAAGAGAGAAAAAGAGACAGAGAAAAAGACACACAGAGAGAAAGAGAGACAAGGTTGAGGGAAACCTAAAAGCTGCTACCTGTTCCAACTTCTCTTTAAGCTCTTGCAGCCTATGCTGATTGGCAGTGTTTCTGTTGGCAGCTTCCTCCACTCTCTCAGCAAGTTCCAATTTCTCTTTCTGGCAAGACGCCAAGAGTGCCTTTGTCTCTCCACATCTGGGATAATTCAATCCATTTATTCCAGGCTCTATGATTCAATTTCGAAAGCCTCAATTTAATAATATACTAAATCCACGAATGAATGTTATTAAGAAAAAATCACAAGCTGATTTCTCGTTCCATATTTCTCCGGAATTCCGCCATTTCGTTTTCCAACTTGGTTTTCTCATTCCGCAACTCTGCCAATTCCGCCACGATCCTTAATCAGTCATAACTTTGAGTGAAACTTTCCGTTTAGACTTGCACTTGGCTTTAGAGAACTTGTTTCTGTTGTCCTCTCTGAATTACTAAAGAATACAACAGAAGTGGCAATAAAATTATTTGCAAAAGAAGTGACAAAATGCAAAAGTGACAATAATATCATTGAACGAAAGAAGGCATTCAGCAAGACTTACCCTGAAAATTTATCATCTGAAAACAAAAAAGCATCTTCAATAATATAATTCAGTATTCTGAATCAGGGTGTTTCTTAGCACCCGCACGACTTTTTTCGAGCGCATACATTTAAAAAAAATTTGAGTTCAACATTAAATTTTTCCAATGATTTGGACTTTCCCTACGAAAAATCCGAGAAATTTTGGGGTTTTTTAGAGAGCGCAAATTTTTTTTACCCGCAGTGCGGGTCAGAGAAACATTCTGTTCTGAATTATTGAAATGAAAGAAAGCTTACACCTCATCAAGATAACACTCGGAACCAGAGCTCATAATATGAACAAAGCAGATATGTAGTAACTGATTCGAAGAAGCTCCTCTTTCTGCCATCTCTTTCTGAAGATTCTCCAATTCGATATGCTGCCTTAAATAAGGTTAGACCATTTAATAAGTTCTCATTAAACATTAGGCGAGGTATTATTCAGTGAATTGTATGAATACCCCATATATTTACTGAAAGTATAGTTTGTCGCGGTTAAACTTACCCTTTTTTAAAATATAGATAGATAGATTTTATTGGTATCACGACTATTCACTCCTACGACAATTCACTCCGGAGCGAGCGTGCACACAACTTCACCGCTTGATATCTTTCACGAAGCTAGTTTTTGAAAATAAAAACTTTACATTTTATTTTTGATAAATATTGAGCTTCACAAAAATTTTATTTTGTGAAAGTGTCCGTCGTCGGGAGTCGGGAGTGAATTGTCCGTCGGGAGTGAATAGTCATGGAACCGATTTTATTCCTTGCAAATAGATCTTGAATATTTACAGAGGAATGTCGCATGTGCGAGTTCTGTTATACCACATAAAAAGGTGCTTTCTCAGACAAGCATAATTTCTTTCTTTTGATACCTACATGAGTCTTTCTTTTGATACCTACATGAGTTCTGTTATACCACATAAAAAGGTGTTTTCTCAGACAAGCATAATTTCTTTCTTTTGATACCTACATGAGTCTTTCTTTTGATACCTACATGAGTTCTGTTATACCACATAAAAAGGTGTTTTCTCAGACAAGCATAATTTCTTTCTTTTGATACCTACATGAGTTCTGTTATACCACATAAAAAGGTGTTTTCTCAGACAAGCATAATTTCTTTCTTTTGATACCTACATGAGTCTTTCTTTTGATACCTACATGAGTCTTTCTTTTGATACCTACATGAGTCTTTCTTTTGATACCTACATGAGTCTTTCTTTTGATACCTACATGAGTCTTTCTTTTGATACCTACATGAGTCTTTCTTTTGATACCTACATGAGTCTTTCTTTTGATACCTACATGAGTCTTTCTTTTGATACCTACATGAGTCTTTCTTTTGATACCTACATGAGTTCTGTTATACCACATAAAAAGGTGTTTTCTCAGACAAGCATAATTTCTTTCTTTTGATACCTACATGAGTTCTGTTATACCACATAAAAAGGTGTTTTCTCAGACAAGCATAATTTCTTTCTTTTGATACCTACATGAGTCTTTCTTTTGATACCTACATGAGTCTTTCTTTTGATACCTACATGAGTCTTTCTTTTGATACCTACATGAGTCTTTCTTTTGATACCTACATGAGTCTTTCTTTTGATACCTACATGAGTCTTTCTTTTGATACCTACATGAGTCTTTCTTTTGATACCTACATGAGTCTTTCTTTTGATACCTACATGAGTCTTTCTTTTGATACCTACATGAGTCTTTCTTTTGATACCTACATGAGTCTTTCTTTTGATACCTACATGAGTCTTTCTTTTGATACCTACATGAGTTCTTAAGAAATTAGAGTAGAAGGATATTATCCTCTCTTATGAAGACAATATACTACATACAAATGAAGTATCTTACACCCGCAAATGGCATCATTATCGGTGTCCCTCTCCATAATCATCGAGCGAATGGTCATATGACCGATTCACTACATTTCGCCAAATTCAATGAACGGTACAAAATTAGAAGATGGCCATAAATTGTTATCGAAGCTCTTGCTTACGAATAAAAAATCACTGGATCAAAGTTACTGAGTCGTATTTGATTGGAGACTTTGTTTATTGTTTGTTTGTTGTTATTGTTTGATTATTGTTTGCTCCAATAACAAGTAACTCGTTCAGGAAAAAGCGGGTGGAGTGAACTCAAAATCAACAGACAAGTTCCGCCCCGTTCCTAAATTGCGTTTTGCGCTGCTTTAAATCGCAATAACATTACATTTACAAAAGTTTATAAAATTATGTGAAATAATAAAATTGAATGACTTTTCTCTCTCACTGGACAACATGCGAATTCTCTTGACGTTCTCAGCAATCTCGACCTCCTTCTGCTGGGCAATTTCATCCATCAGAGTCTGCGCGTTCACCAATTCCTTCCTCAACACGGCGACATCGTCTTCTGACGGCCTGAGGAGGTCTTCAGTCAACTTAGCGGCCATCTTTTTTAGTTAGACAATTTTTTTTGGTGTGTAGTCCGGGCGTGACATGATGGTAGTGTGCGCAAATATTTTTCAGAGTGTCTCCACCCTCCGACAGATGGGGGACCCCTTCCTCCGACAGATTTTTCTCGTGCTCTTGCATAAGTCTGACTCGAATTACCGACACTTTGTACCGCGACACTTTGTACCGCGTACGGCCTCGTTAGCTAAGCCGGACGGCCTCGTTAGCTAAGCCGTACGGCCTCGTTATCGTAAACTTTTACTAAGCCTAAGCGTTTTTTTAATGTAAAAATATGTTTTAATGTAAAAATAAAACGCGCGGCCTCACTCAAGTCGCGGTACAAAGTGTCGCGGTACAAAGTGACGGGGTACAAAGTGTCGGGTACAAAGTGTCGTATACAAAGTGACGCGGTACAAAGTGTCGTGATACGGTCTGACTCTCCCCACTGCTGCTACACCCACTAACAGTGAACCAGCGGGCAGCCATTGGTTATACCATGAGACGTCTGTACCGCATCTCAGAAGAGCACGTACCCTGCCGCGAGGCGGGAATAAGCGCGAAGAACATTTTTGATATTATTCACTGTGTAATCGGTCAGGGCAGGAAAAAAGCTATGATTTAGCGATTTAATGCGAGATCAGTTCAATCCTTCCCCGCATATTATATCCGTTTTTTCGATTGTTTTGACTCGTGTTTTACGCGTATTCATTCCGAATTTCAAGAGTTATGAGAAATTTAGTGAAATCGGCTATGAAGTTCTTGATTTGAAACATATTCGGTTTATAAAGCATATCTAGAAAATGATCAACTTATTGGAGAGCCTACTCAAGCCTTCTAAGATAACCATATGGAGAATACTGCTTATATGGTTGCTCATAAACTAATCATCTATCATAAGAACCTTATTTTCAAAATTACCGATGGTGTTAGTTAGCAGCAGAAGCCGCCTGTCTCTGTTAAAATAATCGATAATTCCCGATAATTTATGGTAGGGTAGGGATGAAGGGGAGAAACCTTGAAATCTATGGACAGCCTTAACATGAAGATCAGTCCTCATAGTAGTTCAAACCTTTGCTCTAGAGTCTCATTCAACTGTATGATCTCCTTCTCAAGTTTCTGAGCGAGGCTTCTGCATCGAATCATCTCAGCGGCAGCATTCTCCTTCTCTCTCTGCAGTTTCTCATTCAGACATTTTTTTGTATATTTACTAAACTTTTGAAAAAGAACTATCATAAAGGGTTTTTCAGTGTGCAAGAAAAAGGCAGAGGCCCGCCGAAGGCGATAGAATTTTTGATCTGTTTCAGACTGTGTGTACTGTGAGTTCGGCTTTCTCAAGCAGTGTAAAATATTAGGAAAAAATTTTTTTTAATTCATAAAGGTTAAAATATGAATCAAAAATAAGATAATCTTATGATGGAAAAAAAACAGAGACCCGCGAAGAAATGTCTTTCTCGATTCGATCAAAGGGTGCCCCCTTATGAATTGGAGAAAAAAACAGAGGCCCGCGACATTACGGTCTTATATGACCACTTAACCCCTGACCATCATTTGTCGGATGTATAGAGTAGTAGCTTGTACCAAAAATCATCACATCCTGGTGAGCTTTGCAAAAAAAAAAAAACCGTTTTCTGCAGCGTCTTCGGCAAGTTCGATGAAATACTGTAAACTTAAAATTCAATTTGAGAAATGAAAGCCCACATTTGTTCAACCTCAAGTTGGTGAAAAAGAGGGTGGAGGGGTTAAAATCCTTTTTGTGTTACAACGTTCTCTCTCCCTCACCCTGAGCAATTGGTTATCCTCGATGACCAAGTTGACCTTCTCCCTTTGCTCCTTCAGTTTGCCAGTGAGTCCCTCCTTGTCTCCCTTGGAAGCCTCCAGCAATCGCCGCAAACCGTTCCCTTCCTTCTCCAGTTCCAACAACCTTTGAGTCACTCAAAAATACTAACTTCACTCCTTTGTCTCTCTCCACTCATAATATCTTCATATCTTCTTTACGGATAAGAACGAAAACTCATTAAAGTTTGGATTCCAAACTACTCTTTTAAAACTTTGTCTGTGCCATAGGTAAACTGCAAACGGGCAAAAAAAATTTCTAGGGCGACCGACCTACCGACCCTCTCCCTCACTCAAAATGAATGTATCATAGTTTTCACAGCAAGAATTGGAAAAAAATCACTCCTCTGCACAAATAGAACGTTTCATTAGCCATAACTCAGCCTCAACCGGTTTCGTAAAATTAAAAGTGAAACTTTTAGCCTACCCAGGCGTTCGACATATTGAAAAATCAAGAGATATTTTACCTATGGTGTGTGCTAAGTTTACTGATTTATCCCAACTATGCAGGTTCAATGGTAAAGCTACAGCGCTCAAAGGGAATTTGCAGCAAAGACTTGTTAAATTAAACCGAGATAATTGAATTAGATTTTTTGAAAAACTAGTTTAAACTAAAGGGGTTGGTTTTTTTATGAAACAACATAAGAAGCAAACTCACCCATAGATTTCCCTGCTTCCAGGAGCTGAATCTGCTGCATAAGATAAGGAACTTCTTCCTCGGGAACATGTTCAGTGTGCGCGACTACTGCTTGGATGCGCTCCAATTCCTTCAAGTCGCAATTTGAAGCAGTTTATGATAAGCCTTTAATTGAATGACTCAGCCCCAACTTCCGCAAAACTTTATTTCTGGTTGTTGTTGTTATTGTTGTCGGCAAACGTCTCGCGTCGAAGAGAGTTGGCCATGGAGGGCCGCTCTCTCCCTCTCTCTCTCCCCTCTTTTTTTATTTTTTTTATTTTTTAAATACATCTCTTCTTCTTTCCTTCACAATAGTCTCAGAAATGAGGCTACTTCTTTTGGTTTCATCCAGAGATCTTCCAACGTGAGTCTTGTTGGACGTCTAGCGCATTTGAAGAGATGGGCCACGTCGTGAGGTCCTTTGAGACAGTCTGGGCAGTAGTCAGGTATCGAGTGATCGATCCGGTGTAAGTAGTGGTTGGTGTACCTGCTGTAGCCTGAGCGAAGTTGGCTCAGCGTGCAGCGGGCGTTTCTCGAGAGGTCCACTTCTTCTTCATTTATGTCCGGTGGTGGTCGGCCGCCCAGTATGACTGGACCTTGGATGGTTTCCTTTTCTTCTGAGACCATGTTTGTGTGGACTCGGTTGGCGACGTTTTTCCCGTTGTTCTTCTCTGCTGTTTCCGACAGGGCTCTTTCAACAGTGCTTCTGCATGCGATGTAAAGATCAGCTTTCATGTTGCGTGGTGGGGGTCCTTGGAGAAATAATCCGTGATGGAAGTGAGTTTGGCTCAAGGTCCTTGCCAAGTATTGGGCTGATAGCATGTGAAGGTGCGATTTCGATCTCATAACTTTAGCTTCAGCATGTATGTGGTCGACGCTGGCCATTTGATGGTTTCCTGTTACGATACGCAGGCCATTGTTCTGTCCTCTTTGAATTTTGGTATGTGCTGAGGAGGAGAGAAAGCTGGCCCAGGCTGGAACTGCGTAGCTGTATATGGATTGGCAAATGGCTTTGTACGTGAGACGGAGTGTCTCCTTTTGGTTGCCCCATGTACTGCCGGCTAGCGCCTTCAGTACATTGTTACGTTGCGACATTCGGCCTGCTATGTCTTTCGCATGATGACTGAATGTGAACATAGAATCATATGTAACTCCAAGGATTTTGGCGGTATTCACAGTGGGTACGCTCTGACCTCCGATCGAGACATCTAGGATAGTCTTGTACTCTTTGCTGTAAGGTGTGAAGAGTAGAAGCTGGCTTTTGGCAGGAGAAATAGATAGTCCACGATCGTGGATGAACTTTTCGATGCGTGGGAGACCGGATCGTATGTGTAGCGAGGCAGTGGAAATGCTCGGATCTGACGCCCATAGCGTTATATCATCAGCATAAGAGACGATTTTGATGTTTGGATCGTTGTTCGGAAGATCGCTTAGATATAAATTGAAAAGAAGCGGTGAGAGTGCGCTGCCTTGAGGGACTCCGCTTCTGATCAGGGATGAGCTTGAGAGGACGTCGCGAAAGGATGTACGGCTCGTTCGTCCTCTGAGGTACGATGCTAGCCATTTCTTTGCGAAGTTTGGGGCGTCGGTTTGTAGGACGAGATCTATGAGTACCGCTATGTCTATGCTGTCGAAGGCCTTTGACATGTCGATTGCCAACATCACTGTACGTTTAGCTGGTCTCTTCGCGTTAAAGCCTGCAGCTACGTCTTTTGAAAGAGTGAGGAGGGCAGAGGTGGTGGATCTTCCTGTGGTGAATCCATGCTGGTGCTCAGCTACTCTTACGTACGGCTTGAGTTCTTCCAACAGAAGTCGTTCTATGATTTTCGCCATCGGTGAGAGTAAGGAGATCGGTCGGTATCCTGGTCCATCCGTTGCCTCTTTTCCTGCTTTCAGGAGTGGGAGAGTGACTGAAGATTTCCAAATCATGGGAATTCTGCCAGAGCTGAGGGAGTCGTTGATGAGCTTTGTGAGGGCGGCTATACCTCTGTTCCCGAGATAATGGAAGAGTATTGGAGCGAGTCCGTCCGGTCCGAGGGCTGTTGATTTCTTTGTCTTCTTAATAGCTGATTTCACTGCGGCCTCTGAGTACTCGACAAAATCTTTAGCGTGTATGTTGTGAACTTTCTTCATGGTTTTCCGATTTTCCTTTTTTGTTTTGTAGTCGACTGGGCGTGTGAAGCGTTTGTTGAACTGGTTCGCGATTTCGAAGGAGGATGTGAGGGGTCCTTTCCCGAAGTCGATGGCGCAGTTTGGTGGGGGACGTCCTTTATCATTCAACATCTCTCTCTTTTTTTCTGGTAGACATAGACCTTAAATCATTACCGAAAAACACTTAATAGTGTGAAAGGAGGATTCTCTCACCCTTTTCAAATTAATTTTCGTCTGAAGTACCTTTTTCAACTCGGCGGAGTACCATCTCTCTTCTAACAACTGCGACCTGAGATCCTTTACTTCCTTATCTCCAGAAGAAGTTGATCCACTTGAGAATTCCGCGTTCTCCTCGAAGTTGGGGTTCTCCAAGAATGGCTGCGGCTCATTCTAAAATACCTCCTTTCTAAGAATACAATGGTGATCGAACTAAAATTTGACGAAGGTATTTATATCATATATTTAATATAATACATGTCTCGACATTCAACTCAACCGGTTTTACATCTATTTTAATCAAGCGTTAAATGAGGCCGGTCTAAGGCATGTTTGTACGCGCCGAGCGAGTGGAAAAGGAATGGGGAGACGCGAAAAGAGCAGAGAAAAGTGAAACAGAACGGAAGGAGAAGAGAATGTAGATCATTCTCGGCGCGAACATGTATGCGCCAACATAGCTGGTCCGGTAACCATTAAACCCCTGATTCTAATAATTTTACTTACTTCTATTCTAACGAAGAAAGCAATACTATCAGTCTCGTGCCATTTTAATTTCTAAACTGCGAAATTTTCAGAAGAGTTCACCGCTGATAAATAACTGTGTTCACGGTATATCTTTCTGACAGAATAGTTAAAAATCTGGAGAATCAATGTGGAGGCAGTTCGTTAGGCCCTTATGTGAGTTCTAATAATTGCTAGGCCACCTATTATTATGATGCACTTTCAGAACCAACTTCATGAGATGAAAATTTACCTGAGAATGAGATGGGAAATGTTCACTGAGTGCTTCAGGGGAAGGAAAGATTGTCATGCAAAGAGGACACAAAAATCCTTCTTTTTCTTCCTTTCCATTTTCGTTTCCGCCCGGGGAAGATGTGTTCTGAATTAAACCGAGCCTTTATTTTACTTTAGGAAAGGAATTATGGTTTAGGAGCATAAATGACTGGAATAGCCTCATCGAAGAGAGAAAACCGCTGAAGCCTAGAATAAAGCTTGAGGCCTAGAATAAGGCTTGAGGCCTAGAATAAGGCTTGAGGCCTAGAATAAGGCTTGAGGCCTAGAATAAAAATTGAGGCCTAGAACAAGGCTTGAGGCCTAGAACAAGGCTTGAGGCCTAGAATAAGGCTTGAGGCCTAGAATAAGGCTTGAGGCCTAGAATAAGGCTTGAGGCCTAGAATAAGGCTTGAGGCCTAGAATAAGGCTTGAGGCCTAGAATAAGGCTTGAGGCCTAGAATAAAAATTGAGGCCTAGAAAAAGGCTTGAGGCCTAGAACAAGGCTTGAGGCCTAGAATAAGGCTTGAGGCCTAGAATAAGGCTTGAGGCCTAGAATAAGGCTTGAGGCCTAGAATAAGGCTTGAGGCCTAGAATAAGGCCTAGAATAAGGCTTGAGGCCTAGAATAAGGTTGAGGCTTAGAATAAGACTTGAGGCCTAGAATAAGGTTGAGGCTTAGAATAAGACTTGAGGCCTAGAATAAGGTTGAGGCTTAGAATAAGACTTGAGGCCTAGAATAAGACTTGAGGCCTAGAATAAGACTTGAGGCCTAGAATAAGGCTTGAGGCCTAGAATAAGGCTTGAGGCCTAGAATAAGGCTTGAGGCCTAGAGTAAGGCTTGAGGCCTAGAATAAGGCTTGAGGCCTAGAATAAGGCTTGAGGCCTAGAATAAGGCTTGAGGCCTAGAATAAGGCTTGAGGCCTAGAATAAGGCTTGAGGCCTAGAATAAGGCTTGAGGCCTAGAATAAAAATTGAGGCCTAGAAAAAGGCTTGAGGCCTAGAACAAGGCTTGAGGCCTAGAATAAGGCTTGAGGCCTAGAATAAGGCTTGAGGCCTAGAATAAGGCTTGAGGCCTAGAATAAGGCTTGAGGCCTAGAATAAGGCCTAGAATAAGGCTTGAGGCCTAGAATAAGGTTGAGGCTTAGAATAAGACTTGAGGCCTAGAATAAGGTTGAGGCTTAGAATAAGACTTGAGGCCTAGAATAAGGTTGAGGCTTAGAATAAGACTTGAGGCCTAGAATAAGACTTGAGGCCTAGAATAAGACTTGAGGCCTAGAATAAGGCTTGAGGCCTAGAATAAGGCTTGAGGCCTAGAATAAGGCTTGAGGCCTAGAATAGAATAAGGCTTGAGGCCTAGAATAAGGCTTGAGGCCTAGAATAAGGCTTGAGGCCTAGAATAAGGCTAACAAGAGCCCAAAGTGCAGGAAGAGGCGAAAAAATGAAAACTTGAATAAAAACTTATTAAAAAACAAACTAAATATTTTTGAGCTGAAAAGTCTTTAGATAAGGGTGAGAAACATTCAATAAATGAAAAGTTTTGAGACCATCACAATTGAATACCTTTGCCCATGTAAGCATGTCTGTAATTTCATCTAGCTTTAAACAATTTTAAAATGAACATCAGTTATCTATTTCCATTTCAAAGCAATACGGATCAAGGACCATTGGAAATTTTTTTACAGCAACAACGCGCTCACGCGTGCAATATAAGATTGAAAACATTTTCGATTGAATAATTAATCCTAAGTCCTCCCCCATTTACTAAGAGATAGAGACAAGTTTTCAAATGCTCAGTTACGGTGTAACCAGAGGTCAAGTGGAGCCGCCCAAATTGGGTTTACATGTATCCGCCGCTCAAAGTTTGAAGAAAAAAGAAGAGGGGATGAATGAAAAGGGTAAGAAAAAAGAGGGAGTTTTTTGTCAATAGTGTGTGTACATGTATCCGCCGACGGGACCAATCCGGTCACTATTTAACCCCTGGGTGTAACTGAGCATAAGAATATTTATCTTTCACCTTATATCACTCTTCTGTCTTAATTGTGAATTCTGGAGTTATTCACTACGCTTTCTCTCCATGAGCAATCGTGACTAAAAAATCAAGGCAATTGAGCCTTTCATATAGCAATATTGCGGGGAATAGCAATGTCACCGTAATGTAATGGTAACGCGCTTGCTCCTGGGTAAAGAAGAGAAGGCTGTGTTCGATCCCGATCGGTGAAAACAGATTTTTTCCGTGTGATGATATTATCAAAAGAGAAAAGTCTATTCGAAAGGTTAGAAAGACTCTGGTGTTAAGTAAGGGGATGTCCAACGGTCATTTTGCCAAGAAAACTAAGCTATCTTGTATGTAAAAAAAAGGGAAAATTACTGACTTCATTGACTGCGTTGACTGCTTGGCTGACTTGTTGCTTCAATCTCTTCAGCATTGCACTCTCTTAGGGCTTCTTCCGTTGTTGAGCCGTCCAAAACTATCCTCTTAAACTGAAGAATCCTCGCGCCTCAAGATAATGTTTAGTAGCTCGATCATAATTCCGAGTTGAGCGATGAATAAAATGCTTACAGTACTTTGGTATTGTGTAGAACGTTCTGTCAACTCTTTCTCATTATAAAAAGCAAAATTTCTCATTATAAAAATCCATTTTCTGGCTATTCTTTTTTAGTTCAGATTAGACTATATTACATTAAGAATGAGAAAATTATCGAAGCTTGACGTCAATGAGTACAGTGTGGGTGTCTTTGAGATAGCATAGTGAAGCTATAATTTTTAAGACTATTATATATATATATCGGGTCTTAAAATAGTAAATTGGGCAGCAAATTCTTTTTGTCAAACAAAGAAAGAAGAGAAAAAGGTTAAAATTTAATTTTATTTATAAATATTAGAAGTAAGTTCATATTCTGATATTTCATGTTCTTCTGCAAAAAAAGAAGGTTTACTATGAAAAACACTTTTGAAAGAACGACATACAGGTTTTACATACATATTTTTACGATTCCATGACATCTTGCAGAGCGACACCTTGCAGAGCGATACTTTGCACCGCGCACTTTTCAGAGCTACACCTTGCAGAGTGACACCTTGCACCGGAAACTTTGCAGAGCGACACCTTGCAGAGCGACTTTCTTAGCCTTTAACAAAGTGTCCACCCTACGGCCTGGCTCTAACAAACTGTACACCCTACGGCCTGGCTCAATTAATTAGTATTATTTTTTCTTTCTCTTTTTTATTTTTTTCTCTTTCTTTTTTCTTACTTGTTCTCTTTCTTTCTTTTCTCTTTCTTTTTTCTTTCTCTTTCTTTTCTTTTCTTTTAAAAAAATTATCTTTTTAAATTTTGGGAAAGGAAAGGGGGAGGGGGAGGGGGTTTACCTATAAGCAGGGAAGGGAGGGGGGCCTAAAGGGGGAAGGGTTTTTACCATACATACCATACAAATTTACCATACATACATATTTAGTTCTAGGGCGACTTTAATGAATTGATGATATCTTCACACTGATTGTTTCCAAGTTAGAGTAAACACGATCTAAAGATTTTTTATTACAAGCTCTACATTAAGACATATGATATTTGTTCACCATCCATTTCCTCTGGCGCATTTTCTTAATTTAAAAACACAAAACCCAAAAATGATTTTCCAGAAATAGCAGAAGTTTCAACATTACATATATACCCTCTCCAACCCAAAAAGGTATCCAAAAATATGTTAACAAACATAAGCAGGGAAAAGAAGAAGATGAAGTCACGTGAATTAAAGTTCTCATCATTTTACAAAATTGGTTATTGTCCTATGCACAGCAAGCACAACGAAGTGGACGAAGAAGTGAGAACGAGTTTAAGCAGCCAGTTCGTTCGGAAGATTTTTTTGTCTTATCGCAAAATTGAGTCCATTTGAGAATTAATTAGATGATTGTGATAGTATTAGGGTGTGATTTCGAAGAGCGATATGTTTCGAACGGTTCGGATGATTAGCTCCAGCTTCATTCCCACTCTCTTATTTGGGACTTCTTGAAGTTTTCGATGCAACCTTTTGATTTACCATGTCTCCATGTCTTTGTGTCAATGGAACTTTACGGCAAACTGAACTTCTTGGTTTATTTTTCTTTATGTTTCAGTTTAATACAAATTTTTTTCTGAAATCTTTGGGATCAAGCCCAGTTTGAACGTTTAAAAACGGTCCAGTTAAAGCGGTAACAGCTTTCAACATCTTATGGAAGAAACGAATAAGTTTAAGAGTCTTACAACATTTAATTTTCTTCAACAATATATGGTCATGACGCGCTTAAAATCTACTTCATTTCACTATTTTTATTAATATCTATTTCATTAAATAGACTCAGAGGAGTTCCTCCCAGCCAGAGACGGCTCCCAGGAGAAGTATATATGTATGTTAAGTGAAATGAAATCGACTGCTCTGAAGGCTCTTGTCGTTTCCAGAGCAATAATTCTTCGTCTGGGGTGTTTAGAATGAGAGAAAAAGTTGGAAACTTTTAGTGTGCGGCCTTCTGCTCCAAAAACCAAAAGTGGTCGACTAAAGCAGTATTTTTATTTGCGAAAAGATAATGAAACATAACGACATCCCGTTTTTTTCGAATTGTGTCAACATCTTTTTCTAATCTAAAACTTGTACATTCAGTGAGAGAAATATAAAGTAAGAGTTATGAGAAGCGTTGTCCTTTTTTTCTTGCGAAGATAGAGTACAACAAAAATTTCAATCTCAATCTTAGAACAAAACGTTCACGCAATGCGGAAAAAAACGAGATGTCGTTGTGTTCCATTTTGTTTTCACAAAAACAAAAAACTGCATAAAACATTAAGGATAATATATAATGAAAAGTTCTCTGGAAAATTTTTATCGTTGTAAAATTCTTATTTTTGTGAACAAAAATTTTTCTAACTATTTCTGTAAAATTTGGAAAGAGTAACCAAAGAAAGCAACCCAATTTGGAAAGAGTAACCGAAGAAAGCAACCCAATTTGGAAAGAGTAACCAAAGAAAGCAACCCAATTTGGAAAGAGTAACCAAAGAAAGCAACCCTAAACAGCGTTACCTCTGAGTAGAATTGCAGACTTTTGCTGTCATAACTAATGCTTTGTTTCATCTTCAAATGATACAATTTTTTTATTGAAACAATTTAAAATATTGTAGCATAAAATTTTGTGTTAGACTTTAGCGCTATTTTTTGTGGTTTGATTTTTTAAAGCTTCATTTGAAGTTGTTGAAGCAAACGTTCTGCAAGGATGAACATTTGAAAAAGTATAGCTTTTAAACAAAAAAGTAGACACACAGCCAATCGTCTCCAATACGACATGGTTAGTAAACCAACTTACACTGTTACTCAGTGCTAGAACCGGCTCTGGACTCAGTTAAACTACCAGGAACTTACTTGGGTTGGTAAGCAACATTTTCTGCGTCATATTACTGTATTACCGCTCCAGAAGCAACGTTTCATGATTTTCTTGAAATTTTCTCACTCTTTTTTCTTTCTTCTCTCTCTCCTTCTACATAGATATCTTCCCCCTTCTCTATTTCTCTTTTTTTTTTTGCTCTCTTTAATACCGCGATTTCTCTCTTAATCACTATGGAAGTTATATTTTGCGGCATACGTGATGGCAATCGCCTGAAGTAAAATAGGAGAAAGAGAAGAAGACTTGGAATTTCCTGACAGACTTCTTTTCTCTTCATCGATTGCCTTTTTTTCTTCTCTACGTGTTTGAGAGCAAAACAAGTGAGGCTTGGAGTCTCTTTGCAGTTTTACTCTGTTCGTCTAGGGTTTCGGTTTTCTCATAGCACCCCTCGGGTGTTCCCAATGTATGAAGCTCTCTTCTCGCTTTTTCTCCCCCCCCTTCATCTCTTCGTATTTCCTTCATTTTTGTTATTGTTTACAAATGTCTACATATGTCTACATAGGGAGGGTCACTAAACAATTTTGTTATGCCATGTTCCAGTACTCTTATTGACAGCTTAATCGCTCGATACAACATGCATTTTCAAACTATTTTTTTCTATTTTATCCTCCACAAGCATTTTGCCTTTTCACAAGCAATACCCACTTTTCTCTATTCTCTATTTGATCTATCCTCGTCTTGTGGTTCATATTGGTAGAGGAAAGACTTGATGCTTACCGGGAATTGCAGAGCATTCCAAGAACTCGAGTGTGCATTTAATATGTATGGGAAGATATCTTTTCGCGGAATTGGTCAAATAGATTGCACATTTTCGAAAGTTCCGTAAGCTAAGAAATGTTGTGCCTCCTAGCGTTTCTTTTCTCCTCTTTACTTTTCTGCAGGACACACTAATCAGTCTCATCAACTCCATTCTTTCAGAACTTCAGAGCGTTTTTCTTCTCACAAAAAGGTTCGCAAACTAAAGTATTTCAGAATGATTTTGTTTTGATTTTTCTTTTAATGTTGGAGAAGAAATTCGCGGTCCTCGTTCAATACTGACTCTGATTTGAATTGAAGTTTTCTGTTTCCATACTTAATTCGTTCATCAAATCGCAATGGCCTTTCTGCAGTGATGGCCTCTCAAAAATTAATCTAATAGGTTTTTTGAATGACTCTTAATGTTCCATGCGTATGACCAGTTTTCTTCATGATACAATTAAGACCTCTTTTTTTCAAATAAGATCAGTAATAACAATAATTATTATTTGAGAATGATCATCAATGTCTGCGCATCATCGGCAGGACGAGAATCCAGTGGGTATGCAATGCAGTTTTACTACGAGAACAAAGCGCGATCTGAAGAGAAGGTAACGCAGCCCTCCAATCCCGCTCCGATCCCCATTCCGGCACCCACGGTGAGTTTACAATTATCTTCAGAGACTTGAATGGTCTCAAGACTTTTTACAAGTCTTTGGTTATAATTATTTGTTGAATCAGAATTAGGGTTTATCATGGATATGTTTTACTCGGAAGCTTTAGTTCATTTTGCTCCAGAAAGTACTCCAGCCATCTCAGTTAAAAATAAAGAGAAAGCGAGGCGAGTACATCACTCTTCTAATAAATGACACAATACGCTGTCAAAAATAAGAAAAATTCTAGTGTGCTCAATAAGCTGAATGGATGATTGATGAGGTTTACTACAATTGTTTTCTCCCGTAATATTTTGGAGAAAAAAATTAGTCTTCCCGAAACATCTGGAGCTATTTTTGTTTCAAGGAAAAAGGGAACACATCGCCTACTTCTTCACACGATCCTCCCGCTCATTCAACAAGTCGTGAGCGGTTGACAATCAAGAAGATTCTCCGGAAACTCAGGCAAATACTGGTCCCTCAAAAGTGACTTCAATTCTATTTCTTTCCTATTTTAAGAAAGTATTTTCCCCCTGATATCATTCCTCTCATAATTGACTTTTTCCGTTCTAAAAGCCTACATGCGTTTCATTTATAATACATATATTTAAAAACGAGCAAATAGCGGTTTTTTTGTGTTTAAAACGTAATGCTTCAAATTTTTAGGACATAATATGCTTTTATGGATAGCCTGGATCTCGGCATTTAACTGTATTTCGAGCGACTCAATTTAAATACAGCTTTCTTCTTTATGTATTAAACTAACAAGCAGTTTTTTGTTGTTTTCAAAATTCTGAACTAAGTTTCTGAAATGCTCTTTTCAACTCAAGGTGTTTTGTACAAATTCAAAGTTATACATTTCTCGATTTCGATTTCTTATGTATATTTTTTCCGAATATTTCGACAGAATAAAGTTCAGAGAAAAGAAACTAGAAACTAATGTTGTAAAGCTTCAGTATACAACGAAAGTTCGTAATTCACGTTCAACAACGGAACAAGAAAAGCATAAGACTCGAGCTTTTTGTCAGTCTTTCCATGCATAAGTTGGTAGATGGAAACAATACGAAGCATTGACAAAGGGCTGGGAGGTTTGAGTAGTAAAAATGATATGAAAGTGACAACAGTCATTGTCAGACTTGACGTGTACATAGGACGTATACACACGAAGAAACACTAGGCAGAAATACCCAGCATTTCTCACATTCATCCTTTTTCGACTGGAAATCCCAGTAAAATCTCTGGAAAATACAAAAGAAGTCGATAACTGGAACAACCGGGGCAAGTTTAAAAAATTCCAGTTACGAAAACCAGTCGACTATTCGTGACCTCACAACATTTCAACGGTTCAATCTCAACCTTCAGCTAAAAGCCCATGCAAAGTAGTCCGGAGAGAGGAAAAAGACAAAGGGAAAGCTTGTTGTTGGTTGGAGTTGGAGAAGCCTCGATATAAGAAATCCTGAATAAAATTTATTTGAAACGACAGGAAAGATTTTTAAGTATGAAAGCCACAATGTTTCTTCAAAAAGATGTTTCGAATACACTTTTTTAAAGTTGAATCTCTTTTTGTGTTTCCTTTGAGCAAGTTGCAATAGTTGGAGCTCTTTAACAAACTGTGTTTAGCTGCATTACCCTCCCTGTGGCTCTCATTTGATTTCCTGGCCGTGTATTGTTCCAATCGGGGAAAGAGTTTTGAGCTAAATATAAATTCATAGTTCACTTTTCAAATGATTTTGTTTCCTTTTTTCCCTAATTTTCGTTTGTGAAGAGAGGGATCTAAAGAAAATGCATGCTTCACGTCCTTTTATAACAGAACTTTGAATTGTTTTAGTACTTATTTTCTTCTTTTTTCAATCTCAGTTCTCTTTTTTCTTGTGAAAATTACATCACTTTTTTAAACAAATACTCATGCTTCTTTTGATTTTTGTTCTTAAACCGCCTTTGTTCGAAACATTTGTACAGGAAATTTCTAAGTTGATCCCGCCCTCACCGACCGACCAAGTCTTTTTTCTCTCAACTTGTTGCCCTTCCTTTTCTTTTCTCTCTGTGCATCTCCATCATAAACTCATCTCCCTCTTTAAATTTGTCTATATTTCGATGAATTTATTCGCCTCTCTCTTTTCTCTTTTTGTGTATCTTTCTTTCTGTATCATACTGTTATTCTCTCAACCTTTCCTATTCATATTCTATTAACTATCTTCCTTTCTCTTTGTTTCTCTTCTCTCAGTCTTTCTCTCAATTTTCTTTCTCTTTCGCTCTGTCTCTCTTTCTCTCTTCAATTCCTTTTCTCTCTCTTCCTTTCTCTCTACTTCTCTCTCTATCTCTTTCAATACTTCTTGCTTGTTCCCTGTCCGATTACTGCTCTGCAGCTACCAGCCAACCGCTCCCTTCTCAATTCGGCTGCTTACATAACCCCGTTGATCACTCTGCCTCGCGTGTTCTCCTTCGTGATGCTGCTGCGCTTCAGTCTTCTTTTAGCTGCAGTTTACGGTAAGAAAAAAAAACATAAAACCATCTTTGTTTTCGTAATGAAATTTTTTTTCCGTTCAAGTTAATGATTATTTAAGAATGACCATGACTTTGAATATGAAACAATGTAATTATAAAAGTCCTCTAATTTTCAACTTTTCTGATATTTCTTCATTTCTGATAATTCTTCAAAAAAATGTTCATGATTGTTCTTGTCATATTAAGACCATCTAACTTTCCATCACCTTCACTGAATTCACTTTTTTTTGACAGTGTCATCTGTTTTGTCACTCAACATTATTTTTGTTTCAAGCGGAATAAAGATTTAAAATTGAAAACTAAACGGTTTGGATTTTTAAAAAAAGCTTGAGAAAAAGTAATGGCTAAAATGTTTTTCGGGAAACATTTGTAGATGAAAATGCGCTGTTTTTTGTAAAATAATTTTTGTAAACGACTTCTGCTGCTTAATTGTGTATTATTAACATGCTCTGAAAAAAAGTTCAAAAAATTCGTTAATTTTTTAAAACTTATTTTAAATTTCCAATTTAAAAGTTTTTCTAAACTTTTTTTTGTCACATTTTAGATTCTTTACACCATAAACAAATTTCATATAAAGATGAATTTTCTTTCTCGTTTATCGATTTATGTGAAAATTATTCAAATAAGAATGATAGCTATATGTAATTTGCACAATCTCACTGGTGCATTATTGTAAGTCTGCTATGCTTTCTGTGGGAACGTGAGCCATAAACTTAGAGATTTAAAAGACGCAAATTAGATTGACATATCCTACAAATTAATTTAAACAGTCAAGTTTCTAAAACTTTTACCACTCGTTTTCCGAAGACTTTTAAATTGTTTTTTCTATGAGTATTCACCCTAGCCTTCAGATGCTAAGTTACACAGTTCAAAGGCAGTGACGCCTGGTTAAGATGACAAACGTTTGTATTCACCCTAGTATGCGAAAGTCAATCTTCCCTTTTTCAAAGTGTTCGATTCTTTACTTTCTGAAGAGCCAGCTATGAGTAATGTCTTTCGAAGCCCGAGTCCATTCAAACCGGATAAACCGTATTAGTCTCAACTATTGAAGAAATAACTATGAAATAAACTCAGACTTCTGTTCAATTTCTGCAATGATCTGCACCGCTGTGATATTCCCCATTTCAACTGGTGATTCTTTTTAAATTATCCTTCGGAGGATAAACCGTATCTGATTTGACTGCTCAAAAAGTTTTTTAAAAACTTTAGTCAAGTTTCACAAATCGCAGTTTACAAGAAGTTTATTTGCAGAATTACGAGAAATTTGAAAAAAGACATGGATAAAAAGGTTTGAGTGTTATGCTCATGTATGTATGTATCGTTCGGGCAGGCCGTTAAGTGATAGCAATTTAGCACGTACATCGTAAGGATGAATCACGTTCCATGTTTTGCAGCCAACAGGCTAACAACTCGACTTTCTCTCCCCCGCACTCATTACCTCACCTTTCTCTTTTTCAAAGACAATGACGTAATTAAACGAAAGAAAGTCATTGTAACTGCCCTTTTAGAGAACTTCTTCCCATCAAGAGCACTGACAAATTGATGACTATTGTTCACTGGCAACTTTATGACTAAGAAATTTTTTACTGCATTTGTAAAAAAAAATTTGTAAATCTTTAAAGTGAGGTTTTTTTATGTCTATTTCACACAGTTTCGATATTTTTCTGATGACACGCTATTTTTTTTTGAAGAAGGAAAACCATTTCTAGGTGCTCCGGTGCCAAAAGACGGAAATTGCAAGACTGAATGCTTGGTAGAGGGCGGATCTGTAGCCGCCGCCCGAGACTTGAATTTCTTCAGGAGTGTCGTTGTGAAGATCGACAACTTCTGCTCGTTCGTTCCTTTTGAATTTGAAGTTTCAAAGAGCTTGCCTTCTTGGTTGAATATTGGTAACACTATCGGTAAGAAATATGGTAGTGTTCAATTTCACCCTGAAGATCAGCTTATGTCATTCGAAGTTTGGAAGATTATGGTTACAAAATCAAGATTACGCGATGCAGTTAGCTCCCACATTTTCTTCTTTTGATATTTTTTCTTAGATCAACTAAGTCTCGACCATTTAAATCAGGTCTAATAATACTGAGATCTACTAGAGAGAATGGCTACTTAAAAGTCAAGTTTAAAACAAATAGATATCATTGATTTTATTCTGTATTCCCACGATTGCCATTATACTATCTCGGAATTGCTAAATACCGCTTCTATGATTTACTCCTTTCTTCAATGTATTTATTGTAATACGCTTTGTTTCTCTACTTGATCGAGTTTTAAAATTTTGTTTTGCTTCTCTTTTCATGTTGTCAGGGACTTTTTTGCTATTTCAATTTTGTTTGCAACTCTGAATATTTGCCGTTTGTCTCGTGGTCATACAGTTTCGGGTACCTGTATCAAGTTTGATTCAGTTTGTTCAAGTTCTAAGGTCTATTTCAAGTTCATATACATACTTCAATGCAGAGCTTCCTTTCTTACTCATCAATGTACTGCGAATCTATTTTCGCCCCTAATTATACCCCTGAATTCTCCTCAATATCTCCCTTGCTTCTCTTGGCGCCCTATTTCAACTTTCTTTGAGTCGCTACTTCTATCCCTGGTTATTCTAACCCACACCATCCAACTGGCTTGACCTTTCCATTTATTAAACACTAAGATACAAAGAAGATACTCTTTTCTTTTTTGTTTTATTTCTTTTTTAACTGTATTTTTTGCCTCTCTCACTGTCTTCAACTTTTACTCTCCTGAGTTTGCGTTTTGCATCATAGTCTTAGTCTTAGTCAGTCTGCACTCTCTTCTTTCTCCACACAACAATAGAAAGCAAAGCACCTGTAAATGATTAGTTGATTGAATGTTAAGCAGACAATGGTCTCTATGCTCATCGTTTACATGTCCCAAGGTTCAAACGCATCATCGAAAAATAACAAACTGAACTTACGCTGAATGTTTAAACTTCTCATAGACTAGAAATTTTTTTTAAACACTATCCAGTCGATGGAAATAAGCAAGAGAAGTTTTGCGTTTAAAATAAAGCATAGTGTGATAAAAAATGATGAGAAAACACATTTGCATTCACTTTGATAATGTAGTACAAATTTACATTTAGACCAATAAAACAGCAAACATTCAAAGACGCACAAAAAAGAGACGCTGGATGGAAATTCCGACTTGATTTTTTTGTTAACCCGTTCATGATACAACTAAAAGCATCGTTCATGTGAAGCTTCAGATGGCATTAATGAATTATTTCATATGTTCTTTTTCTATTTCACTTTTGGCTGACTTATTTTCCCGGGTGCTTCTTTCCTTTTCGGTGTGACTTTTTTGCTTTGCATCAAACTGTGGCAAATTGTCTAAAGTATGATCACACGTTTTAAGCATTCTAAAGAAGGCAGAAGTCATCCGTTTGTACACAAACACGCCTTTCAACAAACAAACAAAAACTCACTATTCCCCTCTCACTTTGCTTCTGTTCAACTAGATACTTTCTTTCTTTCTCTCCCTCAATCTCCCTCTCCTTCTACCTCTCTCTCTATTTCTCTCGCAATCTCTTTCAATTTTTCTCTCTTTCACTCGCAATCTATCTCATTTTCTCTCTTTATTTCTCTCTCTTTCTCACTCTCCCTACTACTGGAAAGAAATCCAGTCACCAAGTCATCATTGGAGTTTATTGAATTCGCTTTGCCCTGAAGGACATACCATTCTTTAGTCACCTATTCTTCTTTTGCATTCTTGCTTTAACTTTCGTCCATACAAGTATTTGTTGGCTTTTTCCTCCTGATAAATCCCTTCCTTTTCTAATTGTTATGGAAATATTTATTTTATCTCTCTTTCTTTATCTTTTGTTTTATTTATATCTTTGCCTCTCAACCTCTTTTTTTTCCTTTCTCTCTTTCTCTTTTTTCTCTCCCTACCATTCTTTCCCTTTCTCCTTATCTTTATTTTTTCTCTCCCTACCATTCTTTCCCGTTCTCCTTATCTTTATTTTTTGTCTCTCTACCCAACTCTACCTCCCTGCGACTTTCCTATCTGCCATGCATCCATGATCAATGCCATGAACGAGTATCACAAAGAAACTTTCATACTTTTATTGGAACTAAAGCCAAATCGTATCAAAGAAAATCATTGAAAAAATCTCTGGAGTGGTCGGAACCGTATAGAAGTACAAGTATAGTATCAAGTACAAGTATAGTACATAGTACCGTAGTACGTGCAAGAACCTTTTAGGGAAGATATTCAGGGTAAGGGAAGAAAAACAATACTAGGGTAATGGAAGAAAAACCATACTACAGGGTGGCCCATATAATCGCAAACGCGTTTACAAACGTGTATCTCAGTGCATAAGTGAGCAAGAGTGTTCAAATTTGTACATTTATCAGCAAACATTAATAAAAACATTGGGTCAAAAAATCATTCAATTCGGTCCCCTTTGGCACGAACGACAGCCCGGAGTCGCTTTGGGAACGCTTCGATCACTGGACGAAGGTACTTTTCGTCGATCTTCGACCACTCCTCCTGCAGTGATTTTTTTTAGAGACTCCAGATTCAAGTGAATATGAGAATTGACTTTGCTCTCAAGGTAGGACCACACGGAATAGTCCAGCGGATTGAGGTCGGGCGATGAGAAGTGCCATTCTGCGCTGGAGATGAAGTCGGGAAAATGAGCGTTGCAACATGCCTGTGTTCCGATAGCCTTGTGAGCAGGCGCAGAATCTTGCTGTAAGACCCGAAGTGTATTACGGTAGTGGGAATCAGACCAAGGAAGCAATACTTTTCGAAGAATCTGCTGGCGGTAGTAATCCTGATTAAATTTGGCTCCTGGTTCGAACAAAACAAGGGGAGTTTTGCCGGTGGCGGACACTCCGTCACAAACCATGACTTTTGCAGGATGAGAAGCTCTATGCAGGAATCCACCGGTCTGATTAGCTGCCTGTGAGTCCCGAGCAAGCACTCGCACATTTTGAGGTTTGTAGGCCTCTTCCACAGTGAACAGCTTCTCATCCGAGAAGAATGTCCTGAGGTGAGCACTGTCGCGCGTCCAGAGGATTAGGGCGCGGCACCTTTTGAGTCTTTTCTCCTTGTTCTTTAGAGTTAGGATGGCAGCCTTTTTAGTACGATATGGGGGGAGACTCAAGTCCTCTTCAACGATTATTTGAAGAGTGTTGCGTGATAAGTTCATCTCGGAGGCCATTTTTTTCAAGCTACGCCTAGCAATTCGACCGACTCGCTTCCTCATGGCCTCAATCTTGTTAGGGTTGCGCACTAATCGAGGATCACCTCTTCGGGGCAAGTCAGCAAGTGTACCGATCTGTTCAAACCGTTTGATTGCTTTTCAGACAAGATTGCGAGGCGTTGAGATCTTTAGCGATGCGCGTATTTGATCGACCAAGTTTGTGCAAGTCCACAATGATAGAGCGTGCTCTATGAGAGACCACCATTCTTTTGAGAATTGATCAAATGATATGAAATTCGAACCATGTAATAAAAAAAACATATGAGAAGAACGTCTGTAAAAATTGGAGCTCAGCGTGCACTACAAATTGAATTATAAACGCCGAAAGATTGGTTTGCGAATATATGGGCCACCCTGTTGTATGCTGATAAGAGACGAGGTTTGGCAAGGAGAAAAAACACAGATGCTACATCAAGAACAGGCAATTCATTTAATTACTTCGAAGTGCGCTAAAGTTAATAAAAAGGAATTTTCCAAGAAGTAGGGTTGATAATGAATGAGCCCTCCATTAATACAGTGTCAAACTCACAAGTTCATGTTGTTTCCTTATTTTGTTATGCAGTATTCCAGATCTACTTCACTATTTTTTCACTGTGAGAAGGAAGAAAGATTTATTACTTCCTCCTCTGTTCTTGATCCCTTTCTCTCTATTTTTCGTGTACTTTCTTATCTTGATCCTCCCTTTCATTCTCTGCCGTTCTGTTCTTCATTAACAATAGCTTCTTCTCTGTATTTGTGATCATTCGATTCGTACGCAGCGATTCTCCATTGCGCAAGATTGAATTACAGTCGGTAGTAACCGAAGATATCAGAGATATTCTGGATCATTTTGTAGTAAAACGCATACTTTCAACATTTGATTCAAAAGTTCTAAAATTAAATCTTTTGTCAAAAACTTCAAAAACTTATGAAAACGAAGCATAAGCTGAAGAAAAATCAAAAAGATTCAGTTTTCTCTTACAGGGTTCAGGAGAAAACCCTTAAATGCGCGGGAGAATGCAACGAGGAAAGCGAATACTTCGACCGCTACGTTTTCTACGCGAGATGGGTATGCGAGGAGAAAAAGAAAGGTTTGTAGTTCCTTGTTTGACTGGGCAGTTGCAGTGATTGCCACGTAGTGGTCGAATGAAACCGAATATGAAATTGTGAACTGGGTAGAGGCCCAGAAAGGTCAGATCTTATTTATTCACATGTTAACACTAGCTCAACTCAGCAGAAAACTTATTATGGATTCTCAAGTTGGCAAGTCATTCATGCGATTGCAATTTGCACTACCTTCCATCTCCCGATTACAAATAAAGAGAGAGAAGTGCTATACATACAATCAAAAACCTCGGGTTGAAAGGACTACTCTTGACAGAAAGCTGGATAATCCGTGTAATTGTACTTCGGACTTTGTGTTTTCTCGAAGAGCTAGGAGGTCGAAATCGAGGGGTCACTCGAAAAATGGGAAAAGTTTAAGACAGTCGGTAAAAATTTTTACCACTCGCTTAACTTAACTCTATTTTCGTACTACCATGAATTGTTTGATCCAATGCGTCATGAACTTCCAGAGTACGAAGAACACCAGAGCTGCATGGCTGACAACAAAGAGGATGTCATCTCATGGTGCCTCTCGGTCAGCCAATTCTGTTCCGGTTTTTATTGAATTAGCTGTCCCATAATACTAGCCTTAATTAGCATTGGGCAGCTGATTTAGGGTTTCACATATGTAGTTTACAAAAATAAAATAAAAAGAAGGTTTAGGGGAGGAAAGTTGTAAAGTTGAAGACAAATAGAATTCAAAGGTTTTCATTATTCGAGAAAAGTACCAAAAATATTATAGCAATATCTGGAATTTCTTCGAACAGTGATCGAACAAAAAGTTTATGAAAATTAGAAGAAATTAAATGTCTTCGCAGATGTGTGAGGTCAATGATACTTCTGCTCCTCTTACAATTGACTCCTCTCCAGAAGCTCCAGTCAATCCTTCCGTCTCTTTCGAAAAGCACGCTGCTATTTGCGAGTGAGTTTTTTTTTATCGAGCTCATCTTCATTCAACTTTTGCGCTACTCAAAATGTTACAGACTCGAATAGAAATAGCGAAGGGTCGCAGTGATGAGTTGGTTGAAGCATACGGGCTTCCCCTAAAGAAAGTAAATTTTCAGTTGGGTCCGAAGTAGCAGGAAACATCTGAGCGGGGTTTGGTGACGTTCTGCTTCGGTGGCTGCTGTTGTTGTTGATGGGTATTGGAAGAGCTGCGTTGAGCAGGGAAAGGGGCACCCCCAGCGTAGTCTTCGTTTACGTAGTTACTTCCTGATCCGAACGTGCCGCCCCGGGAGCTCCGCCGCCTCCGCCTGAGGGGTAGGAAGGGTAGCTCATGTAGGTACTGCGATCAGCCATTTTGAGAGATTAAGGGGAAAAGCAGCGAGTTGAGAGAGCGAGCCGAAGGCGAAAGTATTGAATCAGTCTTTTTCAGTTTTGTAACCTCCTGTGTAAAATACTTGAACGAAGGGCTCATATTGCAACGATCCTGAAATCAACTTGATTCAGAAAGCAGTTATGTGTTATGAAGTGTTCCGTCAAAGAGCTCAACAAGCAGTGCGCCGGAGCGGGAGATCTTTACAAGGTGAGTTTTTTTAGCAGCTGCGAGGTATAGATATGCTTTGAGTTGAATATTTTAAGAGTGAGTTACATTTCTTGTTCACGGTTCTAACTCGTGTTATTGTTGAGGAAGCAGCTCGTTCTTGTTCACTGTTCTAACTCGTGTTATTGTTGAGGAAGCAGCTCGTCATCAAGTGGAAGTTGCTTGGGACCGACTTCAAGAGCAGAGTGAGAACAGCAATGACACCAAGACTCAGGTAAGATTTGAAAAAAAACAAAAGAAACCTTTAGTGGAGCTAACATCAATCATTTTCAAGAAATAAATATATAAACACTCACTCTTTTTTATTGATTAAAAAACACTCACTCTATAAACACTCACTCTTATAGATCATTATTATGAATAAATGATTAGCCATTTGGTGATCGACCGTTGAAGTTAAAACGTTTAGAAAGATACGGCTTCAAGATGCTTCGCTTATCCGGAAGTTTCCAGTTTGTTTGATAATTTTAAATGAAGAGTACAGACATGAGAATGTAATGCGTTAAGCATTGCTAACAGAACAAAAACTATTGTGTAATAAAACTCTCTTTTCAGTTCGCCGCGTTCTCTTACCTTGCCAATACCCCGGAGAAATGTGTCTTCCAAACAAACTTGGATGTGTTCGACGAGGTTGGTCCTGTGCAATCAACTTGAAGAACCTTCTTCGCAACTGAATTAGAACAAAAATCTCCAAAAAAATCAGAAAAATGCGAAAAAGGTATTTTTAATAAAAAAAATGTGTTTCGCTTCAGGAGTTGGACGAGGATTTCAAAAAGGAATTCCTTCCGGGAACTCCGTTTGTTGTTGGTCTTTTTCCGATTCATCACTTGATTTTATTATTGAATTGAGCAATTGAATCTTGTTTTGTTTAAGGGAGGAAGCATTTTAAGGTACTTTTTTTAAACTTCGTTTGGTACTCGCGTCGCGGCCCTTGGCCTCGTTAGCTAAGCCGTACGGCCTCGTTAGCTAAGCCGTTCGGCCTCGTTAGCGTAAACTTTTCCTAAGCCTAAGCGTTTTTTTAATGTAAAAATAATTTTAATTTCACGGTTCAATCCGGTTTAAGCGACGCGAACGCGACGCGAGTACCAGACGAAGTAAAAAAGTACCCATTTTAAATGTTATCGTACGTTCAGGAATATCTTATATTTAAACTTTTTTTACAGGACTTCAGCAATGATTCCTCTTCTGAAAGCGCCACAAAAACAGAAGGAGTCAGTTCCATAATCTGATCGAATACGAAATTTACAATCATCTGATAAAACAGCGATTTAATGGGGTGAGGTAAGAGGAAGGTTTGATTGTGATAGTGGGCTCTTATATACTCACGGGCAGGCATACTAGACGCAAGACAGTGCAGAGTGGCTTTAGCGAAAAAAAAGTACCAATTTTTTTCAAGAATCGGAGTCTCTTATGCTCAAAATGATCACCTATGAAGAAAATTTTGAAACCGTAGCGTTTAAAGCCAATTATTCGTTTATTATTCCAATGTCTGTAAGCAAGACGCAGGGTATGCCCGTGAGTATATAAGAGTCTGGGTTCTTATTTACATGGGGGTCGCGCTTCACTCGGGGATTCCGCTTCACTTGAGGCCGTATGCATGGAGCAATCCAAAAGGATTATGAGCTTGGATTAGCAGTTATCCAAATACATTTCACTAATCCGGTATGCATGAAAGCTATAATACTTTTGGATTAGAGATAATCCGACAAAAATTTTTAAAACTTTTTTGGATTTTGTAATCCTTGGATTTGAATAATTCAGATTGTTATAATCTGTTTTCCATGCATACGGCCTTTGGGGGTTGCTTTTTAAATATAATTTCTTAAAGATTATTTTACATTGAAAAACGCTTAGGCTTATGAAAAAGTTTACGATAACGAGGCCGTATGGCTTGGGCGAACGAGACCGCATGAGGAAATTCCTTGGTTCTTTTTTACACACCAAATGAACGCACCGAAAAGAGCCCCCTCCAAGTGAAGCGGAGTCCCCTCTAAGTAAACTTGTGCCAAGAGCCTGGTAGTGGTAATCTACAACACTTCGATATCACATCCGTCAAGTCTCTAATCTATGTTATTTTTCACAGTTCCGATAAAACTAAACTTCTGCACAGGAATTGTAGAAAAAGTTTGCTCGGTATAACGATACGAGCAGCGGTTCTATGAGCGAGCAGTCTTTGTGAGGAGTCTAATTGATTATTGAAGAAATACGGTTGGAAGTTTGGCGCTAAGTGCGAAACAGATCACGCTAGCTTTCATGGAGAGAACGAAGGCACGAATTGTTTTACGATTAACTCCCGATTCCTTAACACATACATAGTAAAAAATTCATAACTCAGTGTTCGAGAGTCTAAAAAACACATAAGATTTTGATTTTTTCTGAAACTAGGCATTAGAATTTTCTTAAAAATTTGATATTTTTTGTTGAATTTATTCATTTTCAGAAGGCGACTTTGCTAGTTTGTTTAATTCTTGATAAAAGAAAGGCTTCAGGAATCCGTTTCGCATTTAGAACTTGGACCTCGGCCTCTTCGAGTTCGCTCCTGTTAATGAGCCCGAAGTACCGGTTGGCCCTCCGGCGGAGACTGTCAAGGAAGAAACCAACGAGCCTTTGCCCGTGAGTGGACAACAAGAAGAAGATGTCAAAGTCATCGGGGCAGCCTCCACTTCTTCTCCCGCTGAACCTTTCGTGGTACGTGTTCCCTTGACTCTTCTCATTCTAATATCTGAGGTTCTGATGATTAGATTTTTCTGTAAAATAGAATACCATTGAGACGCTGAGTGATGGAGGACACGAAAAGATTTGAAAGTTGCCATAGCTTTTGCTTAAAAAAATTTTTTGACAGATAAACACATGGGTTTATTCATTCATTTTTTGAAAAGCATGGGCATAGGAAAAGCATGGAAGCAAGGACTTAGGTAGGCAGCTACTCCTACCACACATCACACTTTATTCAAAAAGCTCGTCCTTGTGAGTTCACAGTAGAACGTCAATTTGTCTTAACAATGAAAACTATCTTAAAGTTAACTTGCGGAGCTTTTAACTGTTTCTTAACACAGCAAATTCTTCGGGTGCAGTAGCCGGGGTGGAATTGTTTCCTCTCCCAAAGGAAAGCATTGTTTTGTTATTTCTAAAGAGGACAAATGAACACTTTGTGGCTTGGTGCCCGCTGCATCATATGTCAAGCAATCTTCCCGCCTGCATTCACTTCATAATTACAACAACCACAGGGGAGGAGAGCGGATGGGTATACGGGGAGAACCAGTTCTCTCCTACATCAGTCAGGGTCGACCGAGATCCATTGGAGACATGGACAGACAGTCCGGGAGGTCGAGAGAATGTAATCATCAAAGAGAAAGAAGGAGAGAGAGAGAGAAAGAGATGAGGACAGAGATATAGGGAGTTGTAAGAGAATGACGCAGAAAGAGAGAGAAAGAAAAAGAGAGAGATACGGAGAGATAGAGGAAGAAAGAGAGTGAGACGTGTTAATGAGCGGAAGCGTCAACAAAACAGACAATGGAGTCAGTGCTGCAAAAACAATTATGACTCAATTGAGAATTCTCTGAACACATTATAGATAACTTACATTATTTTCGAGAAAAAAATCTGAAATGAAAAGCGGGGTGATGTTGCCATGAATAAATCCAATTCTTCACAATCTTTCAATTATAGTTTTTTTGTGTTTATTTTTTGTGAAGTTGAAAAAGTTTTTTATCATTATTCTAAAACTCAAAAAAAGTTTCAGGCGAAACAATAAAAACATGAAAGTAATTTCCCAAAAAGGTATACATATATTTCCTTTGAAATCATGTTCTTTTTTTACTGATTTCAGAAAACTGCAAATGAAAAAAGCTCCAATTTTGAAGTTTTTAACGTTCCTTGGCAGGAAAAAAAGCCCTCAAGTTTTCACTAGTGGCTTCTTCATCGTTCTCGGGATTATGTATATCGGTCGAACACTCAAAATTGAGAGATCACAGAGAAAAAGCAACTCCACTATTTTGAGCAACGATCAAGAATGAATAACATATGTAAGAACATACATATATGACGCTGCCATTTTGATTTTTTGCCATAAATGTACTTTTCGATGATTTTTATTTGTTTTATGGCAGATTCTAGCAAAATAGCCTTATTTTATGGCGCTGCCATCAAAATAGCCTTATTTTATGGCGCTGCCATCAAAATAGCCTTATTTTATGGCGCTGCCATCAAAATAGCCTTTTTTATAGCGCTGCCATCAAAAATCAATTATTTTATGGCGCTGTCATCAAAATAGCCTTATTTTATAGCGCTGCCATCAAAAATCAATTATTTTATGGCGCTGTCATCAAAATAGCCTTATTTTATGGCGCTGCCATCAAAATAGCCTTTTTTATAGCGCTGCCATCAAAAATCAATTATTTTATGGCGCTGTCATCAAAATAGCCTTATTTTATGGCGCTGCCATCAAAATAGCCTTATTTTATGGCGCTGCCATCAAAATAGCCTTTTTTATAGCGCTGCCATCAAAAATCAATTATTTTATGGCGCTGTCATCAAAATAGCCTTATTTTATAGCGCTGCCATCAAAAATCAATTATTTTATGGCGCTGCCATCAAAATAGCCTTATTTTATGGTGAATGGCACAATTTCATTGAAAAGTTCCTTCGTCAGTCCACTCCCACTACACTGAAAGATCACACTACACTATTTCGTCTATTTCGTGGCTATTCACCAAATTTAATAACAGAATCATATATCCACACAGCGAGCAACCAATACGGACCGAGTTTGCACGAGCGCTATACTATTTTCGATTCGCGATAGAGAAAATAGTACAGCGTTCGTGCAAACCCGGTCCGTATTGGTTGCTCGCTTTGTGCATATATGATTCTGTTATTAAATTTGGTGAATAGCCACGAAATAGGCGAAATAGTGTAGTGGGATCTTTTAGTGTAGTGGGAGTGTACTGACGAAGGAACTTTTCAACGAAATTGTGCCATTCACCATAAAATAAGGCTATTTTGACGGCAGCGCAATAAAATAATTGATTTTTGATGGCAGTGCAATAAAATGAGGCTATTTTGATGGCAGCGACATAAAATAAGGCTATTTTTGCTAGAATCTGCCATAAAACAAATAAAATCATCGAAAAGTACATTTATGGCAAACAAAACGGCAGCGTCATATATGTATACATATATATTGTTTGTTTAAGGGGAACCGTGACTCCGAACTCCTGACTGACTCCTCCACCGACTCACCGTCGTTCCCAACTGAGCCTTTGACCGAATCTCCACTCCCGAACGAGTCCTCAATTGACTCATCACCCACGATCATCTTGAAAGACGTGAGGACCAACGCCCCGGCTTCTAAATCTGAATTCGGAGCTGAATTCCCCGCTGAGAGGACTACAATGGGAGAAACGACGCTCGCAGCTGCGGCGAGTGCTGAAATGACCTCGACCGGGGACTCATCCACTCTCGCACCAGTTTCTTCTGAGATCGAAGGATCCGCCATGAAGATGGAGTCCACAGAGAAAGAACTTGAAGAAGAGATGGCTGAGCGTTCGAGTGAAGAGAGGGTAAGCTACTCATGGTGTATTGACATTATGAGTACAAAATTTCTCGAGCACACCGATCACAAACAGTGACGCTCATAAGATTTTAATGATAGAGTATCTTTGCCAAGATATTATACCCCTAGGTGAATAAATCTATCAAAGAGAATTTCATATATTGAACAAAATTATTTTTTGTACCGCAAGGTGTAGATAAGTTATTATTATTATTCCTTCCAACTATCAATAAAGTTATGAAACAACTGAGAGTGTCGGAAATTTCTGATAGAATCCGAAACTTTGAATAAAGTCTTAAATTTTACTTTTGAAAAACAAAAAAACAGTTTTAAGGTCGATATGGAGTCTCCCACGTCCATTCCTAGTGAGCTCACGGGATCTTTCTCTACCCCCGCACCTCTGAACGAGGAACGCGAAGAAGGACATTTGTCTGAAGAGGATCATCAACATGGAGAAGGGCACCAACATGAAGAGGAACACCAGCATGATGACAAACATGATCATAAAGAGGTTCAACAGCACGAGGATGATCATGCTCACGAACATGATCACGAACACGATCATGACCACGAACATGATCATGATCACGGAGACGAGCATATGCACCAATCAACAGGAACGCTCTTCCATCAACAAGACGTATCTTTGATATCGATTTAAATCATATTTTGAAATTCTTGTGAGAACACCGCTGTTTTTCACGAATTTTTTGATAATTTTTTAAAGATGTTTTATGAGCTAATTTTTGTTTTCTGGGGTTAAGACAACTTTAATCTTGAAGGAAACTGTGGAGACTGCCACTACCGCAGCCACCAAAACGACGACTGCTGCTGAAGAGAGCACGCTCTATCCTATCAAGCAAAAGGTCAGTGAGACTTTGCTGATTTAAACTTTTTCAATCATTCCATCATTACATACAGTATTTTTTCTCCAACTTCGTTTTTCCTCTGCAAAAAAAAGTTTCTCGGCCTCTGTACCGGAAAGAGAAAATTATCATTTTGCTTCTTATCTTTAGCAAAATGGTTAGGTATTGTTTTTTGAGCGTCAGGTTGGAAGGAGGATACAGGTGGAACGATGAAAAGGTAGAAACAGTTTCTGGCAAAAATTCGTTCTAAGAAGACAATTTCACACCTCCTCACGAATGCAAAAACTTTAAATTTTGAAATATTTAGTTTTCATATTTCAGCAAATGGAGTTCACAATCACTATTTGAGAGGAATGTATGAAACAAAGCCTGAAAATGCAGCTTTGATCAATCGATAATGTCTTCCAGATTAACGGAAGTGGTTCTCTGTTGCTGCTGCAGTCCCTTCTCTGTGTACTGATCGCTAATCTCATGTGATCATGAAGTTAGTATACGGGTATTATCCTCAATTTTCACATTGTCTACCAGCAGCTTGCCGTGAGAGGATATTGCTCATATTGCGTGAGAGGATATCCTCATATTGCGAGATATTAGCTTGTCATCCGTTCTGATTGTTATCTACAAGTTAATTTGAGTTTTGAAGCCATAGGTAGTTATGAACTGATCGTTTATTTGTACATCTCAGTTGGATTTTACCCTGTAGCCAATTATCAGGTACTTCGTTGTATTTCTATAGAAGAACGTGAATGTGTTTGATTCTAGAAACAGTTTTGTTCTCAACTGTGTAGAGAGATGTGATGCTGCGCGGGTGAGCGTCTCATTAGAGCGAACACTCGCTGGGTTTTCGCTCAGATTGCTCTTTTCTCTTTTTCTGTGCCTTTCCACACCCGCTCAATTCCATATTATACCCTATTTTTGAACCGATTCGCCTCTCAAACTCTCCTCAGAAGTAATCTCATTGTGAATGACATTCTTCATTTCTATTTTATCAAGCAGCGTGAGAGATAAGATGATGACAGGGGAATAATGAACTGGTTAAGATTGGCCTCTCATACGAGTTTGGGCGAACTCTTATCAATTTGCCCAATCAGATGATGATTTTCCTGGCCTTGATCATGTCACATTACATAAAATATTATCAACTATTCTTTTATTTTTGGAAAATGTATTGTTTATAGATTTTATGAGAGAAATAAAAAATTTCAAGTTGGCTTTGTTATATCATCTCGGCGTTATTTCATTAAGGTGCTTTTTTTGTTATCGTTTCGAAAACAAGAAAAATACTATTATTATATAAAAATCTAGAGAATCGAATAAATCTTCAGATTTATGAATAAATTTTAGTGTAAAATTAACCCTATATATGCATTACATTTTGAAAAAAAAAACTCAAACTTGGGCTAAAATTTCATCAAAATTTTAGTTTATAATTTTGTCTATGCATATGGCCTGACTGACAAGTCCGCATTTGATCATACAAAAGCTGATGTGGAAAAACTTTGTAAGGAAATCGAAAGGTTGGGCAGATTGGCATGAAATTGCATTAGTTCTCTAGCATCAAATTTTGAAACCTACGTTGTGAGGGTTCGAAAACCGGTAACAACTGCATTTTGCAGCAACCGTTCAAAAGTTTACTCTGATGTAAAAATGCGTCGGAACAAATAATTTATTGTAACTTCACATATAAATTAACACATTTTATTAAGCGTTGGGAAAAAGGATTTAATTAAGATTCGACAAATGCTGCAAGTAATAAAAGGTTAAAATTTATGAACATGAGATCATTGTTTTGCAATCGATAAATTTCAATTTTTAATCGATAAATGTTTATTGGCAAGGATCAGATTCCAACTATTAGTACTCATCCATAAAGTGAGTTTGGAGGACTCATACAAGTTAAACAGCACCGTTAAAGTCAGTCAAAGCCAGCACACGAGTTACAGTACTCAAGAGGCACTCAAAGCCAGCACACGAGTTACAGTACCCAAGAGGCACTCAAAGCCAGCACACGAGTTACAGTACCCAAGAGGCACTCAAAGCCAGCACACGAGTTACAGTACCCAAGAGGGACTCAAACAAATTCAGCCCCGAAAGACAATGAAATAACAGAAGCACATTATAAAACAAATAAGTTCGAATGTCTTACTCTGTCAAAGATTCTCTGGATTTCAATCAAAAGCGAGGAAAAAAGTTATTTGCTCTAGTGCATGTATTCAAAAAACTTCAAATGGAATTTTTTGAAGAGGAAAACCTTAAAAATGCCTCTAAGTACTATTTATGTTTCAACAAAAATGAATTGCACCCGGAAATTAACCGTTAAAACAAAACTTTCGCAAAGGACCTATTTGCTGCGGACTTCCATTGACTGCAGCTATAACCTGTTTTCAATGAGATTAGAATGCTTACAATTATATTCAAAACTCTTTTGAATTGTTTTTAACAAGGTTGCGCGCAAATCGAATTACTCACAAGTTTTCTTGAATGAGTACTCAGAAGTCATCGAGAGTCATGAAAGTCAACCATACTCATTTGAGTCACCGACAACCACAGGCCTCCACTATCATGTCCGGATAGTTTTTGATGACTATTCGGTTCTTCGTGTCCATGTAGAGGATCGTTAGAGAAGACATTTCTGTAGGAACACAACACGGGGGCGGAATCTGCTGATCAGTAACATTATTCACTCAGCTTTATTTCCTTTCTCATCAGAAACTCCTTTAGATAATAAAATGGAGTAAAAAATTCTTTTCCTTTGGATACGCCACGTAGAATAATGGAGCGTTAGAATTCAACTTTTCACCTTGCAAAGTAATTTTCTGCAAAGTGATCCTGTTGAACGCTAAAATGTCTCACCACGAATTACCGTGAAAAGAAAAATGGACTACGGTAAAAAAAGAACACACATGCATTCTAAGACAAAGCGACGATTTTTCTGTAAAATTCATAAAAAATTACGTCCAACAGTAAATGTTATTATAAAAGTAATACCGTAGTAGTCCATTTTTCTTTTCACGGTAATTCGTGGTGAGACATTGGAGCGTTCAACGGGATCACTTTGCAGGAAATTACTTTGCAAAGTGAAAAGTTGAATTCTAACGCTCCATTACAGTTTTTATATTAAACAGTACTGGTACTAAACTTGTGTGTTTGTGTTAATGTGCTTTTATATGACGTTATCCCTGTATAATTTTTAGTAACATGTTTTTCTGAGTTGGAAACATTCCAAGAGTTTAAAAATTAAACGAGAAGCTTCCAGCGAAATAGAGAAAAGAGGCCCTCACTTTTCAATAAACAAAATTGCCCATTAAAAACCCTAATCTTCCCCATGTGAAAACTTTTAAAAATAAGAACTGACTTCTGGATTGAGTGAGTGGAGGAGAGACTGGACGACGGCATGGTTAGACGCATTGAGAGAGTCGGGCAGGGGATGGGGACATCGTCCACTGCACTCAAACGCCGGGTAGCCTTCTGTGAAGTTAATTTTGCTTGGAGTTATTAATTGAAAAATCGCTACTATGTTCAACTTAGATTACATCAGTCATTCGAAGTAGAAACCTAGTCCTCACTTTTTGTAATTCTTCGAAAGTATGTCATTCCGAGGATCTGTTTCAGCTTTAGAATAATTTCACACGTTGCAGTCTCATATTTCCAGGAATTTAGTTTGGAGTATGCTATTCAGTGCTGTAATTCATATAACATTTATTGGCTTAGCACGTACAGTGCGTCTGCTGAATAGTTTGAGCTGATTTAGGAGCCAGCTCATGCTGTAGCGGTCAGTTAGTGGGGAGGGTACTGACTGAGAGCAACAATTGATTAGGGAGTAAGGTATTAACTGTAAGCAACGACTGATTAAGGGAAAGAGTAGTGAATCGGAGCAGTGATTAATTGAGGGGGAGGATAATAACTGGTAGCAATTACTGATTAGTAAAGAGGGTACTGATAATAACTGGTAGCAATTACTGATTAGTAAAGAGGGTACTGACTGGGCGCGAGTATCCAATCCTGCCACTTCAACTCTTCGAAATCAACTTGCATCGGTCTCCTCTGGCAGAGTCCTCTCTCTGCATATTTTCTGCAGTTCGGCAAAATATTAAATTCATTATTTTGAGTGATAATTTCAAGTCCTGTTTTGTAGTTAGACAAGGGTAATGAATCCGGGAGAAGTTTTCATCCGTGCACACTCTAAATACCTATCGGTAACATTTCTTATGGCTTCAAAAGCTCAAATCAATCAGTTTCCAGGAAATGTTCTTTTAGATTTTGTTGTGAATTAACAACAAAAAAAAAGTAAAGTATAAACCTGCGATGTTGTTTCCGTGAGTTTTTCTTTTCCTTTTCTTCATGTGGAGATCTTTTACTTCTGACCCCGTCCGTCCACAGCTTTGCACGCTTTTCATTCCCGCTATTCCCACTTCCACCTTCTCCTCCCAAATCTTCCCAGGACTCATATTCAGCAGCCCTGCTTTCATGCTCTTCTCCCAGAGCATTTCGGAATTCAAATTCTGCAGTCCTGGTTTCACCTTCTGCTCCCAGGTCTTCCCAGGACTCATCTCTAGCAGTCCTGCTTCCTTTTTCTCCTCGCATGTCTTCCAGGGTCTCCTGTCTAGCAGTCCTGCTTCCTTTTTCTTCTCCCAGGTCTTTCAGGGACTCATCTCTAGCAGTCATGCTTTCTTTTTCTCCACCTTGCTTCATAAACTTGACAACGAGAGGGGCAGATGCTGATTTAGATAAGGAAGTGGAAAAGATGGTTTCATATGACTCCGCCAGTTCCGACCAGCCAGGCAGCACAACAAGCAGCCGCACCTGAGTAACAGATTTTTTGAAGTTATCTGAGCCTTTCTCGTTCCAACACTAACAGCTACGTAGTATCAAAATTTTGCTTTCTTTCTTGTAAGGTTTAATGAACAATTTTTCTTTATAGAGGGTTCTTCCTCTGTTTTTTATAATGCTCTATCTTTCTCACTCTATGTTTATCTCTCTCTATTTCTCTCTCTCTCTCTCTCTCTCTCTCTCTCTCTCTCTCTCTCTCTCGTTTCCTCTCTCTCTCCCTCTCTAGCTATAATTTTTCTGATTTTTCTTCCGTAATAATTTTTTGTCTTCACTTACTTTTTCTCTTCCACATTCCTTTATAGCAATTGCATAATCGTGATTAATGAACAAATTTAATACATATTCCTCTATAAGCTCGGAGAAGAAGCATTCAATTAATTTAGGACCAACGTCGGTCATCCGGGAATTCCCAAGACTCTCCTGGTCGAAGAAGGCCTGAGAGAGGTTGACAATGGTCCACTCGGTGTCGACTTCCAAAGGAATTTGAGTCACTGCGACCAAACGGTCAATCTGCAAGAGAAATCGATGAGCCTTTTGTACATCGGGTGAGTGGCACGGTTTGGCTGGAATGAACCAACCTGATTTTTGTGAGATAGAAGATAGACTCGGAGACTGTCAGCCGCTACAGGCTGAGACTTCTTTCTCAATTTGAGGGTGAGATGAGCTGTGGCTGAGGCTTCATTCACATGATCTTGTGCCGAGAGTGAGAGGTTGTAGGAGAGAAGCAGTCCGGCGTTCTCTTCAATCAGTTCCTGCAGAGGACGAAAAATTTAAAATCTACTTTGAAGCTTCTAAAACTTTTTAATATATACAGTACCGCCCGAAATGTTATCATAAATAGTTTATTAAATATAACTTTTTTCAAAGATTACATTCAAAACTCAAATTTTCACAGAGGTTTTTTGGGCGTCTGTACCATACCGGACATCTTTTGGAGAAATTTATTATTTATCTACAGGAAATACATCAAAATTGGTATACCTTCTATTTTTAAGTTTTTTCTCCATCATTTTTTTGTTGTTTTTCGAACTTAGTTCATACGAGTTCTGTTTCAAGGCCTTGTTCGAACTTTTGGACATCGAAATACAAGTAAAATCATGCAAGAAGCTCTTTTTTCTACAGTTCAATTATCTATATATGATAACATTTCGGGCGGTACTGTATATATATTTTTTAATTACTGATGAATTAGAGTTATTAACATAAGATTGAGTCTTTGGTATGCTTAGTTATATATTAATATTTAAATTAATTACAAAGAGTATGCCAATCTCAGAAAACCGTACTACAAATGGCTCTTTCAAGCAAATAATAGCCAAGTTGAAAGTGCTATCTAGACTTACACTTGGGTAGAAGTTGATGATTGAGTGAGCCTGAAGTTTTCCTTGGACTGCTTCTCTGTAGGAAGACCATATGTGACTCGGTACGGGCAGAACTTTTTTCTCCAGAGTGGGCGGAGCTTCGAGGCCGAGTTTGGACAAAATATCTTAAAGCATCATTCAATGAAATCAGTGCCATGAAAACTCGAATCAGTTCAGGAAATATTTCTTTCAAAACACTACTTGAGAAAATGGTACTATTTTATTAAAATTCTTAATGAAAAGAGGATTTTCGACCGCAAATAAAAATTGCTAAATACTTTGACCCTTATTGAATGTCACTCATGTCATTTGTAGCCTTAAACTAAATATTACTTGGCAAAAAATCTTTGTTTTTATTTGAAGATGATACTGCAGGTGGAACACAAATCAACTGCCTTCCCAAGATCATAAACAGTCTTTGATTTTATCAAAAACATTGATTCGATCTTCTGTAAAAGAATTTTTTTGAAGCGAAGCAATTAAAAAACGCAGCTTCTTCAGCATTACGGATTCTCTTATCCAAGAAGACTCATACTTTAGCGGTTATTGTTCAACTAAAAAGTTTCCTTCAAAGATGTGTCTTTTTTTTTTCAAAAAACAACAATTTTTCAAGAAAAAATCGAAGATTTACGAGTAAAAACCGCCTTTTTAGGGAAACAAACTGACAACTTCGCATTGTTTGGGAGTCGTGGGCGACAACAGAGAGGAGTAGCCAGTAGAAAGTGAGTAGGAGGAGAAGAGAGTTGCTAGCAGTGCTTACTGTCTCCTTTGATGGCCTTCTTCTAAAAGTATGAACTTGTTAAAGCAAAGTAAACTGGTTAAAAAAAATGAAATCCATCGCACCGGCAAAAAATTTGGCAATCGGCTAGGACCGAACCTCCGCTGCTTAACCGGAGCTTGTAGAGAATTAACCAATACACCAACCGAGCGAGCGCACATTGTCCCATGCGATTTCCTGCTATGTCTAAGGCACGATGGCCGTTCTTTCTAATCACACATGCTCATGAAGCAATTGCGTCATGAAAGGAGTGTAACTCCACAATCCATGATAAAAACAGAAAGATGATGGTAGAGAGAAGATCAATTTGTTGATCTTTGTTAATCGTTTAAAGCAACGATGGGCTGAGACTATAATGAATGAAATCCATTGAATTAAATCCAAAAAAATGGTTTTAAAGACTTAATAGTTTTTAGCTGCTTAGAACTACTCGTTTCTTGAACTTATCAGAAGAAAAAAAGGGGCTCAATAGAATTATAACCTATTTTAGCATCACATCACATAATTTGTCAAAGAAAGGGAAGAAAGAGGCTCAATATACTTATTAGTTGTTAATCATTCTGGTTAGTAGAGAAATATTGAGAAGTTTGATAGAGCAGTAAATGGATCACCTTTTCATACTCGGAAGGTTTTCATGGAGACGGTGGAATGAGGCGAAGCCTGGAGTGTAACTTATTGACTCCGCTCACTTGCAGCTATCTTCTCATCCAATGTAAACACTGAAACAGTGAATATTTATCTTGAGAATGCTCATTTTCAATGAATAGCTGGATTGAATGGTTCAACTGCGTAGCTCAAAGCTTGAATTCTCACCAGATGAGGCTTCCGAATCAACTAATTTACACATGTAGCCGAAATCTAAATTATCACAAAATTACGTTGTGTCTAAAGTAAATTCAGGGTTCTGCTGAATCCTATTTAAGCTGTACTCTTCCAGAAACTGAAATTAGTGAAAACACTCTGTTTACACATTCACTGCATATACTCTGTTCTCTAAACAATATATGCGTTTCGAAAGGTTTCGTTGTTAGCAGCTTTTGATTAAAATTAAACTTATGCCCTTTGCAACCCGTAAATTAACCTAGCCAGAATTCTTGGCGTTTTGTGTCTGCCCATTTCATAGACTTCAAAGCTTTTTCATATGCTTTGCCCACGTCAGAATGATCAGGAAAGTAAATGATAATTATTTGGGTCATAAATGAAAAAAAAGTTTCGCAGCTATTGTGTAAAAGCAAAACATGAAGTTTAATGAAAGCAATATTAGAGCGAGCCACATCGAATGTGCGCTAGCTCACACCCCTCTTCGCTAGCTCACACCCCCCTTCGCTAGCTCACACCCCCCTTCGCTAGCTCACACCCCCCTTCGCTAGCTCACACCCCCCTTCGCTAGCTCACACCCCCCTTCGCTAGCTCACACCCCCCTTCGCTAGCTCACACCCCCCTTCGCTAGCTCATACCCCCCTTCGCTAGCTCACACCCCCCTTCGCTAGCTCACACCCCCCTTCGCTAGCTCACACCCCCCTTCGCTAGCTCACACCCCCCTTCGCTAGCTCACACCCCCCTTCGCTAGCTCACACCCCCCTTCGCTAGCTCACACCCCCCTTCGCTAGCTCACACCCCCCTTCGCTAGCTCACACCCCCCTTCGCTAGCTCACACCCCCCTTCGCTAGCTCACACCCCCCTTCGCTAGCTCACACCCCCCTTCGCTAGCTCATACCCCCCTTCGCTAGCTCACACCCCCCTTCGCTAGCTCACACCCCCCTTCGCTAGCTCACACCCCCCTTCGCTAGCTCACACCCCCCTTCGCTAGCTCACACCCCCCTTCGCTAGCTCACACCCCCCTTCGCTAGCTCACACCCCCCTTCGCTAGCTCACACCCCCCTTCGCTAGCTCATACCCCCCTTCGCTAGCTCACACCCCCCTTCGCTAGCTCACACCCCCCTTCGCTAGCTCACACCCCCCTTCGCTAGCTCACACCCCCCTTCGCTAGCTCACACCCCCCTTCGCTAGCTCACACCCCCCTTCGCTAGCTCACACCCCCCTTCGCTAGCTCACACCCCCCTTCGCTAGCTCACACCCCCCTTCGCTAGCTCACACCCCCCTTCGCTAGCTCATACCCCCCTTCGCTAGCTCACACCCCCCTTCGCTAGCTCACACCCCCCTTCGCTAGCTCACACCCCCCTTCGCTAGCTCACACCCCCCTTCGCTAGCTCACACCCCCCTTCGCTAGCTCACACCCCCCTTCGCTAGCTCACACCCCCCTTCGCTAGCTCACACCCCCCTTCGCTAGCTCACACCCCCCTTCGCTAGCTCACACCCCCCTTCGCTAGCTCACACCCCCCTTCGCTAGCTCACACCCCCCTTCGCTAGCTCACACCCCCCTTCGCTAGCTCACACCCCCCTTCGCTAGCTCACACCCCCCTTCGCTAGCTCACACCCCCCCTTCGCTAGCTCACACCCCCCTTCGCTAGCTCACACCCCCCTTCGCTAGCTCATACCCCCCTTCGCTAGCTCACACCCCCCTTCGCTAGCTCACACCCCCCTTCGCTAGCTCACACCCCCCTTCGCTAGCTCACACCCCCCTTCGCTAGCTCATACCCCCCTTCGCTAGCTCACACCCCCCTTCGCTAGCTCACACCCCCCTTCGCTAGCTCACACCCCCCTTCGCTAGCTCACACCCCCCTTCGCTAGCTCACACCCCCCTTCGCTAGCTCACACCCCCCTTCGCTAGCTCACACCCCCCTTCGCTAGCTCAAACCCCCCTTCGCGAAAAAAATTTCATACGTCAAAATTGAATTCATTTTCTTTTCTTTTTTGTTTAAATTTATCAGAAAATCTACTTCGAATTGATACATGGCCAGAGAGATTAATTGTAGAAACCAAGGTTTTTATCAAAAATCAAAGGCAAAAACTTTGAAATAAATATTTTGATGAGATTAGCTGCAATTCGATATTTTTTCTAAATAGAAGAAAAAAGTTTACAGGGTAGAGGAAAAGACAAAACTTGAACAAAGAAAGTTCAATAAGAGAAGAGTAGATTAAATGATATAAGTTAATGGTAACCATGAAAGCAGTTCAGTTGGTAATAAATATCAACCATGAAAGCAGTTCAGTTGGTAATAAATATCACTAAACATTTGGTTAATAAAAAGTACAGGAAAACTTGACCGTAAGAAGCGCGGAATGGAGCTTTCACATTCTTGAACTTTTTTCATTAGAGATTCAAAAATATCAGCAAGTATTTCAGCAAGTAAGCAAGTATTTATTTCTGGGGGAAGCAGTTGATTATCCTAGAGCTGCTTTTTCTAGCTGTTTCCGTTCTTCTCCGGAGAGTTCTTTCAAACTGTTCTCATGATGATCTATGGTGAAATTAAAAACAATTTCATCGTCAATGAAAACACGATCAACTCGAATTAGGAACAGAATAATAGCGAAACATAATGCTTTCGGACGAACTTGATCAAGACAGTAACACTCGGAAGAATGGGAGCTTTATTCAAAAGATTCTCAGAGAGAATTTGGAGAGAAGAAGACTAAGGTTGGCCTCGCCTACGTCCCCACGTCATTCTTCTCTCATTCAGCTAACCAAAACAAACATTTCCTTTTATGCTGCACATGACAAGAGAGAACTTTCGAAATGGACACGGCACTGACTTTTCCAGAAATGCGTGTTATTTAAAGAATTCTATACTTCATTGCGGAAAGAAACAATTTAAAGTGAGCTTAGATAACACACAAACACAAAACTATGCCATGAATGGAAAAGAAAAATTACATACTATAAATAAGCGAATAGGATTGTTCAGAATTGTTAAACTCAGCTGTTCAGAACATTCTGTTATTAATCAAAGCCTTTTCTTCTGAAGTGTTTAAAACATTTACTTTATGCTGTTATCCTATGTTTTGATAAGTTGACCTTGTTGAATGAAAGTAGGAATGCTCCGGTCTGCCCATATTCTTCCAATAGTCATTCTAGTCAATTTATTTGAGCGCTTATCTCTTCGAAAAATCTCTGACAAAAAACGACAAAAAAAATTAGTGACGTCATGATGACTTTATCCTAGAGACTGAGAGGACTGGCTCCTCTTGAAAAATGTACAATTTTAGGGTCCACACTGAGAAAAGTCACTGAAGAGCGGAACCTGATAAAGTAAGTCCTGGAATTTCTAATCCAAGACAAAACATGTTGATTGTTGAGGAGAACCTATGTTATCATGATGCACGCTGGACTCATTAAAAGACAGTGGTAGCGCAGATTTATGTCTTCATACACATGAGTGGACTAAACTCAGCTGTTCAGAACCTTCTTCATCAAGGCCTTTTCTTCTGAAGTGTTTAAAACAATCACTCGATTCAAATTTAACCAAACCGGCAATGATAACCGAATTAAAAAAAAGAAAATCGCCAAAACAAGTAAAGGGCTTCCTGAATTCTAGAATTTTCGAAAATAGAGTCCCTTTGCTGATAAAAATAGATTTTTTTCGAAGATAGAGTTTCTCAAAAAAGTTTCGCTTATATAAGGTAAAGACAGTTGATTAGTGATATCAGGTCAACACTTACATTTAAAAAACATCGTTTAACTCTAACAGATACTTTAATTCATGTCGCACAAGTATTGAATGTTCTGCGAGTTCAAACTGACTTTTATTCAGTGAATGGAACTCCACGAGAGGCTGTTTACTATTTTTTAAGAGGAGAGAAACTATCAAGCCTTTTTTAATGTGAAAACACAAGAAGTAGTTGATTCTTAGTTACTTTAGAGAGTTTTGTTCTTTTTGTTTTGAACGTTCTAATATAGCGGTTTATTAGAGTTCAGTAAAAATTTAAAAGTCTGTAGAAAATGATTGAAACAATACAAACATTGCTTTTTGAACAGACCTTTAGAAATCTTTGGTTCTTTCGAAAATCTCACGAATTTTTCGCCTAAGCTGGTGTAGCTTCTGTAAAATTTCAAGAAAATCTGAACAAGGGATGGTTCCGACCGAGTTGGTGACGAGGAGGATGGAAGAAGACCGGAGCGAAGAAAGAAAAAGAAACTTGTTCTTAGAGTGCGAGCGTAAACAAGAGAAAACAAAGACAGAAGAATTTGAACCATGCTACGGCGCGTGTAAAACACAGGACATGAAAGGGATGCCGCCAGTTGGGATATGAGATATGCCTGGAGGCAGTCTGAGCAGAACTGGCAAGGAAGTGAAACAAGAGAAGAAAATGCCTTGAGACGGCTACAAATACAAAGGGGTAATCGGAGGTAGCCCTCTTTGAGTTATGCCGCCGCTTCAGGCGCTCTCCTTCTGATGACAATCACGGGGGCAGCAAGACGGGAAAGCGGGTGATGATTTTAAAAGGCGAGGAGGATTAAAGGATCTAGATGAATTCTGATCTTCGCAAAGGGAAACCTTCCGTCTAATATGGTAAATAAGCTACGCATGACGGTCTATGTCAAATTCTATCCTCTCTCATTCTCTCTCTCTCACCCTCTCTATTTCTCTCTTTGTAGTTTTTTCTGTCAGTCTTTCTCGCTTCTTTTTTCTCTCTCTTTCCCTGTGTGAGCTGTTCTGGTGTCTGGCGCCAGAATAATGACTCTGAACATGAGTCTACGGTACTGAGGACATTGAGAATGAAGAAAAATAATATATGAAAAGATATTTGAAGAGCATGAGGTAGAGAGAGAGAAGGCTTGGAACATAGAAGAGCAATATGGGCCATCAAGAAAGAGTAAAGAAATATTAAAAAGACGAAAAAAAAGAAAAGAAGGGAGAAGTGATTATGAAGGGGTCATATCGTGTCTGTATAATGATGTCGCACTTGTGGAGATTTGCAAAAACAGTGGATAATTCGCGAAGGAGGTGATAGAACGCGGTAGATACCGTGAGAAGGAAGGGGGGATGGTGGGTCAGGTGGGTCATGGCGGAGGAAAGAATGGCTTCTCGAACAAATGAAAAGAGCAAAGTGATGGAGGAAGCGTGTTCATGAAGAAGTTTGTTGCGTTCTTGCATGAGAAGAATATCGAAAAAGAGAAGGGACGGAAAGAAGAAACTTGAGATCTTTCTTTGCCTCAGGCATGCCACCGCGCGATTGGTAAAGCGAGACAGAAGGCGAAAAGAATCAGATTGAGAGAGATAAAAAAGAGAGGAAGAGAGAATTAGAAAGAGATGGATAGAAAGAGAGAGTGCGTGAAAGAGAGTGAGAAAGAGAAAGAAAGAGAATAAGAGTGGATGAGAGTGAGAGAAAGAGTATGAGAGGGAAAGGAACTGGTAGGAAAAAACTGAACTAAAATTTTCCTGAGTTTATTTGTTCTGTGAAAGAAGAAACAAACTGAAATACAAATACAAATAAAATATGATTACTTTTCTTAAGATATTATTGTTTTCGATCAAAGATTAGATCCGTATCGTATAGGGAGAAGTTCTTAAAAAAGAAATTCGTTAGTGAAAATATGCAATCAAAACAAGATTTCACATGTCACATCATGTTAGAATCCTGCTGATATTCTTTAATATCACACCAGCCAGATGAAAAGTGCAGATGTTCTTTTTTATGAAAAAGCCTGGAAAACAGAAAGAAAGGAACAAAATTAGAGAAAAAAGAAACACGAAGAAAAAGAGGGTTGAGTACAGAGAGAAATAAAGATAGGAAGAAAAGAATGAGAGACTGGAGAGATTGTAAAACTCAAACAGGAAGGAGAGAATCAAGAAAGAGGAAGAAAAGAACGAAAATGAGGCTGAATGCAAGGAAAATAGGGAATTAAGCAGCGTAAAATTGCAGTCAACTTCAGAGATTGCCGAATCTTCATCATTTATCATTGGGAGGTGATTGGATGAATCGATTCAGAAGTTTAGAAGAAATAATCTAAATCCTTTTCATCTCTCTTTTTCAATCATTTCTCTTGTATTACCCTGCTCTCTCGTCTTTCTGCTTCTCTCTTCCTCTCCACCGTCTCTTCCTTCCTTTTGTTTCCCTATTTTCCTTTCCTTGTTCAAACTCTGTTAATAGCTTTTCTCAACCTGATTCTGTCGGAATTATTGTTGAGATCATTTTTGTTGTTGTTACGAATCTACCATTTCCAATCGCCCCTACATTCATTACAAAATTTTGATAAGCACCTATTCTCCACTATATTTCCCTAGTTTTCTTTGTACTTCTAAAATATCCTAATGTTTCGTCAAGTTTTTACACTTCTAGCTCTATCAATCCGTCCTCTCACATTTTCTTCCTCTTTCTTCCCTTTCTCTCTTTTTCTGGTTCTCATTTTTATTTTCTTTCACTATCTTCATCGTTTTTTCTCATGGTTTTCATCTAACAACTTCAACCGACAAATAACTAACTTCTCCATCGAGAATTACTGAGTTTACCCAGAAAGGACATTAGGGACGGGAAAGTGGACCAAGTTTGTAGTCATAAATCTGGAAAAAAGCGACATTCAGACTCCGACCATAACTTACTCGAGGGTTAATAGAGAGAGAGAGAAGCCCAGCGTCTTTCTAAAGGGGGATAATAGAGACCGCGACCACCATATCCAGCACGAGATAGTTCTCTGAGCGAGAAAACTAACTAGAGATGCAAACATTGGAACACAGAGAAAAAGAAAGTCATAAAAGTTCCTCAAATGTTTAAAAGAGTTTAGAAGAAGAAAACTGAAGACACATAGAGGAGATAATCGTAGATATTATAATTTTTTGTTAGTAAAAAAGAGTTGGAAAGAGAAAAGCAGAAAAAACGAAATTAGAAAACTTTCGATTGTGATATATGTATACTGCCAAAAGGAAGAAGGTCGAATAGTACCGCAAGCTTTATTTTAAAAAAATCAGAAAAAACAAAGACACTAAGAAGTTTTTTCCTTTTTTCATATCAAAATAACTTTTATTTGCTATCACAATTGCAGATATTGCGAGGAATAAATGGTTCTTTGGTAAAAAAAAGGACTGAAAAAATCGCCCGATTTGGAAAAGAACTGAACGTCTCTTACCGATGAATTGGAATAATATTCGTTTTCTTTCGGAAAAAAACTATCATGGTCGTAGCTTTTTTTCAAATCGATAAATTAGTCCTAAATTCAGTTTTTTTTAAAAAAAACAACTACATATCAATGCCGTAGCTAAGACTTTATTCTCAGCTCGTGTATAAAACATACTTAAATTTGGATTAAAATGAGAAACAACACATATTTGATCAATGTTTTTTTTTTTTTTTGCTTTTTGGAATCAGGGAAAATGGAAATTGTCAGTTATTAAACCGGAGTGAGGCTCGGGAATATCAGGAACTTGATGCACAAGTTTAAAAAAGCTGTATAAAATCTACTCAGAAGATTATTAATGGGCTCTTCCAGTTTTCGGTCTCTACAATCTGGAAAATATGTACGTTGTTTTCTGAGTATGCAGTGTTTTCTTTTTCGACGGAAAAGAGTCAAAGATTCGAAGCGGGAAAAGGATAAATTCACTCTGGAAATGTAGCCAATGAATGGAGAATCGGTAGTTCCCCCAAGTATGAATTGGTAGAAATGGGATCAGCATACAAGCGTAAAAGATAAGGGAGAACGCAAAGAGAGAAAGGAAGAGAATCTCTCTGATCAAGGAAAGTGCTACTGAAGCAGAGAAGAAGAAAGGAAACGAGACACGGCGGAGACATTTACAAGAAAGCGGTTGGAAAAAAGAGAAGTCAACGTGAATCATATGAGAATGAGTGGACGGTCGTCGGGGAAGTTAATGGATAAAGACTAAAGGGTAGAAACAAAAAAAGAGAGAGAAGGAGAGAAAAAGAGAGGGGGGGAGATAATTCGTGAGAGAGAGTAGAGATAAAAAAAAAGAGTCACGAATAAAGTATGAGAGAGAGGTATAGAGATATAAGAGATAGAGAGAGTACTTGGAGAGAGATGAATGAGAAGGAACAGAATGAGAAAGAGAAAAGATTCAACCTGGACAGACATGTACGTGTCATGTTATGCTTTTCAGGCCCTGCTTACTCTTCTTATTAACAAAGAAGACTTTGAATGTGAACATAATAAGTAAACAAAGATTTAGGTAAGTTTTGGGTAAATTTACAGCAGCGCTCATAAGATATATGTATGTACATGTACATATGTATATAAAGTTATTTTACGCTCTTTTCCCTACTTTCTCTTAGAGTATCGTTTTCTTCTCAAACTATCTTTTCTTCTATTTAACTTTAATCAATTTTATCTTTATCTCTCGTTCTCTTTTATTTTTTGTCTCGCCCTTCATTTCTTTATTTCCAGTTCTCTCTCTCTCTCTCTCTCTCTCTCTCTCTCTCTCTCTCTCTCTCTCTCTCTCTCTCCCATTTTTCTTCTTCTAAATACAAATCTCACGTGACAACTTTCATGATCAAGTCTAGCGTAAGCGAGCGCCAAAGGCGCTGAAATGTTTAAGCCACAATATAGAGTAAGGAGTGCAGCAAAGAGTGTGTTGATGATTGATGAACAGGTTCCATCAAGGTTCCATCTCTGTTGAAATCAACAGTAGCCAAATCTTGTAAGGTTGTAAAACATGGCAAGAATCTCTCGTGTAAAGATCGAAATGCAAATCGAAGAATCGGGAGCATACGTATCAGAATCGAAACATTTTTCTCACTAATGAACAATCGACTATAAGTTGTCTTCACTATAAGATATGATCAACAACAAAAAAAACTGATGTTCCAGAGCACGAACTCAAGATGGATTGTAAAAATGCTGCGTAATAAACCACGTTTTTCATTTGCGAAACTAGCCAACCAATGAGAAAAAAGTTATGTATAGAAGATGGTTCAGAAAGGAACAAAATGAAATGATAACAAGAGAAGAAAGAAAGAGAATAGAAAGAACACAGAGAGAGTAGAGAAGCGAGTTCAGCAATAAGATAAACAGTGTCACGAGAAGCAGGTTAATAGAGATAAATATCTTCTCTCACAACATAAATCAACCAATTAACCCAACCTCTCTCTTCTCATTTTACTGTACCAAAAAGAAGAGTGTGCCACCATTTAATATTTTTTAGGAATGGTCAGGCGTCAAAATGCCGAACTTGGAATTAGTTTTGATTAATAATGATAATGTAAAGTGACGCTAGTATAGCGATACATCATGTGAGAGAGAAGAAAAAAGTAGTTGTTTACCAATAAAAGTGTTTCCATCAATATACAAGTTGGATCAAGTTAGTGGTACAAGGAACTGAATGATGTTAAGCAATAAGCTCGAGATTGAGATCTAAGATTTATCTTCCGAGTTCCTGGTTTTTTAACAGAGAGTTGAATAAGATAATATATAACGTAAACTGTGGTTTTGATCTAAAATACGGTTCCAAATTGCTTAATTCCTCACCAAACGTTATCGTGTCCAGTACCTACCGTTAGCCGGCTTTAAGATCAAATGCAAGGAAAGAAAGTTAACATGAGCGAGTTGAAACACGAAGAGCAGGATCTATAAATACTAGGATTACTTGGATATACAAGGTGCGTCAAAAGTACTTGGACAATGAAAAAACCACTTATTTTCTCTCAAATTCAACATAATCCCGTCAAATTAACAATCGAGTTTATTCATAGTCTTGTCCACACAAATGAGAATCATCACTCGATATGGGAAACCTTGCCCACTCACGCTAAAGGGACCTTTTCATACTGAACAAGTGGGTGTGAGCGAAAGAGCAGGCTTTGCTCTGTAAGACGGACCAGATGGAAAAATCCAAATCGGGTGAGTTCGCAGGCCATTATCCAGCCGCAATGAATGAAGGCACATTGCGAGAAAGCCACTCCTGTGTTTTCTTATTGGTGTGGGCCGGGGCTCCTTTTTGTTGGAACGTTCAATTCTGATTTCCGAAATGGGCATCAGCCCAAGGCTTCACGTTATTCTCGAGAATTTCCGAAATGTACAGTTCCGTGTTCACATTGGCTTCTTTTGGAACGAAAAAGAGTGGAGTGCGACCAGTAGCCGACACCCCGGCGAAAACCATGACGGAAGCGGGGTGAGACACATGAGACAAGATTCTCCCCACAGAATTAGCAGCTTCAAAAGATGATGCAAGCATCCTGTAATTTTGATAATTGAAACTTAGTTCAATAGTGAAATTTTTTCATCCGTGAAAAGAGTCGTGAGGTGATTTCCAGCGAGCCCCGCCTTCGAGAGGAGTCCGCGGCATTTTTCGAGCCTCGCTTTTTTCTATTTGTCCGAAAATCCATGGCGATTTCGGTACTTCTAAGGGTACATCTCGAATTGCTCGTGGACAACTGTCCTTATCGATGCGTCAGATACACCGAGTTCAGCAACCATTTTTCTCATGCTGCTTCCTGGGTTGCGTTTGATTCGTTTCTGGGCAACGTTCCTGATCCGAAGAGTTGTGTCAGAAGCAGCCGCACGTTTAATCTATATGAGGTGACCTCAATAGTAACCTCAGAGAAAAAAGATCGTAGTTCCATTTTGAACATCATCGACCTGAGAGTCTTACACAGTATTTCCTTTCATCAATTTGTTGTAAGACGAAAATTCGGCAATTGTCAAAGGGAGGACAAAGAAAGAAGTCGAAAGACCGTTTGTTATTTGTACCAAACAAGAAACACTATGGACAACACTTTCAGTGTTAATGGCAGCTATCTTGAACATTAATGTGTTATAAGTGTGTTTCTTGTTTGGTACAAATTTTAAAAAAACGGCCTTTTGACTTCTTTTACCATTGCACGAAATGCTAATAATTACGGACTGTTAATGCATTGCACATTAATCGTTATAAAAGTAGGATAGCATATGAAATCTCTACTTCTCCGACTTTATGGTCTATTTTAATTCTCTCGCACCGCTCGTTGTTTACGTCGTAGTTTTGAAGAAAGTTCGTAAACGAAACAATGAGCTCACGCTCTCTTGTGTGACCTTCCCACTTTATCTGTGTTATTAACACTGAGAAAAACAAAAGTTCATGTGTCAGACCAGGAGCTAAATGGCCGGTCCACGACCGGTGATTTTTTTCTTGATTTCTGAAGCGGGCTGACAGGCACTTCTTAAATCCAGAACTGCAGCTCGAGATGGATTAGAGCGCATCTTACCATGAAAGTTAAATTATTAAATTTGACTAAATAAAAGTAATAAGTAGAGAGAATATTGACGAATAACTTGATGTCATCTTCCAGCGCGCGAGATGCGTAGTTTTCCCGCCAAGGCTGATCAAGTATTGTCCAATTACTTTTGACACACCCTGTACATAAGCTGGGAGTCCTGAGTACTGCAAAGCGTGTTTTTTTCTTAATACTACTTATTTTAGCTCACGGAAATGTTCTAAAAAAAATTTAAGCAGAGACGCCACACTACAGGTTTACATTCATGATGGTGAATTTTTGATTTAAAAAAGAATGAAACCGTGCTTGCTAAATTTTCTCAAAAGTTGTGATCTGGAAAGAAACTGAATTCCTGATTGTCGCTCTTCATACGATTTTTTTTCCGATCTATCTATCAAAGCTCTCGTTCTCTCCCACGCCTCCAAACGATGGCTCAGTAATGAAGATTTCTAACTTCTTGAAAGGTTAGAATGAATTGGAACAGAAAGTTGATCAGAAATAAAGCATTGAAGACTTCAAAGCTTTATTCACTTCGTGGAAAAGTAGGACGTTGATAATGTACGTTTTGCTCTCGTTAGCAATGTTCCCGATTTAGGTTGTTCAGAACGATTATTCTAAGCAAAACATCGTTTCATTTAACGAAAATTTTACATCGATTCAGTATTCAGATCGGATTTTCTATTTCGTTCTATGGTTTTTTTCATTTTTTTAATATATATTTTATCTTTTACTTTTCGATTAATCACAACCTTTTCTTGATGTTTCTCTCAGTCCTCGTTTCTCTTCAAATCTCTTCCTAGCTCTTTATTGCTTTCTATCTCTCTTATATCGCTATGATTAAGTTCACAATCAAAGGTTACTTTGTTTCGATTGTTTGTCAAAGGGGAATAATGATTATAAATAGTGTCTTCTCGAAAGTGCTTCCCTGCAATCTTAACAAAATGATAAATGAACAGATAAATTTTCTTCTTATCAATCGAAAGGGACAATTCAAAAATGGTCATCAAGTAATTATGTATCTGAAATCTTCGAGTTGTATTCTTTTCATTCGACGTTCTTTTCTCCCGAAATTTCTTCTCAATTTTCCATCGTATCTTTTATACAGAAAACACAGTTTTTATGCGCTAATTACTACACTTTCAAAAACATTGACTTGAACCTTGGCATGTGTTCGTTGGCCATTGTCACACGTTTATGAAAGAAACCGCGACTATCGATCGGCGCAGGCGATCATAAACCGTATCTGTTTCTTTACTAGAAATACATACTACTGTAATTAAGGGAAAATAACAGATATAAGGGAAAATAAGTGATACAAAATTTCCCTGTTTATGAACTGCAATTCAAACTGCAATTTATACAGTTAGGTCAATCTTTTGGGGAACGCACTTTGACAAAGGTGTAAAGCTTAACGAAAAGTTGTAGATAGCATTGGCAGTCAGCAAAATCCGTTCATATGAATGGAATGAATTAAATGAAGCTAAAACCGTATTTTAGTGAGCAAGATACACGAGGTTTAAAGTTTTGAATCAACTATTTAGACTTTTTTGGTAGTATTTTACTCAAAACAAACTGACAAACAAGACTAAACTTTGAAAAAAACTCTAAATCAAAGGAAGACAAAGGACTGTCTATTCCAGCCTTTCTGTCAATTTTTCTTAAACAAGCAACTCATCTTCGCGTCTATTGAAAAGATGTTCTGCGCCTTATTTCACATATGCACAGCTAAGAGCGTGCAATTCCAGTCAAGGTAGTCGATTTCAAACTATTTCCTCTCATGCGAATTAGTTGATTTTTCTGGAAACAACATGAGTTGCTGATTCGCTTAGTATAGAGAGAATTCGATGATATTCATTCTATTCGGCTCTATTCATTCTATCTTAAAATGAAGCCTGAATCCATTCTCGATCTGCGAGACCAGATCTAGCTTGGGATCTGAAGAAGGCCAGCTGAGACCAGATCTAGCTTGGGATCTGAAGAAGGCCAGCTGCGAGACAGATCTAGCTTGGGATCTGAAGAAGGCCAGCTGCGAGACCAGATCTAACTTGGGATCTGAAGAAGGCCAGCACGATTTCTTATAGAAGAATTTTAAAGATGAGTGTTTAGCTGAAAGGGTTTGCTCAAAACTGAGGAATCCGGGAAGTTTTAAAAGTGCTCAAAAATCAATTCCATTCATATTTGTGCATCCAAACGAATAGATTGTTATCAGTGTTGATCTGATTTGGGTCCATGAAGCCTTATAATGGCTATTCCCCCCTTTTGGGCAATTCTGCTTGAGACTTTTGGTTGGCAAAATTTTTTTCTTGGCTTATATACAATTCAATGATTATTTCAGAAAGCCTTATAGAAAGGGAACAGGTTCCACTTCATATCATAATAACTCGACTTAGATGTCCGGTTTTAAATATTTATTTCAATTTCTGGTCGACTTATGAAACAGGGGAAGTTTATAAAGCTTTTTTAAAAGTCTTCTTTTCTCTATTTTTACACAGCTCTTCGTCTGTTAGAGTCAACTAAAACTTTAAGCCATTTGTGAGCCTCGAAATAAGAAGCTCACAATTCTTTACCTTACACATGAGTTACCTTCGGTGAGCTCAAAGAACATTTGCGGTGAAGTAAAAAAAAAAGCATTTTAAAAACCTTTTGTTCAACAAACTCATTAAAAAGTCTGTTTTTTCAATACATCTCATCTTAAGCATTCTTATTCTTGCATTTTGGATCATCACTTTTCGACCTTGTTGAGGGTGAATGAAGGAATTAGTTTTTACCATAATCTTCCACACGAAATTCTGGAGAGTCATTGTTTCTTTTAAAATTTTATCCGATTAAGGAACAGGTTTTCCATTCTCAGAACGATCAGAAGCTCAATTTACGATTGTTTTTTTTGCTACCAGTACATTTAGATTGAATCATGCTGATTTTGGAATTTGCATCACTAAAATTGAAAAAATATCACCTGGTAATCATTATAGTCCAAGCAACACACGTTAGTCCAAGTTAAATTACGTCGATACTGGTTTTCTTGAAAATTCCCATGCATAAAAAATCTTTATTTCACAAAGGCTGAACTTCCTTATCAGCATTTATTGCTTCTTCATAGAAATCTTGGAGAAAACTCGCGAAGCTCTACATTTCAGGATAAAAGAAGGAATTTAAAAAAAGGAAATCAGAAAAAAGCCATGATCATTACCAGCAGTGGACACAAATATTCCCTGTAACACGGAGAAATGAACTATATTCTATTCCACAGTTTGAGGGCAAACTTTTGACTCAGAAGTTTCGGATGACATGATAACATGAAGTGAGTGAAATTGCTGATCACACCCGGAATCCTTTAAGAAAATTCAAGCGACATGATCAGATATGAAATTACCTTTTTCTAGCAGATCAAACGCGTCTTCTTAGGATGAGAGCACCCAGTGTTGGCGGAACTGTGAGAGAACCCTGCAGAATTCTTATGCCTAAACATTCAGTAAGTTTTGAAAAAGCCTTAAGCATGAAAAATCGAACAAATCAGAAAATTACGTAAAAACAAACTATTTGAGCATAAGATCATGAGTAAGCATAAAATACAAAATGAGGAACTTTGTTCACCCGAATCTGAGATTTATTCAAGAATTTTTTTAACAATACTCAATACAAAACAATTCAACTTGAAATTTTACTCTCTTATAGCCAGACTTTTGACAATATATGAGGTTCACATCGATTCTGATGTAACTCGATTTAGAAATGTTTCATATAGAAAAAATCTGGAAAGAACGAGTTAGTTCGTTTGAACTGTGTGGTCGATACAAGTGGCTGCTTGTCATTAATATGCTTGACTAGATTGAGCGACGAATAGGATTCCGCGCTAGAGCAGTCGCGGGTGCCTGCTCCGTCGCGAAAGCCACTTCTGAAGGGACATCTGTTGTGGTGGGAGGAATCCGGGGGCCGTGACTTGTCGAGCTCGACGGATGGTCTTCCGGCGGAGCTGCCACCGTGACGTTCACCGAGTTTCGGTGAGAAGCTGCTTGGACCCTGGAGTTCCTACAAGAGTCAGATGGACTTGTTCGGGATGACTTGCTACTGTAAAGCTTGAAAATAAGGACAAATTGAAGATAAAAAACTTGCCTGAGGCAGTTCAAAGGCTGCAGTTTGGTCGCGTCATCATAACTTGGCAGAGGTGGCAGCATCTCCGCGTGTATCCTTCCTTAACAAGAATCATTCGATTGTAGACGTCACAGTGATATAAAGAGGCTGCGGATTGGAATCCAAAACAAATACTTAAGTTCGTGTTTGCTTGTGGAGCGGTAGAGTCTTTTCGGTCGACAAAACTGAGCTAAGTTTAAAGTAGTTTCATTTCATCAAGATTTCCCACTACCTAGAGCGTTATATAAACGTTATATTTAAATTACACAAAGATCCATACATATACGCAATGATTATTTTTCGCAAATATCACAAGTGCACGGAATAAAGAATGAATGAATTTAAAAATAGCATTGTCGATGAAAATATCAAAGATAAGAAAGGTGATAAAATACAGGTTTCACGGAACACTAACGATTAAAATTCAAAGTTTTTGTTGTTTTTGGACATAATAGGACCTAGGTAAGCGACCTGACTACTTTTTTCTCAAAAACTTTTTTTAAAGTTTTTTTAACATCAAAATTCGCTCAGGCTTATTAATTTTACACTAACGAGACCGTACGGCTTAGGAATGAGACCGTACGGCTTAGGAATGAGACCGTACGGCTTAGGAATGAGACCGTACGGCTTAGGAATGAGACCGTACGGCTTAGGAATGAGACCGTACGGCTTAGGAATGAGACCGTACGGCTTAGGAATGAGACCGTACGGCTTAGGAATGAGACCGTACGGCTTAGGAATGAGACCGTACGGCTTACGAATGAGACCGTACGGCTTAGGAATGAGACCGTACGGCTTAGAAGAATGAAATCACTTGTAAACTTTTGCAGTCCGCCTTGCTTTGCACAAAAAAAAACAATTGAAAAAACGAAATAATTTGGTCCGAACAACACTTTTGTCCGTACGAAAGATGTTCTTGATACCGTGTTCTAGTTTCAGTTTACTCATTAGTATTCCTATTTTATTGACTTTTGTCTCAATTTTTTGTGATCCTATGTTTAATGAATGGGTGAACTTTAAAACCACGGGATGTAAAATCAGAAAGTTATTAACGAAAAACCAATTTTTGAAAGAATTTCGCACGATACTGTATATGTGAACTGTCAAAGCTTAAGCTTTGCCTCTGGCGGAGACGTAGGGCGGAGGTCCTTCAATGCCCATTGCAGAAAAGGGAATCGTTCTGGTTGCTGCCTCCGGGGAGATGGTGTCCCCTCTCCTCGGGAGGCCGTATATCGATCGGATGACCGTCTCCTCTCTTCTTGAGGAGCGTCCCTAGATATTCTGTCATTGCTCCATGACTAAAAAACTTTGGAGATTCTTGTACTAGTATTTGGACATCTTTTTATTTCAAAAAATCGAATTCGTAACAAAATTTCAAGAAATTTAATTCGTGGAGGATGAAAAATGAAAAAAGGAGAAAAAACCTACCTGTATACGATGCTTCATGAGAAGGTACATGCTCACAACGAGAACTACAATCATTACGAGTGAAAAGATTGTCCCCGATATGTCACGACTGAAGAGATCGTTCTGGAAAGATTTACCGATTCACAAAAAAAAAGATTTTGTTTTCCCTAGCTTGAACGTAGAAAAATTTTCAATTACCTCAAAGTTATTATTAGACTTAAATTTAAATGTTATGGAAACTCACTAGTGATAGACTGTTCTGAAATAAGTATCTACTATTAATTCATGTAGACATATACATTTTATACAACTAGGAAGTACGTGTACCACTTTTTTATCTGTGTATAGAATTGCATGAACCGCACCATCGTCAGCTAGCATTTTATCGGATCACGTCTTCTTTTACGATTTCAAATGCAGGGAAAAGACAGCTGGAAGCCATCCATATTCCCTCGATCATGCCAGCATTTCTCATTACCAAACGGAATCCGGAGGTGTTCTGACGTATGTATACAGAATATGATTTGAAATGTGTTTATGATTTATTCCTCCATGAACAGCTTGGTCTCAACTTTAACCGTTTTCGCTTATACTATACTAATAGGTCTGTGTTTTTTGTTGTATGAACATTTTTGTTCTCAAGTCTGAAGCATTGATTAGAAAGCTTTTAACGAATTAACGAAAAACAAAGGTTGAAAGGGTCTCGAAAACGTACATTTTCGCCGTATTTCTGATAGCGCGTGCTGCCGAGAGCACTAACGGAGCGGTTGGTGTCGATCTCACAGTGGTAGCCGAGGAAGGTGGAGGGACAAGTGCAGCGCCCTCTTGTTTCCACTCCGCCGTTTAGGCAAACCTGGAGTCACATGAAACTTTACGATTCATTTTCGGAGGAAAACGAATCGTCGGCTAGAGTTAACTTTGAGAGGAATTGGATGGTAAAAGAAATGCCTATCAGTCTGTTCATCGAATCTCTTCAGGGTTTTCTCACACACAAGTTATCCAATTTAAATAAGCTTCAGTCCAAAAGAAAAGCTTTTAAAATAACCCTTCTTTCATTTTAATATTACCATTTTCTTTTTCTGACTCTTTTTCGTTTATTCATCAGGATCAAAGTGTATAAATAAATGTATGAGTCTATGTTTTTTTAGAAATCAGCTGTAAACAGAAGAATTTGAGAGAAAAAATCATACACCAAAATGATATAAAACTGGTTTTTGGTGAATAAAGCAGCGCAATTCAGATATTTTTTATTAGTGTGGTGGACACTGAGATGGAGGTTTGAACTGAAATAAATTGAGTTTGAATAACTGACCATTTCTTTGCACTCTTCTCCTTGATAAAAAGGAACGCAGCTACAGTATTCCCGGCCATCATTGCCTGCAAATTATCCCTTTTTGCGGAGGATAGAAAACATCGAGAAAAAAAACCAAAATATTAATATGTGGAAGATAAGATACTCTTGAGCTTCTGTCCCTGTTCGCACTTCTTGTCACACAGTTCCCCGAAGAACGGCTCTGGACATGTGCATCTAAACCGAGATTATTGACTTAAGGGGATATACATCACATGAAAACGAATATAGTAAAACTATCAAAAGTTTAAATTCCAATGAATAGTAAAGCAGAAAACACAAAACATTATCCAATTTTTTCTTTAAAAAGTTCGTGTTCTTTTATTTTTCGTTATTCATCAATAAATTGATTTTTACTGGTTTAAAAACATTCAGATTTCTAAAACAATTACATCTTGATGGTCATGTTTTAAATACAAAGTTGCTTCATGTCAAACATCTTCTATGATGTTTGTGATACGAATATAACATGTACATGTTCCAAATTACCATTAGAACCTTTAGCTTCATCGCTTCACCTTCTGAATATGGTTGATATATGGGCGTTGAAATGAGTATTGTATAAAGACCTCATATTGAGAGAGAAAGAGCGGTATCCGTTGTTCTGGCAAGGCGGGAGCGCACGACAATGCTGGTCCAGTCCAATCGGCGACCCTGTCTCCTCGTGAACTACTGAAAGAACTTCTTTTTAAATTTTAAATTAGCAAAGAAATCGTCTAACAAGAATAGATAGCAAGAGTTTTTAGATATTTATTACATGAGTTGTTGGCTTATCGATCAATGTTTTAGACATGGAGTGACTTGATTATACAAATTTACACAATTATTCTTGATTTCGGGTTACTGGTGTATTTTCAGATAGAATCAATAATGTTTTAAAAAAGAAACCAAGGGGGAAATAAAGTAGCCCTAGAATTTTGGAGAAAGTAAAATTCGGAAAGTCAGTTAACAAAATAAAAATACAAATAATAAGAGAAATTTAGAAGAAAAAAAACAAACAACAGTTCAGGTTCAACTTATTTACATAAAGAATTAGCAATAGATCTTAAAGTACTTCTGAACCTACCTTTGCAGTTGCATTTGACTCCAAAACCAGTGAAAGTCTTCAAGTTGAAAAGAGCGGTCGCTGCCAGCAAAAAACTGCCCTGAAGTGGAAAGGAGTCTGCGTCGCTTACGCAAGCAGCGCAGTCAATCTTAATTTTAACTAGCATGTTCTTAGTAGCTTTAACCTGAGTAGTTTTCCGAAACTGATTTGTATACAGTCATGTACTCAAATCGTTCTTGACGTACTAGGTACTACGAACAGGGGAACGCTAATAATATCGCCTCAAGGGATCTTTTTTAATGACTTTAACAAAGTCTTGTCAACCCATCATCAAAAATGCGTTCGAATAATAAATTATAATTTTGTAACTTGTATGTGATGGGGAAGGCCGAAAATATTTCGAAATACCTCATAGACATTGCAAGCTTCCTCCGCACGTCCGTCCACCGCAAAATCAGACTTGGTCTGAGTCCAGTTGCGGATCAACTGTTAGTATATACATATTCAGGCATGCTTGAAAATGAATACTATAAACGTGAAAAAGTTTTTTCTTCTACGTGGCTCTGAAAAGATTTTCTCGTCTTGAGCCCTTTCACATTTTCAAAAGTCCCATCTTTTACAACAATCGGAAACCATCAGCTTCTTTCCATTTTTTTGTGATCCTATTTTACGTTAGCCTACGAGAAAAACAATGTATCAACCCAACTTTTTTCTCGTAAAAATTAGTATTTTAGAACTTTAAATCTCGTCGAAAAACCTCTAGAAAGGCAGAATTCTAGAAAAGAAGAAAGAAAACCCCTTTCGCTCTTGAAGACAGAAGCTAACCAGATCGCTCTCTGCTTGAGGCTCTCCACCTCGGCAGCAAGTGATCTTGAATGTGCGAGGCAGCCAAAGGGGCCCTATGAAGTCGACTCCTTGTCGGGGCAGAGCGGAAGATGTCGTGCTCGAGGCCGTCGAAGAAGAGGGAATGGCGTCCAAGGAGGATAGCGAAGACACCGGAGTGACCGCTCCCGGCTCTTCTGCAACTAATCAAGTATGAATTTTTGTAGTTCATTCGTCATTCGATAACTTCAAAGTAACTACGTAACTTTTTGAATCCAGTTAATGAACGGTCCAGTTAATGATATTTTTCAAAACTTAATTCATAAATTTTTCTCATTTCTTCGCTTCCGAGTCTTTGATTAAAGTGTTGAATGATGTAGTAGTAGAAAACGAAGCGTTAAAGCAAGCAAAAACTTTTGTCATTGAAAAAATTCTCAGTTAGCTCTTATAAAAAAAAGATAACGAATTTGAAAAGAAAAAAACCGAGTTTACCTTTTGATTTTTTCTCAAAAAAATTTTTTTTTATAGATTTAGATGATAACGAAAAGCATCTTTAAACTCATACATATGTCGTAGAAGCTTTTATTTTAATATTTAAAATGCTTGTGCAAAGTCTGGGGAATTTTGCGTAACTTATCCCTATTTTTTACATATTTCATTGCAAGAAGAAGAAGAAGAAAAAACAGTTCTAAACTGTTAACGTGTCGAAAAAAAGAAGCTGACTGCATCAGAACCGAATTTCGAACCTGTTTGTTTTGCATATGTGTTAGAGAAGAGAGTCGCGATCAGGGCGACAGGGAAGGAGAGTATCATGTCCTCTGCGTCCACTTCCGTCCCTCACAGGCCTCTTACTGCTATTTTTGGCTCTGTTTTCTTTTGTGATCGCCCCTTCTTTCTTCTCCCGTCTTCTTCTTCTTCTTTCACGTCGTCTGACATACAAAAAAGGGAGAAATGTGCGTGAGTTCCTTCGTTTTCCTGAAGGAAGGTGGGGTTTTCTCAGCTATTCTAGGAATGGGAATTGCTGAGGTCTTCCGTGATATACTGGAGAAGTAAGGGACACGTCACTCGATCTCCTGGAGGTAGAGATGACCACACTTCTGATTGGTAATTCGAAAAAGGGAATGACAGTGATTTCCTTTCTTCTCTAAATGAGAGAGCTGGATTTGGTCTCGCTGGTCGCCGAGCACTGGCTCCTCTGTAATAAATACAGGAACTCAAGTTAACTTCCGAAGAAGCACACGCTATTCGAAAAATGACAATTAAAAGTATGTTCAAGATAAAATTTACTCTCGGTAAAAAATTGATAAAGTTACGAAGAAAGCGATGGGTGCAATGATTATTTAATGAAAGGAGAACGATATTGTTACACTCAGAGCCGCGCGTTACAAAACATTGGTTCAAGTCTGTGGAACAACGGGCGAATCTTCTAAGTAACCGCGGGAAACAAGTTTCGCATTAGTAAGAGCAGAAACAAAAAGAGTTTTTCTCTAGCACGAGAATTTTTTGTAGGAAAAATAGGCAAGCAACAATTATTTTCAACAGAGTTCGAACGTTGTGAGACAAAAATTTTTCAAACTCGTGTTTGGCAGGGTTTAACTGAATTTTCACTAGTTTTAGATGGTAAACTAATATCTACTTTTCCGTCGATGCTATCGAATATGTCCTCAAATACGGTTAAGAACAAAATCATTCGTTTTGTTAATCAAATAATTGTTTGTTGCTCGAAAGACTTCGAGTAAGAAAATGGCGTTCATTTTTTTAGAATGCAACGCGGTAGCATAATAAACATGTGGTTTGAGTTATTTTTCTCAACTGTACACAAGAAAATGAAAAGAACTGGGTATCAGAAATCAGTTGAAGAAAGTTGAGAAAAAAGAGTTCGGACAAAAGACTCACAAAGCAGCAGAAAAAGGGAGAAAAAAGGAAGAAGTAAGTCAGAAATTGAAAGATAGTGGGAGATTGAAAACTCTACCGGTTAAAGTACAAAGAAAACTCGCGGAGGAAAGTGTTGCCGGTGCTAGCGGAAGAGAAAACCATTCATTTCTCTCAGTAGCTATTCAATGGAGGAAGTCAATGCCAGGGGGATCACTCACTTCTCTTTCATCTTCTTCTTCTTTTTTCCACTGTCTCAGAGTCGAATCTTTCGTGCTTCTTTGATCGTATGGTTACATGTAGATAGACTCTTTCCGGTGTACGTTCAGCCATTCAGATATGAAATAAATACCATTGACTCGAGAGATCTATGGTGTTCAAAAGAAGTAGTACATAATTTATCAAGAACCCAGCGATATAACTTCTTTTTTTTAATTTTTTATGTAGTTAAATTCTTACGCGATCCGTAATAGTAATAGCGGTCGTATTAAAAAGTGCAATACATAAACAGGAGCGATCGTAATGAAGTGGAACCGTCTTGATGCGATGTGCACGAGTAACTCAAGTGAATTGAACGACGATATCTGTGTTGTCTGAAGATAAGGTCTCGAGTGTCCAAATACCCGCATGAATCCAGATTCCGGCGTCTTGATCATAGAGCAAAACGGAACAAAAAACTAGAGAGAAATCATGATAGAGAAAAAGAGAGAGAAAAATGTAGAAATAAAAAGTTGAAGAGAAAGAGAAAAGGAGACAGACACAGACCCAGAGAGACAGAGAAAGAAAACGACGAAATGAGAGAGAAAGAGACAGAGAGAGAAGAGAAAAAAAGAAAATATGGTGGAAAATTAGGAGAGAGAAACACGGGGTAACCATGGAATGGCATGTGCCGTCAACAGTGTGTAGAAGTCAAATGAATGTTCCCTATCATACCCACGGGGCGTGTTTGTATTTACATTTCATCTTGGAGCGTCAAAAAATCTCCGAAAACTAAACTTCAGAGGTCGATTACTGATATACATATATCACTTTTTTATTAAGTTTTTTTGTTGTGATTCTCGTAACTTTTCATGACGCAAACTTGTGGAAATTGTCGCATTTTCTATGTTCTTCTCTATTTTTTAAAATTTTGTTTTTGAGTGTTAATGGAGATTACTTGTTAGGTTATCACTTATATGGCGCATAAATTGTTCAGAGAACGGGTGGTTTTGAGGCAAATTTATGAGAACCCTTTTACATATATGATCGTTTAAAGAAAAAAGTCGTTCGTTGACTGTGAAAAGCCCATCTTCTTTAGAAGTTTCGTGATCTCTTTGAGATTCAAAATAGGGTTGTATTATCGGTCATTTTGTTACACAAACCGTAAGACCTTTTAATTTGAAGAGTACGGTACTTCTAAAGTTTTTTTGAATTAAAGTTAGTCGAGAATTCACAACTGAAATACTTTCTCTAATTCACTCTCTCTAATTCCTTCTTTTCTAACTGAAATTAAACTACCGACAATATGATTCCAAAAAAAAGTTTCAAAGTCATTTTGAGCTGGATTTACAAAATTGAAACCACCTCAACAAAAAACAACAAGAACGACGGGCTTCACATTCGAAAGAGTGAGCAGGGCAGTAGGAAGAGAAACATGAATGGATGAATGTGTATTAGAGAAGGCTGATGATGCAGAACGGATTCATATGGAGCTTCTCTTCCGGTGAGCCAAAAGAAAGTGAAAAGGGGGGAACGAACGTGAGATAAAGAGAAGGAAAGTGAGAGGAGAGAGGAGAAAACAGAGGGGAGAGGTAGCCAACACTGAAATGGGAAAATAGATCCACATACTACAAAACATTGAGAAAAAAGTGGTGAAGAGAAAGAGAGAGAGAAAGAGAAACAGAAAAAGAGAGATGTTGATGATGTTTTATGAAAAATAAAAATAAAAGTGTAAGAGTGTAGAGATGAAATAGGTAATCGAGAAAAAAACAATGAATGGCAGTTTGTGGGGATATTCCAGTAGAACTCTTTTTAAACACCATTTACTATCCTTTCTTCACTTTTTTTATTTGTTTACTTTTTTTGTTGTTCTACTGCTGAACTGGTCTTTGTTCTCTCTATCTCTTAATGTTCTTTTTTCACTTCTCTCTCTAACTCCAGTCTTTCTTTCTCTCTTATGTTTACTCTTCCTGTATCCTTTTACCTTTCTCGCCCGCTGTTGTAGTATGCTACAAGCCTCCGTATGAGCACTTCGTCTTTTTCCCATCCCTGTAGTACTCACTCTTTCCCTCCATACAGTTCTTTCTGTTCTCTCTCTCCCTATCTCTCTTTGTATTTGTACACATCATTCTCTCCCCCTCCTCTTCTTGTTCATGCACTCCATGGGTCACGCATCGTCTTGTATGCCTGGATGTTTGTCGGTAGAGTTGAAGTGTGGGCTGGTACGGGCACGGAGAGGAAAGAAGAAAGGGAGCCTGAGGCGACCAGCTGCACGGCATGTTCAACTCTTGCACTCTTCCTCTCTCCCCCCCTCCCCGCCGTTTCCCGCCGATCACCTTCTTGAGTGACGGAGGGATCATAATAAATCACGGAAACATCATCCACCTCGAGAACCTTTTCTGAGTTGCTACGGTGACTGCTTCTGAATTCTCTTTTTGGAAGGATAAAATAATACATCTAACATATCAAAACAGAAATAAACGAAACAAGTTCTTCAGATCGTAAATTTGCTTACTACAAGACATTTGCATTGTTATAGCTGAGAAAACGGAAGAAATAGCTAATTTCGACCACAAGAAAATCAATGAATGAGTAGAAAACACTGACTTGCATGGGTTGACATTTGAGGATTGAGAAAAGTCATTGGCGGTTTGGACCCCCAGGCTATCGAGTGGAAAGACGGAGAGCGTGTGAGAGGAGCGAAAGAGAGAGAGAGAAAGAGAAAAAGAAAGAGAGAAAGAGAAACGAATAGCATGAATCTAGTTGAGGGAGAGAATAAGGTAACTGGCAATTGAGATGGTGGGAGAAGAGAACAGGTTGAAGGGTAGAGAGTTCCGATTGAGACAACGAATGGCGAGGAGAGCAGTGAGAGGGGATGAGAGAGGGTAGTAATCAGGTGGAAGTGGGGGGGGTCGAATCCGGGTTATCGTTGTAGGGCAGCGCATGATGATATTTGTTCCTGCTATTCGCGAAAACCTTTGAATTTGACATCTTTTTCAAAAATGAAAAAAAGAGAAGATTTTTGACAAAATAAAATCGAAGGCAAGGATTAGAAATTGGACTTGAAAATATGAAGATGGATCCATGAGAAGAAAGAGATGTTGAGAGCGAGAAACAAAAAAGAGGAAGATGAGCAATTGAGAAAGAGAAAGATAGATGATTAAAGAGAGAGTGAAAGAAAAAGGAACAAGAGAGAGAGGGAAAGAGGGTAAAGGAAAGAGAAAATAAGCATGGGAGAGATGAAGAGAAAGAGGCGTGATGGGTAGCCAAAGGGAAATACAACAAACAGTCAAACCAGAGTGTATGTAAAGTGAAACACTTTCACAGTATATGTACGTATGTACACAAAGTAAGAAATGATGCCGCGGCCTAGAGTAAAGAGAAAATGATTATGGAGTAAGAGGGAGGAGAGAGGGAGTTGTGAAAATTCAAAAACGGAAAGAGGTTGGATAGAGAGAAAGTGAGAAATAAAAGAGACTAAGGGAGCGAGACAGAGAAAAAAAGCAACATGAAGAAAGAGGATAGAAACTGAGAGAGAGAAAAACAGGCGGATGAAAATAGAGAAAGAGAGAGAGAGAGAGAGAGAGAGAGAGAGAGAGAGAGAGAGAGAGAAAGAAAGAAGGAAAGAGGTTATAAGAGAAGAGATAAGGTAAGATAGAGAGAGAGAGTAAGATAAAGTGCGCTCTTATCAAAGAAAACGCAGTTTTAAAAATTAGATTGAGGATAATGAAAAGATGCCTTCTTCCTTCGCTCTTTCCAACCCCCGATTCTCTCTTCATCAGCCCTCGTATTTCTCATTAGCCATCTTCTAAATTTATATATATTCGTTCATACCCCCTTCCATGAAATCTATGTCTTTCTCCCTTACCTTGAGGGTAGCAAGCAGTCTGCGCGACAACTTGCCAGATGCTACCGCAAGAGAGACAACGTGAGAAAAAAACAAGATAGTTCTTATGAGGAAGTTAGAATCAAGAAATATTATAGAAGAGAGAGGAAGAGTGAGATATAGATATATAGAGAGAGGCGTAGAGAAAGAGGTGGATACTATATAATATAATAGAAAGATTTATGCGTCTGAAACCAGTTCAAGAAGAAGATGTAGGTAGATTGTAATCTATGTAGCAAGAGAGAGGGAAAAATGACGAGAATTTTTCAGAAACAATCACAATTTTTAAACTCAAAACTTGCAGAGAGTTGTTTTTAAACTCAAAACATACAATTATTACAAAGTTCCTAGCCGAAAATCGAAGCCTTCGAAAAGAAAGTATTTCTTAGAACTACAACTTCGGAAGTACGGCAACCGAGAAATTAAGTTCTCGCATAAAATAAAGGTTAAAACATTTCCCTCCAAAACCTTTGAAATGCGATAGAAGATTTTCAAAGATAAAAAATTTGACGTTGTAAACTTGAATTTAGACCAGAGGAATTGAGTATCTTTAATCACTAATGGTTGGCTATAAAAGCTGGTGGTCACATGAAAAAGAAGCTATCAATAAAACTCACTTGATATTTTTTTATATATAGGAACATGGCTTAGGCAGGAGTTATTAGATCATACAAAAAAACTATCTTGCCATTTGTCGACCAGGTGATCACTGAGTCATAAAAGTCATTGGAAAGGGAAGGAGGAAGATTAGTAGTCATACTACTCTTGGGAGAAATTATAGAAACAACCTTGATGGTTACTTCTCTGAAGTGGAAGGCTGTGTCTTTTTGTCTCATTCATTCTAACTATTAAGTACCCTTTCATATCCTTGACATTCAAACTCGCAGTAATGTAAGCTTTCAAGGCCTCATGAGGAATGCATAAATGAATGGCGGCTGGTTATCAACGGCCGACTTTTTTCACGAGTTTTCGAGCACACATGTTTTCTATTTAATGAAATAAAGAATTAATTGGAATGTTCAATCAATTGTAGATATATCAAAAGTAAAATTTATATCTTTATGTATTGCATATTTTGATAGAACTTACCAGGTTGCATGAACGTCCTTGACTACAAATACATAGTGGCATTGACTGGAACGCATTTTTTTCTCTCGAAACTTCTTACTCGCCTCATTTTGACCGAACCGTTCTATTTGTGTTTAAGCTCAGTGCTAATGTATTTATTTGCAAATGATTGCCAATTAATGATCTGAATAAGGAAGGGTTCAATGAAAGGAGAAGAATCAAGTTGAACTCATTAACAAAAATAATTAGCAGTTTTCTATAATAAAACTTGATGGTTCATAAAATAATTCAGGAAAATTTCAGGCAACAATTAAATTCCCCAATTAAGGAAGTTTTAAGCATTAATGATAGAAATCAAAATTTCCTTTATAATTTAGTTATGTCTAAATTATACTTTGATTCATTAATAAGAAGTATCTCAGAAGGGGATTATAAATAAAGTATCAACTCGGAGAAGAACTCATGAAAAGATGAGCAACGGTTCTACCGAACTTTCTTGTGCTTCCTCCTCACAGAAAGGACTCTGTGTCGCATTTCATAATTGCCGAAGAATAAGTTCAGTGAGCATCTTCACTTCTGCAGTATATGGGATGTTTCTCCTCGCAGAGTTACTCCTTCCAATTGCTCCTCTTTTTCACCCTCCCTCTCACACAACCTCTCTCTATATCTCTCAGTTTTCTCTCTCAAATTTCTCTCTCTGTCTCTCTGTCTATCTTTCGCTCTCTATCTGTATCGTTCTCTCTCTCTCTCTCGCTATCTCTCTCTCTTTATCTCTCTCTCTTTCTCTCTCTATGTCTCTCTAAAACTCAGTTTTTTCGCTTTTTTCCCCTCTAATTCTCTCACAAACTCGTATTTAAGCAACTCTTTTCTCTACTTCATTCTTTTTTGAACTTTTAGACTTCTTTTTTCTTCCTCTATTTTTCTTTGCTAAGTACTCCCTCTTTCTGTTTCTCTATCTTTTCCCTTGTCTTTCATCGCTTACTCATATTCATTATAAGGTCACACCTTCTAGGTTTATCTTGGTCATTCCAAAACTGTGTGTATTTCAAAAAGGTTCACTCAAGAAAATCGATCAGAGCCTTTTCTGTGAAAAAAGAACCGAACATCTTCACGCCTCTCATTGCAAAACACGTGAGAAGTAGAAGAAGATTGAGAAACTTTTCGGTTTTGAATAGTGAGTAAACTGTTGTTCTGTTCGGACCATTAACACACGTTACAACACCTCGTGACTTTTGTTCCTTCTAGCTTTTCTACAAACGTTTGACCGAAATCTAAAGAGTTCTTCCAACTGATCTCTCTCGTTATCGAATTGTTTCAAAGAGACTTCCTTGTGGTTGACCCGCAAAGATGGTCCATTAATCTATTCAATGGAGTTTTCATTAATAAAACTTTCCACTTCATTTTTGTCCGTTTATCAGCACGAACGGAAAGTAATTTTTCTGAATTCGTTTGACCAATTGATAAAGCATAAAACTATCATATTACGAAATTATTAGCTGAACCATTTAGAAGCAACTTAATATTAGTTCTTAATGAAAAAACGAGAGTAAACTTGGAACGATAAATATCTTTGTTTCACTCAAAATTGCGTAGGTTGTTATCAAAAACGAAAAAACTGAAAAAGAATAAAACAGAGTACAATATGATGAAAAAACAATTTCTACAGTTGTGATGTTTTCAAAATAAGTTTAGATTTCTGCTGTTCCTTTCATAATTAATTTTCCTGGTTAAGAGGTGGCGCCTTTTTCTACTTCACATTGAGCTTTATCTCCTTCTTTGTTTCTTTTCTTTCTATCTGATGTGTTATTTTTCTATTTCCTCCTTCTCTCTTTTACTCACTCTCATTCTCGCTTTTCTTCTTTCTCTCTCTCTGTTTTTTCTTTTATTTTCTTCTATTTTTTCTCTTCTCGCTTCTACTTTTCTCCTTTCCTTTCTTTTCCTATGTCTTTTTCTCTCTTCTTCGGTGTCTATTTCCTGTCTTCTTACACTCTTCCGACTGATGTAGGATCTCTTTTACATCTTTATATTAAGCAATACTTAGTTGTTTGAATGAACCTTGAATATTCTTCAAGATCAGTATCTTTTTACGTCTCCTCATTGTAATTCTGTTCTCTGCCGCAAATAGTAGAAATGAACAAAAGATAGAGGAAATAGTCGAGAGGAGCGGTTCTAAGTTAAGAGATTTAAAGCGAAGGAGTGGAAATAGTCGAGAGGAGCGGTTCTAAGTTAAGAGATTTAAAGCGAAGGAGTGGAAATAGTCGAAAGGAGCGGTTCTAAGTTAAGAGATTTAAAGCGAAGGAGTGGAAATAGTCGAGAGGAGCGGTTCTTAGTTAAGAGATTTAAAGCGAAGGAGTGGAAATAGTCGAGAGGAGCGGTTCTAAGTTAAGAGATTTAAAGCGAAGGAGTGGAAATAGTCGAGAGGAGCGGTTCTAAGTTAAGAGATTTAAAGCGAAGGAGTGGAAATAAACGAGAGGAGCGGTTCTAAGTTAAGAGATTTAAAGCGAAGGAGTGGAAATAGTCGAGAGGAGCGGTTCTAAGTTAAGAGATTTAAAGCGAAGGAGTGGAAATAGTCGAGAGGAGCGGTTCTAAGTTAAGAGATTTAAAGCGAAGGAGTGGAAATAGTCGAGAGGAGCGGTTCTAAGTTAAGAGATTCAAAGCGAAGGAGTGGAAATAGTCGAGAGGAGCGGTTCTAAGTTAAGAGATTCAAAGCGAAGGAGTGGAAAAAAGAGAGGAATTAAAACAGTAAAGGAGAGAAGAAAAGGCTGGAAAGAAAGGATATGAAGAAGAAAAAAAAATTAACTAAAAAGAAGTAATGCCAAGATAACGTACAGCGAAACGAAAATACAGCAGTTAGCCAAATAAATTCTTAAAAGCAAAGAAAATTTGAGGGAAATTTTAAAATTAGAAAAGCATAAAAGATGGAAGAAGAAATCAGTTTTGAATAAAAACAATATTGAGTACATAAATATATATATAAAAGAATAAGCAACTGAGTTAAATGATTACAAAAAGGCAGGGAAATGTGAAGAAAGCACTGTCCAAATCAGCCTGAAGACTAACTTTTCTATCCAGAAAAAAACAAACTTTTATACTGATTCTTTGGCTGACTTCATTCCTTATATCAATTATACCTTTGAATGGAACATAGTGTTCATGAAAATAGCATAACACATAGGCAACGAATGTTTATCGCGTTGCACAGCGCGGAATGGCCACAAAAACATGTAGTCATCGCCAAAAAATTTCATGTCAAACGTGAGGGTCGAACGCCACAGTCAACAATTTGAAGCTCTGGGAGAAAGGAATCAAAACTTTAGTTCTTCTATCATCACTCAAGGAAAAACATCTATCGACACTTCTTATGTTTACAAACATTCAACAGCATAACAGTTGAACGCAAAACACTTTTTAGGAACACAACAACACTTCTGAAGAACGAGAAAAAACATTTCGAGAACCTCGAGAACCTATAGTTGACCTAACCAATGAAGCATTTACTTAAAAAAATTTCTTATTTTTAAACATTATTTTTCAAGAGTTTTTTCTTTTCAAACTCGCGACGAAGCAAAAATTATCATGGTCATTTGATCAGGGGCCATTCTGAATCTCTCTCGTGGGTCGGGGGTCGTAGAAATTCTAAAAAAGGTTTTGCAGGAGATTTAGCCCATATCTACCACATTCAAGAAATAATTTAAATGAGATCTAAAAGAAAGGTCTAGGCAATACATGGGCAGAAGTGATTTGAAAAAGAATTCAGCGGTTAATTCAAATTGAATCTTGATAAAAACCATCCGGGTCACCGAAAGGAAGAGATGGTTGGAGAGAGTGAGGAGAGGGAGAGGAGAGGGAGAGGAGAGGGAGAGGAGAGGGAGAGGAGAGGGAGAGGAGAGGGAGAGGAGAGGGAGAGAAGAGGGAGAGGAGAGGGAAAGGAGAGGGAGAGGAGAGGGAGAGGAGAGGGAGAGGGAGAGGAGAGGGAGAGGAGAGGGAGAGGAGAGGGAGAGGAGAGGGAGAGGAGAGGGAGAGGAGAGGGAGAGGAGAGGGAGAGGAGAGGGAGAGGAGAGGAGAGGGAGAGGAGAGGGAGGGAGAGGAGAGGGAAAGGAGAGGGAGGGAGAGGAGAGGGAGAGGAGAGGGAGAGGAGAGGGAGAGGAGAGGGAGAGGAGAGGGAGAGGAGAGGGAGAGGAGAGGGAGAGGAGAGGGAGAGGAGAGGGAGAGGAGAGGGAGAGGAGAGGGAGAGGAGAGGGAGAGGAGAGGGAGAGGAGAGGGAGAGGAGAGGGAGAGGAGAGGGAGAGGAGAGGGAGAGGAGAGGGAGAGGAGAGGGAGAGGAGAGGGAGAGGAGAGGAGAGGAGAGGGAGAGGAGAGGGAGAGGAGAGGGAGAGGAGAGGGAGAGGAGAGGGAGAGGAGAGGGAGAGGGAGAGGAGAGGGAGAGGAGAGGGAGAGGAGAGGGAGAGGAGAGGGAGAGGAGAGGGAGAGGAGAGGGAGAGGAGAGGGAGAGGAGAGGGAGAGGAGAGGGAGAGGAGAGGGAGAGGGAGAGGAGAGGGAGAGGAGAGGGAGAGGGAGAGGAGAGGGAGAGGAGAGGGAGAGGAGAGGGAGAGGGAGAGGGAGAGGGAGAGGGAGAGGGAGAGGGAGAGGGAGAGGGAGAGGGAGAGGAGAGGAGAGGGAGAGGAGAGGTTGAGGAGAGGGAGAGGAGAGGGAGATCTGAAGGAGAAGAGATTGCATGGGTTTGAATGCATACAGCATCAGATTGCGATCAGAAGCAGTTTGGGCAGCAATAAGTTTCAACTTGAATTTAGAGATTCAACCGAAGAAAACGGAGAATTACAACGGAGAAGGAAAGAGAGAGAGAAAGAGTTAGAGAAAAGCAGAGAGAAAGAGAGACAAACCGCAAGCAAGACAGAGGGATATTGAGAGAGTGAGAAAAAGGGTAAGAGAAAGAGAGAGAAAGAGAAAGAGAGAGCGTGAAGGTGAAAAAGGAACTCATTCAGAAGGAAAAGGTTAGAAAGAAAAAAAGAAAGGGAGAGTGAAAAAGAGATGATGAGATAGAGAGAGAAGATGGTGAAGCCCTGTAGCAAGGCCAGGCATTGTCTTCATGGGAGAGAAATCGGCACTCGTATTCAAATCCTCACAGTTGTCTAAAAGCGCAGAAAGAGCAGATGGGGATAAATGTGTACATATGTTGAGAGGAATGAATAACTATGTATATCCGGGTTGGAGAACAACAAATTCAGGAAAAGGAGAAAAATGATGAAAGTAATATGAATAATTCACAGAAAAACAATTGAAAACAGGCGTATAGTAGAAAAGCAAATCGAAAATAAAAAAAGTGGGGCCGAAAAAAAGTCGAGAAAAAACAGAGAAGAATTCAAAACAGTCAAGAATTGTAAACTAAACACAAAGACAAAAAAGAAAAATAATGAAAAAATAAACTAACAATAAAAATAAACTAAACACGAAGATAGGGAATAATAGGTTTATTAAACAGAGAAACGAGCTAGACAAGTTTCAGAAAAAAACTTCACATAAATTAGTTAGTAAGGTATGAAACTATTATAATACTAAAAAATTATAGTTATTAGAAGAAATTATAATATTAATATTATTAAATTATAATATTAATATTATTAAATTATAATATTAATGATGCGGAGAAGTTACAACAAAAAAAAGATTAATTTTAGAGAGATCTGGAGTGGAGTAACATAACAACAAACAAAAATATTAGATCTGTCGAGTTAATAGTTTGTAAAGCACAAATCGCCAAATTTTTTTTCTCTTTCGTTTAATGTAAATTTCTTTTTCTTTATTCATTTTCACACGTTTTGTAATGTTATTCTTTCAATGAAAATGAAGTAAAATAACTAAGAAGTTCTCCCTTCGGACAGAGTTTATTTTGAGCGGGAAATAAATCCAATTTTTTAGTAACAAATTTTTTTAGTAACTGCTTCTACAAATTTTTTTCATATTTTTTTATTCTTCCGATCAAACGAACCATTCTTCCGAGCCCGAGATTGGACGAAGTATTTCCTGTTTTCATTTGGAATTTTTTTAAATTCAAGTTTCTTTTTAAATCCGAAGGACGGGTGAGTATTTTGTCAATTTTTCAAAGAAAACATGTCTTCATATAAAATAAGTATAATGCCATTTTTTGTACAAAATTTGCTCCAAGTTGTTTTATCTTTTTTCAATTTCAGTTTTCTCTTGCTTCTACAAATTTCGATAAACTATTTAGATCTTTATTCAATGCAGGGGGTGGATCATTGACTATTTTTTTTCTCTTTCAATTTCTGTCCTTCTTTTTTCATTCTTTCTCTTTCTTTTTTAGTTTCTTGTCCTTTTTTTCTGTCTCATCCCCTGTCTCTTTCTTAGTTTATCTTTGAAAAATTCCCAGGGTCATTGTCATTTATGCATCTTCTTCCAATAATCATTCTCAGACAAATATTTTTTCGGGTTTCAAAAAAAGGTAACAATAATCTTTCACAAACGAACATAATCTCTCTCGCTCTCTAAGCATAAGGAAACAGGCTTAGACAGCTCTCTTATCATAATAAACATTGTCGAAAGTCGAAACAATCACACTTAAGAGCAGTTTTTGGGCGGTCGAGAACAGCAAAGCACGGAATATAGTAGACATATGTATATACATATATTAACATGTTTTAGGAAATCGATTTCAAAGTTGTTGATTTCCCTGTTAGCGGTTTTATATTCATGTAAAAATATTTGAAAGTATAAAAACATACCTTGATCAGCTTGTATCTTCAAGTAACTTTGTTCTAAAAACTCAAAAGACCCGTAGAATGAGAAACATTGTCAGTAATCAATTTTACTGATTCAATTAACTTACATTAAAGAAAACATATTTTTTCATTTATGATTTTTCTGACTTTTTTCTGCATATTCTGCACAAATTATTATCACAGGAAGTTTTTCTCAGCGAAAAAAGTGTGCCTAAATAAATAATTTGAAAATTCTGTTTTTTGTTGCGTTTTCTCATAGTACATATAATAACAAATAAGAACGAAAATTGCAAGAAATTCCTCACAGGAAACCTGAAAGAAAAAAATCAAGGAAATAATTACATTTACTAGCTAACGCTTTAAAAAAAAATTAAAATGATAGCTGTCAAGGCTTAAATGAGATTTTACAATATGAGTCGTAGTTTAAAGAAATGATTAAGTTAATGTTACCATGCCCTTTGAACCTAGACCCGTTCTCTCATTCTGCGTAATTTAAAGGGCTGGGAGAAAACTGTTGATATCGAGCATCGTACAAATCGTACAATAAAGTAAGACGGACAAAGTTTTATAATTATAAACAAGGATTACGTAGAGTGGCTGGGCCAATAACTCATGGATATTTGGAAATGAAGTTGGATTTTTTTTTCCTTTTTGAACCTACACTAACTTTTTCGTTAGTGTGTTGCTTTTTCTCAGTCCTCCTAGAGCATCTCTGATATCGCAGACTTACCTAAATCGTGAGGTTTAAAGCTAAGAGTTCTACCAGATGTCTCAGCGCAATAACACGGCCTACAAAACTCTTCTGTGAAACGTTGCTTATACTTTTGTTGTTGATATCTGAAACCCCTCTTTGTCAACCATGTCAGTGATAACCCTGAAAAGTTACCAATCAGCTGAAAAATCAATCAATAAATCAATGAATCAATCAAACAGTCAATCAATCAATCATTCAATTCATCTAAGAAGAGATTCTAGCGTTTCTCTTTGGGAAGGGTTGAGTGCAGCCATTGCTGCTTCAGAGAAGGCCTTGCTGCCCATCAGCCGACGCAGCCCGCGAGAGAAACCCGACAGAGACTGCAACAAGGGTTTTTGTGTGAAGATTTTTCGACACCAGAAAAATTATATACATACATCTCTGTCGCCCTTGACATTAACCTTTTTCCATTCCCTCCCCTCTTTTCCTTTCTTTTCTAGTTCTATGCATCTCTGTCTTACTTTGTTTTTTTTGACTCTGTATATTCTACCGCACTCTATATATTTTTCTCTTTCACAATCCGTCGAAACAGTAGGATTTCACTGAAACGAAACAACATGAAAGATTATTACTTCCTAAAATATCCCGTAGTTGATATTGATTTTAAATAACTTCAAGCTACATTCAGATGCCTTTGTTCCTCAGCCTTCATGTATGACTGGAGAGGACTGGAACTGACTGCTTTGTAGTCCTGCTCGGCGATGGGTGACTGTAGGCAATGCCACAGAACGGGCAGTGACAACACCTCTACCTGCTTGGGCCGGCTTCTATACAAGTCATCGTCCAGCTCTAAACATTCCATTATATTTTCTGTTCTAGTGGATGACTTCTAAACTCACAAAGAAAATGGATCTATAACACGAGCAATGAATCGATAATTAGAGAAAAACAGAAATAAGTAGATTAAACTGAAAAACAAAGCAGTCGAAATATGAAAGAATGGGAAACGAACTTGTTAGTAGTCGGAGGAGGAAAGGACGCTGTTTAGAGTTGGCTTTTCTAGTGACAGAAGCGAGAGGAGACGACAGAGCGGATGAGTCTGAATGAACACAGCGATCGATAAATTGATGTGAACAAAAGTTCCACATTCATATGTATATGTATTCTTGAATAAGTATAGTTAATTTGAGCTGAGAATGAATAAGTATACAAGTTACTAAAACTTATAGTTAATTTGAACTGAAATTGGTAACCTAGTATAGTTAATCTTGTATAGTTTGTAGTGTGAAAGTAAAAAACATGTTTTAATCGAAGCTAATGGTAATTTTCAAACGAGCAGAAGCGAGTAATGACTACTTTAAGTTAATTTTTTTTTCTCTGCATAACGACCCACCTATCTGAGCGAAAGTCTGCTCGAGAGCAGTCTGGGCAAGATGACGATGCTCCTCTGACTTGGAGGGCAGATGTGAAGACAACGCGAAGAGGAGCTGGTTCAGAACTGCCTTCAGAGCTACTTCCGACGAGTAGTATCTTCAAGACAGTCAGTCAATTATCGCAGTTGCAATAATAACTCATGTTGAAAGATATGATCGTAAGATTTGCAAGAATTTTTCAAAGTTCTGAGTTCGGAATCATGCTTAAACAACGAGAATAGGGAAGCTTTGATTAAAAGGTAGAATCTTGATCACGAGGATACACAGTTTTAAATTATTCTCGAGTTCTCATATACACTATTGTTGTTAGCATAAACATGGTCGAAGTATACAGGGTGTTTCAAAAGTACTGGCACAAATATTTTACCTTCTATTTTCATTCAGTTTCAGCGAATCAGGTTAATATAGTTAAAAATGTTTATCAACAACTTCAACAATTATGTTTTACAACAGTCACTCAATTTGATGGAGAAGTCGAGTGGATTGAGGTCGGGGCTATTAGCTGGCCATTCATTGGCCGGTATGAAGTCGGGCAGATAATGTTTGCACGACTCGTGAGTCTTCTTGGCTCTGTGTGTTGGGGCACCGCCCTGTTGATAAGTCCAGTTGTTGGTTTTGAAGTGAGCCTGGGACCAAGGTAGAAGATGCTTCTCAAGAATTTCATCAATGTACGCGTTAGTATCGATTTTGGCGCCATTCGGCACAAATGCGACCACTGGAGGAGACTGCCGTCCAAACCATGACTTGTGCAGGATGAGAATTGCATTCGATGACGTGACCTGCATCGTTCGCTTCCTGTGAACTCTCAGCGAGTATTCTGGAGTTTTGGCGGTTGTAATGAGCCTTCACTGTAAAAAGCTTCTCATCTGAGAAAACCGTTGTCAAGTGGTCTCCGTTTTCGGCCCGCGCGAGTAGCAAGCGACATTTTCCCGTCTTCCTTTTCTCTGAGCTTCAGTCAAGCCATGTCTTTTTGGAACTTATAAGGAAACTTCTTGAGCTTTTTTTTGACGACTCGTCACATCGATGCCACTGAGACATGAAGCTCAGTGGCCATTTTCCTCATGCTTCTCTGCCCTTTACGTTGTATCCACTTCTTGAAAATTTTCGTGATACGAGAAGAATTAGCGGTGACCGGTCTACCGGAGCGATGACGATCCTCTTGAGTTCCACGTTTGATAGTGTGGTAGACGGTTCGACGAGGAACATCCAGCATGTTACTGATCTCAGAAGGTTTGCGTCCCGCACGACTTAAAGTCAGAATCGCGGAACGTTTTGAACTTGGACGCGCCATTCACCTAGACAACAAAGGGAACAATTTATAATTTCGAACACATAATCAACAAAAACTAGAAAAAAATTTGTGATGTCTTGTCAAGTCAATTGATCCATAGAGCGTGCAAGAGGCGCGCGCGAAAACTGTGCCAGTACTTTTGAAACACCCTGTACTTCTAATAACATTTATTTTCTTTACATGTCACGATAAATTTAAACTTCATCTCAACACACTCTACGCAAGCGAGAAATGGCCAACCTCGCCATATAGGGAAGAGTGGAGAGATATGAACTCATAGCACCCAGGGCAACTTTGCTGTTTATGTCAGAGAGACGTCCGATGAAGGCTTCGATCAACTGCAACACAATAAATCACGTATTAGAAATATGTATATTTGCAGTGAACCAATGGACAAGCCAAGGGGAGGGAACCTTGGTATTTGTGGCGACTTGGCCGGAGTTGCTGGTGGTAAGCTGCTCGAACCGGCGCAGTCCCATCAGTCTTCTCTCCCAGGCGGAGGCTGTCAAGTCCGCCTAAATACTTCTTATTATAACCTTTTCTTACAGTGTCACATAAATATATTGCTAATTTTAGTTTTTCCAATTTCTGAGAATTGACCGCTCTTCCAAGGTTTTTAGAATAATGAATATCAGGGAGAGCTGAAGAGCACAATAAGGAGAAAAATCAGGCAACTTGAAAGGTCAATCCTGAGACTCTTTATCACCATTCTAAGAATTCTTTAGCTGTTCATCATTTTAAGACTCCTCATCTATCGCTCATCACCATTTCCAGACTCCTCATCATTCACTCATCATCATTTTGAGGCTCCTCATCAGTCGGTCATCATCATTTTAAAATTCCTCATCCTTCGATCATCATCATTTTGAGCCCCCCGCTCAATGGAGCTGTTGCCTTTTTCTTGAATAAATGAATATTGCTGGTGACTTAAAAGTGTTTGAAAATCTTCGCTGTATTTATGAGTGTGTCTTGACCATGAAATGAACCAAGAGCACAGGTTTTTGTCACCGACATCTTTTTGTTGGACCGTAATCCGCAATCTGCTGGAGCTCCAAGCTACGCGTCCACATACAACAACGGCTTTCTTGACGAGGCTCAAAAGACTTGCCTTTGTTTCTTCCAAGTCAGCGACTACGGAGTCTGGAAGCTTCCTCGAAAGGGACCTTCTGGTGGAACCACTCCGGGATAGTCCTCCGAAGGAAGCAGTCGAGTTTTCCAGTGAGTCTGCTCCCTTAAAAAAGACTAAAAACTATTGCTTTATAAATTATTTCACTTACTTGCATATTATCGTTTTTAGAGCAATAGTTCTTAGTTCCTAGATCACGAATTTTCGCTAAACTGCGTATTTTTCTGGTTAGTGAAAATTTATTGAAAGAGCTGTGAGATAACGTTTGGTGTAATTGTATCAGTCCTTTTCAAATTTTCAGTTTAGACTTGAAAATGAATAGAAGGTTCGATAATTTGATTACTCAAATTTCGTGTTTATTGCACGCGAAGCAAAAAAACCTTTCAAATTTTTTTTCGACTAACCTTTCTACTGAAGTCAGCAACGATTTCTTTCACAGTACCGTAGTCTCCGTCCGAAACAAATTTGTGTAATTGTCTGTCGAAGGAAGAGTCCTGGAACATGAGCACATTAGGTTTGTAGCTATACCTATAACTAGGCTTGTATTACATCCAAACATCCGTTCTAAACAGCGACGGCTTTCTGAATTGATTTTCTTCCCGGAAAAAATCGGACGACGTTTTGTACATAACAGAATATCCATGTACGCCATGTACGCATTGAGGTAGTTCTAAAAGTCGAACATATTTATATTTTCATACCTATAAATTTCTAAGTTGTCTTAGGTATGAAGAGTATCCAAGATACATAACGACTGACTTGACTAAGAGAGTGAAGCGCCTGCTTAGCAAGTTGACGCACTTTCGGAGTTTGATCTTTCGCAAAACCAATAAGCAAAGCGACAAGACGTGCCAGAAACTCTCCGTTCTGCAGGGCGGATGAGACTCCGACGCGAGTGAGGAGTTGGTTCAACAGCGACGCCGAAGCCACTCGGATCGTGTTATTCTTTGACCTTTAGTCAGGATTTTTAGGCAATCGAATACTCAGTTGCTTTGTTATCAATTGAAAGAAGATTTCCTCGATAGTGTGAAGGTAACACTTCCATTTCTGGTAGGCTTGTATCCGTGATAATCAGATTTTTTTTGGTTTTTTGTTCTTTGAAGTTGTATTTTATAGTTATGTTTACTTGTAAAAGTTTTTTACAGAAGCCGCTGAAGATATACTTTGCTAATCGAGAAATGAAAGATCGCGAACTTTGCGCCGAACGTAGCAATACAGGAGAGTAGTTTGACAGGGGATCCGTGCTGAACGACCTTCTCGATGGCCTGTGTAGCGTCTTCTCTGATGAAGGCATTCGAGACGTCGCCCGAACGAGCCATCAGAACGCATACTGTCTGCAAAAGACGCTGTATTCAGACAAGAAGAGTTGATTTAGTCACCGATACTGTGGCTTAGAGGTTGCTCTTCACAAGTCGAGCTTTTGCCTATTTTTTTCGAGTTAAAATTCCAATCACAGAGCAAGAACAATCAAAGGTTATAAAAACAGATTTTTTTAATTGACACGATAAAAAGACGTTTGTGAGCTCTCATTATCTGAATAACAAAAAAGGTGAACCTTTTCAAGTACAGGATCCATTTTACTCCTGAGGTCTACATAGAGGTCTCCGATACACACCAGGGCAACTCGAGAAACGGAAGAGCGCAAGTTCTTGCACTCATTCAGAATGGCATTCACCACCTTCAATTGCATTAACCAATCAACTTTTTTTTTTCATCTGATGTCAGCATATTGTTGATCTCCAAGCAAAGCATTTCTCAAGAAATTTTTTATTGTAAAATTTGTAAGCATGTTTCATAGATTTATTATGCTCGATAAACCATATAACTTAGTGGTTCTTGAAACTACGAGTAACCAAATTATATTTCACTGTGTCCTCTGACACGCACACTCATTCATTTTGTAACCAGTAGGGTCCGTCTCAAGATATACAGCAATTGAACAATCATGGAGTTTCCCATTTCACATTTTAATCAAACAGCGGGCCTCACCTTTGGGTAGAAATAACGCAAAATTGGAATAGTTTTGGTTTAGTTGAATTGTCAACCAGAGAATACCACTTCGACATGAATGACACACGAAAACCAAGGATTATTCTAAAGAAGGCAAAAGAAGCTTCGACTTGGGCAGTCACCTCTAGCTTCAACTAGGGCAGTCACCTCTAGCAACCGTTTCTTTTCTGTCCTAGAAACATGTGACCATCTCTCTTCAAGTTTTCAAATTTCAAATAGAGAAAATTTGGATTTATTGACTTTTTTTACCCCGATCATAGGCTAATATGTGAAAGTTTGAACTTGTTGAAGGATGATTTTTCCCCGAATTGTGTAAACAAAAATACCAAATTTTTCAGATATAAAAAGTTTTGTTGAAAAAATCTGTGTTTTTTTTGTTGCAGAATTAAGCCAATAATACTTGTGTGAGGTGATCGACGATGACTTGTGGATTCCGCTTCGAAATGTCGGATATCATATTGATCCCTTCCACTTTTTCGTTCCTAAAAATGAACATTCATACTGAATAAATGCAATATATTGGATTTTGTTTGAGAAAACAAATCAAGAAAACAAACCAGTCTTCGCTCTCAATCTTCTGCAGAGCAGTTCCCACAGAATAAGAACCCTGGACATGATTCGAAGCCTAAAAAGAATCTCTTTTTGAGCTGTCAATTGTAACATTCAAAAAACTTTTGAGGGTCTAATTCAGTAGTGATTAAGAAGAACAGTTGACTTTACTTTTTAATATCTGTCTTCCCATTTCATCCAGTGAAAAAGAACAGTATTTTCAATCTAAGTTATACATTTAGTGTGATCATTCCATCAATTTTTTAATTGTTGACTTTTTCTCATTTCTTTTGCTTTTTTAATTGAAGCTTAGTTACCAGGCTTAATTGCGCATCTTCATTGCGTATTGTGTTTCAAAAGCTTTAAAAAGAGCAATTTTTCATTTTTCATAAACAAGATTTTTCACAAAAACTGCTTAAAGCTTGATCCCCCCCTCCCACCTGAATGGCTTGAAGCGCCTGTTTGGGGGCAAGAACGGGCGCTCCCCTCAGTGTTCCATGGGTCGCCTTCACTCGACTGCCGCCACCAGCTCGCAGAAAGGGCGTCTTCCGCGTCATGGAGGGCTGCTGAAGGACGCATTCAACGAGTTGTTTAAAAGCGTTTAATTCTCCTCTCTTAATCTTCGCTTAACCACCACAAAACAGTGCACATAATCGGTAATGGTCATGATTATCGATCTATAACTTTCCATGATGATCATCAAGCCATCAACTCTCAACACTTTCTGTCTTTTTCAGACATGTCAAGAGGAACTCCCATGAGCGCGTAGGCCAAATTTCTCAACAGATGCCCAACTAAAAAAAAATAAAAACATTAAATAAGCTTCAAAAAACAGTTTCTCGTACCTGAATATTTTTTTCTAACAAGAAGAAACTTCATGCTAAAAATTGCATCAACTGTGAGCTAGGCCTCCTGGACACGGCATACACGCATATGCGTTCGCTAACACAAAAAGTTTACTGTAAGTCTACTCGAGGCTATAATATCCTGTGTACTCCTTATTTATTCAACTACAACTGTTATTCATCAACAAACACTATATGATAGAAGAATTCTGTTCCTGGATTGAAATTATAATACTTCATACTTCTTCAACTTCGTGTTTTTCTCACTCCTTTCTAGCCGTCTTCATCTCAACATCAATCATCTTCATCGCTCCTCCTCTTACTGTCATACTTTATTTTTTCTCAAACTTATTCCTTTTTAGAAAGAGTTTTCGCTATTCTCACTAAAATGCGAAGCCCTTGATGTTTTCACGAGTTTTTCTGCTCTAAAAATGGTCATGAAAGGTTTCATTTTCTTAATACATGTATGTATGTATGTATGTTTATACATACATTCATATAAGTATCAAAATAACCTGATTGCGAAGTGAAGTGTGATTAGAAGATATGGGGAGAGAGTGATGACTGGCAGACTTCACTGACATTCCACCCATTGAGGATTCCAGCTCTGAACACATCCATTCTCTTTCACTATCACAACTGAGCTTCAGCCCACCGAATACATTTACAGTATTTTTTTCAGAGTGTAAGGATCGATTGACAGAGATCTCCGTTGAATGACTTGTCGATTCATGTTTGAGCCCATCACCTCTTCATGTTCTTCATATAAAATGCTCTAAATTTAGTCAGTTGTCTATAAATTCCCTGGCCCTTACTCCTAATGTCTAGGAAACCATGTAATCTTTAACTCAAAAACATTGATTTTCTTCAGTTTTTTTAATGATCTAGTTTTATACAGGCCACAAACGAGGAGCAGCAATGGTTTCGAACTTTGCCGGGAACTCCACAGGAAATGCTTATCTGTCCAGATAGGAGCAGGGGAAATGGGAGGCAGAAAGGAAGAAGAGCGTCGTTGAGCGGAGATTCTATTGTAGTCTCTGCCGTCACACTCATACAACTCATAGGGGTAATGATCGCTTCTACCGTAGGTTGAGTACATCGAAGGAACCGCTCCCACAGAAAGGCCGTTTATTAGTAGAAATAGAAAGTACGATTCAGTACTAATCTCCTTTTGACAAACAAACGAAACTTTGGCAATTTAGTCGAAGACCAATCGAAAGAGAGGGAAGAAGAGAGAGCAGACAGGCAGATAATGGGCAAAGGAGCATGTAAAAGCAGGGAGAAGAAAAGAGAATATGGAAAAGTGAAGACGAGAAAGATAATGGAAGAGACGATGAGCGGATAGACTGAGTAAGAAAATGCATTGTCTCTAAAAAGATGGTGTGAACCTAGCAACGGACATCTTCTTTTCTGCAGAAAAAGGGAACGAGACCAGTCTATCTACCCTTTCGACCACTTTTAGGCCGAAAGAAGAGCTACAACAATATTTAACTTTTTGAAAAGGCGGTTACAAAATTGGACCTCTTGTTAAGAAACTTTCGAATCTGATTCCATTGCTGATTTCCATTGCTGCAATTTATCTGATTCCATTGCTGCAATTTATCAAAAACCTAGTTGCTGCATTTCTTCGACGTGGAATTTATCGCACAAAAAAACTCAATGAATTTTTTTCTATATTTACAGCACAAATTAGAGCAATCCATTGCAAAATGTTGGGAAACTGAATTCTAAAGTTTTTAAGGTAAAACACTTCTCTTCTGCTGTAATGAATCCTTTCTTTTTCTTGCTTTAATCTTGGCAAAAATATGATCATTTAAGATACTCATAGAATTTTTTAGTGACGATGTTTGTAAAAGCAAAATTCCGATTTAGAAAGAGGGGTCGGAACGGAATGGATCTTGTCATTCAATATTTAGTGAACAAAAAACAAAGAATAGAACAGTAACTCGAGCAGGCATTTTCAGAAAAAAAACTTCTTAGATTTTTTGCTGGCCTCTTTCGAAATTCCGATTTTATGTGACTTTCACATTGATAACCAACGAGAAACACGTGTTAAAATAAACTTTTTGATGTTATTCATTAGGCAGTTTAAAACGCAAAGAATGAAAATCACCCACAAAACCATCAAGAGCAGATACTCGTTATAAATGCCTGTTATCTATGACACAAAACTGATAACTACATTTACGAGTGAAAGTATGGTCAGCAAGAGCTCGGAGGTATACAAGTGTTTAAAGTTTTGACATAAATAATTTCTCCGGATCAAAGAGTAAAGAATGACCGGCTTTTGCTAGAACTAGTTTTGTGTAGAACGTTGAACATTTCTAGAACTTTTACTAATTAAAAACTTTTTTGCTGAAAAAAGTATTTGGAAAAGCAAAAAATTAGATAAGATAACCTTCTTCATAATTGGCGTTCTTGGCGGGTCGGATTGGGATGTCGTCAAAGATAAGTGAAGAAGCCGGAGTGGGTTTCTCGTTTTCCTTGCCTCTTCTTGCTTCTTCCGTTAGTATGGACTCACTGCGAGCTCGTGGTAGATGAGAGTTCACTTGCTGCAAGTTATCAAAAAACCTGAATTTCTTCGTCGCTGAATTTATCGCAACTTCTGATCATTCAGTATATAACTTTTCAATAGTCCAACTCTTTTGAAAAGGTCTCTAATGGAAAACCTCATGTTTAAACTAGGTAATTATCTTTTTTTTATAATTCTTCTTATTTTGCTTTACATAAAATTGTTCTACAACTTTTGCACGAGAACATATAGTAACTTCATAAAAGTGTGATGAATGGCTTAAGCGTAAAAATTTCCAAACCTTTATTTTTCTTTCTTTCTTGAAGGATTTGCTGTTAGGTATGAGATTGGCATTGTGATTAGCATCGACTGCACTTCGTACGACTTGGCTCCGAGGCTCGGGTTGAATGCTATTGCCATTGGAAGCTCTTCTATCCTCCCACTCCGACTCGACTCTTCTATCCTCCCACTCCGGTTCAATTCTCTTCTCATCCCAATCACGATCGATTCTCTTTTCCACCGTCTTTGCTTTGAATGTTTTGTCCTCCCATTCTGCCTTGATTCTCTTCTGAAGGGCAACAAATCTGAGGCGATCTAAGGAAGAATTCAACTGAAATAAAGCACAGCTTTCATTTCAACGAAATAATTTAGTAAAAATATCAGAGACCTTCCCTTAATTTGTTCCTCTTAAATAAGGTTTGACACTTTACTACAAGAAAGTTCGAGAAGGAACCAGACACCTAGAGGAACACCCAGCACGCAAAAATTACTCACAGACAATCTATCGAAACTTCATGCGGCTCTTTTTTACCCGTAAATAGGTTTGTATTGAACAAGTTTATTATTATTATTATGATATTTTAAATAAATTGAGGAATTTGTCAACACGAACTTCAGTAGTTTTGTCGGACTGCACAGAAGAGGACCAAGAGGCGGTACTGCTATTCAAATTTTGCTGCAGGGCTGCAATTTTTAGAATAAAATATTCTGTTTGATAACTTATATCGATCGAAAAAAACATTTCATCAACTGACCTTGACCCTTCGTCTTCCCTTTAACTCTCTTGGTGGCTCGTTTCTTTTTAGTCTTTGTTTTAAGAGAAACTCCAAGTGGCGGAAGAGAAATTGAGCTTTGCATTAGACTCAAATGCACGGAACAGATGCGAGTACTCCAACTTTTCCCTACCTCAAGCTCATTATGTTTTTGCCTCAATTTTTTTCGCGGTTTTTCTGCGTTTTCTTTGTTCTCAAATTCGTCTCTCATCGACTTAATTCGTATCCTTCTTCTTTCCTCTTTTTCTTCAATATATTCCCCTCTCTCCCCCTCACCGAATTTTTCACTCCCTCTATGTCTCTATATTTCCTTATCCTCTCTCTATGCTCCCAAGCTGCTACAAAATTCTGTTGTTGCTGTGGAGATATGGTTTCACGTCGAATAGTTTTCTGTTTATAATGAGGTTCGCTGTCAGAAATGAGCTGAACCTTAAAAATGCGCACTGCATTCTACTGATTATCTTGAGTAACACTTGAACAGCATCAGTAGGGTTACAATCAGTAAACTCCGCCGACACAAAAGGCATTCTATACATACATATATAATACATATATTTAGACTATTGAAATGTTAAGTATCTACCCGATCAATATTTTAATCTCTCACTCTTTTTCTCTTCACCTTTTCCCTTTATTTCCCTCTCTCACAAGTGTTTTCTTTTCCTTTCTCTCTTTCTTTCTCTCTTTCTTTCTCTTTAGCTTCTCACTTTTCCTTTTCTTTCTGCGTCTCTCTTCAATAGAACTGAGCTCTCACAAGCTGCTCTAAGGCGTAGGAATACTCGGTCATGACTGCTGGCTGAGCACTGCCTCGGTGGGCGAGTGTGGATGGCAGAGGCGGAGGAGACCCTACTTCCAGAAGACCCCATCTTAGATTGAGGGAGAGTGTTCCTCGGAGCGAATTATCACTTCACGAAATGTGGGTTTTCTTTCCCTCCAAATCATCCAATCTCTAAAAAACCTTGCAGTGAGAATAATCAGTACCCTAAAAATGAGTTGAAAGAACGATTGCTGCGTAGGAGAAAATGATAACCGAGAACGTGAGAAACTCCAACTTGGCGATAAACTGCGCAATAAACGTAAGAGAAAGAAGGTAATTTGTCCTTTGCACAAAATTGTGATAGACGTTCTCAGTACTATAGGCAGGAAAAGGCATTTTAGGGTGAAAATAACCAGTTTTCAAGATAGAAAAATTAGATCTCGTGAGTGACGGAATTGAATAAATATATCGGCTTTAAAGTACCTGAAAATTTGAATGAATTTTTTTTGGAATTTTTGATTTTAAGAAATAGCTCAAATTCAATTACTAGGTGTTCAAAAGATATCTTAAGCGATGGGATCAAAGCCATCTCTCTTTTAATGGAAACACATGCGTTACCACTTAAAATAGGTTAAATCGCTCTTTGTATTTTTGATCGGAGAAGGCAAGTGTTTTCGGCCTCACTCAGAGGGAGTTTCGACTTCTTCTTCGGAAAATACGCCAAAATTGAAATTGATAGCTAAATAACACACTCGGACACAAGCAATTTTCTCACCAGACCTGTCTCAGGTTTTACTTAAAAATGTCTCCCTCTCTTCGAGCATAAACTACTTCAAAGTTAATCAAGTTCTTAGAGAGTAGACTGCTAAAAGCTCGAAAACATAATTCGGTGTGGTGAAGTTATGAAAAAAACGCGTTTAGCAGAAGAAATAAAAAAAATTTTCTTAATTTTTTAAAGAATTAAAAAAATAGGATTAAAAAAGTAACCGATAGTGTTTTAATGTCTAAGGAGAAATGAATTCAAAAAAATGGAACGGCTTCACTTTATTCCAGTTGTTGACAAAATTTGAACATTTAATGAAGTTTTTTGGAAAAGCTATTCTGAGAGATAAATTCGTTCTTACATATAACTGAAAAATAAGAGTGGATATACGTGCAGCAATTCCACAACACGTTTCTCGTTTTGATATAATTTTTTCACAGAGAGAATTCAGGAAGTTGCTATGGGAACGTAACAGATGAAATGTGTACAATGATAGCATGTTTACTGCGGAGCGTTGGACAGTGGGAGGGAAAGCACCTGGGCGGGTACAGAATAGCCACCAACCAGTACACTTGTATACTAGAAGAAGAAGCACTCTTGGGAAAGGGAGAAGGAAAACAAAAAGAGAGGAAGTTACAGTACCGTGCAAAACTCTATCAAGTTTTTATTTTTCTTTGTAATTTTTTTTTTCATTTTGTATCCAGTAGTTCGAAATTCTAAGCACTCATTTGACATAAGACAACGAAAAATTGAGTCGAATTCACGGAAATAGGAATATTAATAATTAAGCTGCAACCAGAAAACATTTTTATAACAATTATCCATTTTTGACAAAAATCGTTCTGAAACAAGTCTAAAACACGTTTTTACTTCCGATAAGACGAGTCATTTGAGATCCAAAATTTCAGTCTGGCCACACAAAAGATAATTCGAAAAATAAAAAAAGAATTTTCCGTCAAAAATTTAAAATTTGGAAAATTTGAGTTTTTGTGCAAATGATTTTGAAGCAGACATTTTTTATTGAATACACAAACAAATTAAAAGATCAAGACAATATGTTCGCTCTTTGCAAAGTTATGTTGGCACGGTACTGTACACGGTACTGTACATATATACAGCAATATAACCTTAATAGGGGCTGAATCATCTTGAGAAATGAAGTAAGAGTAGCTCGAGAGTTATAAATAGTATAACTTGAAACACAAAACGTCCTACGCTTGATTCCTACTCAGATAAACGTCTCTTGAAAGTTATCATTATAATTAAGGTTAATAAAAGTTATAAATTCGCGGTTTTTGCAAAAATATCGCTAATTTCTAGGAGTTGAAGCAAAATGGAAAATATAATGTAAAATGTTATAGTGTTATATGAAAGGCTCATTCCTTGTTCTTACATATAACACTATTGCACGGAATAGCAATGTGTCCCCGTGGTGTAATGGTAACACGCGCTCCCGGTTAGAGTCGAGATGGTCTGGGTTCGATCCCGCCCGGCGGACTAGCTTTTTTCTGTGCTTCAGTTCAATCATTTGTCATCTTAACCAGGCAACACTGCCTTTAAACTGTGTAACTTAGAATTTGAAGATTTATAATGTAAAATGCATTTAAAAAGAGCACGAGCCGCATAAGTTTGAAGATTCCAAAGTAACAACTAAAGAGATATCGCTAAAAGGTTCCACGACGTTCGCTGTCATGTAAAAACTGGACGAGAAAATTGGTCGCGTTGTTTCCCGAAAAAGAAGGACCAGAGGGAAAATAGTACTACTCGAGGTGAAAGAGCATGTCAGGCTTTTCTCAAGTCTTGTCGCACTCGAGCCCATTCCATCTTCTACCTTTGTATAATGCTTTCTCTCTCTCTCTCTCTCTCTCTCTCTCTCTCTCTCTCTCTCTCTCTCTCTCTCTCTCTCTCTCTCTCTCTCTCTCTCTCTCTCTCTCTCTCTCTCTCTCTCTCTCTCTCTCTCTCTCTCTATCTTACTCGTCCCTTTGCTCTTTTCTTTTTCTTTTCTTTTCCTTTTCTCATTCCTCCATTCTTGTCCGCCCTCACCTTTCTACCACTCAATTACCCTCAGGGAACCGCTGAATTTTCTTTCTCTCACTATTTCTTTCTCGTTTTCTTTTCTTTCTTGTTATTCAGCTATGTTTCTTTTCTTTTCTTTTTCTCTGTGTCAATCATATCTTTTTTCCTTTCTAAATCCTAATTCGTAGTTTGTGTGTTGTAATGTCTCTCCTGGCTGCCATGTCCATTTATGGTCAGCCACGGTCAGTAGGACTTCCTTCTTCCCTCTCCCCCTCTCTATTTTCAGCCCTCTGTTCTCTTAAGCTCTACGATACCCCATAGTACATATTACTCGAAGTAGGTCAAGAAGAGAGGGGTTTTTGAATAAAGTAGCTGGCAGTTAAACTTTGAAATTATTTTTGAAGTGTTTCTCTTTTAAATTATGTTTCTTATCTCGTGCCTATTCAAATACTATAATTCTCTATTCCTCTTCTGAAAGTGTTTTCCTTTATCAATTTCAATTTTCTGTCTTCCTCGTTTTCCTTTCACACTTTTCCATTATTTTCTCCCAGAGTCACCAATAACATATAATGATTAAAATTAAAAACCTTAATCTAATTGATCAATTTGTCTTAATCTAATAATTAAAATGAAAAACCTGAATCTAATATTTAAAATGAAAAAAACTGAATCTAATATTTTAAATGTAGAACCTTAATCTAATATTTAAAATTAAAAATGTATGTGAACCTGAATGTTCATCCGCCGTCGGCCTTCTCACAATCTGATCGTCTGACTTCATTCTCTCCAATGGTTGATTGAGTAGAGACTGCTCTTGCTGTCAAATTTTAAAATTCATTCTTTGAAGTCTAGCGTTTGCTTGCCTCAAACTTCCATACAAGATCGAGTTTCTTTACGACTGTCCTCGTGAATTGTGCCATAGCGATTCTGTGCTCAAATTTTCAACCCAGTTTGTATAAGAATCTTCCTCGCGCTTGTTCTCGTCTCGCGGAAGGGTACGCGCTCCGAGATGAGATAGGAACCTAAACTTATAATACCAGTGTCTGCCCCCTGGGTCGCTGCTAATGTGGATCGCAGCAGGATCAAGTTCTTGCAATATCTATAAACTTCACGTAACCCCTTTTGTCAAGATGGTGCTTATTCATAACTGAAAACCTGATAATTGTGTTACGAAAGCTATCACTTTTACTCTCTTTTTCGCTGCGGAAAACCGCCTGATAACTTTTTGTTCTGATCACTAAAGAATATGCTTACACACTTCAGGCCTGCTTTTTTCATAGTTCCGACCTGATGTATGGTCATATTTTGGGTGATTGACAGCCGTCGATCATTTTCGGTCCTGACTTAATTTCTGCCTGGACTTCCTTTCTGTGATGACTTTATTTCTGCTAGGACTCGTTTTTGGCCATGACTTCATGTCTGTCCTGACTCAATCTTAGCCATGACTCATTTTCAGTCATCACTTTGAATCCGCCATGACTCACTTTCTGCCAGACCGCTTTCTGGTGCGCGATTGCCTTGGCAGCCAGTGCAGCCTTCAGGCCGCTCTTGAATGCTGTGAATAGAGTGTCTTCTGTTCCTTCAGAGTCATCCTGCATTGGAAGTCTTTTTTCACTCAGAAACTTAGGAATAGGACACATTAAATTCAGTAGATTACATTAAATCCAAGAGGTCTTAGTTTGATGGAACTCAGTACACTATGCTCAGTTTGAAAAATTTCTAAGACTCATAGCCCTCAGAACATCATAAAACTCGTTATTTTGAGGAGGAGCCTACAGATCAAACAATGCTGGGACTTAAAACGTCCACGAGTACCTTTGCTCCATTAGCATAGAGTATCCAGTAGAGATCGGCATTCTCCGATTGCTTAAGGTGGACTTCATCGACATCGAAAGAGGAATCAGTGAGGGGTGGAGTTGAGTACTCCAGAAGTCCGTCGAATCTCGTGCGCGGCAGAAGAGATCGGTTCAGACGAGCCTGCAGTAAAAAAAAGTTATTGTGACCTTCGAAGATTGTATGTTTTCGCGGAAGCCTTCCTTATTAAGCAAAGCAAACTTAAACAGTCCACTCTGCTAAAGCTTACTTACATATCTTATCAAAATATTAGTAAGCTTTAGCAGAATAGAAATTGCTATTCAGAATCATTGGAAGAGAGGATTAGAAAGGGCAGCAGTAATATAATTAAAATTTAAGGACGAATAATAAACAGCATGAAGTGACTGAATTGTGATTTATAAAGATAAAAGTGCCAAAATAAGAAGTGTAATAGGGGGCTTAACTATCAACTTCAGAACTAATCAGTTACAGAGATTATTTAAAATGAAACAGTCCTATCTGCAAACCTTAACAGCAGCGACGAGACCGGTGAAAGCATTGTCATCCTGTTCCTTCACTATTTTCATGATGATGTCGATTTTGCCGCTCAGATGATGGGCGAGAACAGAGAGTAACTCGAACGCCGCCAATCTAAACAAATTTTTTCTCATATTGAAAAAAATTGTTTTAGATAGAATAAGAACTAATTCGAAAAAAAAATTTTTTTTTTGGAAAAAAAATTATCTATACAGTACCGTGCAGAAAATTATGACATTGCCGTTTTTCTCTGCACTGTCCCGTGAGTATATAAGGGCCGGAATTTTTTATAAAAATTCGAAAAAAACCTCGGTTTGAGACAACTTCACAGAAACATCGATATATGTAAAATCTATAAAAAACAACAAAAAATCAATTACACTCGGTGAACATGTAAACAAGACTTAATACTTGGTAACCATACCCTCAGCATCGACTACAGCTTGGCATTTGCGAGGTAATAACATTGAAAAATGCACATGTGTCTTTCTGCACGGTACTGTATATAAGTTTACCGGTTTGATAGCAAACAGTTTTTTATTTTGCAAAGGAGTAGAGCAACTTTGCAACGGATGCATGAGAAAACTTACGTTGCTGTTTGAAAACAACTAAGAAAAAACAATAACAAAAATTTTTATTGAAGCCGTCAACTTTTGAATTGCGATTTTCGAAGGTTCTCTATGTTGATTTTAGCCTGAATATGAGAGCAGCTAATTGCAGAGTCTGCTTCCTCAACAAAAAAACTAAAATGACAATATTGAATTAAAAATTAGGCAAAAATGTCAGACCTGACTCTCCTCTTCGGATCAACCAGTCTTGGCACGAGAAGATTCGCCACGGCCGAGAGATTCATCTTCTGAGTAGGAGTCGAGAGAAGAGCGACCGTGAGAATATTTAGGACCTGATAATGGTTTGCGTTTTTAAAAACCTAATAGGACTTGATTGTAAAGAATCCAACCTGCTTTCGGTTGGTAGTTTCGATAATCGTTATAATTTAATAATCGTTAATTGTGACGTATGAACACTTATCATTCACAAGTAGGTTTTTCAGAATTTTTTTTTCAGAAGTTTACTCACGAATACATTCAAACATGAGATGAATTAATTCTTGAGGAAAAAGTTTTCATCGAAAAAATTGTGAAATTCTTCAAACCTCTTCTCTCACTCTGGAACTTCGATGCTCCAAGAAGACGCACAACACGGCAACGACGGCTTTAGGATTCAGATTCCGAAACAAATCCGTGCAAGTAATCATGAGAAGCTGTTTGATGATCGCCTTTTGATTTCCAAAATGACGGCTCAGCAGCGAAATCACTTGCTTAATAAGAATTTTTTCAAGAATGTGCCTTGGTACCTAGAAGATACCTTGTCTAGATGAAATCATATGTATAGGCTTCTTTCGTCCTTCCTGTGTGATGTTTACGTAGTGGTAATTGTATTTTTCAATTAGAACCTATCTTCTAGCATTCTACACGTCTCTAACAGACATGATTTTACCGATTGTGCACAGGCTCAAAATAAGGCTCAATTAATGCCTCTGCCATTGCATAGCCGACAGTGTGGATGACATGGATATCGACGAGACAGGCTTGATTTAGAACTGTCAGCCAGTATGTTATACAATTTGGTAACCAGAGTATGTTTTTTTTGAACATTTTTCCTAAAACTCAGAACCATCGTAGTAGTTCTTGATTAAAACTGTGATGAACTTTTGGTAATTAAAACGGCGATTAAGTTCTTAGATCAGAGGTTCAAAGTGTTTGAGGCAAAGAATACCTGAAGATGAGCATCGATGTTTGCTCCCAAGCGGTGAACGGTGATTCTGAGCAGATCAAGAGCGAGAACGACAATCTGGAAAAAAAGAAGAAAAGAAAGGCTTCTTTCCGGTCAGAGAAAGAAAAGATACCTTGAAGTTGAGTTCATTGAGAACGTTTCCAATAGCGACGAAAAAGGAATGCAGATGGGGGATCAGCTTGTTCGTTTCTTCTGCGTTCATCTTTTCCATAATGACCTTCAGCTGAAAACTGTTAATCTAATATGGGAACTATTGAACCGACAAGCTGCTTTTGTTGCAGTTTGAAATCTAAAGCAGCTATGGGTATGATGAGCAGGTTTTTATCTGGAGTGTAACATTCTCGTAGAAAATTAGCTTCTATGAGGTGAAAGAGATATAGAATGGCGGATTTACATAAATACAGCGTAAGCAACTATACGAAATAAATAATAAGCAACTATACGAAAAAAGCTTTTTTTTAATTTTTTAATTATCTCACAACACGAACCGGACCTTCTCTAGGGCAGCTATTTTTGTCTCAGGATCCTCTTCGGTCAGCATACTCGCTACATATGTGGGAACGATTCCAAAGCGGAATCTTCTTTCGCCGGTTTTCGGTGCGGAGGATACAGTAGACGCTGATTCCGCTGCTGAATCACGGTTACAATTGATTGCACAAAAGTGGACAACAAAGTTGAATAGCAAGTAAACCACAATACATGTAGAATTCCACATCTCAAGAATCAAAAATTGTCAGGGAATTTTGCAGTGGGAAGTTGAAAAAAATAACATTGGACGGAGTCGCTCTGAAGCTGCAGAAGGCGAACGTTCTTGTGGTAGTTCTGCTGCTGGGTCGGCGGAAGGGTCGCAAGGAATCGATCCATTCCCTCCACTCCTATCATCACTCAAAAATAGCTTGCTTAATTTCGTTTTAAGTCAACTCCATCAATTTGAATCAACACTTTGTTTGTTACTAGCCAACACGATAAAAAACAGAACAATTTCACATGTAGCTTAGATATTTTTCTTATTGTTCTTTCTGGTGCATTTTGTGCTCAAAGTGCTACTTTTCACAAAAAGTTACCCTTTTACAGTTTCAAGAAGAAGGAGAGCAGTTTTGTACTAAACTAAACCTTCAAGTTTCTTTAGAAGAAGAGCAATTTGGCTTCTAGTCTCCTCATCAGCGGTCATCATCCATCTGGAGAATCCCTCGATGAGGTTCAGCCAGTTGGAGTCTCGCAAAGAATCCTTTATTATCCAAAAAATTAATTTTCTCACAGTTCATCAATGTTTTTACTCTGTTAGAAACTTTTTTCCCACGTTTTTTTCCCGTAGAACAATAAAACTTTGAGTTCCATCTATTCAATTGCCGTTTTTTCGACTTTTGGAATTCCCATGTGAAAAGAAAAAGAGTTAAGAAGTGAAGTTAAAAAATCTAGTTTCTTTACACGAGAAAATATTATGAGCATATTCGAATAACTCAAAAACGAAAAAGGTTTCTGTGATCTTTCAGTCCTGAACTAGACAAATCTAAACGAAAAAATGAAGCACAATTTTCGGAATGGAGGGCTAATGAGAGGAAAGGAACCTGGAAGAGAGCGGGCAACTCGCTGAGAAGCTCGTGCTTGACGCTTTTCTCTGGAGATGTCAACACATAATTCACGATCATCTTCTGAAAAAAAAGATGTTGTTTGAGAAAGGTTAAAGAAAAAACAACAAAATTTTTTAAAAATAGTAATTGAAAAGAAAGAACGTGCAAAGAAAAAAACCAGAACAGAAGGTAGCGCGTCCGGTTGAACCCTTGTGAAAGTCTGCATGACTTGAACTGTGACTCGTCTAACAGTTATCTTCGAGCTTCCCAACTTCGGGATCAAGTTTGGCAGAACATAACACATGCAGTACTCCAGATTCTAAAGCTTTGAAATTTTAAATTGATTCTTTTCAATATAAAGCGCCAATGACGTAACCTTTTCTTCTTCGTATCAGTTTTTTCACGATTTATTATTTAAAATAGGACGAATGACTGTCACCGACATTCTCTTAATCTTTTTGTTTCGTTTTTTCTCGCTAGTTTTACGATAACTTGAATGTTTAATCGGTTAAAAAATTGAAAATGATTGTTTTCACTGTTAAAAAGGAAGAACAACTGTTAAGACGAAGGAAAAACAATCATGTGTTGAAACAATAGAATTGGGGAAAAGCTAACCGAGCCAAAAGAAGGAATGGCCTCAAGTAGAAATCGAATGCACTGATGCTGCACCTCCCAGCGGTCTTCCGAGAGAATCCGGTCTAGAGTTTTGAACAACTCGCCTTTTTTGCGGAACTTTTGGAACCATTCCGTGTCTCGCTTACAGAGGAAAATCATCCGATTCAGTGTCTGAAAAAGTTCGAATAGTCGAATACTCATTCGAAAGAAAATTTCTTTCGAGTGATAAGTTTTTTTTTAAAACACGTGTGTTTGCAGAATGATTCAAAGTGTAAGTTTGAGCGACACATCAAAGTTCCATTCAATTCGTTTCCTTTCCTATTGTTTTTTATTTAATGTAAGTAGTATCTTTACAAGCTAATCTATGGTGATAAAAAAAATTGAATTTAAGAAAAAGCAGTAGAAAAAATAACTAAGAAAGACTGAAGCATTCTTCCATAAAACAGCAAATAAAGCGACAAAAAAATGTTTGATCTTAGCAAATTCAAAAGCGACTTGGAGTCGTGTGTCAAAGTCGGGGGCTCCTGAGCCATTCGATAGTGTCTTCGTCTTTCGGAACAAAGGCCGGAGAAGCGAGTCCGTCCGTTAAGGAAGAATCCCTCGGACGGACACCCGATGTCATCATCCCTCAGTTGCTCTCTCCACGATCGTACACTGCTCAGCACTTTGGAACAGTTACTAGATATTATATTGATACGATGTAAGGAGAAGTAAACAGTAGTAGAGAACATAACTTTTAAGAAAGAATAAAACTAATGAAGAGAGAAATCCGGAAAACAGAGAGAGAGAGAGAGAGAGAGAGAGAGAGAGAGAGAGAGGAGAGAGAGAGAGAGAGAGAGAGAGAGAGAGAGAGAGACAGGCATAGAAAGAACAAAAGGGGCAGAAAACCAGAAAAAAGAGCTATAATACGGATGGATTCAGCAATTGAAATTAAACTCGACCAAAAGGTAAAAATGGTTGCCTTGGAAACAAAGTAGAACCACAGGAAAAAGAGGAATGTCAGCAGAACGTGAGTATTCTGAGAGTCAGGACAGTTATCAGAGAGAATAGCGTATAGCGAAACCAGAGAGAGAGAGAGAGAGAGAGAGAGAGAGAGAGAGAGAGAGAGAGAGAGAGAGAGGAGAGAGAGAGAGAGAGAGAGAGAGAGAGAGAGAGAGAGAGAGAGAGAGAGAGAGAGAGAGAGAGAGAGAGAGAGAAAGAGAGAGAGAGGGGGGGATAGAGAGAGAAAGAAAGAAAGAGAGAGAGATAAAGAGGGATAGAGAGGAAAAAGGAAAAATAGTCTTCTGAATTCGAAGACGGGCTTAAGTCAATGAAAAGTAGATCGACGAGAAATTAGAGAGACTGAAAGGATATGAAAGAGTTGAATGAGAAGACTGAGAAGACAAGTGAGTTTTTGAGTTGCATCATATTTTACGACGGGGTAAGATTAGGATGGAGAAGCATAGCTAGTGCTTCTTCTTTTTTGAAGACGAGTATTCATGGGCTCTTGTAAGAAATATCAGATGAGCCAAAAATATGTAACAAATCCCTTTCGTTCAACGAAAGAATGTTCACGCTTTGAAGTTTCAGTCACAAGCAAAGCTAAAAACTACAATTTTTCTTGAAAAAACTACTTATGCTGACTTATACAAGAATCATCTGTAAGATTCAGATTGGGATTTGAATGTATCATGAAGCTCCTAAACGGAGATAATGTCATCGATTTTGGAAGTGACCAGTGCCTTCAAACCACCTCTATAAACTCAAATCCTTCCATATCTCTTTCTCTTCTGTTTTTCTTGGTTTATGTTGCCATAGAAACCTTTTCTAAATTACGGTTCACTTCTCAGATAAATAAAGCAACGAATTCAGAAAAAAGAAACACGATTCTGTAGTACGATTGTAAGTACGCAATTGAAAATATCTTCATTGAAACTTTTAACAGTTCTTTGGACTCGTTGAAAATGTTTCAAAAGGATAGAAAAGATTGATCTCTATTATGATGACAAAAAATAGTACAGTACCCTTCAAAACTATATCATATTTTAGTTTTTTTTACATAGTTTTTTTGCAAAATGAACCAACCTTGACGAAACATTCAGGAGTAATTTTTTGCCCTCAATTTGCACATAAATACATGTTTGTAGCATTTAAAAAATTCACCAAAAATGATGTAATGTTTATCCATCAAAATGTGCAAAAAATACGATCTCAATGCAACAACCAAATAAGTTCATCCTCACCAGAACATAATTTTTTAACTCATCACATCCCTCGGCCTCTATTACTGCCTTACAGCGACGCGGCATCTTGTTAATAAGGGACTTCGGGATGCTCTTCCAAGCGGTCTCAATCTACTGAAATTTGAAGATAAGTTTCGATGCGTGCACGGATTTAAGCAACTTCTCGAGCTCATGCCAGAGGTGCTCGATTATGTTTAAGTCGGGGCTCTAACTGGGCCAGTCAAGAACATCAACACGATTTCGAGCGAACCACAAAGCGAGACGAGTGCTTCGGGTCGTGTTCCTGTTGTAAAACGAACCAACCATCGACTGCAGCGCATAGAGTTTCATCGTTTTTTCAAGAATTTCACGGTATGCGGATGCGTCCATCCTACCTCGAATATGTACCAGAGGTCCAGGAACAGCCGAGAGAGAGAGAGAGAGAGAGAGAGAGAGAGAGAGAGAGAGAGAGAGAGAGAGAGAGAGAGAGAGAAATAGAGAGAGAGAGACAGAGAGAGAAAGAGAGACAGGGAGCTGTTTCATCGCTGGAAGCTTGTACTGGTGATGAAACTGCTTGCCCACAATACAAAGAAATATTTGTATACCGGAAGTACCGCACAGATGAGAACGAGATTGATCACTCTAGAGTTATCTACGCCACTGCCTAGGGGTCCAGGGCAGATCAGACTCAGCACAAGCTACGCGTGCTTTCTATTTTTCAGTTATATGGCTTCCGCGCCTGTCACCTTACATTCAACCCAGCTTTCCGTACGTCGTTTTATAATGCTCAGCGATGGCATGGATACTCCTGGAGATGATGCGACCCTAGCGACGTCTGAAGCAATCCGTCCTGGGTGGGCACGAGAGGCTCGAATGATTTTCAAGTCCAGAACGCGCGTTGTACTGCGGATGCGACCCGTCCATTGATCTGCCTGATTATCTTACTAAGAGCTGCAAGCTGTCCATCCCTTTTTTATTTTGATTTTTGCCTTTTGTTTTCTTAAGCATTTTTTGTAGTATTTCGTCTGTTTAAAATTTTTCATGCGTATCTTTCTTTTAATGTCTTCCGAATTAATTCCTAATTTTTTTAACGATAGGATGTATTGATCGAAAAGAAAAAATATAAGAAATTAAAATCAATAAAAAAAACTCTGGCCAAGGTTCCCACTATTTTTAAGGTTTTCAAATGAAAAAACTGATGATCATACTTTACTTTAACGATCATTTGGAGTCGTTTCAGTTTATACTGCTTCAAGATATCTAATTCTAGCTGAGAAAAGACTTTTAATGAGTCCATCTAGCGGAATGAATTAAGAAAAAAACTGAGTCGACAACTCTTTGATTTGCAAGCAAACACAAATTGATATGGACAAGGAACAAAACCGTATGTACGAACGAATACACATAAAAAATAAGAACTGTTTGACTTTTGACACCTTTATGACTTGATATGCAGTACGAAAAGAACGGTTTTATTACATAGTGCGTTCTTTGCTGAAGACCTCGGCTGCGTCTTTCATTGGTGCCATCTGCTTCACTACTGACACATCCTTCTTTCCCTCCTTTGACTTACTTTCTTCTCTTCAACTTTTCTCTTGATCTTGTAACCTCTGTCAACTCTTCTCATACATATGCTCGTTTTTCGCATTTTCCGTGGGAAGTTTCTATCTAGCTCCGAAAGATTTTTCCGTCCTGCTAGTAAAACAAAAAGCATATTCTTGCTTTTCTATTTATAGAGCTCTCTACGTACCTTCCAAAAATTACCATCGAAATTCTTTACAATATTTTTTTAGACTTGTAAAAAACTTTTTTGTTGTTGAGAGAGATGAAAGAGCTATATATATTTTAGGCTTTTTTTTTAACCAAGTCATATAATAACTAAAATCATAGAAAATAATTCGGTAAGACTCAGCGATAGTATGTTCTCGAAATAAAAAAGTCTTAAAAAGAAAATTAATCCAAGGAAGAATTGTTTTTATTCATTGTTATCAAAAAAAAAGATTCATTCCCCTAGTCTCTACATGAAATTTTTTTTTCTTTTTTTCTTTTTACTCATTGAAGTTCTCTTTTTTCAATAAATCGTTGATTTCAACCATAGGCTTATCTCTTGTTTGGTTCTTATTTGGTTGAAAATGCTTAATATTGTCTCGTTTTTTTAATTATGGAAGAATTGTACTTTTCATAAGTTTTCATTAAATTCCACAGAAAAATTCAGTGATTTTTCATACTTTTTAAATAAAAATTTAATTTCGGTAATTTTTTAAATGTTTTCATCAACTCCACATTAGGGTTTTCAACTATCTCGTCTATTTTCACAGAGAAACTTTTGCATTCTTCGCAGAAGTCAAATGTTGCATTTACAGCTTTTGCTCTGTCTGCTCTTCCTTCTTTCCATCAAATTGTCATCCAGAAAGACGAGAGAACAAAAGCTTCAGAGGAATTGAGAAAGTAAGAGTAGAATAGGTGAAAAAGAGTAATGAAGACGGAGAAAAAGAGAGAGAAAGTAAGAAAGTTTTTCAGCAGATGGAAACTGAGAAAATGATAAAATAGCGAGAATAACAGGAATGAAGATGTAAAGGAATCTGGGCGTAAGATTAAGAATACTATTACTACGGACAAAATGAAACTTGTCAACTTCTCTTTTTCTCGGTCTCTTCTCCGTTGTTTTCTTTGTTTTAAGACTCTCTCTCTATGCGCATTTCTTTTCATATATCTTTCATTTTCTTTCTCTTTTTTTTCTCTCTCTCGCTCTTCCTCTCTCTTTCTCTCTATTTCTCTTTTTCTCTATCATATGCTTTCTTCTCCGGCCTCTCTTTCTTCATCTCTCTCTATCCCTATATCTCTTTCTCTCATTTTCTTTATCTCTCTCCCTTTTCTTTAGTATCTGCTTCTCTCTGAAAAGTGTGGCCCCTTCCGATGTCCATCTATTGTTCTCGGGAGCCCAGATTGCCGCAGAGATCTACCTGGAGTTCCCCCCTGTAGCTATTTAATGCCCTCAGGTTGTTTCACCTTCCAATTCAGTGAACCAAAACAAGAGAGAACGCCTTATGAACTTATTGGAAGGTAAAGTTTTTCATCGGGCATTCCATCTTCCTCTCTTCGTACTACTTCCACCATTCCCCTCGAATTTTCCAGTCTCTCTGACTTTGATCCGCCACAGAGTTTGTTCCTATTTCCTTACGAGTGGAAAGCTATTTTATTCAACTAAAAAAATTTTTGAGTCGTTCTGTATAGTTTAAACAACTTCTTTGTAAATAAGTTCTTTCAACAATTTTAATCCTCATTGTTATAAGCTGTTCTCACTAAATGGAGTTATTTTCTCTTCAACTTCTCTCAGTTCTATCTTTTTTCTCATTCTTTCTTTCTTCAGTTTGTTTCTATAACATCTCTTTTTTCTCTTTGCTCATTATTTCTCTTCTGCTGACTCAATTTTGATCTTTTGTCTCATTTTACTCTTTCTTGCATCTCTCTGTTTCTCTCGGTTTCTCTCTATCTTTTTTCCTCGCGCCTTTTTCTCCGGAATATCTGATTTACAGGGTACTTTATAAACAAAAGTCGATTATCTTATTCAGAACAGGAACCGACATCAGTCTTTATAGATATAATCCCAGTAAATCATTCTCTTCCAAGAACGCGTTCTTCGATCAGCCTGTTTCCGAGCAGAATCCCAATTCATCCCCCCCCCCCCGCGGCCCTCCCCCTTCAGGGTTAGTTCTTTGTCAATCCCGTGCAATTCTTCTTCCTTGTCGAATTACCCTTCCACAATGATTCTTTCTGATCTCCTTTTCCTCTTTCCCACAGTCTTTCGCTGGTTGGCCAAGGTCACATTAATGGTGGAGGTAACGGCTCATGACCTCAGTCTCTACTATTTTTTAGAATTGCCTCTTCTTTTCTCTCTGACTCGTTTCCTCTTCTCCACACTCTTCTGTCTCGCTTTCTTTCTTTCACCTTTTCTCTTCACTCCTCCACTTTGTATTCTCTCACTCACATATCCCCTTCCTGCTCTTTCCCTTCCTCTCTCTCTCTCTCTCTCTCTCTCTCTCTCTCTCTCTCTCTCTCTCTCTTTTTTCCTCTCTCTCTCTCTCTCTTTCCCTCTCTCTCTATCTCTATATCTCTCTTTCTCTCTCTTTGTGTCTCTCCTCTTCTCCATCTACCTCTCTCTAACTCTCTTCTTATATGTGTTCAGTCTGCTTTTTAATCTCCCTATCTATTCTTCTGAAAACCTTCACAAACTGTGCCTGAACCTTTGGTGTTTTAACTTTATATTCATATACTCTGTCGTGACTGTTTTTCCAATGATTGTTTAACAGCTTCTGCATTATTCCTTGTTTGAATGGTCACGCAAATCCGACCTTGTCTTCGATGAGATTAGATTTTTCTATAGTAACTTATCTATCTTTTTTCTCTCTCACTTCATATTCCTTTTTTTCTATAACTCTGACTTCTTTTTCTTTCTCTCCTCTTTCTTTCATCTATTTTCAATCAGTAATTGCTCATTCTATTTTCCATATTTTTTATCACTTTATGTGTACTTCGTCCTCAATCTTGAACTTTTTTTGCAATTTTTGTACTGTTTGTTTGATTGTGGTGTTCAAAGGCGATTGATCTGTTCAATCTAAACTTCAAGTCGTCATTAGTCATAGCTTACCTAACACGTTCTTGTTGTGTAACTTTTTGCTGTTTTCACAGCTGTAATAGTATTTCCGTGTCGCTTTTTTGTCAATTTTGACTTTTTTGTCAAAATCATTTCTTTCCAATCTTCCTTCTTTTTTTCTCTTTGGATTCCTTCCAAGTATTATCCAACAGTTCATACTGACACAACATGAAAAGGAAAAAATTGTTCGAAAGCGACTCTACTTGATGGAATGAGCCCTAGATATACGTATGTACATCCGTATTCATAGTGATTTTAAATAGTTCTGTGAAGAGAATCTGGTTTTAAAGTTGGATCGAGTCTGGCCAATGTTTTCAAATTAGCGTGTAAACACTGTAATATTGAGGATATGGAACTGAGTTTTGTGAGTAGTGACGAAGTGCTACTTCACAAAACTGTGTGAAAAGCACAATAAATGTTTATCGATAGTGTAGGAGTTGCGTGTTTGATCACAGGGATAGATAAAAGACGAAAAAGTTGGACTACGCCTCTGGAACCGGCTTTTTAACGAGATAATTCAATAACACTCTGTCCCCTTTTGCCATTGCTATTAATCTCTGCGTTGAAGCTATACAGGTTGAAAGCAATGACACAGAAAAGTATTATTCTTTACTAATAATTTTTTCCCGAAAAAAAGTTCATAAATTCACAAAAAAAATTTCAATAGTATAGATATGCGTCGGGTCTCCGGTTTCGAGCTATTTGTGTGACAAGAGAGCGATTGAGAGAAAGAAAGAGAGTGAGAGAACGAGATAAAGACAATGAAAAAAGAGTCCTAGAGCGAATAAAGGAGAGCTTGAGATTTAGATAGAGAGAGAGAGAGAGAGAGAGAGAGAGAGAGAGAGAGAGAGAGAGAGAGAGAGATAGAGAGAGAGAGAGCGAGCGAGAGAGAGAGAGAGAGAGAGAGAGAGAGAGAGAGAGCGAGCGAGCGAGAGAGAGAGAGAGAGAGAGAGAGAGAGAGAGAGAGAGAGGGATAGGCAGTGAGTAATGACTCATCAAAGTACTGAATCGTATCTGCGAGGCCTAGAGGATCTTTGTGCAGCTAGTGCGGAAACCATTCAGGGAGAGACCCCTCAGCATCGAATTTCTTTTGTAGAGACCGGCGTGAGCTAAAACATTAATCGAGATATGAACGTATAACCCATGCATAGCAGGAGTATGACCTTAATCTCTCCGTATTAGTTGGGGTTAGGCTAGGAGTTACTCTTTCAATCAGATTTTATGCTTTTTTTCCATTTGCTAGTATTACTTTCTCAGAGCTTCCGACCATTTAAACTTTTGCTATAGAAATGTTCTTCGTTGAAAAGGTGTTTGTTATTTAAAGGAACTTTGTTCAATCTTGCCGTTGAAGTAATGTTTTACATACACATGTGTGAACAATGTGATCAGAAGTAGTATTATGTTTATCAGGAAATCCATGAAATCGCAAATTCAAAGTCTTACGAAAAAAAAACAAAAAAAACAAATGAATTGCAAGTTTTTAAACCACGCCCACAGAAGTCTAAAAGAATTAACTTCGAAAAAAATCTTTACTCTTTTTCCCTTTATTCCATGTTGGTTACTGAATATCAAATATACTATTATACTTGAGTCAACGTGTTTGTGATTTTATTGTGTTTCTTTTTTTATAAAGATAACGAAATCAAAAGCCAAAATCAAATAAAAATACCTAGTTCATTAAACCATTATACCAATTTTTCTCAATAATATTCAATTCATGTCGGTCTCTTCACTCATAGGATTAACTCACATGAACTAAAAATTGCAAGGTTTATATATAACATTTACAGTTTGCGTCTATTTTTTTCAGCGATTATGTGTAACCGTTATCTTAGAACAATCGGTATACGTTTCGCCTTTTCTACTTGACTGACTTAGATTAAGCTGTAAAAAATATCAAAATATCACATTTCTGTTCGTAAGTTTTATACAGAAGTATGAGTTTCGTTCTCCATATTTTATTTCAACTGTTCAGAAATAGCTTGACATTCACACGGGAGAATCTTTTTTGCGTGAATTTTAAAAAAACTGTGACTGGAACCATTTATAAACTCAAAAACTAACTTTTTTCTCACCAGTTTTATAGTTTAGTTTTGTATCGAGTTATGATAATATAATTTATATGAATTTTACCTTTAATGGAATCTCTATAATATTTTATGATACTTATGGTACTTATTTAGACAAACCAGGCGAAAAGATAATGTGATTGATTGGATTGTGGCGATGTCCATACATGGATCGAATGATCGGTAGACTGATTGACCGATATCTACTGAGTGTGTGTGTGTTTGTGTGCCTACAGGCAGATGCATGTCATCCCCAGCAGAGATCCCTCATCACCATTGTCCCTCTTCTCCTGATCACGACCTCACAAAGCAACAGGTTCACTCCGAATCTATTTTGAGCGGTTTCAAGACTTTCCAGTTAATTTCTTATGACTTTCTAATTACTTTTCTAATTTTACCCAATTTTAATGACTCTACATGCATAAGGGTGTTATATTCTATGTAGATTTCTTTCGTTTAAGAGTTTTTAAGCGAAATTGATTGTTTATCACAGTGTATTTTTGGATCCTTAGCTAAGATCAGTTAACAAGTTTAGTTATGATGACCTGAGAGTTGAAGAGGCACATCACTGTACCAGTTTCCCATGTTCGAAAACAAGTTAAGCGAATTTCATGAAGTTACGTATTACATTAGGTTCTTCTCTGATATTGGGTTGTTCTCGCAGACATAACCAACCTTTTTGGCCGATGAATCGAATACTTTGAATAGTGCGGCTGATAAACGGATTCTGATGCTGAGCTGAGTGAATAGGCAAGAAGGATTATAAAAGAAACTCTCCTGTTTTTTTTAGATAAGAGAATGTCCAATGTATAAAATCGATTCCAAAGACAGGAACCGAAGTGAAAAAGAATGCATTCGAGTTTTGTCTAGGTAACGTGGGCGAAGCGACTTTCTCGCTCGATTCATAGACGATCTTCTTCTCTGCTTTCTTCATTCGTCTCTTTCCGCAAAAGTTCCACACCGCTCAATCAGGAAGTAACTTCTAAAGACAAGCGCAGGTAAGTGCAACTCACATCCAATCAGATCTTCACTTGTCTCCAATACAAATGCTTTAACCAGCAATTAATACATGAAGTTTGAAGTTTTATTACACAAAGTATTTTGAAACAACACGTGTAAAATGCATAAAAGTCAGAGAGAGGATAGAGGGTTTATAGGGAAGAAGAGAGTTTTAGAACTCAAAGTTGTTTCCCAATGGAAGTCACTTTAGAGGAATCCGAGTTAGGAACTCAAGAATGGAAAAAAATTCATTGCATACCAGCCGCTCAGAATGACACAAAAGGGAAGATTACGAGAGGTAGGGAGAGTTGTTACATGACGGCCGCTCAGGGGAATGAGAAAAAGGAAGAATGAAATACATTAAAATACATTAAGTAGAAATACATTGGAATATATTAAATAAATAAAATAATAGATAGAAATGAAGGAAATAATAAAACAATTAGATAAAATAATGAAATAGAAATACATTAAATATTTATTTAACTTTCCTGTAAAAAAAGGCGAGTTTTTTTATACAGTACAAACACGAACACATATTTTCAACGCCAGGGGACGTGAAGTACCACAATACTCGATAATAAGAGATAATAAGAGAAAACCGAGAAAAAAAATTTTTAAAATTTAAAAATTAACTTGGCTTCAAAACGTTCGATGACTCTTTCGAGCCGGTACTGATGTTTCCAAGAGAGAGAAAAACATCTAAGTGGGGTAATAATAAATTTGATCAATTTTTAAACTTTTAAACTGAAACACCTTCATTGCAAAAAAAAAATTAAACTATTAAAAAGAATTTTGTAGGAAGAAATATACTTGCTTGGGTGAGATAGAGTTCCATTTGAAAAACGGAAACCTGAATTAGTTTTTGCACTTGTTTTTTAAGTCTTGCTGAAATCTCATCAATTGCTTTGAAAAGCTTCAGTTTTTGATTTTTGATCTGACTCTCCTCATCCCAGAAGTAAATATGAGGAGGCACTTTTAGCTAGCCGTGTAATTGAAACCGACCAGCTTAGAAGCCTTTTTTGACTTTTCGAGAGATCCGATTCATTTTTGAAGTCTTTTTTGATCCTCGATTTCAGCATTTGCTTAAGAATTTCAGTTTAACCTTAACTCTTCAAAAATTATTCATTTAAAAAAAAAGCTTTTCCGACTAACAAAAATAAGTAAAATTTGTTAATTAAAACCCTAGATAAAAAAAGCAATGATTGTTCAACTATGTACATGTACATAGCTGCGAACAGGTGGCATTTCATTAAATTAGAACAATCAAAAACTGTGAGTAATAAGAAAAAAATTGCTGTTCATATAAAAATATTGAAAATTTTTTGAAGTCGGTTTTTAAGCTTCGATAGCCTTGCTGGAACACGCATATGTAGTTTTAAAAAGCTTCGATAGCCTTGCTGGAACACGCATATGTAGTTTTAAAAAGCTTCGATAGCCTTGCTGGAACACGCATATGTAGTTTTAAAAAGCTTCGATAGCCTTGCTGGAACACGCATATGTAGTTTTAAAAAAATCACAACATATTGATGACAAAAAACCTATCCTTTATCTCAACAACTTCGAAATGGATTATATTGTAGCTAAAGTTTTTGCGGTCATTACGGTAACTTCCACAGTTTTTCGTGGATCATAAACAACTTGTAACTGCAACATTTTGCGGCAACTCTTCTTAACTTCAGAAATTTGTATTCACATCACGCCTTACTCACAACATTTTGTACCCGCAACTCTTCGCTAAGCTTTTTAGTCGCAACTACCATATAATATTCACGCCGAGCACCTAACCTGAATCTCTAAAACTTTTTATAATCAAAATTGTGTCAGTCAGATCGTTGCGCCCGCTAAATGCCCCTGATGTAAATAATTTAAGGTTTAGTTTGATCGAAAGTCAATTACGAAATAATAATTGAGATGCTACACTCCAACTGCAGTTGTTTTGGTAAAACTTGTCACAATACCCTTTTTTATTGTACTTATTCAGAAAGATCGATATACTTTAAGGTTTAGTTTGATCGAAAGTCAATTACGAAATAATAATTGAGACGCCTCCTTTTTAGATTGAGAAAAAGTTGTTCGATTTTTTTTTTAGTTTTGAAGAGAAAATATTGCATGTTGAGGCCGTCAGTGAGGGTTTCTCCATCCACGACTCCTTTGCCCACCTCTCCTCTGCAGAAGAGTGATCCCCACTCAGTGAGGAGAAGGAAACGATCCGCAGACCGAATCAACGTCATCAAAAGTACCGAGAAGGTAGCTCGGGTGAGCAGTATTCATTCAAAGTTCTGCTCTAATTTCAACTCTAAATTGGTAGTTTTAAAAAACGTTCTTGTCGCTTTCTAGAAAAAATTTGACAAGTCAAAAGTTTCCTAAATCTTACAGAAAAATCTTTCGAATCTTATTCGTCAAAGAATTCTTCTTCGGTAGAGCTTTTATTTGGGATTTCATGCGCGAGAAAAAGACGCTTTTTATTAGACCCTATTTATTTAAATAAAGTTTTGTATAACCAAGTGTACTTTCATAAGCAAAGATTGACTGAGATTGCCTCCAAACTTTCATCGTCGAGATTACTTTCAAATGATTTTTAAAGAATTACATTCATGCTTTTCAGCAAATTTACCAATGTATATCTCCTGCATAATGTTTAATCTTCCCATACAAACATATATGTTCAAAATACTCTCTCACAAATATGTATGTATATATACATCATGTCTCACTAATCATCTTTTATCGCAAATTTTTAATTTTAATCCCCCTCCCACAATGATTATCCTGAGTAAATCCCCAATTTCCTGCGTTTTTCTTCTTAACGGAACTTTCTTTTAATTTCTTCTACCAAACACATCCGCTGACTTTTTCTTCCTTCGGAATCATTCCATACAGTCTCCTTTCTTTTCAAATATGTATTGATATGTGTTTGTTACTTCTCATCCCAGCCATTGGATCAATGAAGAGTTGCAACTTTTCTCTTTTTGATAAATCAACTTGTTACTATAAATATAACCCTTCCTGCTCAACAGACGCATTCGCCAGAACTCCCTTTACTGCTCAATGAGTATAATTTTTTTCCTTCCGCTTTTTACACCAAATGCAACAAATTTTGATGAAAACTCAAACGAGTGTCGTAATTGCATATTATGCGACATCTAGGCGCAAGAAAACAGAACTGCATAGTCAATTGTTTCTTTTTTTGCTTTTACTGTTATTCAAACCTTTCTTTTTTTACCTAGTCCCACATAGAATCAAGGTACGCGCAGTCTTGATTCGAGATACACACCTAACTCGATAGTAGGCAGTCGCTGGCGATAGAGGGGAGAGTAAGAGACGTGCAATAACTACAATACCAATCTTTCTTATTGCTTGAAGTGGAGATTGAGCTCAAGACCTCAAGACCAAATAAGCTTGTGACAAATAGCCCATCCCACTACGATAGTGTCAAATTTTTTGATAAAACGTAGAGGATTACTAAGCTATGATGCAAAACTACAATTGCTTCATGATCAATGAATATAGTTGGAACAAAAGTTAAAGTTATTTGATTTTCTCTTTTTCCCAAACGTTTACTTTTCAATTGAAAAGAGAACCTAGAGAACAGAAACGCAATGTTCAATCATAGTGAAGAAGAAACGTTCTCAGCAGCTCCCAATCCTATTAGAGGCCTTTCAAGAGCATTATACAATTTTTTAATCTTCTCAATGAGCACTTTGTTCGATCACTTTCAGTAACTTCCCATTGAAACCTCCGCCTTTTTTCATTGTAGTTCTTTTCTAGCCAATGCGCTTTCATATTTTAGTTCTTGAAATAGTTTTTGTGTCGAGTGTACTTTGTTCGATTCTTGGAGTTTTGTATAAATCTTCGTGATTTCACAGATCATTCAAATGTATGTATTTCTAATAACTTCTTATTTTATTTGTCTGAGTTCATATCGTCGGTTTTCTCTCTTAAATTTATTTTTACTCTTTTGAATTTTTTTTTCATTTTGTGGTCTTCCCCGGTTCCAATGGATTGTTACGGTTGCTGACATCATTGCCCTTACATAAAACTAGAAATAGGTCGTTATTTAAAATAGTCAACGAAAATTCTAGAAACAGTCAATATGATAAATCAATAAAAAATTTGCTTAATATTGATAAAGATGCTTTATTTGAACTTTTTTTCCCAGAATCGAGTACCTTTCCAGAGCGAAATTCATACATGCTCTCTCTCGCTCCCTCAAGCTATCTCTCGCTCTCTCGCACTCTTTCTCGTTCTCTCTCTTTTTCTCTATTTTCCTCTCTCTTAAATTGTATGTTTTTTGTGCTTAAAGTTTCTGACCGGTGAAAGAATGATTCTTTTCTCTAATTTTGCCCTCGATTCTCATATGAATTCATACCGTTCTCCAGCTCTATTTGGACACTTTGAGACCGAAGCATTCAAACTTTATTTCACATTCCCGGTTCTCCACATTGTGATTTCTTGTTTGGAAGACATTTTATGTGGCATTGTGCGGATTGAGAAACTTCATTTCGAAGACTTCTATTTTATAATGAAGCTGATTAGAGAGATTTTTAAGAAAAAAAATCTTGCTAATTACCACCCTCTTCTTCCGTCAGTAGTGGTGAGTCTTCAGAATAAGGAAAAAAATTAGTAAACAGCGTTGAATGATCAGAGAAAAAAGAGAAGAGGGAGAGGACTTGGGATTTTATATTTTTGTATTGTATAAAGCGAGACGTTCCATGGGTATTCCAGGATATCTCTCTTTCTATGTCTTTTTCTCCAGCTCACTCTTTCTTTTTCCCTACCTCTCTTTCTTTCTCTCTTCTCTTAATTTTTCTTCCTGTCTCACTCGCTCTAGCTTTCTCTCTTTCCCTCCCTCGGTTCCTCCGTCTTCATTCATTATTTCTTCTTTCTCTGTTTCTCTATTTCTCTTAGTTTTCCAGCTATGAAGATCGTTTATATGTCCTTAAATTCCACGCATCTACCCAATAATGCAATATAAATATATAGATATGTATGGACTTAAATCTTTGTTAATCTCCTATATGCACATAAATATTAAATTTTTTAAAAAAGTTCAACACCTTTTCCATTTATTCATGTACCTTGTTCTGCTTCCTATCTACGCTTCGCTCTCTCTCTCTCTCTCTCTCTCTCTCTCTCTCTCTCTCTCTCTCTCTCTCTCTCTCTCTCTTTCTTTCTCTCTCTCTCTATCTATCTTTTTCCATCCTTTTCTCTCTTTCATCCCTTCATTTCCCTCTTCTTCATCTCTTCGGTTACCTCTCTAGAAATCTTAATCCTCTCCATGTTTCTTTCCTCTTTCCCAAACCACTCCATCATTCCAGTTCTTCCTCCTCTATGAATTCAAACCATGCCCGGCTTTTCGTATTCTTCACTGCGTCTTGTTCATAGCTCTTTACAAGTCTTCTCGCTCTCTATTTCTGAATATTTGTCATTATATGTAAGATATGTCGCTCTTTTGTTCCTTTTTTCAAATGTAGGTCTTTCTTTTTTCTTAAACTGTGCACATTCTTACTTTCTCTTTCCATATTCATCGAAGAATTTTAATAATCTTTTTTACTCGAATCCAATTTGCCCACTCCACAATTTTCGCTTCTCTTCCATAATACTTTTCACTTTTTTGCCTGCTCTTCTGTTCTCTCACCTGCCACTTCTTTTTCATCAAATCTCTAATCTCCACACTTTTTTCTCAAATACATCTCTCCTTACTCCTCTCTCTCTCTCTCTCTCTCTCACTCTCGCTCTCTCTCTCACCTCGCCCATCCCTACGTCTGTGAACTCTCGAAATCCTTAATTTTAAACTTTTACCGATTCTCCTTTATCGTACCGATGAAATTCAGAGCTAATCGCTCGCCGCAGTGATGATTTGATAATGAAGTTGAACACCAATTCACTCATCGTTCTATTCTGCTCATCTTTCTCGTGTTCGATGAATTCATGTTTTAACCATTCTCGAAGAAGGTTTCGAAGTGAAAAGAGTTTTTGAAATGAATGAATCATTCATTTTTGCGAATAGTGCACAGTGAAGGGGAGAGAAAGAGGAAAGAGAGAAATAAATGAAGAAGGAAGATGATTGAGAAGGAGAGAAAGAGAGACAGGCAGAGAAAGAGTGAGAGGGTAGAAGAAGAGAAGAGGAAAAGAAAAAGAGAGTAATGCAAAGACGAATAGAAAAGAAAAGAAGAGAAAGAGGAGAAGACGGAAAGAATAAACAGCTAGAGTTAAAGGGAACGAATAGTGGAGTAAAATCGAAGGAAATCTTCATCCCCACTATCGTTGCACGTAAGAGAGCATGGGACTTGTAGAGACATCTGACAGTAAGACAGTGATGATGACCGAACAAGAGAAGAGAGTGTCAGTGGGTGAAAGATTTGAGAAGAATGGAGAGAGAAGTTGGCTGCGTCTCCGGCTGACTAGCGGCGCGGCTCGCCTTCCCTCCCCTGCTGTGGTCCTATTGATAGAGAGAGAGCATGCGATGCGAAGAGACATAGAGAGAGACTGAAGAGAAACGGAGCAAGGACCCCTTTTGCATCTTGTAGGGAAATCCTATGGAAATCGCCTTTTACGCAGCCTGAGGCTACATTATCATTCCCTTATGTACTAAATACTTTAGTGAAACGATGTGAGGACGAGTTCGAGATATTAAATTTGATTTACCTTGTATAACATTGATATACAATGAGTTTTTGGTCTGATTCATTTCAAAAAATTGTTTGAAATTTCAAAAACTGTAGAACAAGTGTTTGAAAAATTAGTTTTCGCCTGATTGTTCTCGATGACATCATAAAAACTGATGATGTTTTTTGCGTTCTTCCAAGAGTGAGGACGTTTATTTTAGTTTGAAGAGATACGGGCGGGCCTAACTAATGGACGGCCTCCAAACGCTCTTCCTACGAATAACCAAGATCAAAGACTAGATGAGCTTCCAATTGTTTAATGTTCCTGAAACTTTCTACACAAGAATAATATGATATTCTGTCGATAAAATTGTCTTCTTCGAGAAATAAAAGAATATTCGTTGCTTCTATTCTACAAAGTAAATTTACTAGAGTGTTGAATTGAATGAAGTAAAAATTATTGAAATTTTTCGATGTTGTTTATCTCTTGTATTCCATTGGGTGTAGAGCTTTATCGGTATAACCTAACTTAAAACTGATTATCAATTCAATTCCGACTTTGATTTTTTATACAAAAATATTGAATTGATCGTTTAATGAGCACTTTTGCACTTTAGTCACCACCGGGGGGGGGGGGGTGTTAGTCACCACCCCTACCAGAGGTTCAATTGGGTCAGATTAGAGTGGCATTTTCTTGATACGGTCTCGTTGTCCTAAGCCGTACGGCCTCGTTAGCGTAAACTTTTTCCTAAGCCTTAGCGTTTTTTAATTTAAAATTTTTTTATATTTAAAATAATTTTTTGTAAATTTAAATAACCCATGGAACCTCTGGTAGACTTTACAAAAATTATATTGATTGAACTCTGTGTGATGATGTCATTTTGTTAATACTTCACTTAATATGCAATACGCCATGTAATATCTCCAATTGATTGCTCTTTCCGATGATATATTGTCTTTGATTTCATAGGATTAAATTCATATCAAATATAATAATGACGCTTTTAATTTTATCGGGTAAAATGATTCTCTAACTTCAAGTAAAGGAGGCAATTTACAAAAAAGGTGAGGTTATAAGGCCATTACTAAAGCACGCCGTGCACGCTGTGTTGGCTGTTCGCTGTTCGCTGTAAATCATTACTAATGCACGCCAACGCGCGGGAAAATTCTTAACTCCGCCCATGCACGGCGTGCATTAGTAATGATTTGCAGCGAACATTTACAGCGAACAGCGAACACGGCGTGCTTTAGTAACGGCCGGTTATTACCGTTTTCAAGGAAATGACAAAAGAAGGTGAGGGTGGATGTATATTGCACCACACACTTAACGCATATTGTTCTTATTATTGCGCCTTACAGGCTTCAGGGTAACCTTCACCTAAACATGAGCGAAAAAAACAGTTTAAAATACCTGAAAACCTAAGTCAGAGCGCAAAATAAAACATAAAAAACCGGAAGTGTCGAATACTTGTTAAGTGTGTAGTGCAAATTACATCCAAATCGCCTGTAAACTGTAATAACCTCACCTTTTGTCAAAGGCTAGTGAAGGATCGTTCATCGAGTTTTCTCATGAAAAAAGTGAGAAGCAAATAGAAATGTTCCGATCAATGTTCGATAGCAACTTTAACGTTGGGATGATGGCTTATAAGAAGAAGTCCGCATGTTTGAATCGCTCTTTACTTGAAGGATCACGTTTACAATGGAGGACACAAACAGAAGAGCGATCATCGCAAGAAAGTAAGCAGCAGCCGAAGTCGTGCGGCAGCTTTGCCTCTGCCGGTCGCAGCCTTCTCTTCCTCCTTCACGGCATCCTCAAGAGTCCCCCGGGAATCCAGAGCGACCCGTCCTACCAAGGTTCTTACAATATTATTCTTATAAAATATGACTGAAATAATTGGAGTAGTTGCCTTTGATTTAACAAAAAACATTTATGTGATCTAATTCAGATTTAAAGATTTGAGTTTTTCAAATTAGATTAAAACCTTATCTCACTAAATCTTTCTGTTCTTGGCTCATCAGAATCTGTGTTTCTTTCGTTTAAAATCCAGCCAAAGCCCACTATTTATGGAATGAATAATTTTTTTTACCGTAAATCTCTACTAGGTTTCCATTTTATAGAAAATATTTTTATTGATTCCTTGATGACTAAGTTTTAATGTGTGTATTCAATATTTATCTCATAGCTCGGGTCAAATTTATTCTCATTCAGTTGAAGTTTTACTTGTGAATTTAGTAATTTCTAGTCACAATCAATTCGTATCCGGTCATGACTCAGATATCTTTTTTCATTATTTAAACTGCGCGTTTGGCTCTTTTCATCTTTTTTTCTTCCGTTTTTTTCTTGTCTGTGTTTACTTCCACTTGTTCTAGTTGTGAGTATGTAGCTCAGTCAACTCGGGTTGAAAATCTTCCTCAGATCCTCCTCCGACACCCCTTTCCTCTAGTTGTGAGTATGTAGCTCAGTCAACTCGGGTTGAAAATCTTCCTCAGATCCTCCTCCGACACCCCTTTCCTCTAGTTGTGAGTATGTAGCTCAGTCAACTCGGGTTGAAAATCTTCCTCAGATCCTCCTCCGACACCCCTTTCCTCTAGTTGTGAGTATGTAGCTCAGTCAACTCGGGTTGAAAATCTTCCTCAGATCCTCCTCCGACACCCCTTTCCTCTAGTTGTGAGTATGTAGCTCAGTCAACTCGGGTTGAAAATCTTCCTCAGATCCTCCTCCGACACCCCTTTCCTCTAGTTGTGAGTATGTAGCTCAGTCAACTCGGGTTGAAAATCTTCCTCAGATCCTCCTCCGACACCCCTTTCCTCTAGTTGTGAGTATGTAGCTCAGTCAACTCGGGTTGAAAATCTTCCTCAGATCCTCCTCCGACACCCCTTTCCTCTAGTTGTGAGTATGTAGCTCAGTCAACTCGGGTTGAAAATCTTCCTCAGATCCTCCTCCGACACCCCTTTCCTCTAGTTGTGAGTATGTAGCTCAGTCAACTCGGGTTGAAAATCTTCCTCAGATCCTCCTCCGACACCCCTTTCCTCTAGTTGTGAGTATGTAGCTCAGTCAACTCGGGTCTAAAATCTTCCTCAGATCCTCCTCCGACACCCCTTTCCTCTAGTTGTGAGTATGTAGCTCAGTCAACTCGGGTTGAAAATCTTCCTCAGATCCTCCTCCGACACCCCTTTCCTCTAGTTGTGAGTATGTAGCTCAGTCAACTCGGGTTGAAAATCTTCCTCAGATCCTCCTCCGACACCCCTTTCCTCTAGTTGTGAGTATGTAGCTCAGTCAACTCGGGTTGAAAATCTTCCTCAGATCCTCCTCCGACACCCCTTTCCTCTAGTTGTGAGTATGTAGCTCAGTCAACTCGGGTTGAAAATCTTCCTCAGATCCTCCTCCGACACCCCTTTCCTCTAGTTGTGAGTATGTAGCTCAGTCAACTCGGGTTGAAAATCTTCCTCAGATCCTCCTCCGACACCCCTTTCCTCTAGTTGTGAGTATGTAGCTCAGTCAACTCGGGTTGAAAATCTTCCTCAGATCCTCCTCCGACACCCCTTTCCTCTAGTTGTGAGTATGTAGCTCAGTCAACTCGGGTTGAAAATCTTCCTCAGATCCTCCTCCGACACCCCTTTCCTCTAGTTGTGAGTATGTAGCTCAGTCAACTCGGGTTGAAAATCTTCCTCAGATCCTCCTCCGACACCCCTTTCCTCTAGTTGTGAGTATGTAGCTCAGTCAACTCGGGTTGAAAATCTTCCTCAGATCCTCCTCCGACACCCCTTTCCTCTAGTTGTGAGTATGTAGCTCAGTCAACTCGGGTTGAAAATCTTCCTCAGATCCTCCTCCGACACCCCTTTCCTCTAGTTGTGAGTATGTAGCTCAGTCAACTCGGGTTGAAAATCTTCCTCAGATCCTCCTCCGACACCCCTTTCCTCTAGTTGTGAGTATGTAGCTCAGTCAACTCGGGTTGAAAATCTTCCTCAGATCCTCCTCCGACACCCCTTTCCTCTAGTTGTGAGTATGTAGCTCAGTCAACTCGGGTTGAAAATCTTCCTCAGATCCTCCTCCGACACCCCTTTCCTTTAGTTGTGAGTATGTAGCTCAGTCAACTCGGGTTGAAAATCTTCCTCAGATCCTCCTCCGACACCCCTTTCCTCTAGTTGTGAGTATGTAGCTCAGTCAACTCCGGTTGAAAATCTTCCTCAGATCCTCCTCCGACACCCCTTTCCTCTAGTTGTGAGTATGTAGCTCAGTCAACTCGGGTTGAAAATCTTCCTCAGATCTTCCTCCGACACCCCTTTCCTCTAGTTGTGAGTATGTAGCTCAGTCAACTCGGGTTGAAAATCTTCCTCAGATCCTCCTCCGACACCCCTTTCCTCTAGTTGTGAGTATGTAGCTCAGTCAACTCGGGTTGAAAATCTTCCTCAGATCCTCCTCCGACACCCCTTTCCTCTAGTTGTGAGTATGTAGCTCAGTCAACTCGGGTTGAAAATCTTCCTCAGATCCTCCTCCGACACCCCTTTCCTCTAGTTGTGAGTATGTAGCTCAGTCAACTCGGGTTGAAAATCTTCCTCAGATCCTCCTCCGACACCCCTTTCCTCTAGTTGTGAGTATGTAGCTCAGTCAACTCGGGTTGAAAATCTTCCTCAGATCCTCCTCCGACACCCCTTTCCTCTAGTTGTGAGTATGTAGCTCAGTCAATTCGGGTCTAAAATCTTCCTCAGATCCTCCTCCGACACCCCTTTCCTCTAGTTGTGAGTATGTAGCTCAGTCAACTCGGGTTGAAAATCTTCCTCAGATCCTCCTCCGACACCCCTTTCCTCTAGTTGTGAGTATGTAGCTCAGTCAACTCGGGTTGAAAATCTTCCTCAGATCCTCCTCCGACACCCCTTTCCTCTAGTTGTGAGTATGTAGCTCAGTCAACTCGGGTTGAAAATCTTCCTCAGATCCTCCTCCGACACCCCTTTCCTCTAGTTGTGAGTATGTAGCTCAGTCAACTCGGGTTGAAAATCTTCCTCAGATCCTCCTCCGACACCCCTTTCCTCTAGTTGTGAGTATGTAGCTCAGTCAACTCGGGTTGAAAATCTTCCTCAGATCCTCCTCCGACACCCCTTTCCTCTAGTTGTGAGTATGTAGCTCAGTCAACTCGGGTTGAAAATCTTCCTCAGATCCTCCTCCGACACCCCTTTCCTCTAGTTGTGAGTATGTAGCTCAGTCAACTCGGGTTGAAAATCTTCCTCAGATCCTCCTCCGACACCCCTTTGTTGTTGTTGTAGATTGCCCGCCGTAGGTCTCCGGCTGGGTAGACGAGGTCTTCTTTAACATGGCTCAGAAAACAATAACCTTACTTACATCATTTATCTAATTACATTATTTCTCTTTCTCTCTCGGGGTTTATTTTTTTATTTTTTTTATTTTTTTATTATTATTATTTTTTTTTATTTTATTTTATTTATTTTTTCTTTTCTTTTTTTTATTTTTTTTTTATTATTATTTTTTATTTATTTATTTATTTTTTCCCCTTTTTTTTTGAGAGAGAAAGGAATCACTGGTATAAGAACTTAACAACAGACGTCGGGCTATTCCACAAATCTATACTTCTTAAAAGTGTGTGGTCACAGCGACACGAGAATAAATGACTAGTTGTATGTGGCTCTTCTAAACATTTCGGGCAAAGAGGTGATTGGGCAGCCCTTTCCTCTAGTTGTGAGTATGTAGCTCAGTCAACTCGGGTTGAAAATCTTCCTCAGATCCTCCTCCGACACCCCTTTCCTCTAGTTGTGAGTATGTAGCTCAGTCAACTCGGGTTGAAAATCTTCCTCAGATCCTCCTCCGACACCCCTTTCCTTTAGTTGTGAGTATGTAGCTCAGTCAACTCGGGTTGAAAATCTTCCTCAGATCCTCCTCCGACACCCCTTTCCTCTAGTTGTGAGTATGTAGCTCAGTCAACTCGGGTTGAAAATCTTCCTCAGATCCTCCTCCGACACCCCTTTCCTCTAGTTGTGAGTATGTAGCTCAGTCAACTCGGGTTGAAAATCTTCCTCAGATCCTCCTCCGACACCCCTTTCCTCAAATCTTCCTCAGATCCTCCTCCGACACCCCTTTCCTCAAATCTTCCTCAGATCCTCCTCCGACACCCCTTTCCTCAAATCTTCCTCAGATCCTCCTCCGACACCCCTTTCCTCAAATCTTCCTCAGATCCTCCTCCGACACCCCTTTCCTCAGATCTTCCTCAGATCCTCCTCCGACACCCCTTTCCTCAGATCTTCCTCAGATCCTCCTCCGACACCCCTTTCCTCAAATCTTCCTCAGATCCTCCTCCGACACCCCTTTCCTCAAATCTTCCTCAGATCCTCCTCCGACACCCCTTTCCTCAAATCTTCCTCAGATCCTCCTCCGACACCCCTTTCCTCAAATCTTCCTCAGATCCTCCTCCGACACCCCTTTCCTCAAATCTTCCTCAGATCCTCCTCCGACGCCCCTTTCCTCAAATCTTCCTCAGATCCTCCTCCGACACCCCTTTCCTCAGATCTTCCTCAGATCCTCCTCCGACACCCCTTTCCTCAAATCTTCCTCAGATCCTCCTCCGACACCCCTTTCCTCAAATCTTCCTCAGATCCTCCTCCGACACCCCTTTCCTCAGATCCTCCTCCGACACCCCTTTCCTCAAATCTTCCTCAGATCCTCCTCCGACACCCCTTTCCTCAAATCTTCCTCAGATCCTCCTCCGACACCCCTTTCCTCAAATCTTCCTCAGATCCTCCTCCGACACCCCTTTCCTCAAATCTTCCTCAGATCCTCCTCCGACACCCCTTTCCTCAAATCTTCCTCAGATCCTCCTCCGACACCCCTTTCCTCAGATCTTCCTCAGATCCTCCTCCGATACCCCTTTCCTCAAATCTTCCTCAGATCCTCCTCCGACACCCCTTTCCTCAAATCTTCCTCAGATCCTCCTCCGACACCCCTTTCCTCAGATCTTCCTCAGATCCTCCTCCGACACCCCTTTCCTCAGATCTTCCTCAGATCCTCCTCCGACACCCCTTTCCTCAAATCTTCCTCAGATCCTCCTCCGACACCCCTTTCCTCAAATCTTCCTCAGATCCTCCTCCGACACCCCTTTCCTCAAATCTTCCTCAGATCCTCCTCCGACACCCCTTTCCTCAAATCTTCCTCAGATCCTCCTCCGACACCCCTTTCCTCAGATCTTCCTCAGATCCTCCTCCGACACCCCTTTCCTCAGATCTTCCTCAGATCCTCATCCGACACCCCTTTCCTCAAATCTTCCTCAGATCCTACTTATTTCTTATTTCTCAATCAAAAATATTTTCTCTTCCATAAAATTAGAGCCTTATTGTGACTTTGTCATGATTTTCTTCTGCTTCAAAAACTTCTACCAAATTTTGTTCATATAATTGTGAAGTGATGAATATTGTTTGGGTTCTTGTGATATCTAATTTTTTTCGTTATGTTTTTACACGATCTATTCCTGCATGATTTCTAACGGATTGCAAAGTTTAACGATTAGTTTGAGAATAAATTTGGACAACTGCATAGGGAATCGGTAAAAAAATACTTTGAGTTTTTATGAGAGAAATAAAAGAGTGAGTACCTCTTTGCAGTCAATCCACTCTCCCCGAATGCAGCCTTCGACAGGAGGAGCCTTACCTGCGACCGGTTCGTCAATTTGGGTCCTCACAGTTTTCGTAGAACAATGAGACCTCTTGTTCAAAAAAATAAAGATCTCTTCTCTCATTCCTCGATTGGTAGCTCTGTTGAGGCTAAAAGCTTGAGAGAGTCAACTGGTGAAGAGAGGATTATTGGTTCAGACTATCTGGTTTAATTGACTTCTTCAGCGAAACTTTCCCTCCCCCAATCTTTCAGTCGTATTAGAGCTACATACTAATCGATAGTTTCCGTTAAAAAACTTTTTTTTAAAAAAAAATGTAAATTTGGTTCTCAAAAAGCGGCTCCAACAAGCTCAAACATTGAGCCACAAGAAAACTTTTTCCCCAAGGTGAATTTCCTCTGGGAAAAGTGGAGCATTTGTCAGTCAGAACTTGAGAGCTCGTTAAACTGAATTTTAGTGCGACATTCCGATTGACACACTAAAAAGATTTATTAAGTTAAACGAAAAGAAGTACATAAGTTTACTGCAGGATTGCCGAATGCAGCAGTGACTGGTGCTCCAACAACACAGTCGCAAATCCCTCCGCCCTCGGGGTCTTCGAATGCAAGGAACCACTCCGGGTCAGTTGACGAATTGTCTTTTCCCTCACGAATTTCATAGCCTGAAGAAATTGGGATGGACATCATGAAACAATCGGATTTATTATGTGTCCGAAAATGACTACTTCAATGGAATTGCTATGTACAATCTACACATTAATTGTTGCTGAGGTTTCATGAATATTGAAAATCGAGCAAAAAACTGAGAAACGATCATCGTTACGATATTTATTTATTTATTTTATCGACATTTAACTATGAAAGGTTAGGGTGAGACACATTGTAAATGATACATACATAAGTGTGGTGCCAGGTAATGCAAATTTCTAAATGCTACTGATTATTCTCCAGTTCACTTAGCACATTCTCGTTACGGAGACGACTTATGAACTGATCTACTGTTCCTGAATTTAATATTTCACTCGAGATTACGTAAAACATTATTGAAACCCGTAAACCGAAACAATTGAATCTAGAAGTGGAAGAAGTACATTCAATTGCAATACCATTCATATTTGTACAAGTGGAGAAGGTGCGCTTGAAAATGTGGGATTTTTCAATGATAGACTTTTCAGTAATAGATCATTGAATATTAACACGTAATTTAGCTTTCGAATGTATAATTATTGGTCTCGCATGATAGAATAAATGCGAATTGCAAACGAATTCTGTAGTAGGCTTTTGTAGTTTGAGGAAAACCCCGAGTTTTAAAAGACATCTAACCCTTGTTTCAGAACGACCATTATTAAAATTTTGGTTTCGCCAAAGATTTCCTGCACAATCGGTTTTTCCTGTTCTTCTTGTGCGAGTTACCCTAGAGTTTGAAAAGTTAACTCAATAAATTGATATAATATAAAGGTTTTTTTAACATTTTGAAATGGCCTAATTATGACTCTCAATAATATTTGAAAAAGGAAATCAACTAGTTCTGAGCGTGAAAAGAAGTAAGAAGTGACAGGGGAAGTAATATTGTGAAAGAACAGGAATAAAGGGAATATTGAATGAGAAAAAAAGAGACTTCTTCGTTTTTCACTCTAATATAACTTTTTCTTCTAGCAGGAATCACTCATTTTCTAACGTAACATTGCTTTTTGTCTTCTCTTGCGTACGCTTCTGACTCTTACTTCCTCTTTAAACTCTCTTCTCTCTCTTTCTGTATCTTTCTTTCTTCCTCTGACTTTCTCTCTCTCTTTCTTCCTCTCTCTCCCTCTCAGACTTCTCTCCTCCCTCTCCCCTTGATCAATGCTCGGCAGTCACAACTGTCGTATGTGTGCTCTAAGAAGCTTTCTGGATGTCCCCAGTTCCCCAATATCCTCCTCGAGATGGGGAAGAAATGAGAAAGGAATCGAACCCTGATAACCTCCAGGCTCCCCTTAAAGTGTCGTATGCCCCAGATCCCCTCCAGCCTCTCCTCAAAGTGACCCATGCTCCGGATCTTCTTCAACCTCCCCTAAAAGTGGCTCACGCCCCTGTTTCTCTTCAGTCTCCCGTCAAAGCGGCCCATGCCCCCTCTTCCTCTCGAACCGAGAACCGACGCCCGACCCACAATATAGTCATAGTTCCATCTAAGAGCAATGTCGTCAAAACGGCCAGGATCGTGCACTCAAGGCACAGGTTTATCAAAATCATATCCTTTTATCATTATATTCTGGAAGAACCTTCTTAGAGTTCTCCCTATTATCATAAAGCTAACATTACATACAAACGCTTTATCATCAATGTTATATTAGATAGAACGCCATTGATTCAAGCGATTCCGCATTCTCCGATTCCTAATGTATGGTATGAGAGCGTGGAGACAGGAAAATTGGGCATGTTTTGGACGATACGGCCATCTTCAACTTCTGCTAAAGACCGGAAACCATCATTTTAAACGAAAAGATCGAGAAAAAATTCGAAGACCCCTTTACACGTCAAACTGAAGGAATAATGTTGTATATAAATATGTAAAATTTGTTTTTCTGTGGCGAGAAAAGAATATAAAATCTTCAAATTCTAAGTTACATAGTTTAAAGGCAGTGACGCCTGGTTAAGATGACAAATGATTGAGCTATCGCACAGAAAAAAGCTAGTCCACCGAGCGGGATCGAACCCAACAACCTCGACTCAATCCTAGTCCACCGAGCGGGATCGAACCCAACAACCTCGACTCAATCCTAGTCCACCGAGCGGGATCGAACCCAACAACCTCGACTCAATCCTAGTCCACCGAGCGGGATCGAATCCAACAACCTCGACTCAAGCTAGTCCACCGAGCGGGATCGAACCCAACAACCTCGACTCAATCCTAGTCCACCGAGCGGGATCGAACCCAACAACCTCGACTCAATCCTAGTCCACCGAGCGGGATCGAACCCAACAACCTCGACTCAATCCTAGTCCACCAATCGGGATCGAACCCAACAACCTCGACTCAATCCTATTCCACCGAGCGGGATCGAACCCAACAACCTCGACTCAATCCTATTCCACCGAGCGGGATCGAACCCAACAACCTCGACTCAATCCTAGTCCACCGAGCGGGATCGAACCCAACAACCTCGACTCAATCCTAGTCCACCGAGCGGGATCGAACCCAACAACCTCGACTCAATCCTAGTCCACCAAGCGGGATCGAATCCAACAACCTCGACTCAATCCTATTCCACCGAGCGGGATCGAACCCAACAACCTCGACTCAATCCTATTCCACCGAGCGGGATCGAACCCAACAACCTCGACTCAATCCTAGTCCACCGAGCGGGATCGAACCCAACAACCTCGACTCAATCCTATTCCACCGAGCGGGATCGAACCCAACAACCTCGACTCAATCCTATTCCACCGAGCGGGATCGAACCCAACAACCTCGACTCAATCCTATTCCACCGAGCGGGATCGAACCCAACAACCTCGACTCAATCCTAGTCCACCGAGCGGGATCGAACCCAACAACCTCGACTCAATCCGGGAGCGCGTGTTATAAAATCTATTATTGAGTTGTATTTTACCTGATTTCTGCAAGTTTTTAAAATAAAGACATTCTATTTACCATCGTATCGGTCAAAAAAGTCTTTTCTACCAATAATAAGCGTTTTTCTGAGACTAAACCATCTATTCCTCCCCACTATCCGTGAAAATCTCTCATCTCTCAGAGGATTTCAGAGCCAATATAAATTATCTGCTCATTAAGTGACGTATTAACATGTTTGTCAAGTTTTAGTGGCAAACTAGGAGGAAAAGTTTGTTAATTAGAAGTTTGTTTTTTTCACTTTGTTAACTTTGGCCTTTGCCCCCCCCCAAAAAAAAATGTCGAACCGATTGGGCAACAAAAATTTTCATGAAATGTTAGGGTTCATGTTAATAATGCTATTAACGGAAATGATTTGGCCGGAGTCTCCCATAGAGTTGAATCTCGAATGGAAAATATCTAAATTCGAATGTTGTGTATTCCGTGTTTCTTTTTGCTAGTTTGTTTTTTCTTCTTTTTTTTTCAACTGCACGCTCTTTCTCCGATAAACACCGATTATTCCCTCGGTTGAGTAAGCCGTAAGAACTTTCTGTCGTCTATTGAAGCATGGAATACGAATGAAAATTGTTGACTGTCGATGCTATCTTATAAATATTTATACTTAACAGTCAATTACTTCTCTGCTAGTTCTTACACTTTCATCTATTTAGTTTCCTCTATGTACCCCGGTGTGACTTGACAGAGGATTCTCCCTGCTCTTCTCCTCTCTCTCTCTCTCTCTCTCTCTCTCTCTCTCTCTCTCTCTCTCTCTCTCTCTCTCTCTTACTTTCTCTATATCTCTCACTACTCCGGACACTTTCCCTATCTACTAGTTCCCTCCCACCTCATTTTTCAATCTCTTCAATCCATTCCTTCTCTCTCTGTCTCTCTCTGTCTCTCTCTATGTTCTCTTTCTCCTCTTAGTTTACATGTTCTCTTGAAATACTAGCTTTCCCTGCTCTCTTTTACCATTGTGCATCGATCGCTCCTCGCCCTTTCGACATGAAGAAAAGTTGGGAGAAAGGAGTTGTTCAAAAGAGAATCAGCATTTGAAAGAGAGAAATAGAGAGAAGTAGTGTGTGAGAAAGAGTATTCAATGGGCATAAGAACCGAAAGACAAGGAAGAGAAGGGGACATTCTGAGTCATTCATGTTGGGGAGGTCTCTCTCTATATCTATCTTTCTGTGTCTCTTTTTCTGTCTCTTTATTTCTCTTTTTATCTCTCTAGCTATCTCTCTTTCTCTCTCTTTTACTCTCTTTCTTTCTCTTTTTCTCTCTTTCTTTCTCTTTCTCTCATCTTCTCTATTTTCAACCATTTCCTCCTGTTTTTCTTCAAAAAGCTGTATTTCTAGTTTCTCGTACTGTATGACACTTTAACCAAATGTGCGTCTGATTGAAGCAGTACTGAAAGGGAAGTTCCCTTAAGGGTTCTCAACATTATTTTAATTTCCTCCTCATACTATTTCAGAGTGAGAGATTGAGTTCTGCTGCTGATCCAATCTTCTTCTCAAACGGAACTTTCTTCAAGTCTGGTTCAATTCACGAATTTGGCTCTCTTCATCATCTTTCTTCTCTTTCTCTGTGGTTGATGGATGAAGTTCTTTTTCTCATTCATTTACTGTTTGAAGGTCTCTTCTCTTCTAGGTTAGATGACAGAGTGTTTCTCTGACCCGCACTGCAGATAAGAAAAATCTATGCGCTTTACAAAAACCACGAAAAACATAGAAATCTATGCGCTTAGAAAATTTTTTCTCAGATTTTACGTAGGAAAGTTCCAAATCATTGGAAAACTTTTATGTTGAACTCTGAAATTTTAAAAATCTATGCGCTCAAAAAAAGTTGTGCGGGTGCTAAGAAACACCCTGGTAGATGAAGAGTGAGAGAAGAGGAACTGGGAGAGAATATATGGAGACACACAGAATAGCGAACCTCCATCCCGTTTGGAATTGTCAGGAATATTCCGTACCCTTCTTTATTGTAAACTTCGACGTTCTGATTAGCTTCTCCGTTTTGTCAAATTTTCAAAGGTAATTTATTATTTCGAATTAAAGACTAGAATTTCGAGATAGAAATTATAGAAAATCTTTTTTTTTAAAGCAAAAGTGTAAGTTTACTTATTATCATAGGTAAAAAATGTCTTGATTTTGCAATAGGTCGTTCGCTAATGTAAGATTAAACTTCACTTTTAAGTTTTCGAAACCGTTTGAGGCTGAGTTGAGGCTGATGAAACGTTCGATTTATGTGGAGGAATGAAGTTTTTTTCTTTAGATTTTAGCTGTGAAAATTCTGAGAGAATCATTCCGAGTGAAGGAGGGTCGGTAGGTCGGTCGCCCTAGGATTTTTTTTGCCAGTTTGCAGTTAACCTATGGTGTCTTCTTGAAGAGCTCATTTGATATGTCGTATTGGTTTGGACCTCCTTCAATTTCTTCTGTAATTCGCCACCCGTCTAGACTCTTTCTCTTTGTTCACTTAAACATGTTTCATGTGTTCTGAATCTCCGCTTCTGTATTTTGCTCTATTCTCTCTCGGTTAACCATACTCTCTCTCTCTTTCTCTCTCTTCAACACTCATCTATTATGGATGGTACACCGCGAAAAGCTTCAGTGAGTTAGTTATTCTATAATACTTATTTCACTTATTTCCACATAGTGAACTTACTAAATCGCAGATTTTCTCTCGATCTATGATTTAAGGGAAAATACTCGATAAAAACTTTGATATAAAATTTGTTGACTTGGTTAATTTCTGTAATTTAGAGGTCCATCCTTTAGTCACCGGTGCAAAAGACCCCCTCCCTCTTTTCTCTTCTTTTGCCTTTGTCTGTATTTTCTCATGATAGTCTCTGATGAATTCGACTCTGCTGCTCGGAGAACATTTCTCTCTCTATTTCCCTTTCTTTCTCTCTCTCGTACCCTCTCCCTCTCTCTCTTTTTTAATCCCTCCCTCTCCTTTCTCTCTCGGCTCTGAGAACCTAATCTCTGTTTTCTTAGTTGATTATCAAATCGGTTGTCTCGTTCGGAACTCCGCTGTCTCGCATCCACCGATCCTTTGTTTTCTATCCTTGTTGTTCTGGCAGCGACTTACTTCTCCTCGATCTATTCACGACATCACTCATCTAAGAGTTTCTTCATTTTTAGTTTTCTAATCCCTTTGGTCTCCTTGCTATAGTTTTCATATATAGGTAATCTCTTCCTTATTTCATGGATTTCGTATCATCAAAATATTAGTCAGCTGAGTGGATTTTACTTCATCCTTCAATCACATGTAGATCAAACACATCGCTGGCAGGGGTCAAATAGTAATGTCAGACCTTCTGTCGGCGGGCCTCTGTTTTTTTATCATAAGAGGGGACCCTTATGTGAAGTTTTTTTTCTCGGGCGTCCTTTTTCTTGCACACAAAAAACCTTTGATCGCTGGTGTTCTTGTTCATGCATTCATTTTCTCAATATGCATTACGTTCATTCTCAAATCGTTTTTTCTTTGACTATATTCGTTCAATCGTATGATTCTCATTAACATAAGACATTCTCTGCTGATGCCTTCCTTACACATCTCAAGGCTTCTTAATCGAATTTGCACTTTTCATTTTGTAGTCTGCTTGCGTCATTCTCTTTTCCCTCCATGTCTATCTCACTCTCTCTATCTCTTCTCTCTCACACTATATCTACTCTCTAAATTTTTCCTCTCTCACCTTCTCCAACTAGGACTTTGCATGTACTTTTCGGTCCCAACTGAAAGTCTGCCCACTGTTCATTTCAATATTCATGCATATCTCAATCTATGAGACATTGTGGCCCAGCATATTTAATTTAAAAGAAGTAACCAACATAACTCTGCTGTCCTTTGTGTTCTATCCACTCAAATATATTTGTTCTCTTATTTCTACTCCATTCACATCTCGTCTTCACACATAGTTCGAATTATAATATTATCTTTTAGATGTATTCTTGATTTATTATCTTTTCAACAGTGTGCGGTACTTAGTCTTTTCCCTTCAATACATTGCCTGAGCTCTCTCTCCGTGTCCTAGCTTCGTTCTACCAAGTTGTCTCTCTCGCCCTCTTTCTTTCTCTCTCTCTCTCTCTGCCTGGCCCCCGGCTAGATCTCCTCCCTTGAATGTCTGTGTGGACTGAGTGTCAGCTGAGTATGAAGCGAGATATTGAGTATTTCACGAGAATTAGAGTAGAGACCAAAACAAAAGTAAGTGGCAAATGGAGTAAGAGGGACAGAGAGAGAGAGAGAGAGAGAGAGAGAGAGAGAGAGAGAGAGAGAGAGAGAAAGCGTGCAATACTAGTGATGTGTGCGGAGAAAGCAAGGTGAATTGCCCTACCAACCTCTCTTTGCGAACTCGTATCATCAACCAACCTATCTTCTCTAACTCTCCATGTCTACTATGTATATTCCTTTCCCCTTTCCTTCATTCTCTCTTAGTTTCTCAATCCTTTCTCTTTTCCAACTATGCACCCTCTCAACTGTCGCATCTCTCCCTTTCTAATTTCTCGCTATTTTTTGTCTCTCCCCCTTCTTTTGTGTCTCGTTTCTTTGTTTCTCTGTGTTTTCACCTAGTGAATGTACTTCTAATTCTTTCAAAGTGGAGTTTTTCGGTAATTTCAACTCTCTTTAAGTTCTTTTCTTCTAAGTTTTACTTCTCCTTTCTTTCGATCTCTCTCTCTCTCTATCCATCTCTCTCTCTTTCTCTCTCTCTCTCTCTTTCTCTCTCTCTCTCTTTCTCTCTCTCTCTCTCTCTTTCTATGTAATCTTTCCCTTCTCCTCTTTCAGTCTTTATTCTTCCATCTAAAACTAAAAAAATGGTCATTGGCCTCATTTTTATGTTCACGTTTGAGTTTGTGCGATTAAGTTTATGAAAAGTAGGAAAGGGGATGGTTCAAACATTCAAATGCTCAGAACTATGTAATGTAATTAGAATGTTCATGATGTTCGATAGGCTGTTTTGCATAATTCACTAAAAAATAATACATTTTTTTCATAATCATTATTATTACATTATAATTATATAATAATAATAATGATTATGAAAAATTGTATCTCTCATCAGAACATTCAACTTGATCGTGAGAGACAGATTTTTATTATTCATGATAGGAGTGAGGAAGCACTAAACATGATGGGAGAGATCAAGGTACTTCTGATGAAGATTAAGATTTGAAAGAAAAACAATGATCAGTTTTTTGAGAGAGAGAGAGAGATTGTTCGGTACTGATTACAAGCGGGGGAGGGGGTTCTACAATGCCTCTGAAAAGAGACCAGTAGAGAGCGATAAATTGCATATAGAGAAAGAAACCCGCGAGTAGTTGCAGTGAAAAAAGACGTTTTATCGAGATGAATGAGGTTTTACGTAAGGCTCTTTCTTGGAATAGAAAAAAAAGACGCGAAGAAGTTTGAAAGAGAGATCTGCCAAAAAAACTGTAAGACATGACCATTCAACCCTTGAATAAAAGGTTTCTGGTTGCAGGGGAGGTACATCTTCTTCATCGCACGGTCATAGTCGGGGAGCTTCAGGAGGGGGAGGAAGCAATCCACCTTCCCAAGGTTTCTTTTCTATCTATTTTAATATTTCTCACATTTTTTATCTAATATTTTGAACAATCTTTTATAAGATTCTGTATCTGCTCGGTTCATATCGGGGTGTTTCTCTCACCCGCACTGCGGGTAAAAAACCCTATGCGCTCTTCAAAACCCTCAAAAAACATTGAAATTTTATGCGGTTGGAAATTTTTTTCTCGGATTTTACGTTTTCCAAATTCAAAATTATTGGAAAAAAAAGGAAAATTCCAAATCATTGGAAAAATTAAATGTTTAAATCTGAAATTTTAAAAACCTACGCACTCGAAAAAAGTTTTGTGGATGCTAAGAAATACCCTGGTTCAGATTCGTTTCGTTGAGAATTATATATATATATATATATTTTTTTTTTTGTTCGAAAAATGGAACAAAGGAAGAATAAAATTGCAGAGGGACAGTTCAGTTTTCGCGAGACTTCCAGTGCTTATGAGAATTTTTAAAATTAATTTTTTATGCGAGAAGTCCTGTCATACACTGGGGTTGAATGGAGCCGCCCAATTTGGGTTTACATGTATCCCCCGCTCAAAGTTTTGGAGGGAGAAAGAAGAGCGGATATAGGAAAGGGGTAAGATAAGAGAGGGAGTTTTTTGTCAATAGTGTGTGTACATGTATCCGCCAGCTGGACCGATCCGGTCACTATTTAACCCCTGGTCATACACTGGTGAAGTTTTAGTCGTGAACTATTAAGACCATTTTCTTCCATGCCGAAAATCATTTGAATGTTCTTGGAAGTCATTAGTCTTCCCCAGGTATGGCTCCCTCTCATAGTCATCTTCTTCCATGCCGAAAATCATTTTATGTTATCGGAAGTCATTATTCATCCCAGGTATGGCTCCCTCCTCCCGCTCCTCTGCGCGTCAAAGGACAACCGGAGACGACCCTCACGTTGGCAAGTATAAGCTACTGAAGACGATTGGCAAAGGCAACTTTGCCAAGGTAAGTAAATGAGCAGCGTCTTCTCCTATTCCTTTCTTGTTTCTGCTATTACTTTCCAAATTAATGAGATGTTGATTTGAAGGTGAAATTAGCGAAGCACATTCCAACTGGTCAAGAAGTCGCCATCAAAATCATCGACAAGACCGCCCTCAATCCTAGCTCTCTACAAAAGGTCCCTTCTTTTTTGGTTCCTAGTCTGTTAAATGAACGTAGTGCGCATGATCTTCAATGTTAGATTTATAACGTGTCGTAATGAGACGAAATTGATTCAACACCTAAATGCTTCTTCCAGCTCACTTTTAAATGGGCTCCTTCTCTCAAAAGCTGTATCTTTGTGAGAAATGCCCTCGTTAGCTCTCTGATTCTCTACTCTGTGCTGGAACGGATACCATGCACCATCGTGTGTCCCTCTTTCTCTCTCTTCATATGTCTTTCTCGCGTTCTCTCCTTTCTCTCCGCATTTCTGACTACTTTGCTCGGGCTGCTACAAAATGTTCAATGTCTATTCTAATGCCTAAAGTAGAAGAGAATAAGAGTTCTTATTGAAAAGAAAAGACAAAAATAAGTAGAAAAAAGAAATGATGATGAAGAGAGTTAGAAGAAACAACTGAGACAGAGATTCTAAAATTGAAATTTTTTTAATAGAAATTGACAAAGTAAGGTGCATACTAAACAAAAAGTTGTCAAGCACAGATAAAGTCGTGCATTTCTCATTCTGCTGGTACAAAGTATGTTTGAAAGAAGTCTTACAAATAATTTCCTTTCTGTCTTGTTTGGTAATGTTCAGTCTAAAAGTGAGATAGCATCTTCATGAATCCTGATTTTTTATCGATAGATTGATGATAAAGGAAATTTACGACATGAATACTTCACCAGAAGAAAGCAAAGCAATAGGATGTTGACAGTAATTTTTTTAGGAACAGTTTCACGGTGTTCAATAAAATGTCTTTTTTCTTTCTTTTTTTATAGTACAAAAAAATTGCTTTTAGGTTGATTGTGAAGTCAGTTATAACAAGTATCCAAAAACTCGAGTTTTTTCTCAATTCTATGTCACCTGCACTCGTGAGAAAAAAGTGAAAAGAACCGCTCATTCTTCCGAGATGCCAAGAAAAATGAGCATGTTTTGATTCGCTTGATGATGAGAGTATTTCATACTAAAAGGACATAGGAATTGGATTATGAACAGAGGATTTTTAGTGTGCAAGAAAAAGTACAGACGCTCGCCGAAGGGGGAAATTTTTTTTAACTTAAAGGTCTCCCCTTATGATGAAAAAAAACAGAGGCCCGCCGACAGAAGGTCTGACATGACTATTTAACCCCTGATTATGAAAGACTTCGCTCTAATTGTTGGAAATGAGAAAGAATTAAAATAATAGACCAGGTTCTATTCTTTTCTCTACTCAGAGCAAGCGGAACCATCTCGATTATATCGCATCTTATCTATCAGTCGTCGTTCGCTCTTTTTTCTTCGCTCTCCTCTTTCTCTTTACCCCTTTTATCTGTTCTGAGTACGAGTCAGTCAATAACGAGTGTTCTACCTTGGCCTAGAACAAAGAGGGAATTTGATGAGTGTTGAAGAGAGAGAAAGAGAGAGAGTATGGTTAATCGAGAGAGAATAAAGCAAAATACAGAAGCGGAGATTCAGAACACATGAAACATGTTTAAGTAAACAAAGAGAAAGAGTCTAGACGGGTGGCGAATTACAGAAGAAATTGAAGGAGGTCCAAACCAATACGACATATCAAATGAGCTCTTCAAGAAGACACTCATAAGGAACTTTTTTTTCCAGCTCTTCCGTGAAGTGAAAATAATGAAGCAACTCGATCACCCGAATATTGTTAAATTGTACCAAGTGATGGAAACGGAGCAGACACTATATCTGGTGATGGAGTACGCAAGTGGGGGCGAGGTGCGTCTTATGCAGTGTTTTTATTTGCGAAAACATAATGAAACATAACGACATCCCGTTTTTTTTTCCACGTTATGTTCACAACTAAAATTTGTATAAATAATAGTCTCAAATGGAATAGCGCTTCAAATGTGCATGGTGTACGGTATTTTGTGCCCTTTCTGTGACATAGAAGTCGCGGTGTCTCTCGTTGTCTGCGGCGAGAGAGTATTTGAGAACACTTAAACACAAATTTTAGTTGTTAACATAACATGGAAAAAAAAACGGGATGTCGTTATGTTTCATTATGTTTTTCGCAAATAAAAACACTGCATTACTTTCTCAATTCGTAGGAAAATGTAGGCTGATCTTGTGCTTGTAGAAGAAGGTGGATGCAAGGAGTAAACCATTTTTTGACGAATTTTATGGTAGGAAGTTGTATTAAGACAATTTGTATAAGAATAGGTCTAGGAATGACAATTTCTTTTGTGGTAGTAAAGTCGCTAGTAAAAAAGCTTGGGTTAGAAAATAGTTTCTGGTGAGAGGAGCACGGGATCGTTTTAAAATGAGGTTACGGATGGGAATTCTCATCGTAAGAGAAAGTAGCTGATCTGAAAGGGGTAAAAATGTGTAAAAGTCACTCTTGCAAAACGCAAAGAAGAAAAAGCGATACTCGTTAAGGTGTTCGATTATTTGGTGGCGATTATTATTATTTGGTTGAGGTGTTCGATTATTTGGTTTCGATTATTATTATTTGGTTGAGGTGTTCGATTATTTGGTGGCGCATGGTCGAATGAAAGAGAAGGAAGCCAGGGCCAAGTTCAGGCAAATTGTTTCTGCCGTGCAGTATTTGCACCAGAAAAATATCATTCATCGAGATCTAAAGGTATCCATCTGAATTTTTGTCGTTCACATTTTCATGAAAATATTGTGTTCGAGAATTTTGTAGTATTTTCGAAAATGGAAAAGTTCCGGGGAGAGCGGGGATAGAACCTGTCTGTGGCAAAGGAAAAATGTTATTTGGAAGAAATGGGGGGTTTTTCATGTAAACAAATACCGTTTAATCGAAGACAGGGAGTTGAACAGAGAACCGACCGGAGATGGTAGAACCAAGCCTTACCGACGGCAGAAGAGGCGTATAGATATAAAAACTGCTTTCTCGAGAGATTGAGTGCGAGCGATGTAAAAACAGATACAAACAGACAAAAAGTATTACTGATTCGCGCATAGAGTTCACGCGAAGGGGGTTTAGAAGAAATACCCTCGGGTAGATAGTGAACATTTAACTCTTTGATGTTTTTCAATCGATTGTGTATTTATTGAGTAAAAATGATACTTTGCAACAGCGAATGATTTGCAGGCGGAGAATCTGTTGCTGGACTCTGATATGAACATCAAGATTGCCGATTTTGGGTTCAGTAATCAATTCTCCATTGGTAAGTTTCTTCCGCTTTTGCTTGTTGCTTGTATTCAATATTAAGTATTTTATCCACCAAATAATGGGCTTTTACTAAACCACGCCCCTCACGCCACTCACCCCCGTTTATTACTAATCCACGCCACTGCGCGGGAAAATTCTTAACTTCGGCCCCATGCGCTTTATTTAGTTTTTCATTTTTTCTGCTTAGACTTAGGCAAAAGTTTACGCTAACGAGGCCGTACGGCTTAGGCTAACGGGACCGTATCAAAAAATATAGATAATAGTGCGTCAAACACTTTTTCTCTCTTTTCCGCGCAGTGGCGTGGATTAGTAATAAACAGACGTGAGGGGCGTGGTTTAGTAATCGCCAAAGAACGAGTTATGAAGACTCATCTGCTAACATGGGAAGTATCACAGCAAGATCATCAATTTTTGAAAAAAGTTACTCTGCATAAAATTAATAGACCAGTATATATCCAGGGGTTAAATAGTGACCGGATCGGTCCCGTCGGCGGATACATGTACACAAACTATTGACAAAAAAAACTCCTCTTTCCTTACCCTTTTCCTTCATCCCCTCTTCTTTTTTCCTCCAAACTTTGAGCGGTGGATACATGTAAACCCAAATTGGGCGGCTCCATTTAACCCCTGTATATATCATCCTGATATCTTATCCTGCATGGCGCCAAAGCTGATTATTTTATCGGGGTGGAACGTTACGAAGAGACGACCATTTGGAGAGAGTGAGAACGGGAAGAATATATTTGGGTTGTCTCAGAAAATATCCGTTTTCCAAGATGATTATATGTTGAGGGAACAAGTTGGACACCTTCTGTGGATCTCCACCTTATGCCGCACCCGAATTATTCCAAGGTTTTCTTCTCCATGTTTTTACTTATGAAGTTGAATTGATTTTTTTATGCAAGTTGGTGGTAAGAGGACGAATCAAACGAATACGAATAAATTTATTTGTTTAGACGTTCTGGAATTTAGTAATTTCTCAAGTGTTTTATAAAAAGAGTTCCGAACATTTTTGTGGTTTAGTATTGAATTAAGCCACCGTAAACTCTTACTAGTACACTTGTATACCGTATACTGAATACCGTAACAGTACTTGACATGTTTCAGGTAAAAAATACGATGGACCGGAGGTGGATGTGTGGAGCTTGGGTGTGATACTGTACACGCTCGTCTCTGGCTCATTACCTTTTGACGGACAAAACTTGAAAGAGCTCCGTGAAAGGGTCCTACGGGGAAAGTACCGTATACCGTTCTACATGTCAACGGATTGCGAGAATCTACTGAAAAAGTTCCTTGTTCTGAACCCTCAACGGAGAGGAACTTTGGAGACAATAATGAAAGACAGGTGAGTGTTCCTTTCTTCTATTATCATTTTACTTGATAATAATTGAAGCGATTTTCTTTGGAAACGTTCATTTGAGAGTTTCGACTGCGACGTTTGAGATTTGTTGCTGAAGCAAAAGAATGTACGACAAAATTTGAAGTAAGCAAAAATGTAAATGAAAATGAAATAGAAGTAATGGTGATGTTGAGATGGATGAACATCGGTTTCGAGGAAGACGAGTTGCGCCCTTATCTGGAAACTGTCAAGAATCAACGCGACGAGGGCAGGGTTCAGCGACTCTCACAGGTTCTTTTTTACTGGTAAACAAAAAGTTAAACCGGGTTTTTATTTCAACCGGTGTGTGTTTAAGAGAAGCTTTCTAGTGTAAGTTGCTCTTGCTAAAATGACCTCAGAATTACGAGGTACTCTTACCATGAAAACCTCTGATCTATAAAGAAAGCGACAGCAATGTGTTAGGATTGGGTGGAAGAATGATCCGGCTGGTTGAATCAGTGATGAAAAACAATACAGGAATGGATAGGGTTAAGTGATTAAAATCATCAAAATATCAATCGATATTTTATTGGCTTTATGAACTCAATATTAAATTCATTCTCTCAAAAAAAATTTTTCTGTTAAATGTTTAAAAGTTGTTTTAAAAAGTCTGAACCGAGAAATCTGGTGAATTCAAAGAAAACAAAAAGAATTTAAGATGGGCTACCGCAAAGAGGTTATCTCAGAAAGTTTGGACAAAGAGCGATTTGATGAAATTCACGCGATGTATTTGCTGATGGGGGAGAAGAAACCCGAGGTTCGTTTTTATCTTCAACTAGGTTCAGGGGTGTTTTAGTGTGCAAGAACAAGACACAGACGCCCGCCGAAAGCGTAAAAAATTTTTCCCACATAAGGGTCTCCCTAATGATAATTTTTTTAAAAAAAACACGCCCACGAAAAAAATTTTTGCTTTACGTACGGGTCCCCCCTTATGATTTGGAAAACAGAGGCCTGCCGACAGAAGTTCTGACAAGACTATCTAACCCCTGACTAGGATCTGACCTGACTATTTAACCCCTGACTAGGATCATATCATCCTCTCCTGTTCCCTGGTCCACGAACAAGCAAATCATGAAGTGTTCTCCCATAAAGTGACTAACTTGATGTTGAAGAAGTAGAATCTATTAGGTTATCGTCTGGCCATCTGTGTTGAGTCAAAATGCAATTTTGCTGATGTGATGATACTAACTACCGGATGAATGTAGAATGCCGGCAATCGTTTGAATGTTCATCATATTAACTGTATTTTTAATCCGATTCCCCATTTCCCTTGAATTTGCTACCGTATATCTGGAACCTGCTACCGTATATCTCTCGGTCTGTGGTCTCTCTCTCTCTCTCTCTCTCTCTCTCTCTCTCTCTCTCTCTCTCTCTCTCTTTTTTTTGTCATCTCTCTCCAGATGGATGGAATGGACGCGCTAGCAGCTCAAAACGTCAACGTGACCTCCTCCACTCAGAATGTGACTTGCATGTCGGGCGGTGGGCTCACATCCGGAATGGCCACGGTGAGAGTTTGGATGTTGTCATTGTGAATATTGATTAGTTGAGATCGATCGATATTGTGTAATTTGGTGCATGTGTGAATGAACAACCCCCAGTTGAATGGATGTACATATCTACTCACTTTGCATGCTCGCCCGCGACTTTCATACCATTTTCTTTGGTTTTACTACCTGCAAAAAAGAGTATTTTGAGCTAAAGTAAACTGGACGTTCTGCTTGTGGTTCATATCTGTATAATGGTCATGTTGTCTCCAACTCAACAAAGATTGAATCAGTGAATGTGATTCGGTATTGGCTTTGCCTGGGGCGGTCTGCTAGAGCCCCCTCTCTCTCGCTCATTTCAGCCCGCCCGCTACTCGCGAGTGACTGCAGCCTCCTCTGCGCAGCACTCCTCTCCCTCCTCCATGACCACTTCCCTCTTTGACTCCGCTAAGGTGACTGTCTATGCACTCCTTGTTCTGGGCGGGATTGTCTACATGTGCTACGCTAATTCACAACTTCCTGCCGGGTCCTGCTCTCAACTAAAAGCATGAGGCTCAAATTGTTCAAATCTATTCAGAGTACAAACTGCATCGGGTGGCGTTTTCAGAGACGTTTTCAATTTCGCACAGTTTTTTGTCTCACCAGATCACTATTTGAAATTTGAGATAACGGCGTTATTTGCAGAATTGGATATCCTAACATTTCAGAGCGACTCGAGGCGCGCGTCTCAGGAACCGCCGAAAGGCGCGAGTGGGAGCGGGCTGCCTCAAGTTGCCCTGAGGCAACCGCCGCCCTCGGCCACCGGCATCGTCACGCGGCAGACTTCCGCCGCAACCGCCTCTCATGGCGGCACCGCCAACCCGCCAGCGAACAAGCGTTCGTTTGCCTTTTAAGACTAGTTGATAATCTTTTTGAGATAATGGAGAGATATGATTTTTTTATCGAACTATCACACGGAAAATAGATAGTACACGGCGTGGGCTCCAATCCAGATATCTCGCTATAGCTGTCAGAAAGTGATAACGCGTGTTGCACTATCGAAGACACAGTGCTTGCCCGTGTGAAGGTGCTATGCTAATTATAATAAGCGCTCGAAGACCTTTTTTCGGATAGAATAGCGGTGAAAAATGAGATGATAAATCAGTAAATTTTCAAAAAGAACAGTCTGAAGGCACTAAAACTGGAGAGAAATATGGAGTAAAAATGAAATGTTTTTGAGAATGTTGAGACTGCAGGCTACACGATGCAGTCGTTCGAGTTGGAGAGAGGAATGACACCGACAACGGCGGGCGAGGCTTTCAGCAGAGCGTCTGCATCGGTTGCCGCTGCCGCGAGTGGCGGCTCGCGGAAGGCCAGTACCCCCGGGCGGATCACGATGATCCGTCCGCCCGCCTCCGGACATCCCATCCACACAGGAAAAACCCAACCGTTCGGACTGCAAAGGAATGAGTGAGTTACAATTCGAATGGAAAGAGGACTAAAAGAAATGGTCTCTTGAAAACTGACGTGAAGCAGAAAAAAAAATCATTTTTTTAATGATTCAAAAACTCTCCTCGGCTTTCATTATTCAGGTATTTCAGAAAAAAAGTGTTTTTATCAAGCGAGAGGTTCGTTTTATCACAGTGGTTCCCTGATCCACACTAAACGTAAATGCTACGCTCAAATTTGTGTGCTAACCAAAAGAGAAAGTGAAACGGATCTCTGAAGTTGACTGTTTCCTTTTGGTGAACTTCTTCGACCTGCACGCTTTCTTGGTGAGAAACAGTCTTGTTTTATAATGGTTTTGCTTTTCTATATCATTGACTTATTGGACAAAAAGTGATGAACTTTTCTCAATTGAAATTTAATTGAGTTATTAGTTACTACGAGAAACGAAGGCGAAGGATAACGTGACACAGAGGAATTCAGTTAGTCAGGGGTTCCGGATGCTCTTCCATTCTCAATCAGAATGAGATTTCAGAGGATCATCTAGCGGATCATCCTCAGCCCGGGCGGCCTCTTCCGCCGTTCCGAATTCCTCTACTCTTATGAACAAACTCCAGACCGGTTAGTGAACAGGCGACCGCGATTATCAGGAAGTATAGCATTTCTCCCGATTTTTTGTGTGTCATCACAGGATCTCGGCAGAATAGCGCATGACGATTATTTCAATTTGTCATTGTTTCTTAACCGCCTGGGTTTTTAGTGGTGAGAAAAGTATTCACGCACTTTTCGTGGTAAGCACGTCTCTACATTTTTTTTCAATAAAATTCTCGCTCTTTATTAAATTTTACGAGTTTTCGGCTTTCTTTAACGAGCTATGAGATGAAATAACAACTATAAAGAATAGTTTTGAAGTATTTTCAAATTTTAGGTATCAGAGTTTGGATTACATCGTAGTGTTAACGGTTTACCATTATAGCAATATTATGGGTTCAGTTGGCGAAATATAATGGGTTCAGTGGGAAGTGCGGGGAGAGTTGGGAAGCAGAATTTTTTAAAGATGCAAAGTTGAGAATAATTGCAGGTCAAGTAAGTTCACTGGGAGCTTCATCTCCGATGCAACCCATCAACAAAACAACCAATCTTAACACCAATATTCAACTACAGGTTTTTATTTCAGAATCAACTATGTTTCACGGTATTTTCTATGATCAAAGACAGTTATTGATTGATATTTAATGCGTATATTCATTCTTAGCAGTTTTCACTTTTCATGATTAAAAAATAGACAGAGATTCAAACTGAATGAATTCCTCAAAAAACTGAATCAAAGGAGATATTTTGAATTGAAATTTTCAAGTTTGAGAGTGGAATTCTTTCTCTGTTTCTGCTATGAAGGCTATTTCAAAAATGGCACCTGTACAGATTTGGCTAAGCGCTCCAAAATTAATTGATTTTTAAGGATAATAACTTTTAAAAAGCATACTTCTTTCTCGATTGTAGCAACATGATGGCTCTCAATGTGTAAGCGTATGGAATTTCAGAAAAGCGGCTCTATATCACACGCACCCGCTGAACCAGCCATCAAGGAGGACGAGGACGAGAACAATGAGACCTCATGGAACGGAAATGGAAGCGGCAGCAACTCGGGAGCCACAGCAGCCTCGTGCGGTCACGGGCCCTCGATGGGTGGAGCGGTGAGCTCCCCTGGGGGAGGCAGCACAACCTCCCAGGAAGGAAGTACAGGAGGCAACCTTCCCGCCAATGCCACCAGCACCTCCCTGCAGGACAGGGAGCAGAGGGAGACTCCGCCCAAGGAGTACAAGTAAGGAGATGGGGGGGGGGTAATTGAAGGGATGCCGGTCTAGACTTTGGGTAGTTCGGTTGATACTATGGTTGGACGATATGGGATGGATATCATGGTGAGCAAGAGAAAATGAGTCTGAAATCAAAGTTAATCCTAAAATTTGGTCATCACGTTTCGTGAATATCAGTTGGTAGTACGGTAGTAGGTGAAGGGGATGGTTTAGATTTACAAAACGATTCCCCGGAAAATGGGTTTCATCAAGCGTAGCTGGTGATGGGAGCTAATGAAGGAAGAATGTCTGAAGAGAAAGAGAGTTGTGGCAGATTTGATGTGCAGGTGGAAGTGTTCGTGTGATCTTCGATTGTATGCGTGTGGTGTTGACGTGCGTGCATTTCCTTAATTTCTTCTCTAATCTGCCTGTTTTTTGTTGTTCTCTTCTTAAGTTATCCTCCGAATTGGTTGAACGATTGCGTAGAAGAAAAGAGGCGATATGCGGAACAGATACACCCATACATATACACTCCAAAAGCATGTCTGCAGAAGCCTCTCTTTCTCTTCCGATCTCATGCCCTTATTTGGTTGCCTGAAAGTCAGACTCGCTAACTCCGCCCTCCAATTAGTGGAATGGGCTTAAGGTCTCGTGATCGCGTTTCTCGGGGTCGAGATGGTTAGATTGAATGTCTTGAAAGGATTTCATGAGTACGGTATGAATGATCTCAGCCCGCAAGTCTCTCCACTAACTCTGAATCTTCCCTCTCCCTCTCCTTCGTGGATGGCTCGTGCCCTGCACCATCATCATCAGCATCTCTCTCCCCTCGCGGCAGTCTCTAGTCTCCATTCGCCACTCTCTCCCTTCCGCCGCCACGATTCCTTCAGAATGGTCACCACAAAGAATCTTATCATTCTCGGGGGTTCTGGTCTTCTCTGGCTCTTGCTTATTTCTTCATCCCCCTGTATGATTTGCTTTGATGTATGGATTGTGTAGTTACGTGCTGTATTGGAGAACATGTACTGTGCGAGTGAGGGAGGATGTACCGAAAGGCCATATACTTCATCGGAAAAAAGAGCCAGTACTGTACTGAGAGAGAGAGCAGGCATTGTGACGGCGAAGATATAAATAACTGTTTGGTAAGGGATGCGGTTCATTCGCTACCTTGAGCTTTGAATGAATAACAAGTTCATGTTTCAAAAGATGAATATGTTAATATTTTTACGGATTTGTTCTCTGCCGCACTCTGTTAGCCGGGTCAGTGTCTCTAGGCGATAGACTGAAGACTCCGGATAGTAGAATGAATATACCGCCTGAGGTGGATCTCTATGCTTTAGAAACCTTATGGAAAGCTTGATTGCAGGCCGTCGCTGCATCAGAGCCCCTCGATGCCTCCGGTGACCATCCGCGAGATGTCGGAGCTGTCACTGACGCAACAGGCCCCGCCCCCTGGGAGTCAGGTCACGCCCACACCGACGTCTCCGCCTCCGATCAGCATGACGAAGTCGGCGACGGGGACGACACTCGTCAAAGCAGCCGTGCGGTCTCCGAATCCTCTGGCCCCCTCCTCGCAGGTAGGATAGGGAGAAAAAGAAGTCTCGCCTTATTCGAGTAGACGAGTAGGTAGTCTACAAATGCTTAGTGTAAATGGAGTATCACCTGATGATGTTGATGTTTGAGTTCTTAACTTGCTGGAAAGATTAAGAATAAAACTGTAGGTTTCGGAAGGATAGGCGATTTTTTTATTTTCTAGGACTTAATTGGCCATTTCAGATGTCAAAGACTATTGAGTGAGTAACTGTCTCATTGCTAGTTAGAGCAGCCGCGCCTTCAATTTCACTATCTTGAAGTAACCGCTAACATCAACTCAGTGCTAAACTGGTTGCGTTAGTGGCAATTCGACGTTTATCACTTATAATAACACTCAAGTCCTCAAAATATATATAATAACACTCAAGATTTCATCAACTAGCTCGCACTAATGTGAACTATCTCATGAGTACACTATTACGAACTTTTTATGGGGAAATTAAAGGCGCGGCAGGAGTTTCATCCAAATAATTTTCAATTCTATGGAACTCTGAACCTTATTTTTAGAGCGTGAAAAAAGAAGGATTCCGAGGAAAGGCATTTATTAGCCTAGTAAGTGAAATTAATTTTTGAATAAGTCTCATGAAGTCAATTCAATATTTTCCCTTCTAGATTGCATCACTTCAAATTAGATTGATTTTTAATCTTTACAGTAACCAGATTCAGTGATTATGTTTGTGCTGTTTCTTTTTCTTTTGGTTTAATTGCTTCTTCTGTCGGAGAAGTCGCAGGTTTGTTATTGAGTAACGACCGCTTCCCAGTTGTCCTCGATCATACAACATTAGATAGTATTTTGTGTCGTAGAGAGTGAGCGTTGCATGTTTGTTCGAGTCTAAAAAAGGAAAACAAAGAAAGTTTAACTAAGACATTGTCCATTGAAGAAGGTGGAAAGCTGAAAAAGAAACTGAGTATAGTTTTCCGTAAATCCTCTATTTCTCGCTAGTTGCTCCTACACTTTCTTGAACCTGTTTTTTTATACTTGATAAGGGCGGTGGATTGTTTTTTGAATTGTCATAGAGTGACTGGCAGTGTCAAAGTGTGACTGTCATTGTGATTCGGAATGCTGTCATATTGATTGATTGTGATGAACTTCTCTCTCTCTCTCTTTTGATTACTCTGTATATCTTCTGCCTCTCACTGCTGCATGCGATGGTTATTCTCTGCTTAACTTGATTCCAGGCTCACGCCCCGCCCTCTTCCACTTCCGTGACTCCGAATGAGAGAGGCGCCGGTGCCGCACCCGGCGCATCTTCGGCCTTCCCCGTAACACCCGCAACAGACAGACCTTCCACGGGAAGACAGAGCACACCAGAGTGAGTGTTGTCGCGTCCCGGTTGATCTCTGTTGAGTCTCCCCTCACTCTCCAACATAGTTCCCCAGAATTCACTTGCCATTGTGGAAAATTTCGAAAACGAATGCTTTTTTGAGCGAGGGAGTCTGTAATGATTAGAAGTGAGCGAGAGCTAAGCAAAGGAGGAGAAAGAGCTTCTTATTATTTAAGAATCTACCGCTCAAAAGAGTCTTCTGTTTTTCAAAACTCTTGGCAATGCTGGTGGCCATTCATTAGGTTATCGTGGCCAACCGTTATTTAGTCTGGTAACAATGCAAGATATCAATATCCTGTCTATAAAAGTAACCAGTTTTTGAGAACAAGAGAAAGAAGGAGAAGGCCGTGTAACTGCTTTCAAACTAATTTTGATCGGTAAAGCTAATCTCGATCTATTTCCGTTGATAGAAGCTTGCTGAGTTGATGAGGCGTTGGCTTGCTATCCCACTGGATCCCACAATTGTACTTGTACATGTATTCTTTCCCATCCCCTCAGCAGAAGTGCCTTAGGCTTGCAGCAGTCTTCTTCCCAATCGCAACTTGGGTATAGTCTTGCCATGCTGCATAACGTTTCGAATGACGGTACTCCTAACCCCATTCACGTGCATTTATCCATTCATTCACGTCCATTCATCCATCCATTCATTATTTCTCACAACCTTAACCCTTTGTTCTGTGGAAGTAAAGCACTGCTCCGAAGCTAGCTAACTACTGTATTTAGTGAAATTACATAAGAGTTTAGTAAATTTTTTCACTTGATCTCAGGATTGGCAGTCTTGTT